>CM077350.1:43953789-45153789 GCA_039655645.1 Ammopiptanthus mongolicus
AAGTCGAGTCACAGCACCAGATCTTGCAGGTTGTCCTCCAGGTACTCCCACCTGAGACACCTACTGCTTTGCAGAAGCAGCTCCCACCGGATGACCAGCAGCAGGAGGGACAACAACGAGAGCTGTAACATCCTAAAAAAATAAAATAAATAGAGATTATAATATTAGGATTATTATAGAGTTTCTAGGAGGTTTAGAATATATGTTTTAAGCCCTTGAAGTAAATAAAAGTGATTAAAAATAATTAAAAGTGGTTAAGAGTGATTTTCTAAGGGAAATTCACTTGCTGGCACATGAGCACGCCCGTGGTAAATATCAGAACACCCGTGCTCACATGCGTGTCCTGACTCGATTGAGTGCGCCCTTACTCAGACGAGCACGGCCGTGCTAATTGTTAGTACGCCCATGTCGAAAAATGAACAATATTTGACGTTGTTTGGCACGCCCGTGCTCATGTTCGGCATGCCCGTGCCGATAGAGCATGGTCTGAGCCGTCCGTGCTAACTAATAGCACACCCGTATCAAAAATTATACAAACTTTGACGCGGATTGGCACGGCCGTGCCAAGCAAGAGCACGCCCATGCTCTAAGTCAGGATGTGTTAAAAATAGGTTTAAAAATAAGTGACCAGTGTAACACTATATATATACCATCTTATAACACCCTAATGCGGCTAGAAACTCTTTTTGCACCCTAAAACACTTTAGTAATGGCTGTGGAGCATCCTCATGCTTGGGAGATGGGGTGGCAACAAACAATGAGTTGGAAGGAGAATAACAACAACAATAACCACAACAACAAGAGGAGGTAGAAGAAGAAGATGAAGAAGAAGGAAAAGGAAAAGGAGATTCATGTTTGAGGAAGGCGACATCTAGGATTCGCCATGGGGTACGATTGGAGATTCTTGGAGGTTTTCAAGAGGTGAGTAGAAATACTCTTTCTCTCCCTTTCCATAGTGCAAGTTGTCTTGGGGTTGGGTTATGCTTTCAAAAATATGTTTTTTGGAAAATAATCTTGCGTTTGGTCAAATCCTGATTTTCTAAATTTGGGGGTTTTCCTTCTAAGGTGTTTTTGCTGTCAATTCAATGTTTATTATTGAGATTGATGCTATGATATGAATGATTAGTATATGATTTGGTTGATTGACATGCTATATTTGAATTATATGATTATATTTGTGATATTGGCATGATTCAATAACTGTTAAATGTGATGAATGTTGTTTGCTGCAATACCGCCTATGATAGGGGTATCGAAAGTAACACTGCCAATGAATTGGGGTGTCGAAATATGAAATACCACCATGATGGGGTATCGAAAGTAACATCGCCACACGTTGCGATGTCGAAATGAGTAATACCACCAGTGTACAATGGTTGGTATCGAAATGAGTAATGTCACTGAAGAGAAGATAACATCGAAATACCTTCATGAATAAGGTAGGCAATGGGACGCCATTGTTATGTGCAGTTTGAAAGTCATATGACATATGAGGATATTTGAGATTATTTGATATATGATATTTTGTCATATTTGATTTATTGTGTGTTAATGATGACTGTTTACTGTCACTAATAATTTATATAATTATTATTATTTTACTATACATTATTTTGAGAATAGCGGGTACCATGGACAGTTTTTCCGGTTACCGCACTGGCTGAGAACAATGCTTTTGTGAAAACCTTTTAAACTGTATTTTTGTTCATTGGGATTTTATATCTCATTAGTAGTATTGTTTTCAGAGCCTGAAGACGTCCCTGTTGAGTAGCCAGACGTTTTGAAGACCATCTCTTTAGTTTTAGAACTTGGTTAATATTGTATGGTATATGCCAGGAGGAACTTTATTATCTTTTAGTTATTTCCTTATGCGAGATGTTATAGCGCCCAATTTTGAGGTTTTGAAACTGATTATGTTATTTCGGTTTTGAATTAATGTAAAAAATTATTTTGGATTAATATTATATTAAGTATTTATTCAGTATTTATTTAAGAAAATTTTTATTTTCCTTGTTTTATTTAAATTATTAATTTGGGTTACTAATGTAACGAAGGGCGTTACATTTTTGGTATCAGAGCAGTTCAATCCTAAATTGGACTGTGGTTATTGGGTTTTTCAAAAATCAAAACTTGGGCGCATAGGATGCTTGTTAGAGTTGTAGATGCTGCATACTATGCTTTGGGATATTGAGCCTGACCAACTCAGTGTTTCATTGGTAGTGAGCAGATTTATGACGACTAATAGGCGAGGGATGAATGATGCACTTGTAACAGCTATGGATCGTGTGGCCATAGATGTGCAAGAGCAGACAGAGACTCTTTGTCATATGAGGGGATATGGGGTGGTAGCATCCTAAGAACCTCAGTATGTGGGATTATCGCTTTTTCGAAGGATGAACCGCTATCTTTCCGGGACAGCTCAGGTGCTGCAGAAGCTTGAGAAGCTAAAGAGAAATTGTTCTTATAACAAGAGGTTATCATATTGTTTGATTCAGAAGCAATCATTCCTTCATATCACATGCTTGTGTGAAAATCTGTCTTTGTCTTTTTCTAAGATGCCTTTTGAATTACGTATTTCTACTCTTGCGAATGATGGGATAGTTACCTCTATTGTTTGTTTAAATTGTTCCCTGGTGCATGAAGATATGTCTTATAATGTCAATTTTGTTTGGTTGTCTATATTGGCGATAAATGTCATTCTTGGTATATATTGGTTATCTAAAATCATGTTGTCATAAACTATTTTGATAAAACTGTTTTTGTCAGATCACAACCTATGTCTATTTGAGTTCTCTGTTCCTTAATTTTCTGGCGTCAATTGTCCATCGTAATAAGTGCTCAAGCATCCATACTTCTCTTTTCTGCTAAGATAGAGGTTGAAAGAGATATAGCGACATTACCTGTTGTCAGTGAGTTTCTAGATGTATTCCCTAAAGAGGTCCCTACCTTACATCCAACATGGGAGTTGAGTTTAATATAGATTTAGTACTTAGAAGTGAACCCGTGTCAATAGCGCTTTATAGAATAACACCCTAGAGTTAAATGAGCCTAAGAAACAATTAGAGAAGTCGTTAGAAAGTGAGTTTTTACACGTGAATTGTCTATTATTAAAAAAAAAAATTGGAATTTTAAGGTTGTTAATTCTTAAGATTATATTCTTAAAATATATTTTTATGTCGTTTGATACATTTTTTTGGTAGACGTATATTCCTTGTATTTTAAAAATAAAATAAATAGTTTTACTTTTATTTATCGTTTTGTGTGCATATTCTTCTTTATAGAAAAATTACCAAAGAAAGTCTCACTTGATTTGAATTCATGTTTTAACTTCCTTTTTCTTCATAGAGTCTTCAATTCATAAATAGAAATATCCTTTTGTGCCAGTGTTTGTTTGTTTTAAGTAAAACCATATTGATTTGGAATTAAAAACTTTCTTACCCTGATATATCTTTTCACAATTTATTCGAAGTTGCTGCTGTTATTATTGTTATTATTTGGAATCTAATTCATTATTATTCGATTATAGCATGCATCAAATCCTACTTTATTTATTGTTAAGAAATATGTTTAATTTTGTGATACGTTTTGAGTGCTTCAAAAAAAAAAAAAAAAGAAGAATGATGGGAGTATGAACCTTTATGAGGACCTTAGATAATCGATCAAAGTAACAATTAAGGATAGGTATTTTTGCCTAGGATAGATGATCTTAGATCAGTTGGGTGGAGTGTTGGTTGACTTTAGTAAAGTGGATGCAGAGAAAGGATGAGAAGCCTAAGAAAATGATAGACGTGAGAAGTTCCTAGAATTGAAAGCGTATTATATGAATCTATAAATGGATTCTTTAGGCTAGCCTTACTTCTGATCAAGTTGACTATGTTGGAAATAATTCAGATTAGGTATATTAGTTAGTATTGATAGAGTTAGTTAGTGAAGTGGTTAGATGGTAGTTAGTTTGTTAAGTGTGAATGTATAGCACTATTATAAATAGTAGGGGCGTATGTGTAAGTGTGTACAAGTGTAAAAGTGATGTGAATAAATTTTTTCCTTCAAGTGTATCTCTTTCTTCTTCCTCTCAATTTCTCTCTGGTGTGCTTGTGTTTCAACATGGTATCTAGAACTATACGATTAGGGACCTACGAGGGTATGTCCATGGCTGTTGTGCTTGGGTTTGATAAAGATTTTCCGGTTTCCTTGCCAATTCTTGATGGCAAGAACTTCAACCAGTGGGTTGCGAGGATGAAAGTGATCTTCAGCTTCCAAGATGTATCAGAAGTGGTGGTTGATGTTGTGCAGGATGAGGCTGACAGTGCAGCCTGTGAGAGAGATTGTAGAGCTCTCTTTATTATCCATCAATGGGTGGATTTTGCTCAACTTGAAAAGATTTCCACAGCAAAGAGTGCTAAAGAAGCATGGGAAATCTTGCACAAAGTCTATGGAGGTGCTGAAATGAGTGGCAAGCAGAAGATGAAAGATGTGATTTTGAGGAGTAACAACTGCGACCTCGAGAAAAAAGAAGAAGAGCATGAATCTTCGTTGATGGCAGCAACGGTGGAGGCTGCGAGGCCGTCGAGGACAACCCTAGAAGGCAAGTTGGACAACGCATCACAACCGTTGTCGCCACCGCCGAAGCCGCCAGGCGCAAGTTCTTTATCAGCGGGTGATGGGCCGTCAAGAAAGGTGGCATCAATGGCGAAGACGAAAAACCAGATAAATGATGGGAGCGCTGAAATGGGTAGTGATCTTACTGATCACAAGATGAACTTAGAAGTTGGAGATAGTCAGAACTCTGAAGAGTTGCCTCAAAAAGATAAGCAAAGGACTCTGGATATTGAGACTGCTTGTGAGATGTTGAATATTGTTCTGAGACTTTTATTCCCTACTAAAGTCGATTCATTAATTGAGTTTTTAAAGATCCAAAACGAGTATGGCGCTCTAAGCATAGATCAGTGGAGAAGTTTCTATCGTTTCTTTAAAGAGGTAAACATGCTAGATCTTCAAGGTTATGACTTTAGTCAATCCTGGTCCTGTCTAGTGATCATCGACAATTTTATTGAATGGTTGAAAGAGAAAGAAAAGAAGCGTGTTTCCAAGGTTAGTCAAGTTGTAGAGAAGCTTGACAGGATTGTAGCATTCAATAATTTACTCATCTCATTCAAGAACCATTCGGATGTGGATTGCTTTGTCCAAGGTGTTGGCCCAATTTCTTTACTGGGTGGTGAGTATGATGATGTGAGTGGATGATGTGGTGGTGAGTTCGGTAGATTTGCTAGGGAAATTGATATTGGTGTTCCTCGTGTATTTAGGTCAATATGCTTCCAGCAATGGGATCTAGGAAAATTGTGTTTTTAACTAATCTGAATTAAAGGGGTGTGTTGGAAATAATTCAGATTAGGTATATTAATTAGTATTGATAGAGTTAGTTAGTGAAGTGGTTAGATAGTTAGTTTGTTAAGTGTGAATGTATAACACTATTATAAATAGTAGGTGCATATGTGTAAGTGTGTACAAGTGTACAAGTGATGTGAATAAATTTTTTCATTCAAGTATATCACTTTCTTCTTCCTCTCAATTTCTCTCTAGTGTGCTTGTGTTTCAACAGACTAGGAAAGGAAAATATCTTATATGGAAAAAAATCGAAGTTTCTAATGATCATAAGAGCCTTAAATAATTGTTAGAAAAAAAAATAGAATTAAAAATAAGGCAAGGAAGGTGGATGAAATTTCTTAAGGACTATGAATTTGAGTAGAAGTACAGTTAAGGAAAAGCTAATGTAGTGGCAGAGGCTTTAAATGGAAAATCCTTGCATATTAGTGCTAGAGATGAATATCTTAGAAGGGTTTATGGACATGAATTTCAATGGAACATTAAATGCTTTAAGCTTGAAATTGAATAGGTTGGAATTGGTAATGACCTTAGAAAACAGATTAACTGAGAGCAGTTTTAGACTAGGAATTGCAATCTCTTTAGGATCAAGAGAATTATGTGATGATGGTCTATTGTTGTTTAAGAATAGGATCATTATTTCTAAGGAGATGAGTCTTAGAAGAAAAAAAAAAGATGTAATAGTAGATGGAAAACAATAAAATAGTGGATGTTGTATTAAAGGTGTTTATATATATGCTTAATTTTTAATTCATGTTGTAATTTTGTTATATAACTTTCTTTTAGAAAATCACCTTGCTTGAATATTTCAGGTTTTTCTCAAATGACCAAAATTTAATCTCAAATAATATACCCTTTGGATTTATTCCCATATAGATTAATGGTTTGTCAAATATTAACAAACTTACATTTCTTGTCAAAGACTGAAAAGAAAAAGAATGTTACTTTTTATTTGTATGTGCTTACTCAAAGATCAAGGTGAAATTGATTTCTTAGTTCTGCTCTGATATTTATTGGGGAAGTTTGTTTTGAAAGTCGTATCTATACAATGATTGCATGGTTTAATTACAAGTTTACTAAATCTTATTATCCTTTTTGTTACCAAACTCTTTTAAGTAAGACCATCTCTTTAACAGAGAGTGAAACTATTTCTTTTTCTAGTGAAATTATCAACTTGGACTAGATAAGACTTAATATGTAAATGTCTCTGCTGTTCTCCATTCTTTCTTTGTTTTATTTATAAAAAAATTCTCTGTGTTATAAATAATATAATAAATTTGGTATGGAATATATATAAGGGACTATAAGATTTATGTATGGATAGTATAAAACATTACTTTAATTTCTTTTGTGAACTATTTGTTATAAATCTATTTTTGAGAATGCTTGTAATGATGAAATGCAAGTGAAGATATTATGATTTTAGGAGGATGGACAGAAACAAATTTTAAGTGCATGATTTTATTATATAAATGTTATTATTGACTTCCTTTAAAATTATGTTTATAGTTAAGGTGTCATGAATTGTACACTTAATATGTGATGAAATAGTTAATGATTATATGTATATTGATTATGATTAGGAATGTAGGCCCCTTTATGTTAGTATGTAGTAGGTGAGGAGATCTTGTTAGAACTAGATTTCATCCAAGAGACCACAGTTAGGATTCAAAGGGTAAAGATGTGCACTGCGCAGAATAGGTAAAGAGTGTTGTACTGACTAAAAAAGAAAGTCTTTAGAATTTTGGGAAGGGGAACAAGTATTCTTGAGAGTCATTCCTAAGTTTGGGATGTGGAGGTCAATGTCAGTCAGAAAACTAATTCCTTGTTTTTGTGGGTCCTTTTCAAATACTCAAGAGAGAGTCGACCCTGTTGCTTACCAATTGGCTTTTCCAACATGGTCGTCAAACCGTCGTGATGTATTTCCTGTTCCTCAACTCCAAAAATATGTGTCAGATGTGTGCCATGTAATAGTTCCGGAGTCAATACAATTGAAAGATAACTTAATCTAAAAGCTCAGGCCTCGTCAGATCATCGACAAGAGCACTAAGACTCTGCTTGGTGAAGGTGGTTGGGAAGGATTTAACTCCAGAAGAGGCTACTTGAGAACTAGAAGAAGGCTTGGTGCGTGTAACACCCCGATTTTTCAAGCTTTCGAGCTTTTTGTTTTAATTAAACAGTATTTATTCGTTTGTATTTCATTGGAGGGTCTAGAGAGAGAAATAAAATAATCTGAGACCATAGTCATGCTCTACGCTATCGTAGGAAGCTATGGTTAAATTTTGGGTCGAAAACTCAAACGGAGCCAGTCTACGTTTTCACGGATAGTAGTGTTTTACTACTATCAAGACCTAATTTTGACTAATAGTCAGAACCATTAGTCTTAGAATTCGATTCTTTACTTTTTTGCTAAAATTCGTCCTGACTTTCAAAAATAAAAATAATATATTATATTCGGGCGTATATTCGAACTGGCAGACGTTTGGAGCTGTAGATGGATTTAACGGAACGGATAATCTTGAAGTCACATCAGGTCAACATCATCTTGGGATGTGTGCCGGTGTCATGATGATTTTCAAAATATCTGGATGCAAAATGAGCAAAATGTCCCTGTTTTTTGAAGAAAATTACCAAATTGTCCTTAAGTAAATTACCATCCTACCCTTAATGAAAAAATATCTCACCCTCACCTCACTTCTTTAGGCCATACGGCCAAGTTCTCTTTCTCCCCTATCTCACTCTTTTCTCTTCATTTCTTCTTCTTCAAAGCTTTTCTTCACTTTTCCTTCATAAATCTTCAAGATTTTGAGTGATTCTTGTTGGTTTCTTCCTAAGCTTCATCATCAAGGAGGTAACAACTCCATTCCTCACCTCTTAATCTCTCTATTTCTCTCTTTAATCTCAAGTTTCATGGAAGTTTAGTTTTTGAACCATGAACTTCAAAAATCCATAAGAAATTGTAGAAAAAATCCTTTTAATGTCAAACCACTTTCTTTGAACCTAGTTCATGATTGTCTACAATAATCCAAGAGTTGGAAACCAAATGAGCTTCCTAGCTCATATGGTTTTTTGGGGCCGAAACCCCTATGTGTGGGTGGATGAGGTTTTGGTTCCATTTTTGGTATAATAGACTTTGATCTAGTCTTACCACACCTAATAAGGATAGAATCCAAAATTAGGAATTTTTGAACATCCCTAGCTATTTTATCTAGCTATGGCCGAACCTAGGAGGATATGGATAGTAGAGAATTTTGTGATTTAAAGTTGATATCTTGATTGATTAATTGTGTGTAATTGTCGACGAGTAATCGGACGAGAAACCGGGTAACTTCCGGACCGATCGGACATCTTTTCGCTTACCGGGAACTTCAAGAGGTAAGGGGGAAATGCCTGAGGGATTCTCCCGATGACTGCATGTCATCATATTTGATATGTAATTGTGTAATTTATCTGTGTGGTGATTAATTTATTTACTTTCCGCAATTATTTAATTTGTTGTTAATTGCTTGTTAATATGTGTTATGGTAGTTGAATATGTGTTTTAACTACATTATCTGCTATAACCATATTGTGATGTTGATTGTTGATTGGGAAGCCTGACAGTGGTCAGTGCTCAATTAATTAATGGGGATAAAAGCCTTGAAAAGCTTTGCTGTAAATGCCAAAGATTTATTTGGGAAAACGCAGCGACGCTAATTTTTCTAAAAGAAAAGTGGATCCAAAAGTAATTTATGAAGTTAGTAGGAAAAGTTAGTATTTTTAAGAATAAACTAATCTTTTGTGGAATAAATTAAAATAAGAGGAAAAAGTCAAGTTTTGAACTTAGGACATCTTTAACACTAAACGATGTTTTAATTCCGAAAAGATTTACGGAAAACATTTTCAAAAAATAGCAATACTGTTCTGGGACGACGTTTTTTGTCTCAGCTGTTTCTTCTCAAAAATTAGTTTTTGGGAAGGGACTTTCAACAAAAGTTAAGTTTTATCAGAAATACGGTGGTTTTCAAACCATTTTCAAACAGAAAAGTTTTTCTGTAAAATGAGTTTTCCCCACGGTGTAAAATCCGACAACTTGGATGAGTTGCGGAGATTTCGTTTTGGATTTGTGTTTCATAGAACGAAAAATGATGAAAAACGTTGAAAACGTGAACCTAGTATACGAGACGTCGGGATACTAGTGTTCTGTAAAAATAGCACGAGAAGTCGTGCAACGTTGTTATGGACTGTGTGTCCTATGGACTATGTGTCCTCCTCTTGTTATGAGGAAACGTGATTAAAGGTGAATGATGTTTTCTATTACCACGGACCTTGGGCTGGTGCATCGGTCTAGGGCTCCGCGATTGAGCACTCGAACGTTTCGTCCTGTATTAACGGTGAAAAGTTTCAAAACGGTGTAAATTATGAATAGTCAAGAGCCTTGAGCTACGACAACGAAAGAACGAATACAAAGAAAAGTGGCAAGACTTGAAACGTTTTTCCATGCATTAAAATTCGGCAGACGTGCCAAACTATGTTAATCTGGATATCTTGATGGCAGGATATTCAAGACGATGTATACCATTGTGCCTTGATGAATAATGAAAATCATAAACGATGATCGCCTGTGCCATGTGTTGGACAGTGTTCAATGGTTTTAACAACGGTGTGCCTTTTTGGCAATCGAGCCTGATCAACTCAGTTTTTCATAAAATGGTGTTGAAATCTCCGGAGATTAAGTAAAGAATTAGATGATGAACATTAAAGTGTCATGCATCTCTTTTGAAAATAACGATGACTGTCGGGTATGAGACCCTATGCATAATGATTATATATGCTTATATACTGTTAATGTGTAATGCATGTAGTTATTGTGTTTGAATCCATATATTGGTATCTCACCCTTACATCTTTAGATGAGTTCCAAGATGCCACTAGAACATTTGAGGATCTATTCCCTGACCCTTGAGGGCGCGGAAGAAGGGTGACATATGAGTAGTCACGGTTTCTGTTGTAGCGGGACCAGCTATAGGATATGTCCTATCTTTCTTTCATCAAATTGCTCTTGCTACTGAAAGCCATGGCCCTTTTGAATGGCCGTATGTATAAGGCCTATTTATTATATTATGATATCTTATTATGTATACTCTACTTGATGTTCTATACATGCATGTTTAAGTTACGTCGATGTATGGTAAGCTAAGTTAGAAAAAAAAATTTATCACGGGTTTTCACAATAAGTTAAATACTTAGAAAATCTTATTTTCCGAAAATAACCAGCATAAATTAATTAAGTTTTATTTTCCGCAAAGGGTAACCATGTGGTGCCCCAGAAGGGAGTGTCGCAGTGCGCCAATGCCCAGACCTCGTTGTTAAAGGCACATTACCTTTATTTGCTTCGTACGTGAGAGTGGAGTTAATTTCGGGGACGAAATTCTTAAAGGAGGGGAGAAATGTAACATCCTAAAAAAATAAAATAAATAGAGATTATAGTATGAGGATTATTATACAGTTTCTGAGAGGTTTAGAATATATGTTTTAAGCCCTTGAAGTAAATAAAAGTCACTTCCTGGCACATGATCACGCCCGTGCTCATATGCGCGCACTGACTCGTTTGAGTGGGCCCTTACTCGGACGAGCACGGCCATGCTAATTGTTAGCACGCCCGTGTCGGAAAATGAATAATATTTGACGCTATTTGGCACGCCCGTGCCGATAGAGCATGGTCTAAGCCACGCCGTGCTAACTAATAGCACGCCCGTGTCGGAAATTATGCAAACTTTGTCGCTGATTGGCACAACCGTGCCAATCGAGAGCACGCTCGTGCTCTATGTTAGGATGTGTTAAAAATAGGTTTAAAAATAGGGGACCAGTGCAACACTATATATATACTATCTTATAACACCCTAGTGCGGCTAGAAACTCTTTTTGCACTCTAAAACACCTTAGTAACGGTTGTGGAGCATCCTCATGCTTGGGAGATGGGGTGGCAACAAACAATGAGTTGGAAGGAGAATAACAACAACAACAACAACAAGAGGTAGAAGAAGAAGATGAAGAAGACAGAGAAGGAGATTCTAGTTTGAGGAAGGCGACATGTAGGATTCGCCATAGGGTATGCTTGGAGGTCTTCAACAGGTGAGTAGAAATACTCTTTTTCACCCTTTACATGGTGCATATTATCTTGGGGTTGGGTTATGCTTTCAAAAATATGTTTTTTGGAAATTAATCCTGCATTTGGTCAAATCCTGATTTTCTAAGTTTGGGGGTTTTCCTTCTAAGGTGTTTCTGCTGTCAATTAAATGTTTATTATTGAGATTGATGCTATAATATGAATGATTAGTATATGATTTGGTTGATTGACATGCTATATTTGAATTATATGATTATATTGGTGATATTGGCATGATTCAATAACTGTTAAATGTGATGACTGTTGTTTGCTGCAATACTGCCTATGATAGGGGTATCGAAAGTAACATCGTCACACGTTGGGATGTCGAAATGAGTAATACCACCAGTGTATAATGGTTGGTATCGAAATGAGTAATGTCACTAAAGAGAAGATAACATCGAAATACCTTCATGAGTAAGGTAGGCAATGGGACGCCATTGTTATGTGCAGTTTGAAAGTCATATGACATATGAGGATATTTGAGATTATTTGATATATGATATTTTGTCATATTTGATTTATTGTGTGTTAATGATGACTGTTTACTATCACTAATAATTTATATAATTATTATTATTTTACTATACATTATTTTGAAAATAGCGAGTACCATGGACAGTTTTTCCGGTTACCGCACTGACTGAGAACAATGCTTTTGTGAAAACCTTTTAAACTGTATTTCAGTTCACTGGGATTTTATATCTCATTAGTAGTATTGTTTCCAGAGCCTGATGACGTCCTTGTTGAGCAGCCGGACGTTTTGAAGACCATCTCTTTAGTTTTAGAACTTGGTTAGTATTGTATGACATATGCCAGGAGGACCTTATTATCTTTTAGTTATTTTCTTATGTAAGATGTTATAGACGCCCTGTTTTGAGGTTTTGAAAATGATTATGTTATTTCGGTTTTGAATTAATGTAAACAATTATTTTGAATTAATATTATATTAAGTATTTATTCAGTATTTATTTAAGAAAATTTTGATTTTCCTTGTTTTATTTAAATTATTAACTTGGGTTACTAATGTAACGAAAGGCGTTACAAGAGCCACCAGATTACGCCTCTTCGGGAGACTATACAGATTATTAGGATTATTGTATTAGTTGTAGAATTTTGTTTGATTATACTTTTTGATGACAACGTTGTTGACTTTATATAATTTATATTTTTAGTTTATATATTTTTCATTAAATTTTGTTTAATTTAAGTTATTATAAATTATAATTATTTTAATTAATATTTTTATAATTAATTTTATACTTATTTTAATTAAATTTAATTAAAAAAATTTAATCTTACCGATGGCTGTATCCGTCGGTAAATGCTCAACTTCATTACCGCCGGATCGAGACCACAACGTACCGACGACCTTATCCTTCGATAACTTACTCGTTGTGACACCCCCTTATGGGATATCACATGGTAACCCATTGCGGAAAGTAATAAAGTTTTAGTAAACTAAAAACTTTCTCAAAAAAACACTCACTCGAGTGGTTATAGAAATCAGATACCAAAAGTAAAATAGAACAATCATATAAAACAAATTGGCATTCATCATTTATAATAATAACTCAACTTCGTCACAAGGCGTACACCCTTTTCCCAATCTTCTAGTACACAAAACGTACATAAAAAATCCTAAGAGCTGATCTAAAGAGACATCTAAAGACGATAGAATATACTACCTAGTATACTTCATACCCATGAGACTAAGCCTCGTCGTCTCCAGTTCACACATTTTCGTCATTGATGTAAAGTGACTCCAACTTCAGGGTCCTGAAGTGACCCAGAGATTCGTTGAAAAGCATCTGTACATGTATCCAAAAACACAACAGGTTCTCCAACATGTACAGGCAAGGGTGATATACCAATATATGGATTTCAAACACGATAACTACGTGCATTCACATCAATAGCACATAAGCATATATCATCATTATGTATAAGGTTCTACTGAATCAAAAAGTAGTATATCATAGGGTCTTACACCCGACAGCCATCGTCATTTTCAAAAGAAATACATGACACTTCCATATTCATCATCTAATTCTTTACTTAATCTCCAGAGATCCCAACACTGTGGTATTTATAAAAACTTAGCTCATCAGGCTCAAGGTACATTGCCCCCAGGCAACAATGACCAGCACTTATGTGCTTATTCAGAAGTACATGAACACCATGACATTACGCGATTCCATGGAATTACATTCAACGATACTTGATAAATCGTAAATGGTCATACTATATTGTCCAACTCAAGGCACAATACTTATCGTGCGTATGACACCATTGTCCATCAAGGCACAATGTTACACTATGACTTAAAGTCATCACAGGGTTCCCTGTCATCAAGGTCCCCCATCCAGATGGCACATCTGCCTAAAATAAATGCATGAGAAAAGACGTTTCAAGTCTTGCCACTTTTCTTTGTGTTCGTTCTTTCGTTGTCGTAGCTCAAAGCTCCCGACTATTCACAATTTACACCGTTTTTAAACCTTTCACCATTAATACAGGATGAAACGTCCGAGTGCTCAATCGCGGAGCCCTAGACCAATGCAACAGCCCAAGGTCTGTGGTAATAGAAAACATCATTCACCTTTAATCACGTTTCTTCATAACAAGAGGACGTTTCCTCATAACAAGAGGAGGACACACAGTCCATAGGACACACAGCCCATAACATCGTTGCACGACTTCTCGGGCTATTTTTTACAGAACACTGGTATCCCGACATCTCGTATACTAGGTTCACGTTTTCAACGTTTTTCACCATTTTTTATTCTATGAAACACAAATCCAAAACGAAATCTCCGCAACTCATCCAAGTTGACGGATTTTACACAATTGGAAAAAACTCGTTTACAGAAAAGACTCTTCTGTTTGAAAACAGTTTGAAGACCATCGAATTACTAAAAAAAAAACTTAACTTTTGTTGAAAGTCCCTTCCCAAAACCCATTTTTGAAAGGAAACAGCTGAGACAAAAAATGTCGTCCCAGAATAGCATTGCTGTTTTTTGAAAACGTTTTCCGTAAATCTTTTCGGAATTAAAACGTCGTTTTAGCATTAAAAGCGTCATAAGTTAAAAAACTTGACTTTTTTCTCTTAATGTTGCTTTTTCCACATAAAGATTAATTTATTCTTAAAAACTAACTTTTTCTACTAACTTCATAAATTACTTTTGGATCCTCTTCTTCTTTAGAAAAACTAGCATCGTCGAAAATCCCCAACGTTTTCCCAAATAAATCTTTGGCGTTTACTGCAAAGATTTTCAAGGCTTTTATCCCATTAATTATTTGAGCACTGACCACTGTCAGGCTTCCCAATCATCAACCAACATCACAATATGGTTATAGCAGAAAATGCAGGTAATGTACATATTCAACTACCACAGCACATATTAGCAAGCAATTATCAACAAATCAAATAATTGCGGAAAGTAAATAAATCAATCACCACACAGATAAATTACACATTTACAGATCAAATATGATGACATGCAGTCATCGGGAGAATCCCTGAGGCATTTCCCCCCTTAACTCTTATAGTTTCCCGGTAAGCGAAAAGTCATCCAATAGATCCAGAAGTCGCCCGGTTTCTCATCCGATCACTCGTCGACAACTGCACACATACAATCAATCAATACATCAACTTTTAATCATAAAATTTCTACTATGCCTCTTCACCTATGGTTCGGCCTTAGCTAGAAAAATTAGCTAGGAAGTTCCAAAAATTCTTACCTCTTGGATTCCATTGTTACTAGATGTGGTAAGTCTAGATCAAAGCCTATTACACCAAAACTTGAACCAAAACCCTATCCACCCACACCTAGGGGTTTCGGTCCCAAAAACCCATATGCGCTAGGAAGCTCATTTAGTTTCCAACTGTTGGATTATGGTAGACAATCATGAACCTAGTTCAAAGAAAGTGGGTTGACATTAAAAGGATTTTCCTACAATTTCTTATGGATTTTTGAAGTTCATGGTTAAAAACCTAACCTTCCATGAAACTTGAGACAACCCCTTCCTAAGAGGTCCCATTGGTGACCCCACTTATAACTATTAGCGTTATAGCATAACGTAGTAGTATAAAATTGCGGAATTATTAAAACATACAATACATACTGATACCATAACAATAGATATAGACATAATAGTACTAGCTCCATCAGTAGAGCCTGCAACACTGATACCAAATATAAAAGACTTCAGAGAATGCAGTCAATCTCCTCTGGAAATTCCTCATCAGGGTCTTCTCATACAGTCGAGAACAAAGAAAATACAACATAGAAAAGTACAGGGGATAAGAAACAGTAATATGTCATAAATGGGAAAAACAGCGATATAAATAATGAATATAGATAGCAACACACCAAATCACAACAGTGACAACCAAACAACTTCCGGATAATTTTTCCCTTAACTACTATCTCTCACACTCATGCAACTAACGATTATATGGACGTGATCACGACGCGACATCCCTAACAGATCAAGGTGTCTCAGTCATCACTATGCCACCCCCATAAAGTAGGGTTCGGTCTAAAGCTCGCAGGCCCAACTCGTCTCATGGGTACGATATACTCGCCCTCCCGCAGGCCAGGTCGGAATATTCGCCCGTCAACAACGCAACTTACGGTAACGAAATGTTCCCCCGCCCGCAAGGTTAGGTCGAGATATTGGTCCATCCGTCTACAATTCGACTAACGGGTACGACCATCTCCCCACAAGTAAGATCGGAATCGCCCTACGACAAACTAATCGGTACGACCATCTCCCCGCAGGTAAGATCAGAATCGCCCGTATGCTAACACAGTGATGAACAACAACTATGTAACATGAATCTCACTGACTCATCTCAGGATCAACACTTAGTGCCTCAACCACGACTTATAAACAACCACGACCAACTTTCATCGGACTTAACCGGGTATCAACTTATATCACAACATTAACAGATCAACTGTATCTCTAGGTTGAGCACTACGACACAAATAAATATCCTCGATTTCCTCACCACACATTCATCTCCCAACATATCAAAAATCACTGCCTCGTTCTACTCAGGCATCAACCGTCACAACAGACATCAACAATAACCAGAAACAGTTTTCAATATGCATATCAACTCACAGGTAATAACAATTAATTAATCATAATCATATAGCAGGCATAACACATATATAACATATAATGTATCAAGTATCCAATCGCAGCACAAACATCCTCAATATATAGTAAAATCAACCTAACAGTCAAACGACCTCTAGTAGGGTTTGGGTCGGCCTACGCATATCAATATATATTATTTAAAGCTTGCCTCCCCGACGATATTATGGTTCTTTCCCCCACCTTAGTAATATCCTCGTGCAGCTCCGGCTACGACTTCGCAGCTGTCAGTCGGGTGCGCTGTCGGATGTTCGAGTCCTGTCCGATTCTATACAACAGAACACAACCAGAAATTAATACAGTTAAATCAAAAACTCCTTAATTCCTTAGGATTAGCAACTGCCCCTATTTAATTAATTAGCCTAAGGCTGTCTAAAAATTCCTAACTCTTGGATCCATGATCCTTAGGTATCCCTAAACATAATCAATGAAGGCATTAGCTCAAAAGATAAAGATTTCTCCTACTGCACTATCCCTAGGGTGCGGCCCTATTGACTGAAAAATAGCTAGGGAGCTCCAAAAATTCTCATTTCTTGGATAACACCCTAACTAAGTGTGATAACCCTAGATATCAGCTCAAAACATCAAAAACCAACCAAAAACCCTACCTTACACAAATAGGGGTTTTGGCCTCTCCTTCAAACAAATAGCTAGAGAGATTTCTTGGTTCTAATCTCTTGGATCATGCAAGTATGTCATGAACCTAGGCCATAGAAATTGGTTTGGTATTGAAATGATTTTTCTACAATTTTTCATTGAAATTTGAAGGTTTGGGGTTAAAAATCCTAACATTTCTAACCATAGAAATTAAAGGAGAATAAAGAGAGATAGAGAGAGCTAGCTACCTCCGATGATGATCTCCTTCAAAAATGAGTGAAGAAGCTTCACCAAAACTCAAGCTTTCCAAGATCCAAAAATGGAGAAATGGTGAAGCAAAGAGAAAGGAAAGGAAGAAGGAGGTTGGAGTTGTTGTGGGGCTGAGTTGCTCGAAATATTTGGGGGAGAAAGAGTGAAGAAATAGTGTATTTATATAGGAAATGTTAAGTGAAGGTAAATAGGTAAAAATAATTAGTAAAAACTTAACCGAGGGCAATTTGGTCAATTCACATCCCGACATTTTGAAAAACCTCACTGATAGGAGTCCCCAAATAATTTAACATAGCCCAGGTATGAAAATTATCAGCTTAAGGTTCTCGAAAAACCCTAAGATAGCTCGAACCGTCTACCGGATCGATTTTCAGCCCGAATATAAAATATTATTTATATTCTTGGACATTAGGACACATTTTAGCAAAAAGGTAGAGGATTGAATTTTAAGACTAATTTCTGACCGTTAGTCAAAATGAGGTCTTGATAGTAGAAAAACACTATCATCCGAAAAAACATAGATCGGGCTCCGTTTGAGTTTTCGGTCCAAAACTTAACCATAGCCTCCTACGATAGCGTAGAGTGTGACTATAGCCTCGGAATAATTTACTTATTTTTCTAGACCTTCCAATAAAATACAATTACTTAAATACTGATTAATTGAAAGAATAAGAAAATCGGGTGTTACATTACTACCCCCCTTAAAAAGAATTTCGTCCCGAAATTCGACGTACCTTTTTAAAATAGACTTGGATATTGCCGTTGCATGTCCTCTTCGCATTCCCAGGTAGCATCTCGGGTAACCTCGTCCCATATGATCTTGACCAACGGAATATGTTTACCTCAGAGTTCCTTTATCCTTCTATCCGCGATCCTTACAGGTAGAGCCTCATACTCAAGGTTATCTCTTAATTGTATTGACTCTGGTTCTAAAACGTGTGATGGATGAGGGTAGTACCTTCTCAATTGAGAAACATGAAATACATCATGGAGATTGGATAGGTTTAGGGGTAAAGCGATGTGATAGGCTACAGGAACAATTCGGCAAAGAATTTGAAATGGTCCTATGAACCTAGGAGTAAGCTTTCTAGATTTTATTGCCCTGCCGATTCCAGTTCTCGGAGTCACTCTCAGAAAAACATGGTCTCTTTACTGGAATTCTAACGGTCTTCTCCTCTTATCGCTGTAACTCTTCTGCCTGTCCTGTGCGATTTTTCATCTTTTCCCGTATCCTCTTGATTTGTTCCGTCATCTGTTGTACTACCTCCGGCCCTAGCACTTGACTTTCTCCATTCTCATACCAATATAAAGGTGTTCTACACTTTCTGTCATACAACGCTTCGTAAGGTGCCATACCTATACTTGAATGAAAACTATTATTATAGGTGAACTCAATTAATGGTAAGAACACCTCCCAACTTCCTATGTGTTCCAAAACACAAGCTCTTAAGAGGTCTTCCAATGACTGAATCGTTCATTCCGACTGACCATCCATTTGAGGATGATAAGCAGAACTCAACCTTAACTTAGTTCCCAAAGCCTCATGTAATTGCTTCCAGAATCTAGATGTAAATCTAGGATCTCTATCGGAAACAATAATAGAAGGCACTCTGTGCAACCTTACTATCTCCTGGATGTAGATTTGGGTTAACTTTTCCAACGTATAACTTTCGCCAATAGGTAAGAAGTGAGCACACTTCGTCAACCTATCAACGATTACCCAAATGGCATCATGCCTCTTGTTAGTCCTTGGCAATCCAACCACGAAATCCATAGATATACCATCCCACTTCCATTTTGGGATATCTAAAGATTGTAGCAATCCCGCTGGCTTTTGGTGTTCTATCTTCGCCTTCTGACACACCAAGCAGGCTAACACATACTCGGCTACCTCCTTCTTCATTCCGGGCCACCAAAACATTTTCTTTAAGTCTTGGTACATATTGGTACTTCCTGGATGAAAACTCAACCTACTCTTGTGCCCTTCCTCTAAGATCATTCTTCTTAGTTCTATATCCATTGGCACACAAATCCTATCACCATATCTCAAGAGTCCATCTTGATTCATCCTAAACTCAGAAGTTCTACCTTCCGTTACTTGTTCTTTACTTTCTGAAGATACTGATCAACCTCCTGCTTCTCCTTGATCGTCTCCAAAAAGTCGCTCGTTACTGTGACCATTCCTAGGTGTATCTTATCCCTAGATAATTCCATACCTAGATTAAAATCTCTAAATTGTTCAACCAGTTCCAGTTCTTTTACCATCATAGCAAATACGTGCAAGGATTTCCTACTTAACGCATCCGCTACCACATTCGCTTTTCCTGGATGGTATTGTAGATCGAATTCATAGTCCTTTATGAATTCCATCCATCTCCTTTGCCTCATATTTAACTCTTTCTGATCAAATAGATACCTTAAGCTCTTATGGTCACTGTACACTATAAACTTAGCTCCATATAAATAGTGTTGTGATATCTTCAAAGCAAACACTATAGCTGCTAGCTCCAAATCATGAGTTGGATAATTCCTCTCATGAACTCTTAACTACCGTGAAGCATACGCTACCACTCTCCCATCTTGCATTAGGACACAACCTAACCCTTGGTATGACGCGTCACAATATAAATCAAACTGTCCTGAAGAATATGGTAACGTCAATACTGGTGACGTAGTCAACCTCTTTTTCAGATCCTGAAAACTCTTCTCACATTCATCCGTCCATTCAAAGGATATTCCCTTCCTGGTTAGTTACGTCATCGGCAACTCGATCTTCGAAAATCCTTCGATGAACCTTCGGTAATAACCAACCAAGCCCAGAAAACTTCGTATTTCACTCACCGACTTAGGGCTTTCCCATTGTACTACAGCTTCAACCTTTGCTGGATCTAATGCTATCCCATCACAATTAGTCACATGACCTAAGAATTGTACTTCTTCTAACCAGAATTCACACTTGGACAGCTTTGCATAAAGTTGTTGGTCCTTTAACACTTGAAGTACGATCCTAAGATATTCCTGATGTTCTTCCCGAATAAGGGAATCAATGAGGATGTCGTGGATAAACACAACAAACTTATTTAAGAACGGTCAGAAAATCCGGTTCATGTAATCCATGAACACCGCTGGAGCATTAGTTACACCAAAGGGCATAACCAGATACTCATAGTGTCCATAACGGCTCCTAAACGCCGTCTTCGGTATATCCTCCCTCTTGACTCAAATCTGGTGATAAACAGATCTTAAGTCAATCTTCGAAAATACTACTGCTCCTTTCAACTAGTCCATCAAATCGTCAATCCAAGGCAACGGATACTTATTCTTGACTGTCGCCTTGTTCAGCTGTCGATAATCCATGCAAAGCCTTGAACTTCCATCCTTCTTTTTGACGAACAGCACCGGAGCTCCCCAAGGTGAAGCACTTGGTCTTATAAACTCCTTATCCAACATGTCGTCCAACTGCTTTTTCAGCTCTGTTAACTCCGCTGGAGTCATTCGATAAGGTGCTATCGAAATCGGTCCAGTTCCCGGTACGATATCTATAGCGAATTCTATCTCTCTTTTCATCAATATGGGGAAATATTTCTCTAGAAAGCATTCCCGAAATAGTCCCCAGTTAATAACTCTTCCTTTTGCTTCAAGCATTCTCTGCTTGCCTTCCCAGCATAGATTTGCACCTCCCATCAGCATGAAGGATGCATAAGTCACCTTTCTGCCCTCACGACAGTGCATTGTCGCGAAGATTTTCTCCAGCTCCTGTATCCAGAGTTCTGTTCCCTCCGGATTGAAGTCACCATTAAACGGTGGCGGCTTCCCTTTCATAAAAGTACTCAATCCAGCATCTTCTGTCTCTACTTCACCTCTCTGATTCTGCCTCTGTTGTTTCTGCATAGTCACTTGCAACAGTTGAGCGTTTTGCTGCGTTCTGCTGCAGCATTGCCGTTGTCAGCTCCCATTTGTAAGACATACACACTATATTATTCCATACATGCATCATATGCCTTACAATGTTTCGATCCATAAGACACATCATAAGTCTGCGGCTTATCCAGTTTTTCAGCTAGAAAAGGCTAAAGAAAAAGAAGAAAACAAGGGAAAAGACATTCGCCTCGCGACACGATGCTCGCCACGCAAGACAGAAGGCTAGCCCGAGCAGTAAAATACAGTCCCTCAGCCTCGCGAAGCGAAACAAGGCTGGCCACGCGTGACAAAAGGCCAGACTGATCAGTAAGTTCTAGCCTCTTGGCTTCGCGATGCGAAACCGATTCTCGCCGCGCGAGCCAGACCGAAGCAACATACAATCTTTCGGCCTCGCCTCGAGAAACAATTATCGCCTCGCGAGCCAGAAGGCCTGTCCAAGAAATAAAATACAGCCTGTTGGCCTCGCCTCGCGAAACCAAGTCTCGTCTCACGAGCCAGAAGGCCAGGCATATATATCATATATCTTAAAGCAGTTATCACACTCGATAACTTGCACATCGGACGCTCTACCCAACTTCTAAGCATAGTCAATACCCAATGCGGGTTCAACTAGACACGGCCAGAAATCACAACCTAACCCAAGCAGTCCTTGATTAAGAATCAAACTGCTCTAATACCACAAAATGAGACAACCCCTTCCTAGGAGGTCCCATTGGTGACCCCAATTATAATTATTAGCGTTATAGCGTAGCGTAGTAGTATAAAATTGCGGAATTATTAAAACATACAATACATACTGATACCATAACTATAGATACAGACATAATAGTATTGGCTCCATCAGTAGAGCCTGCAACACTGATACCAAATATAAAAGACTTCAGAGAATGCAGTAAGTAAAAACTAAAAACATAGTAGCGGAAATGAAGATACATCAGACGTCTTCTCCTGGTGCTCAAGGTCCCCCAGCATTGGGATCCGAGGCTCTCCCACTGGCATCAGGCTCAACAAGTATGCCATCAATCTCCTCTGGAAATTCCTCATCAGGGTCTTCTCGTACAGTCGAGAACAAAGAAAATACGACATAGAAAAGTACATGGGATAAGAAACAGTAATACGTCATAAATGAGAAAAACAGCGATATAAATAATGTATATAGATAGCAACACACTAAATCACAATAGTGACAACCAAATAACTTCCGGATAATTTTTCCCTTAACTACTGTCTCTCACACTCATGCAACTAATGACTATATGGACGCGATCATGACGCGACATCCCCAACAGATCACGGTGTCTCAGTCATCACTATGCCACCCCCAAAAACTAGGGTTCAGTCTAAAGCCCGCAGGCCCAACTCGTCTCATGGGTACGACATATTCCCCCGCCCGCAGGCCAGGTCGGAATATTCGCCCGTCAACAACGCAACTTACGGTAACGAGATGTTCCCCCGCCCGCAGGCTAGATCGGAGTACTCGCCCGTCCGTTAACAACTCAACTTTCGATAACGACATATCCCCCCGCCCGCAGGTTAGGTCGAGATATTCGCCTGTCCGTCTACAATTCGACTAACGGGTACGACCATCTCCTCGCAGGTAAGATCGGAATCGTCCCTACGCCAAACTAATCGATACGACCATCTCCCCGCAGGTAAGATCGGAATCGCCCGTATTCCAACACAGTGATGAACAACAACTATGCAACATGAATCTCACTGACTCAACTTAGGATCAACACTTAGTGCCTCAACCATGACTTATAAACAACCACAACTAACTTTCATCCGGCTTAACCGGGTATCAACTTATATCACAACATTAACAGATCAACTGTATCTCTAGGTTGAGCACTACGACACAAATAAATATCCTCGATTTCCTCACCACACATTCATCTCCCAACTTACCGAAAATTACTGCTTAGTTCTACTCAGGCATCAACCGTCACAACAGACATCAACAACAACCAGAAACAGTTTTCAATAAGCATATCAACTCACAGGTAATAACATTTAATTAATCATAATCATATAGTAGGCATAACACATATATCACATATAATATATCAAGTATCCAATCGCAGCACAAACATCCTCAATGTATAGAAAAATCAACCTAACGGTCAAACGACCTCTAGTAGGGTTTGGGTCGGCCTACGCATATCAATATATATTATTTAAAGCTTGCCTCCCCGACGATATTGTGGTTCTTTCCCCCACCTTAGTGATTTCTTCGTGCAGCTCCAGCTATGACTCCGCAGCTGTCAGTCGGGTGCGCTGTCGGATGTTCGAGTCCTGTCCGATTCTATACAACAGAACACAACTAGAAATTAATACAGTTAAATCAAAAACTCCCTAATTCCTTAGGATTAGCTACTGCCCCTATTTAATTAGTTAGGCTAGGGATGTCTAAAAATTCCTAACTCTTGGATCCATGATCCTTAGGTATCCCTAAACATAATCAATGAAGGCATTAGCTCAAAAGATAAAGATTTCTCCTACTGCACTACCCCTAGGGTTCGGCCCTATTGAATGAAAAATATGAAAAATAGCTAGGGAGCTCCAAAAATTCTCATTTCTTGGATAACACCCTAACTAAGTGTGATAACCCTAGATATCAGCTCAAAACATCAAAATCCAACCAAAAACCCTACCTTACACAAATAGGGGTTTCGGCCTCTCCCTCAAACAAATAGCTAAAGAGATTTCTTGGTTCTAATCTCTTGGATCATGCAAGTATGTCATGAACCTAGGCCATAGAAATTGGTTTGGTATTGAAATGATTTTTCTACAATTTTTCATTGAATTTTGAAGGTTTGGGGTTAAAAACCCTAACATTTCTAACCATAGAAATTAAAGGAGAACAAAGAGAGATTGAGAGAGATAGAGAGAGCTAGCTACCTCCTATGATGATCTCCTTCAAAAATGAGTGAAGAAGGTTGGGGCTGTTTTGAGGCTGAGTTGCTCGAAATATTTGGGGGAGAAAGAGTGAAGAAATAGTGTATTTATATAGGAAATGTTAAGTGAAGGTAAAAAGGTAAAAATAATTAGTAAAAACTTAACCAAGGGCAATTTGGTCAATTCACATCCCGCCATTTTGAAAAACCTTACGACACTGATGGGAGTCCCCAAATAATTTAACATAGCCCTGGTATGAAAATTATCGGCTCAAGGTTCTCAAAAAACCCTAAGACAGCTCGAACCGTCTACCTGATCGATTTTCGGCCCGAATATAAAATATTATTTATATTCTTGGACATCAGGACACATTTTAGCAAAAAGGTAGAGGATTGAATTTTAAGACTAATGGTTCTGACCGTTAGTCAAAATGAGGTCTTGATAGTAGAAAAACACTATCATCCGAAAAAACATAGATCGGGCTCCGTTTGAGTTTTCGGCCCAAAACTTAACCATAGCCTCCTACGATAGCGTAGAGTGTGACTATGGCTTCAGAATAATTTATTTAATTTTCTAGACCCTCCAATAAAATACAATTACTTAAATACTGATTAATTAAAAGAATAAGAAAATCGGGATGTTACAAAACTTGAGATTAAAGAGAGAAATAGAGTGATTAAGAGGTGAGGAATGGAGTTATTACCTCCTAGATGATGGAGCTTAAGAAGAAAACAACTTTGTTTCACCAAATCTTGAAGATTCGAGAAGAAATTTGGATGAAAACTTGAAGGAGAAATGAAGAACTAGCAAGAACAAGTGAGAGAAGAGAGAAAGAAGGAGCTGCTCGAAATTGGCTAAGGGTGGGGGAGAGAAATAAATATTTTCTCATCTATGGCAAACTTGTAATTAAGCAAAGGACAATTTAGTAATTTTGTTAAAAGATCAGGAACATTTTGGTCATTTCGCATCCAGATATTTTGAAAATCATCATGACACTGGCACCCATCCCAAGATGATGTTGACTTGATGTGACTTCAAGATTATCCTTTAGCGGGTCTCGTTAAATCCTTTCACAGCTCCAAACGTCTTCCAGTTGGAGTATATATCTGAATATTTTATATTATTTTCACTTTTTAACGTCAAGACGGATTTTAGCAAATATGCAGAGGACTGAATTCTAAGACTAATGGTTCTGACCGTTAGTCAAAATTAGGTCTTTATAGTAGTAAAACACTACTATCCGTGAAAACGTTGATCGGGCTCCGTTTGAGTTTTCGGCCCAAAATTTAACCATAGCTTCCTACGATAGCGTATAGCATCACTGTGGTCTTAGATTATTTTATTTCTCTCTTTAGACCCTCCAATAAAATACAAACGAATAAATACTGTTTAATTAAAACAGAAAGCTCGAAAGCTTGAAAAATTGGGGTGTTACACTCATGTACTCATGGCTCTACCGACGGCTACTGTCATCGGTAATTACCGAAAGATACCCTAATCTGTTGGTAAAGTTTAGCGAGAGCATATTATCGATGAATTTTGGACCGTCACAAGACCGTCGGTAATCCTACTTATCGACGGCTTTAGACGATTACTGACGGATCAGCGATTTTCTTGTAGTGCCAGTATCTCTATAAATAGGAACTTTATATTTGTCATTGTACACACTTGATGAGATTGTCAATACAAATATTATAATTAGTTCGTGAAGAACTAGCTTTTGAATCCTAGTTCCTAAAGAATTAGCATTTCAGTCCATATTTCTCTCTTGCACAGTTAAACTCCACGTGCATTTGCTTTTAGGAAAAGAAAATGAGAACTTGCAGCACATTTTTCTAATTTTGCCATTATATGGTCTTTATAACTCATTGAAAGCTAATTAAGTGGTCCAATAAACTTTATATTGAGAAGCTTTGACGGGAAAAAGATGACACGCAGACACACGCTGTTTTTCTTTTGTATTGCTTTTGGTTGTTGTTGGGTGTGTGTGAGTAAAAGGATTTATAATAATTTTGTTTAAATGCCATGAGTCTTCAAAAGAAATATATTCACTTTTTGATTACTTTCTAATTAAGCATGTGAGAGCTCATATTTTTGTTGTTGTTATGAGTACGTATATTAAATTTGGAGATATTCACGTTATTACTATTTTTGTTGTGGTGAAATAATTCTTATAATAGGTTTAATTAATTTTTTAGTCCTTGAAAAGTGGATTATTTTTTATTTTGGTCCCTGCAGTTTTTTTTTTCCATTGATTTTGATGCCTGCAAGTTTCAAAACTTTGATTTTAGTCTAAACGAATTGTAATTCCCATTGAAATACATATGGATTACAGCAGCATATAATTATAGCTGATGATACAATTTGAATAATAACAACCTAAGCTATAACTAAGGAAAGTTACAACAAAAACACGTCAGCCAAGATAACAACCTTAGCTGATATCTCTAGCAATTAAACCAAATCGCAACTAATTGCCCTGTCATAGCTATTCATCTGTTAAGTACTAACGTGACTAACGGATCACCACATCAGCACTATCATGTAGGTTAGTTTTATAATATTTAATATCACGTAGGATTAAATATTAATTTTTTATATTCTTTTAACATGTCAGCACTGTCACGAATGCTAATTTTATAATATTTAATATCACGTAGGATTAAATATTATTTTAAAGAATACTAAAAAATTATTATTTAATTTTACGTGTATTAAATATTATAAAATTAGTCTACGTGTCAGTGTTGATATAACGGTCTATTAGCCACGTCAGCATTTAACAGATGGATAGTGATGACAGGGACCAAAACCAAAGTTTTGCAACTTGCAGGAATCAAAACCAACGAAAAAAAAGTGGAGGGACTAAAACCAAAGCTGACTCACTTTTCGGGGACTAAAAGCTTAATTAATCATTCTTAATATTTTACACGTTATATATAGAGCCTGTTTGGTAAAATTAGCTGTTAGCGGATAAGCTAGCTTTTTTCTGTAAAAGTGTTTGGTAAAACTAACAGTTGAACTAGCTGAAAAATATAAAATGACATAAAAGGACATCTTCATTAATGATTTTACATAAAAGAGAGAGAAGAGAATATAGAATTAAATGAAGATAATAAGGATATAATTGGAAAGAAAAATGAAACGCTATAAGTTATAAGCTCAAACGCTACTTCAAGTAGCGTCTAGAGAAAACGCTATAAGCTCGTGAAAAAATGTTATAAGCTCGTGACAGATGCGCTTACCAAATGGGGCTACTTTCTCATCCGCTATAAGCTCGTTGAAGTGCCTTGCCAAACAGGCTCATAAAAAACGGTGTTCTTCACTTTTTTTTCTATTTGATTTTATTTATCTTTTTATATTATTTTTCAACACTACTTGTGTGGGTGAGGAATGTAGTACCATTGATATGCTAGATACTCTTAACTATATTTGACAAAGGGTTAATAGGGAGGTTCATGATATAGATCTTGTTCGTAGCTTTGCCTTAAAAAATGTTGAGAAAAGGAATGCTTACAGGGGAAACTAGTGCCTATAACCTATATGTTATGTCCAATTTCTCATCTTATTATTCTAGAACTTGTATAGTATGTGTTAAGATATGATTGTCATAGTTTGCAATGTTTTCGGATGTGACATTGTAGATATGGTTGTGGAGATTGTAAAATAATACCTCTGTTTGATTTCATTCACAAGAATTCAGTACACACTATATTTGATGCAATACATAAGGTGTTTATATATACACCTGCATCAGCCTTCATCAGTTAATTTCTATAACTGATTTGTTAACTGATATGCCTAACTAACATAACAGTCTACTGACTTACTAACTGATATGTCTAACTAACATAAAAGCCTATGCTTACTATTCCTTTACTCCCCCCTCAAGTTGGTGCATGAAAATTTAAAATGCCTAACTTGCAGAGTAGAATTTCAAATCTTTCTCATCCTAACGGCTTTGTCAAGATGTATGCTACCTGTTCCTTGGTTCCAATTTTATTGGCTTTATGTCTCCAGATTGGAACTGCTCTCGGACGAAGTAACAATCCATCTCCACGTGTTTTGTTCTTTCGTGAAAGACAGGATTCATGGCAATGTGCAAGGCTGCTTGGTTGTCACAAAACATCTGAGTATCAGCTTGTTGTGGTACTATCAATTCAGTTAATAACCACCTAAGCCAAATAACTTCACTCACTGTTGCAGCCAGGGACCTATACTCCGCTTCAGCTGATGATTTGGCCACGACTGTCTGTCGTTTTGTTCTCCATGAGATTGGAGATCCTCCTAGCATAATTGTAACACCATTTCCCAGGGCATCACATTTACGGACATTTTATAAAACTCTAAGGCCGAAAAATGGGTTAATTAAAAACGTTTAAGAAAGATGGGGTAAATTTTTCCTTTTCGCAAGGCATGAAAATAAAAGCTTGTAACGTTGATGCATGCGAGGTAAAACATTTCTTAATATAATTTCATAACTTCATAAAGGTTTACATAAGAACCCAACCCGACTAAAGAAACAAAGCAGAAAGATACAAACTCAACATAAAGGATTGGAGACGCAGCTCCTAAACACAAGATACTTGGAGACGTAGCTCCACAAAAGATAAAAGGAAGGTATAGACACTCTGACACTCTACATTAGCCGACAATAGACTACACAGAAAGACATCCCTCAGATTAACCGCTGAATACTTCCTCTGACTTCTCCTTTACGGAGAAACAAGCGAAAGGAATAGGAAGGCGTAGATAGATCACCTCCCTCCTAATCTCCTCACTTCTTGCCTTCCAACCAGGACCCGTCAAACGAGTCCTAGCACGAATCCTAGCAGGGACTACTGCTGGCATTCCTATGGAAGACATCGCAAAAGTTGACCTATTAGCAACTTTGCTAACAAGCAGCCTATCCCTAACAGAGGGAGAAGACACTGAACAATCCGGTGAAAAAGCACACCTAGCATTCCACTTACGACCACAACCTTGATGTCAAACGACAGAAGACAAGTGGTGACGCGATTAAGAACCCTTCCTCTGCGACCAATGTGGATGGTGAGTGTGGCTCTCTACATGTACGTTGTTAGAAGCCCATCATGACTAGATGTCCAAATGCTGAAACCACTGGGAAGCACAACAGAGAGATGCATCTGAAGCGCCGGGTAGAGTCTCGGTATCATGACCTTCTCGGGAAACCACCAGAGAAGCACACAACGATGCAATACAAAGTAATGAGGTGAGATTCCCATTCATCAACACAACACACGGCAGAAGTAGAAACGGTATGACACGCAAGATAACAACATACTAATCATGCATATCATACATCTCAATATCTCATATTATTCAATGAACACAATAAGACATCATCAACACAGGCTAATAATGCATAACATATAAAGATATCCATCAACAGTCATGCAATGCAATGCTATGTACATGACTCTATGCCATATGCCACAAGGGTAAGACTCTGACCCCTACTCCATGGAGCTAAACATAACTAGAGTGAGTGATTGGGAGAACATTGTCTGCATTATCTCAGCTCAACATGTGCTATCTCAACAAGATAGTGAACTCGCTTTTACGGCTCACGCCAGACGTTCTTTATCCAAATCGTGATTTGTTCGGTGTCCAATCTAGACGTCAGCGTTTTTCAACAGGTACCCACGACATAGAGGAGTTACTCTCTGGTCACATGTGGTCATCCCAACCCCAACGTCCTCAAGATCTCCACGATCGTCACCTCCAACAATCGCACCCGCACAAAAGCGTAAGCTCAACTCCCAGGTATAACGCCCAACTTATGCACAGATGCATATGCATGTCAAGAAATGCCACAACACAAACACGTCCTACATCATCACTGTAGCACCACGTCTATCTCTTGATAAACCACAGGGCACCCCTACGGGACACACTTTCACACGAATTGCCATCAGTGGCCCATTCTTGGTTTCGTTCCTTGCAATCATGTACAACATCGTCGTTCGTAAAACAATGTTCATATCTTATGATACATTATTTCATATCCTAAATGTATTATGGAAGATAGGATCCACAAGGGTCCCTTCATCATATCTTCTCACTTATCTATCAAAGAAACATTACTTATCTATACATATAAGTAACTTTTTGTGATTAAACATTATGAATTGCTTAGATGACCTAAATCATAAAGGGTGTGGGACATGATTTATTAGTGCATGTCTGTTACTTAGTATTTGTGAGTCCATTGTGGAACTCATTGAATTTCCTTTAGAAGATAATACGTATTTGCGCTATTATAGTATAATCTTTAAAATACTTTCCTTGGTAGTAAACTAGTTCATGAAGTCCCCTTTATCAAACATAGTTTGAAAACTTATACGCATACTCATAAGATATCTAATTTGGTGGCTTCTATGGTGCACCAAACATGAGTGGGGTGTATGGTGCACCCCACTTTTTATCAACAGATAATCAATTAACACTTAATTAAATTTTTGTCAATCCAAAAGTCATGAACACATTACCAGAGGGGGAGCACCATGCATCCCATTTTTGGGGTGCACAGCAAATGGTCCCATCTAATTTAGTGTAAAACTCCTTTGAAATTATTTCTATTTCTTTTACTTAGCGTAAAAAGAAAATGCATCTTACTTTAAATCCCCCTTTTCATTTTCAAATTAAAACTATAACTCATTTGTTTTGTAAGATTCCAAATTGATAGTGGTACTGTAAGAGGTTCATCGTTTTAAAGAAAAACACTTACAAGCATTCTTATTTCTCTTTAAAATAGGTTTACTAACCAAAATCTTTGAGAAACACCATAGACCATCTAGAAAGCTTTGTTCTTGAAAATATTTTCCTTAAAACAACATATTAGAATAGGTGATTGATCACCATCAACTTCCTTATCCTTAAAATACTTTTTATATAACTCCAAAGATACTCATTTTCCAACACTTGGTTCTTTAGAACCAAAACTTGATTTCTTATAAAAAAAAGCTTTTTAATTTCTATTTCCTTTATACCTTAGTATGAACACATTAAAACCCTTAACATCGACATTTTAGGTTCCTAGCCCTAGTTACTATGGTATGGTCGAATGCCTCCATGTAAGTAATGTAGGTCTTTTTAATTTCTTTTGCCTTCTTGGAACCATTTAAGTCCATTACACCATTACTTGAATATAGAAGCTTTGGCTTCCCTTTTTAACTCAACAAGGCCGAACCATACATGGTGTTTTTCAACAAAATATAAGCCATCCAATAATATTCTAGCATCATGAAAATCATCTCAACATATAGTCATTTCATCAAGTAGTAAAAACATGAACAAGTTTATCATCCAAAATCATATCCTTAGGTCTTGAACCTAAGAACGGTTTTTCACCATACCAAAATGATTTTCAATACTAACACTCAAACACAAATAATCACACCAACACCATAACATACGATTCCAAAATCAACACCAAAACCCGTATACAGAATTTTCAACATTTCAAGCATCAACTTGTGACACACATTTGATTGACCAAACGAACTCGGATTTGAGCAAATGAGGACTCATATGAAAGCTTAGGATGTCTACTTTTTGTTTATAAAATTTATTTTCACAAACAGTATCCGAGTTAGTACAGTTTCAAGAAATAAGTCACTGTAGTCAAAATCCAAAACAGAAATTTATGCTTAGATAAGGGTCAAATCTTCATGAAACAACATGAAATTTGTTATCAAAATGAAGCCCAATGTGTCTAGTTTCAGGATCAAAAACAATTTTTGAAATCCGAGGTCTATATTGAGAGAAAAACCGAAAGGACTCATACAAGGTCAGATCCGAAAATCACATTTTCATAAACTTTTTTCAACAAAAAGATGGAGGAACCCTAGGTTAGGGTTTTCCCAAACATAAAATTTATTTTCAACCATTCAAACACATGAATGAACACAAATCAAGCAATAAATAATTATTACAACATTGTTCTCATAGAGAACCAAATAAACAAAGTGGCAAAACCCTTGGTTTAGGGTTTTCCCCAAACCAAACCCATAAACCATTACCACCACCACCAATGTGGTGTGGTGTGTTTCACTCCCCTATTACCTTAATGAAGATCCTTTGTGAATGAGACAACTCCAACACCAAGAAACTCAAGATGGCCGAACCTATGGAGCACAAAACAATAAGATTTTGAAACTTGTTTCACATAAATCATGAACTAGAAGGTGTTGTTTAATGATTTAATGAAGGGAAATGAAGAGAAAAGTAAGGTTAGAGACTTACTTAGTGAAGAACACTTGATGAACAAGGTTGGTGTTCTTGAGGTTCAAGAACAAAGTTGCTCCAAATCAAAAACTTCCTTCACCAAAGATGTAAAGGAGGCTAAAACAAGATGATCTATGGTTTTAGAAATTAAAAATGAAGTTTGGATGGTGCTGGTAGAGAGAGAAACCAAATAGAGAGTTAGTGAGAGAAGAGAGAAAATGATGAATGTTCTTGATGTTCTTGAATGATGAAGAACAATGTCTTTAAATCAAAGAACTTTGTGAAGAAGAAGAAGTGCTTAGATGATAACAAGGATGTATCATTCAAAGTTAGAATCAAGAAACAAATTTTGATAGATGATTATCTAGCCAAAATCGTGAAGAGGGAAGGAAAAGAGAGAAGAGAGAGTTTTTGTGTTCTTGAAAAAAGTTAGAGTTTGATCATGTAAGAATGAAATAATGAAGTGCTTTAGTGTTTAATAAGCCACCAAACCATGTAGCCTTCATGAATAGCTAGAAAAATTAATTCAAAAGGAAAATAATATGGTGTAAGAGATCTAAGGGCTTAGAATTAAAGAGTTGTTTGTTGATCACACATCAAAAGTAAGCAAGATTAACCATAAATGGTTAAATTACTTTTCCATTTAAGGTAAAGATGACATAGTTGACAAGTTGTCATGATTTTGACAAAAAGTGACAACGCCTCGTGAAACATGAAAAGCAGTCATAAACTTCTCCCGACTCTAGGCCGGAGTAGCTCCTCGGCCCCGGGCCGGATTAACTCCCCGACCCTGGCACACATCCCAAGGTAAAGCGATCCCGATTAAAATAATATTTTTACCGGTTCCGACTCAAAACAGCATAACAAGCTCAAAACAACATTTTATGATTATTAAGCTCATAATTGAAATTCAAATATGAATTTCCAATTATTAACTATTTTTATGATTAAAATTAATCAAGTTGTGTTCTCAGTCAAGTTATTCATACAAACAGTTAAAAGACAGACATATGATTTTTGGGATGTTATAATAATCAAGTAACCTATACACGATCTTCTGGTTAAAGGACAACCTCACCAATCTGCATCACAATAAGCTTCTAGCTTCAGATCATCTTTACTGGAAAGTAGAATTCCCTGGCCTGGGGTAGTTTTTAAATAGCGTAGAATTCTATCTACAGTATCCATGTGTGTTTGTTTAGGGGAAGACATAAATTGACATAGAGTGTTAACGGCATAGGTGATATCCGGTCCTGTCATAGTTAAGTATAGTAGCCTTCCCAGCAATCTTCTATACCTGGACGCATCTGTATCAGAATCATCTTATTTTACTCATAAATTGCAGTTTTGCTCCATAGGAAATCTGCTTGGTCTACACTCTTGCATTTTTATTTCTTTTAATATGTCTAAAGTATATTTCCTCTGACTAAGTACAATCCCTAGTGGTGATCTTGCCACTTCAATGCCAAGAAAATACTTCAATGGACCCAAATCTTTTATGCTAAAGGTCTGATCAAGAAATTTCTTCACCTTTTGCATAAAAACTGAGTTGTTTCCTGCTAAAATTACATCGTCCATATAGATCAAGGCAGTGAGAAAGATGTCATTATCCTTATAGATGAATAATGAATGATCTACCTTGCACTGCTTGAAGCCAATGGAGTTGAGCGCACATGTAAACTTTTGATACTAATTCCTAGAAGCTTGGCGTAAACCATAGAGAGATTTCTTCAATTTGCAAACTCGAATCTCTCCTTTCTTTGCAAATCCTTGAGGAATCCGCATATAAATTTCTTCATCCAAGTCTTCAATCAGGGTCTTCGAAGCTAAGTCCTGAATTATGCACAAATCAGCCATAAAAATTATAGCACAATTATGATCTTTTGTTAGCCTACTAACCGAAAGCAGATTACACTTGAAATCAAGAATGTATAGAACATATTATGTATATTCAGTCCATTAGGAAGTTTTAATATCCCTAGACCTTTTACAGTTATATTGGCTCCATTAGGAATTTTAACAGATTGCTGACAAGAAGTGAGTTTTTGCTTTAGCAACCTATCATCACAAATAATATGTTCCGTTGCACCTGAGTCAATGACCCAGGGCCTATCTAAAGTAATGTTACTTGCCATTTTACAGTGGATTTAACTTGCTGTGTTCCTACCACAGACTCATTTTCTGATTGTAATTGCTACATCAATCTTTCATATTGCTGCAGTGTTAACCCTGGAATTGGACTTGTTTCTATTGTAACTTGAGCTACTTTGAATCCACCCTTTTTTCCATTCCAAGATCCTGCTTTATCCTTCTTGTCACAATCTGGTTTCTTCCAATCTTGAGGATAACCAATAATCTCCCGGCATTCATCCTGTGTGACCTCTTTTCTGACAGTGTTCACACTTAGGTCTTTCTTTCCTTCCACCTTTGCGCTCCTCAGTTTCTTTATAACGAAAGCTTTGAAAGGCAGTGACTTCTGTTATCGGCTTGTGCATTGCTGAGATCAATCTTTGTTGCTCATCTTCTACAACAAGATGATACGCATGGCCAAGGGTTAATTTGGGTGCCATACTCAATATCTATGTCTTAACCGTGCCAAAAACATCATCTAGCTAGACCCATGAGAAAGTCATAAATTTGCTCCCTTTCTCGCATTTGCCCAAGTTGCTTTTGCACATCACACTTGCATCCTCCACAAATGCACTTCGGCCATGGTGAAATTGATTGAACCTCATCCCATAACCCCTTAACCTTTGTGTAATATGAAGATACAGATAGCTTTTCTTGCCTGAGAAGAGTTACGGCACGCCTTAACTCATACACCCTTGGTGCGCTTCCTTTTGCAAACCTTTCTTCAAGATCAATCCATATTTCTCTTGCAGTGCTAGCATACCTAACACCGCTTCTAACTTCTTTATTCATTCCTGTTTTCAACCAACCCTTTACCATGGCATTGCATCGCATCAATGTGCAAGATTTGGGGAATTTACATGCGGCATGGGAAATGACCCATCAACAAACCCTATCTTATTCTTGGCATACAATACATTGCTCATGTCCGCTACCCATTCTCTATAATTTCCATCATGGAGGGGTTCACTGACAAAGATTTGCCCAGGTTGATCTGAAGCATGTAGATAATAGGGAGACATGACATCAATGAAACCCTCATTACCTTTTTTTTGTGCTTTCATCATCGTTCTTCTTTTCTTCCTTTGTAGGATCATCACCCTTTGATGAATCATTAGCTTTTGGTGAACCATCATTGTTGTCACCCGCCATGATTGTAGATCAAAGAGACAGTACCATGCCATCAGGATTTTGGCTCACGATACCATGTAAAATAATACCTCTGTGTTTGATTTCATTCACAAGAATTCAGTACACACTATATCTGATCATCTGATGCAATACATAAGGTGTTTATATATACACCTGCATCAGCCTTCATCAGTTAATTTCTATAACTGATTTGATAACTGCTATGCCTAACTAACATAACAGCCTATGCTAACTATTCCTTCAGAGATAGATCGCATAATGAGACCAGAAGGGTATCTCTTGATTCAGTACTCTATGGAAGTAATTAGCATGCTCCGTCCAATCTTGCGTTCACTTCATTGGTCTATAACATTGTATCAAAATCAGTTTCTTGTTGGTAGGAAAAATTTCTTGTGTCCAATGACATAGAAACAGAATGATGAACTATAGGGTTGCTCGTCACATTCTATTCTTTAATCACCCACGTTTATTATATTCCAATATAGATAAATATCAAAATACTACATATGAAGTTTAAGGAAGGTAAAAAAAATTTTACAGCCAATCCTGTTCGTGTGTGAATTCTGTAGACGAGACATTTATTAACTATAAAGGAGGTTGATATTCCTTGTTCTCAATTATTTTTATGATTAGTTGTGATTCTCTGTGCTGTGCTGTTAAGCTCTTCTCAACACCAGAAGCATTTGTCTAAAACTAAATCTTATGATTTATGTAATTTCTTCATGCACACTGATTGTGTTGCAGAAAGTATTTTAAGTGAGTAATATGTTAACAACACATGTTTTTTACTCCCTTCAACACATTGCAGTAAATTCATGTAGAATCTACTGGATACATGAGTATGTGTATATGAACTTCATCCGATAATAAAGAATGTTATAAAAAAGTGTTAAAAATATTATTTTTGACATTTTTCTTTTATTTTATTTTTCTGATGAACAATTGTAATTAGGGTCTTTGGTTCCTCCGGTGACATTTCGAGGTATCTCCACAAGCTTAGGCCATTTGGATCAGCTATAACACTAATTATCTGTCGGTTGTTAGAGTAGAGAATTAATCTTTGATTTTCGCAACCTTCTAACTAGAGTGTCTGTCACTAGAATTCGAACTTGCGTTATCCTACTTATGAACTCGAGATGCTTACCACTCGACCAACCCTTGCTTGATGATATCTCTCTTTTATATTTCTTTGTTTTTTAAGCAATATTTCTTAGTTCACATAGTCTTTCTGCCGACACATATTACACTTTTTTTTATTTTAGGTGTTGCTGAGACGATAATCAATTTTGCAAACTTAAACGCGTGTGGATTTAGACTCAAGGCTTTGAAACTTACCACTTACCACTAGATTTTTAGCATTATATTTAGATTGATATTTTTAAATTTATACCAGTATAAGAGCAATTCTAATGAAAGTTGCTTAACTAGTTCTTAAAAGTAAGAACTAGTATTTGTTGGATTGCACTATTGAAGTAAGACGATGTGACATCCATATGTATGAACAATTGCTTATATAAGCAACTGTTCTTATTTAAGAACCCAATAAAAAATTATTCAAAAGAGAGAAAAATCTACTAGATATAAAATGAGATAACTTATGGGATCCATTTGATGAACTTTTTAGAGTTGCATCATGAGAGTGTAAAATTGCTTAAAGTAGTACAAAGTAAGAAGTGATAATGTCACACGATAGAGCCATAAAAGGAGAATTAAGAAACTCCAATGAGTTGAACCTACCATTGATATATGCTTAGCGTGTTTAAATTTAATGATAAAAATTCTTTTTAGGACAGATATTTAATTCTAACATCGTGTTAGAATTTCTCACATGTAATATAAAGTCAAACTGTAATATAGCCCCCAACAAAATAGATTTAGATTCACGGCAATCACTTTACCTACACATTCATGCATTCATTGAGATGTATTGTTGGATCAATGTTGTTAATTTTTTTAGTACACACTCAAATGCATCTAATGGTGTATCTTAGTAAATGCGTAAATGCGTGAGTAAAATGAATGCACTGAATCCAAATCCGAAGAAAAGTGCTTAAGTTCATACATCATATTGGAATATGCTTATCACATATTAAATAACATTTTAATTGTACATAACTTGTTATCAATTTAAGCTTCTTTTTTTTTGTGTCCACATGATATCTCAATCAATAATTGAAGATTAATTCCTTTCGAGACGTAAAGATCACCTGAATGGATTTAACCTCTTTCAACAAAGTCTTTTTTCATACACATGACGGAAGTCGAACCCCTGACAATATGATTAAGAAACTCAACTATCTATCAACTGTGTTCTGACTTATTAGTTATTAATTTAAGTTTTAAATATGCATTACGACAGTTTTGAAAATATCTATATTTTTATTTTTTGGCAAAGGGCTAAATGGAAAGGATTCTTGTAAGGCCTTTCAGAGCAACTTTGCTAAGTCACTAAATATTTCCTTTCGATAATCATCAAAAGATAAAATATTTCTTTTCAATATTGTAAAGAAATTATTAGAATTGATTTCAATTACACTTGTTTTAAACTTAAATAGCTTAACTAATTAATTTTACCATCTTCTTTGCTTAGACAAATGTAATTCTATCCATGATATTCAACAACAAAATTTATTTTCTTTTGGCATCAAAAATAATTTGTTTATTGGACAATCATAATAAAAAAGAATTATTATAATCAACTGGTATTAAAACAAATAACGTTTAAAAGACCGACTATAACATTTTCAAAAATTTCAATTTAGTCCTAAATTTTTTTATTTAAATTTTGTCCCTAACATTCAGAAAAGTTTCAATGTCTTATTAACATATATTATTATGTGTACTTTTTTTGGTAATAATATTATTATATGTACTATTATAACAAGAACCTTTTTGCCTAAATTTTTATTTCTTAATAATTATTATCATTAATTACTTATTAAATGATTTAAAATAAAAAATATACATACTCTTTTGGGATGCCCACGGTATCCAATATAGAGAGAACATTGCATTTAGTTGAAGTCCCAAACCACTTCAATAAGCTCACACGTAACAAACCACCTCAAACCCACAGGATAATATATGTGGTCGCTAGAACACATCCCAATAATAAACAAAAAAAAAAAAAAAATGACAGAGGTTGAATAAATTTAAATCCAAAAACAAACAAAAATAGACAAGGGGCTCTAGTAGGAGGTATGACTTTTATGATAGTTATGATAGAAGTTAAATATTTTAACGTTGAGATAATTTATTATTAGTATAAAATGATAGTGCATACTAATTAATTAAATTCTTACTTTTTATACATAAAACTTAGAGTTTAAATATGATATATTGTTGCGCGTTGTAATAATTTTTATACCGTCAACCAATCAGAATACATATGAGTAACTTTTAATGTAGTCATAACAAGAGGAAAATAGATGTCAATTCAATCCTAAAACTTAATTATTTATCATTGACTATAAAATAAGGTGTAACATGTTTAAAAAAAAAAAAAAAAAGTTAGATGTAACATGATTGAATTTTTTTAGGGGTGGCAAAATGGGTTGGGTCCGACGGACCAACCTGCTTATTCCGTCTATTTTGATGGGTTAGGTTGGGATTCTCAACTCACCAACCCGTTTTAACCCGTCTCACTTAATCCATCAAGAAGGCGGGGAAGAGGCGGGACGGAGCGGCTTGACCCGCTAACCCGCCTATTCTAAAAATATATATATTTTAATTATATTTTATTTTTTAACAATTTGGAAGCGAGGCGGGTCGGGTTGGCCTTCCAAATTAACCATTTTCGATTTTAATGTCTAATTTTCTATCTTTAATAATTGTTTCCAATTTTTTTATTTTTTGCGAGTCAACCCGCCCACCCACCAATTTGTCAGCCTACTTTTTTAGTTTTTTATTTTTGGCTAGCTAACCCACCAACCCATCACTAAACGGAAGGTTAGGAGGTCTAACCCATTTTTCTCAAGCGGATCAACCCGTTTTAGGCGGAACGAGACGAGTTGGGCCGTTTTGTCGCCCCTAAATTTGTCTACATAGCATATAACTATAATAGAGTACCACCTTTCCCAAGTGTTCATTATTTTTCCCAAACTCCCATAATCACATTCACACTTTCATACGGACGAACCAAACTTAAATAATAGAGGGACAACTAATAAAATTAAAGTTCATCCAACAAATATATATGTATAAAATTTTATGTAAATTATATATATATATATATATAAATAATACAGAAAGAAAAAAAGTCAAGGAGGGCCTATATATATATATATATATATATATATATATATATATATATATATATATATATATGCCCTCCTTGACTTTTTTTCTTTCTATATATATATATATATATATATATATATATATATATATATATATATATATATATATATATATAAAACGTAATATAAATATGTCCTTTTATTATGTCATTTTATATTTATCAGCTAGTTCAACCTTTAAATTTATCAAACACTTCAAATCCACCAACACGTAGTTGGTCCGAGTGGTAAGGGGTTCGAATCCTGACTCTTGTGTATGCAGAAAACCTGGTTGGGAGGGGAGAACTCACCTTGTGTACCCAACAGGTTCTCAACGAAGATTAGTCACTGCTAATGGTGGTGGATACAGCTTCGTACCTATATTATGGTTACCAAAAAAACACTTCAAATCCAATAAGGTAGCTTATTTGTTATCCGCTATCAGCTAGCTCATCCTTTATTAGCTATAAGTTCATTCACTATCATTTAGCTTATCCGCTAGTTTTTACCAAACAGAATCTATAACTTTTTGAAAAATTTCAATTTAGTCCTTTTTTTTGTCCCTAACATCTCAGAAAAGTTCCAATGTCTTATTAATGTTTATTATTATATTTAATATTACAAAAAGAATTATTTGTCTAATTTTTATTTCTTAAGAACAATTATCATTAATTACTAATTTAGTGATTTAAAAATGTGAAATTACAAATATACATACTTTTTTGGGTCATAAAAAAATATACATATAATTTATCAATCTTTAAAACATTAGTTTAAAAATAAACATAAAATAATAAACATTTTAAATTTTCTAATTATGGTTATCTCTAAATATTTCTCAATTTTCCACCTAAAACAGTCATTGCGATTAATAATTAACGTGATAATAATTCACAATTGCATAAAATTTAAAAATGTAGAAATTATTGATTATTATACACATGATCTCTTTGACATGTCCACGGTATCCAAATTGCAGATAATCCTTGCACTTGGTTGAAGTCCCCAACCACCTCAATAAGCTCCCACTTAACAAACCACCTCAAGGCTGAAACCCACATGATGATATATGAAGTCGCATGAACACATCACATAAATGAAAAAAAAAAAACAATTACACTGAAGTTGAATAAATTTATGGCAAAATAAGTTGATTAGTTTTATACGTATTTTTTTACTTTTTATATCGGTGTTATAAGTTTTTTTAATTTTCAAATTGGTCCAACACGTTATGTTCCGTTTTCACGTTAGTCCTTTCCGTCAATTTCAATTTTATGGTGTCAGATCAAAAGCCACATGTAGGACTACCATGATAGCCACGTCAGGTCAAAACTGACGGTGTTAGGTCGAAATTGACAAAAACGACTAACATGGAAATGGAAACTAACATATAAGACTAATTTAAAAAAAAAAAAAATTTCTAGTACCGATGTGAAAAATAAAAAAAAAATGTATATGACTAATCAACCAATTTTATCTAATTTTAAATCGAAAAGCATAAAAAATAAACCACTGGCTATAGTAGGCAGGTTCCTGAGTCAGCTGGCTAGTGATAACCATGCCTTAATTACCCATTTACCCGTTATAAATAGCTTCATTCACCTAAAACTTATTTTTGTATTAATAATATGACTTTAATTTTGATACATTATCCATCCAAAGTTTTTTACACTATCAATCAATCACAAATCATTATGTGCTATTATGCGTGACTTTTAAGGTAGTTATGATAAGAGTCGAATATTTTTAATGTTATGACAATTTATTATTAGTTGACAATATAAAAAAAATTTATACACTGACAGTGTACACCAATTAAATCAGATAAATATACTCTTACCAAATTTATTATCACATTTAATTTAATTTTAATACAATGTCAGTATAAAGATTTTACATTGTCATCCAATCCCAAGTTATCCAACGTATGATATTTTTTTTTGCAAACATCCTACGTATGACTTTTAATGTATGATAATAGTAAATTATTTTTTAATGATGTGGCAATTTGTGATTAGTCAACAATGTAAAAAAATCTTTACACTAATCATACATACCAATTAAATCCTTATTTTTTTATACATAGATGATAAAACTATAAAATAAATATAAAATAAGATGTATCATGATTGAATTTGTATCTATGTAGCATATATCTATAATATAGTACCACCTTTCCCAAGTGTTCATTATTTTCCACAACTCCCATAATCACATTCACACCTTCACACCATTCATGTGGCCACTATGGTTAAGTTCACGAAGGAGGAGGACTCAAACCACCACCACGTCACCATCACCACCACTACCACCATCTCGATCCCACTCCTGCCGTTTCTCTTGCTCTTCCTTCAAAGACATCCAAACCCTCCTTCAACCCGAACCCGATCCCGAATCCCCAAAATCTCCCTCCTTCTTTCGTCGACTTCGTATCTCTCCCTCTCTCATTCGCTCCTTTAACAACAACACCACCCGAACCGTACCAACATCATCGTACCCTGTCACGTTCCCACCGTACTTCGATCATAGCACTGTTGTCCTTTATTACACCACCCTCCGCGTGGTTCGTCAAACCTTTGAGGACTGTCGTGTCGTCCGATCCATTCTCCAAGGCTTCGGTGTCGCCATCGACGAGCGTGATGTGTCCGTCGACGACCAGTTCCGCAACGAATTGAGGGAGATGCTCGGTCACCGGAACGTGAATTTGCCGTGCGTCTTCGTCGGGGAGAAGTATATCGGCAGCGCCGATGACGTTAAGAGGTTATACAATAGCGGCGAGTTGGAAGGGTTGATCGAACGGTTGCCGAGGACGAAGGTGAGTAATTGTGATTTCTGCGGTGGGATGAGATTCGTTGTGTGTGATGAGTGTGATGGAAGCCATAAAGTGTTCGCGGAGAAGAGTGGGTTCAGAATCAGGAAATGTTCGTCTTGCAATTCCAACGGTTTGATTAGGTGTCCTGCATGTTTCTTTGTCCTGCCGCGACACACCAAATAATTACCTATACTAGATGTCTAAATGATTCTTCTACTTTGTATATAACAATAATAGAGTTTAAATGATATGTATTGTCACTCAAGTTTTTACACTGTCAATTAATTATATATCATGATGTGCCAATTTTTGATTGGTTGACAGTTTGAAAAATAGTGCATATCAATTAAATTCAAAATAATAATGAGAAAATTAACATTTTGTTTGTTAAGAGTTTAATTTTATTGCAGCGTTGATGTCAAATTTTTTACACTGTCAATTAATCATAAATCATTTCTGACTTTTTAGGTAGATATAATAAGAGTCAAACATCTTTAATGATATGACAATTTTTGATTGGTTGATAGTCGGTGCGTACAATTAAATGCTTTTAGATAATTTTGTATTTAGTATGTGGTTGAATTCATTTATTTTGTATTTAAAATAATTTATAACTAAAAGCTTTGTTAGGAAATTTTTAAAAATAAGTAATTATTTATGGAGAAATAATGTTTACTAAACATGCACTAATATTTTTAGGACAGCGTAATATGATTCAGTTCTTTTTTTGGCTAAATTACTCTTTGGTCCTTCATTTGTTTTCATTTATTCAACTTGATTCTTTATTTTAAAAATGTTCAAGTTGGTCCCTTACTTGCCAAAAGTTAAACAATTTGGTCCTTTTTCACCGTTACGTTTTCCTCTCGACGGAAAACTTCATCAAAATCTTCTTTTCTCTTCCCCTCTCTTCGTGGAGCAAACTTGAGCCTATCCTTGACCCGCTTCACTTATTTCTTTTCTTCTTCTCATCTTCTCCATCAAACCCTAGCCGCTCATACCTTCTCCCCTCTACTCAGCCGCACCACCATCCTAAACATGAAAATTTCATGATAACAACCTCGTGCAGCAGCGTGATGATCGGACGATGGCGAGGCGTGCTAGCATCGTCAACGGGGGTTCAGTGAAGTGGGTTCCTCGGTCCGGGTGTTTGGAACACAGAGGCGTGTGATTGTCTTCGGACGAGGCGGACAACGCAGTGGTTAGATGGAGGTTGTGGAGGTCCGACGCAGTGGTTAGAGTGTCTAGACGCAGCGGCTCATTGTTTTGTTTTTTTTTTGTGATTTTCTTGCTTTTCAGGTGGGTGAAGCAAGAGAGAGGAAGATTCCAGTTAAGTTGTCTGGTAATATTTCCATATTCCAGCGAAGTTTTCTGGCGAGAGGAAAACTTAATGGTGAAAAGGATCAAATTGCTTAACTTTTGGCAAGTAAAAGACCAACTTGAAAATTTTTAAAATAGAGGGACCAAGTGGAATAAATCAAACCAAATGAGGGACCAAAAGCCAAAACTTAACGGAAAAGACCAAATTCCTTAACGTTTGGCAAGTGAGGGACCAACTTGAATATTTTTAAAATAGAGGGACCAAGTTGAATAAATTAAAACAAATGAGGGAGCAAAAGAGTAATCCAGCTATCTAACAACCAAGATGGTCACGCAGCACACCACCAAAACCAGCCTTGCCAGAATTTTCAAAGCTACTTCCATCCACATTCAGTTTGTAAAATCCAAAAACTGGAGCAATCCAACTTACCCAACTGTGCGCGTGAAGAACACTAAATTGTAAGTCTTAGACATAGCTGTAATCACGCGCATAAGCTTCAAAACAGGAGTTTTAACCTGTTTCAACACTTCTACAATACGCGTTCTCCACACCCACCATAAAACATAGGCAAACATAACATGTCTCTTATCTGAAGAAGCTCTACGACTGAGACTTAGTTCAAGCCATTCTTTATCATCCTAATGCCAAAAACCCACCTCTTTATCAAAGCCAAAACAGCTCCAGACCTGGTGAGATTGACGGCAGTCTCGAAAACAATGAAGAACATCCTCTACCATAACCGAGCATGTAGTACAAATAGCAGACTAAGATAAGTGATGCTGAATACGAAGATCATTTGTTGGGACTGCATTATGTAAAATAAGCCACACCAAGACCTTGACCTTGTCGGGAACCTCCAACTTCCAAACCTAATTCCAACCAACTCCAATGTTCTGGTTTTCCCTATCCACAGAGAGCCATCTATATCCATAGGCAGCTGTATAAGCCTCATCAACAGAAAAACTCAAAGTCTTCCTTTCTACACTGACACCAAACAGAGGTATAGGTGTTCGAGTAATTTTATTTGATACACCTTCTAGCCCCTGTCCCTCCAAGACATCAAGATTCAAGTCTCTTCTTCGAAATAATATCAGCTATTGTTAAGTGATCATAGTTCAAAGGGAGCTCCTCAACAAAACGACATAGAAGACCATCCTCAAACCACTTATCATGCCATAAAGAGATTGAGGAACCATCACCAACCCACCAAACCATGCCATTTTTCAGAACCCTGACAGCTCTGTTAATGGATCTCCACCCAAAGGAGCATAATTGGGGCATGATTGCTGTAAAATGTCCCCATCAACACCCAGATATTTGTGTCTCACTAGCTGCATCCATAACTCAGAGTTTTGTATAACATCCCAAACTAACTTCCCTATTAAAGAAACATTCGCTTCTCTTGCACGGCTAACCCCCAGGCCTCTATGACCTCTAGGAAAGGTGATGATATCCCAATTTACAAGGTGTAAGCCTCTCTTTTCACTAACCTTCCAAATAAATCTTCTAACAACTACACCAATCTCAATGCAAATCGACTGAGGAAACCACATGCTTTGCATACCATAAATAGGGAGAGACGTGAGAGCAGATTTAGCCAATGTTATGCAACCAACCCAATTAAGAAGTTTGTTCTTCCAAGAAGACACTTTTGCTTAAGTTTCTCAATAACAAAGTTAAAATCTTGCCTCTTTACTCTACCATGCATAATAGGGAGGCCTCAAATAAAAAACGGGATGTGAATTGGATGTAGAGATACTTGTAATTCTCTCCCACCTTGCTCTTGGTACATTTTGCAAACACATTGCCTTAGATTTGATAAGGTTGACTTTAAGGCTCGATGCGCGACAAAACTCATTTATGATCATATTCACAACCCGCACTTAAGAGATGGCAACTTTTGTAAAGAGCATTAAGTCATCAGCAAAAAGCAAGTTTGAAACCGAAGGCCCAAGCCTTCCACATCTAAGCGGCTTCCACTCTCTATGGTAAACTTTCTTGTTAATAAGAAGAGATAGTTCTCTATACAGATAACAAAAAGATAAGGGGAAAGAGAGTTCCTTTGTCTCAAGCTTCATTTTGGAATAAAAGCAGAGAGTTTAAACCCAATCCATAACAAAGATATAGACGAGGAGCTAACTCAGAACATGATCAAATTAATAGTTTCTTGTGGGAACCTGAAATCTTCCAGCGTCATCTTTAAAAACCTCCAATCAACTAAATCATAGGCCTTTTCAAGATCAATTTTGAACGCCAAAGAACCTTTCTTGCTACGAGACTTCTGAATATAATTCATAATTTCCTGAGTAAGCATAATATTATCATGCGTGCCTTTTCCCGGGATAAAGCCACTTTGCAGAGGGATGATAATAAGGCAAGGTTTGACCAACATTCATTGTCTTGGGGCTGGGGTAGAATGAAAATAAACTTTAAAACTATTTGATAGTGACTGGTAAGTTTTGTGGGGTTCAAGATCGCAAGAGACGTGTCAAGGTATCAAAGCAAACATATGAAAGTGACAAGTTAGGGTGATAGTTGTCGGGACATCATATGAGAGCAACAAGTCAAGGCGATAGCTGTTAGGACGTCATAGGTCTCAGGTTATCTTGGATCTTAAAGTAATATGGGTCTCAGGGAGTCTTTATCCATTTTCTATCACGAAGACACGTTATTAAGGTATGTATGCTTTAGATGTTTCTTTATCCCAAAGCATTTCAAGCCACAATCCACTTAGTTCCCTAGATATCAAAGCTTTTTGGAACTGCCAAGGCGTTCATCTACATCGAGGTGACCTAGGTCCACTAAGTGTCTCATTATCATATTCTTTACCGAGAACTTAATTTGCCTAAGACAAATCCTGTTTCTAACATTAAATTTCAGTCCCAAACAACTATAGAGGATCCTAATCTTAGAAAATTATGTTTTGTAGCTATTGCCACGAAATGAATCTAGGGGTTTTTTTACCACAATTTGTTTTTCACATTCCTCTTTTGCAGCAAATTCTGGGAGCTTTTCATGATTTTTAATCAAAAGAAACTGAATGCTTTTATCCAGACTCTCTAGATTGAGATTCTCAAGGATTGTTGATTAAGTCCAATTATTGTCACTAAATTCTAGAAAATAATTTTATAATTTCAAGTAATCCAATGATTTTTTTATCAAGAACAATTATTGCCTCTAAACTTTGAAAAAAAAAACAATCAGAAAATTTCAGTAATGCACTAAACAGTTAATCATGATATATAAATGCCTTATAGCATCTTTGACTGACTAAGCCTAGAATTAAAATATAATGGTCCAAATATTTGTTGCCCCTAGAAACCAAAATATCATGAAACATGAAGTAAAGAAACAAAAGACAAGATCTATGGAAGTTGGGATACTAATGCTGTAAAATATTTTGGAAACTATCATGTTAATACTACCTATAAAACGAAAATGACCCTCATGGCATCTTTGGTACTGAACATGGTGGAAACTTTCGCTAAGTTCATATTTTGGATTAATATGCCTTACAAGCTATATTAAGAATCAAATGCTGAAATGACATATCTGGCTCATCAAAATAACCTTAATTTGTATGACTCTTCCAACTCCCACCATTTAAGTTCTCAATAGGGTCTATTTACACTGATTCTGACCAAATCTAGCCACCAAAGTTAGCCTAGCTACAAGTAGACGAAGCCTTTGAGATCTTGGACCAGGTTTGCTCTTGTATATGTTCCCAACCATGGAACATTTGGGTTTCCCAGAACACCAACCACCTAGTGTGAATAGTCCCTTTCGCTGATGTAGTAAATTTGGATCAATCACATCCAACATTGGATCATCTTGCTTAAATTTCCTCGCAAAGGCGGCACTGCTTGAAATCATTTTGTCTGTGTCATTGATAGTACGTACATATGGTTGCTGCCTGATAACTCTTAGAAATGAGAGTTATCTGCTTCTTTATAGCTTGAGTTTTTGTGATCTTTGAGTGTTTTGTGTAAATGTTTTATGTGTTTTGTTAGTTTAGAGTGAGGATGTTCTTATATGAGTTTTTATGTCTTAGTGCATTTAGATGTCTACTTATGTGTTTTCTTGTGCACAACAGATTTTGGATGAATAGGCACCTATCTGGAAGTAATGCTCTGGGCAATGTTGTAGCAATCATAGTTGAAAGCTTGTTTTAGAAAGGACAAGAGCTCACAACATTCTCTCTCATGATGAGGCGTCCAAATAAGACTGGATAGGCGCCTACACGTGTCCTAGGATCTAGTGTCGTCGTACCTAGGGAAATGGGCCAGATCATTTATTGTACCAACGTTTTGGCCCAAAAAGGATGAGAGAGGAAAAGGACTTTCTAGAATATCTTTGTAAAAACCCTAAAAAGGGAACATATTATGTACCCTAATACACTTTATCCCTAGAGAGTACATCAGCTGCGTCCTCTTCTAGCTCACCATCGTCCTCCATTGTAATGGCTTCTTCTACCATTTTCTATATTTCTCTTTGTTCTTGTATGCTCAATATGAGCTAAAACTGCTGTAGCTATGGGTTTGTTGAACTTGTAATGAATTTCAAGGAATGTTATGTAATGAGTTGTTCTGCATTTTCACTTTTTCTGCTCGTCATTTATGTTTTATTTAAGCTTGATCACCTTAAGTAGAACCATAACTTGCAGAAACTTGCAAAGGTAAAGTAAGTGCACCAGCTAAAGAGATAAGGATGAAGTTTCTAATTGGAAAATTAGTTAATGTTGAATGTATTAGGAATATTCATTCAAGTCCTTAGGCTAGCTGGAATGAGCTTCATAATAAGAGGGCATAATTAATTCGGACCTAGTAATAGGAGTGTTTAATGAAACTTGTCTTTAAAGTGTTGGAAAACAAATCTTCATTTCGTGGAGGCAAATACTAGAGCATCTGAGAGCATAATTGTCGCTAGTTTGAAGTTACAAGGAATATATTCCCGTAGCTGTTCTACCATATCTGTTTATGAAAAACTCTTTTGCTCTACCTTATTTCTATTGTTTATAGGCTAAAATATACTTTTGGTCATTTATCTTTTGGTCAAAATTCATTTTGGTCTTTTACCTTGTAAAAGATTCATTTAGATCCTTTATTTCTATAACATTACACAAACTGATCCTTTCCATCAATTCTGTTACAACAGACGTTAGTGTAAGCTGAGGTGGCCGTTAACTCTCCCCCAGGCCCGTGACATGTCATAAAACATGGACTTTGCTATCTTCTTCCCCAATTTCATAGTTAGGGTTCTTCACCAATCTTACACTAATCGTCTCTGCCAAATCCCAATGAATTATATCTAGATAAAGGACCAAAATGAATTCTGACCAAAAGATAAAAGACCAAAATGAATTATGCTACTCTAATTTAAAAGATAAATTGAACACACATCCACTTATAATTGTTACCCTTGTGAATCTTAGCTTAATAGAACCATTGATTTAAACTTGAGAGCTAAATACCATTTAATCCTCATGGGAACGATCTTCTCTTATCACTTTATTACTTATTGCGATTGTGTATACTTGCACATATCACGTTCTGTATCAACACTGCCTTGGAGGGTAGTCCCATGAAATATAATGCAAGTCATTGTTGACAACAATTTTAGCTACTTCTAGCACATTCCATACAACAGTCTGAAAGTAGCCTTCAGGGGAGGAGATAAAATTAGAGTAGTACATTAGAAGGGTCCTTGGTAGGTTATCCTAACCCCAAAAAACATATTCTACAAATGAACATGACAAAACCATCCATGTTGAACCTGCAATATAACTACCATGATACAGTGAAAAAACTTTGGAAAGCAAAGTAGATAATAATCCTAACAATAAAAAAGGGAAAGGAAGGTCAACCAAAAGGTAAATATTTGTGTCCAGATGTGAATAATTAAGAACTATAGACAAGACAATATCTTCCATATCAAATGAGGAAATATGAAATACCAACTTGATATTGATGTTGGCTCAGTAAATGAGAACATAGAGAAAGTTATATGGGAATTGTTTTGGTTGGGGGAGGGTGATTTTAGGCGAGACCACCTTATTAGTTGGGAGGTTTGTCGTAAATCAAGGAAATAAGGGGTTAGGCCTTGGAAATTTAGTATCCAAGAATAAGGCATTAGCAGCTTAGTGGCTTTGGCGATTTCGTTCACAATCGTCTTTATATAATCAAGTCATTCGAAGTAAGTATGGGTTGCATCCGAATTGCTGGGACACCAATTTAGTGAGAGGACTCTCTCATGGTAGTCTTTTGGAAGTTTATTGCTTAAGGTTTACCTTAATTTAACTCTCTCTGTACTTTAAGTTGGGTGATGACTCTCGTATTAAATTTTGGGACGATGTTTGCGTTAGGAATGAGCAATTAGCACATCAGTTGTCCCAACCCAGTGTGTGGAGAGTCATGTTAGAAGAAATAGGAAGGGGCAGAATGGGAATACCCACGTGGCATGGAGTGAAAGAGACGAATGAACCATGCAAAGGGGAATCCTGTTATAAGGGAGCTGAGTAGAGAGAGAAAGGTATCTTGGAAAATCATTTAAGGTTAATATGGGCAGAGAACATTGCTCTTTGTAGGAGCTTTGCTATGTGGCAGTAGGAGGTTTCTCCACTGTAATTTGTCTTTTCTAGCAGTAATACTACCATCTCTAAGTTTCCTACCATTTCATTTCTTTCTTTCAATTCAGGTTCTTATCAAAATGGTTCGACCTGTTGGATACGTCATGATGGGATCAACGCTTTAAGGAGAACAGAGGCGGAGACGAATGCCACCGAAGAAGATGGAGGCTAGGATAAAGAATGAGGTGACCAACATTAAATCTACACTCACTAATATGCAGCGCAAGATGGATGAGAATAACGAGAAACACATGGCGATGATAATGAAAAGCCGGAGCAAAACAACGAGAGGGCGAGGAGATGTCGGAGGTCAGAAAACAACACTGGAGAAGGCGAACGAAATATAGGGGAATCGTTCACCATTGGAAAACTCAAATGGTAATGGATTTGAGGGTTGTAATGGCGAAACCCAATCTTGTGCAAGAAAGATGAGTGCATCGCAGAAAATCTATTAGTAGTTGAAGCTTCCAAAGGAGATGTTGGAACCACCAAAGATAGGGGATACAACTCCCAAGATAGGTATCGCATAGATGGCGGACGCCAATCCACGTGTCGGAGAGGGCTGAATAACCCAGAGTCCGATTGACCACGCACTATCGCAGGAACGGTCGGAATCGCTGAATAACGGCCTACGTGTGACGACCGTGCGCAGCTGAAGTCCCCGGACCCCAACCCACTTGCAATGGGTTTTCCCAAGCTGAAATTGTCGTACGTCCGTTCACTTGCAATGGCCACTGGGTCGCTATAGGCAAAATCGCCACGGATGAGTGCAATAGGAGAGCCGACACTAGCGAAGGAGGAAGAAAGGGGAGTTGATGGGGTCATCTGTAAGTTGGGAACCACTCCAACCCTAATGGGCCAGAATTCAAGGTCTAATTTTATTGGACCCGAGCCAAGACGTACCTAGCCCACTTCAAAATGTTGGAGACTTTAATCAGGGGTTCATAACTTCTGTATTTGCTTATTCAATTCAATCACCAACAGACTTTGAAGCTATGTGTATAATATTTGTATTGTTGGGCAAGTATTTGGAATCCAATGCCATGGCAAAGACATCTAAGGCCATTGAAACGATTGTGCTCGTGGACCCAACGTTCTTACTAAGCAAATTGGACCCGGAATGGTTGAGGTGATGGGTACATGGGGCAAAGTAATTTCTTCTAAATTTGTTCCAAATGTTCAGCCGCCAATTGATGCGGCTGATAAACCTCAATTTTGTGCATTTTATAGGGGGTAATTAGGTTGAATTTCAATGCATTTGATGATTATTATTATTGTATTTCACCCTTTTTTCTAAGTTTTTACAGAATTGATGTTTAAAGCCGGCTTGATGGACAATTAATAAAAGTTGGAGGTTTTTGAGCTAGAAAGAGGAAATTTCTAAAGACTTGAGCTCGAAGCGCGGCCGTGCATAATGAAGCACGCCCGTGCAAGCCTATCAGTTCAACCTATCCAAACACACCCTTACAAAAAGTCTCAAGTTGACCTATGAAGAAGAAGCACGGGCGTTCCAAGAAGAAGCACGCCTATGCTGGAAAGAGCAAGCCCGTTCTTAGAAAAGCACTACCTTACATAATGTGAAGCACACTCGTGCAGGATGAAGCACGCTTGTGCTCAAGCCCGTGCACTAGTGACGCTAATTTACGAAGTTGGTACGCCTGTATTGAATTGAGCAAGACCACGTATGAAGGAAGCATGCCCGTGCTGAAGTGAAGCACGCCCGTGTTGGCGGCGCTGATAGACCTAATTTTAGGGCTTTCTCTCCTATTTTTCCGATAAATAGAGGTCCTCTGTACCACTATAGATCTAGCTCTTGACATCAATTATATCTTACTTCTCATAGTTTTTAGCTTTTAGTAGTTTGTTTTCTTTGAGATTTCTAAAGTAGGATTTGCGTTTGGGGGTTAAGTTGGAGATCTTTCTTCTTCTTCTTCTTAATTCTTCAGGATGCGTTTCTCATTGTTGATTTTGGTTTTATCTATGACTATAGGTAGCTAATTTCATCACTAGAGTTGTGGTGAATCTTGCTATGTCTTAGCTTTAATTCGAATTCTATTTGATTTCAAGGTTGTGATTTGAATAGTGTTATTCTATTATTCTTCATTCCATGCTGGGATTGTCCACCCTTTGCATGCTCATAATCAATGGGTTGATCAGCGACTGTACTGTAATTAATTGGTAGATCTATAGGATAAACAAGGTTTAAATTATTGCATGACCAAACTTGATTTATTCCTTTCAATCATTCAACCTCTTTGCTCTTTATGCTTTCTAATTATTTAAACTATTTTCGTGACAAACATTGGGTTCATCTGGGGAAAAAAATATTGATTTTCTGACAAACAATTAATATTTTTAGTAGAGGGATTGATATTCAGAAAGCAACTGTGAAATTGAATAGAACTAGGATTCGGGGGTATCGAAAGTACAAGTGAAACCACGACTCTAGGCTCTTCACTCTTGATTTCAAAACCTTTATTTCTCTTTTGTTCATCTTTTACTATTGCTTACATCATTCGTTTCTTATTCTTTCGATTAGTCTATATAGCATAAGGATTTCTCTATTCTGGTAGTCACGTTAATATTACTCATTAATTCATTGGGTACGATATCTGGACTTCTGTCCTATATTACTTTTGCGACAGGGTGCACTTACCCTTAAGTGTGTTCAGAACGCAACAGCGGCTGAGTATGTTGAATGTGAAACTGTAGTGAAGGAGTTTCCTCAATTTCGAGACACAATGAAGAGAATAGGGGTTAAGGACATGGATCTTGTGATGGTGGATGCCTGGTGTGCTGGTTATCACAGTGAAGCTGAAGCTCCTAGCCACAGACTTGCTAAACCACTATTCTTTCCTATCAGCTATGCTCATCCAGTTGAGGGAATCCATATGCTTGTTGATATACCAAATGTTGGAACCAAAGTGGTTATGGTCCATAACTCCTTAAGATTTTGATGTTAACAAAGGACTAAATTAGGTAAACAAAGATCTGTTATGGTCTAACAAATTTATCTCAAGTGTGTAGGTATACAAAGTTCAAAGACTTATCAGACCTTGAGTGCTATCACACAGTCCATCATTTTGCTATAAACGATAAATAGACGAAGTCCTTCTTGGACTGAGAACTTTTTAGTAACTTATCCGAGTCCAAAGACTCATCAGAGTAAAGTGTACATGCTTTTAAATTAAAATTCCAGTGTAATTATTTATCTTTACCTCAATGGACCATGTTCAAAGCGCGCAAATGTAAAAAGTTAATAAGTTCAAATTATTATTTTCATGTAAAAGGGGAATATCCCTTAGAAAATAATACTCTGATTCTTAGTACTCTCAAATGCATAAAGGCAGTCTGTTCCTGACACATTGAAGTTGACTATCTCAACAAGGAAAGACAAAGGTAACTTTCGGGTACAAGGAAAAGCTGTCAGTGCTACTTTCAGCTATCATTTTCTCATAGTCTATCGTGCTTTTCAGAAGCTCTCCACAAGCTATCAGACTCAACTGGATTTTGCATTTAATGCTCATCAGAACGACTCTATTGCCAACTATTGAAGAAACAAGTTTGCTCAAGACTGAAGGATATAAATATCCTCATCTTTGAAGAAGCAAAGTTATCGAACTTGAACAAAATCATACAAGCTTCTAGCAAACGAGAAATCAAAGCAAAGCAAACAAAAGCTATTAAGCTTTCTCTGAGTTGAAACTTTAATATTCGCTCTCTGCGAAGAGTTATTATTCATAGTTTTAGATCTTAAGTGTCTTACTCTCACATATAGTGAGCTTAGACATAGTCTAAGAATCTCTTTCTTAAACCAATCTGTGGTTGAGCCTGGAGAGGCTTTTCTGTAAAAGAATACTTGTGGTTTCCTAAAGAGGTAGTGAATACTTGAGCCTGAAAAGGTGTAGAATACTTGTTGCAACAAGGTTTTTGTTATAGTGGATAAAGCCCTCACGTAGAGGGGACTGGACGTAGCTCTTGGGTTAAGAGTAAACCTGGATAATTTCCTCGTGTTACCTTCTCTCTCATATCTTTGTCTTTAGTTTATTTATAACTAACGCTTGGGGTTGAATTTGTTTTCTTAACGTTCGTCCTTAAAGAAAACGTTTTAGCGTGCGTCCAAAAGTTAAGCATATACGCTTTCAATGCCCTCTTATCTTCTTTGCATCCAAAAGCTTATGAAAAGATATCTGCTTGCGAAAAAGTTTTTCAAAAACTTAAGAAACACAATTCGACCCCTCTTCTTGTGTTTCCAACAGGTTCCTTCAATTGGTATCAGAGCTCAGCCTCTGGGTTGAGCACTTTACCGTGTTCGAGGAAAGATCCTTACAAGCAAAAATGGCAGGCCAGGGCATGCCAAGTGGGAGTCAACCAGTTATGGAAGACACTTCCATGACTATACCACCATTTTTAAACGGAACTCATTACCTCTACTGGAAGGAGAGGTTCAAAGGTTTCATTCTAAGTACAAACTCTGTCCTCTGGGCCAGAATCACGAATGGTCCACATTTTTTTCTGAACGCTGATGGTTCTCACAAAGCTGAAGAGGAGTGGACTGAAGCTGAAAGAGCAAAAATGGAACAGAGTCACAAAGCGATATATGCTTTGATGTGTACTCTAAGTCCTGATGAGTTTCAAAAGATTCATGCATGTGAATCTGCTACTCAAATCTGGGATACTCTGTCTAATCTTCACGAATGGACTACAAAAGTCAAGGACTCTAAAATAATCATGCTGGTGGGTCAATATGAAATGTTTACTATGATAGAAAGAGAGTCTATCCTGGACATGATGGGTCGCTTTCAGACAATCATCAACAATCTAAAATCCCTTGGTAAAGTCTACACCACTAAAGAAAATGTAACTAAAATTCTTAGGAGCCTTCCTAAAGAATGGAGGCCACTCATAACTGTAATCACCCACGCCAAAGATCTTTCAACTTTGACTCTAGATGATCTAGTGGGTACTTTACAAGTGAATGAGCAAGAGCTCAATCTTGACAACCCCTCAAAGAAAAACAAGTCTGTTGCCTTGAAAGTTCAAAAGGCAAGTAGCTCAAAAGCCTTAAAGGCTGATGAGTCAAGTGATGATGTTGAACAAACAAAAAATGAATCATCAGACAATGATGAGTTATCCTTTATCTCCAGAAAAATATCGAATATATGGAGAAAGAAAAATGGCATGAAAAGAAATTCATTTCAAAAGAAAAACTTTAAAGATCATGGTGAGTCTAAGGACAAGAGTCCAATGGTCTGCTTTGAATGCAAAAAGCATGGCCACTTTAAAGCTAAGTGTCCTTTACTGAAGGACAAGAAAAAATTCTTCAAGGAAAAAAAGAAGAACTTCATGGCCACATGGGAAGACCTTAAGTCTTCTGAGGAAGATGAAGAGGCCAAGGAAGAAGCAAATCTCTATCTCTGGTCAACTGAGCAAGGACAAGACTCTTCAGATGATGAATAACTCGTTGTTCCTGAAGAAAGACCTCAGGAAGCTATTGCTGAAAGAAGAACAGTTCGAGTCCCTCTCTAAACGTTCCACATTTCTTCAATGGAACTGACTATCCTCACTAGAGAAATCTATTTGAAACATACGTCAGAGCTCAAGAGGACTTTGATCTCTGGGATGTTTTCATTGATGGTGACTACTGTCCAACTATAATCCTTGAGGATGGCTCAACAGCGTCCAAGCTTGAAGCTGACTGGACGAAGGATGACGTTAGGAGATATTCCTTAAATGCTCGTGCCTATTGGTGTCTCATGTGTGCTATGGACAGACCAAGAATGGAAATAGTGATGCAGTTTCGGACGGAAATGGAAAAGCTCATAATCTTAGACATCTTCTACAGACCAAAGAGTCCTCCTGCGTCCAATCTCTTCCTGATGGCCAACGACACTTCGAACGATGAGTCAGACAAAGATGAGGTATTCGAATCTAACTCTTTGCAAGATGCATTTGATGAATTATTAATTAAATCCTCTGTCTTTCATCATGAGTATAGACAACTGAAAAAGAGATTTTCTCAAATAAATAAGGAAATGACTATGTGTGCATAGAAAATCAAGCACTTATTGAAGAAAATAATAAGCTAAATGCTAAGAATGTCAGTCTAACTGGAAAACTCAACTCTGAATCCAATGCTCCTTCTGAAGTCGTAAATTAAAGCAGAAAGTATCTAATCCAACAAAGAGCATATCTAAGTTAGTAGGAGGATCAGAAAAGTTTAGTCTGATACTGAGGTATACAAGATCACCTCATGATAAGTCTGGTTTAGGCTATGGCAAAGAGAAGCAACAAGTTTCTCACAAAGTATCAAGATCTAAACCAACTCACAAGGTTCCTATGCTTTATCAACATCCAAAAGAAATCAAACCACATGCATCGAATACTTGTTGCAATATCTGTGGTAAAACTAGTCATGTCACATCCAAATGTATATATAGAAAGAAAAATATTATGCATGGACGAAGACCTCAAACTAACAAGAAAGGACCCAAGTCTATCTGGGTACCTAAGAATATGATAATCCCTATTACAAATTTGCTTAGCAACACAAAAGAAATCCCAATCCTGGAATTTGGACAGTAGATTCTCACGTCACATGATAGGAGAACAGTCTATGTTCCAAGACCTCCGCAGTAAGTCTGGTGGATGGGTTACCTTTGGAGGTAATCACAAAGGGAAGATAGTTGGAATAGTTAAGATTGGTAAGCATCATTTTACTTTTATTGATAATGTTTTATTATTTGAAGGGCTAAAACACAACTTACTTAGCATAAGTCAATTATGTGATAGTGGGTCTGATATTTTCTTCAATGAAGGTGAATGTATGGTCAAGAACCCTGTTGGGTCCATCTTATTCACTGCCAAGAGGCAAAACAATCTTTACAAGATTGACTTGGGGAAACTTTCTAACCAAAGTGTATCATGTCTAGTGTTTGCTGAGAATGAGCGATGGATATGGCACAAAAGACTTGGTAATGCAAGTCTGAGATTGATCTCAAGACTAAATAAGCATAATCTCGTAAGAGATCTACCAAAGATTGTGTACAGATCGAACGCTCTCTATGATGCTTGTCAAAGGGGAAAACAAGTCAATAACTCTTTTGAGTCCAAGAACATTATTAGTACTCAAGGCCACTAGAGTTGCTACATCTTGATTTATTTAGTTTGCTTCTATCAGTGGTAAGAAGTATGGGCTTGTCATCAAAGATGACTATACTAGATGGACATAGGTTATGTTCCTTGCTCAAAATGATAAGTTATTCAAGGTCTTTCCTATATTCTGAAAACGTGTACAAAATGAAAAAGGTATATGTATAAGCTCAATCCGAAGTGATCATGGAGGAGAATTTGAAAATGAGCTGTTCCAAAGGTTCTGTGATGAAAGTAGTATTCATCACAATTTGTCTGCCCCTAGAACACCACAACAAAATAGTGTTGTGTAGAGAAAGAATCGATCTCTTCAAGAGATGGTTAGGGCAATGCTCAATGATAATTTTGTCTCCAAACACGTATGGGCTGAAGCTGTAAACACTACCTGCTACATTCAAAACAGAATATACATAAGACCAATCTTGAATAAAACTCCTTAAGAATTGTAAAAAGGACGCAAACCCAACATATCTTATTTCCACCCTTTTGGATGTCAGTGTTTCATTCTAAATACTAAAGATCAACTTGGTAAGTTCAATGTTAAGGTAGACAATGGAATATTGTTAGGATATTCTGAAACTTCAAAAGCTTTTAGAGTACATAATTTAGAACTTTAGTTGTAGAAGATTCCATTCATGTTAAGTTTAATGACAAAAAGCCTGATAAGATATTACCAGAGTTAGATGAATCTTTTGCAGATATGAGTCTGAATGACGTGAATGATCGTCAAACAGTCAAAGAAGACACTTCATCAAACGTAACACAAAATGCTTCAGACGCATCAACTGTAATTACTTCCTTATATATATTTTGATGAATGACAAACACTAATAAAAGTCAAAAGGATATGTTGGCATAGTTTGCAGGTACAAAACGCATAAACTCAAATTATTATAGAGTACCAGAATCTCAAATATCAAGACCTAAGGATCAAATGGGTAAAGTATTAGGTCTGAGATACCATTATAAGAGATTGATTTTATTTAGTAATAATATGGCTCAGGGTATTAATGACGAAAGCAAAATCTTTTTTCAATCAAGTATGATTGTTTTCAACAGTGCATTTCAAATCTTCACCTCATTACTCATTAATATTTAGAAATAACTCTTTAATATTAAATCCAAATATGAAATCAAAAGTCCAAATTATTTTTGAAGCAGTTTGATATGGAATTCGTTTAAATCTCAAATCGATTTAAATTGTATTACAAATCGATTAACAAAATCGATTTTCCAGAGATTCAAATCGATTATCACAAGCTATCTTAAAAGATCAATCGACTGTGGTGATGCACAAATCAATTTGAGTAATCAATTTGCAAAACAGATTTGATATGTTCCTTCACTCTATTTTTGAAGTATAACAGATTTATATAAATGCACAAATCGATTTTTGAAATCGATTTTAAGTTATTGGATAATTGATTTTCACTGACTGATAATACTCTATCTTTTCATTTGAATTGATTTCCTCTAATCACAATCGATTTATCAAATGGATTTACTCCAGCTCCTAATCGATTTTTAGTTATGTTTTTCGTGTCCTATTCTTTATGAAAACCGATTGGCCATCTTTGAAAATCGACTCTCATGCGCCTTTAATGAAAAAAATCAAAATCTTTGCGCCTTACTTCCTTGCCTTTCTTGGAAATAAACGATCGTTTTTTAAATGTTTTATAAAGAGTCTAGGCTCTCTTTGAAACAAAATACAGAGGATATAACGCGAGAGCATTTCCATAACGCGAGAGCTTTTGCAAACAGTTTCTGAAATCACCTTGACCCATCTATTGCTCTTATTATTATCAATCTCATAGGACTTCAATTTGTATCCATCTACACTAGTGGAGTGTGTCATCTTATTCTTATTGTTGAAACTAGGTTAAGGGTGAGGTATCCCTCAGTTTGTGTGAAAGGGTGAGGTATCCCTAGGTTGAGGGTGAGGTATCCCTCAGTTTGTGTGGAAGGGTGAGGTATCCCTTGTTTATTTGTTTGAGGCTCCTATACTAGGGTGAGGTATCCCAAGTAAGGAGAGCTCTGGTTGTAACGGTTTTTCAAGCGCCTTGGAAGCTTGACTATAGTGGACAAAACTCGGAAATGTATTATGGGGACTGGATGTAGGTCACCAACGTGGTGAACTGAACCAGGATAAAACTTTGGTTTGCACGCTTTTCTTCCCTTATACTCTTTATATATTCATTATATTATAATTGTTTGTGTTAGCTTCTGTAATTGATTTCGAGAAAAATAATTTTCGAAAAGCTTAAAGAAGAATTTTTAAGACTCAATTCACCCCTCCCTTCTCGAGTCGAAGCCACCTATTCCAATATCAACGTCTCAGCAAGTGAACAATGCCCAACGTGCTTGGCAGTTCTGGATTTATCATCCTGAGGAGAAAATCATTGGTAATCCCAGTGATATAGTCAGAACAAGGTCAACCTTCACAGAACAAGCTGGCCTTTTTTCAAATTGATGTAAAAAGTGTTTTCTTAATGGCTTAATTATTGGAGAAGTTTATGTGATGCAACCACCAGGTTTTGAAGATCAAATCCATCCTGAGCATGTATTCAAGCTTAAGAAAGCTTTATATGGACTCAAACAAGCTCTTAGAGCTTGGTATGAGAGACTCAGTACCTTCTTAATGGAGAATGGTTTCTCTAGAGGAAAGGTTGATACAACTCTGTTTAGGAAAATTGTTAAAAAGAACTTTATTATTGCTCAGATTTATGTTGATAATATTATATTTGGTGCAACTGATGAATCTCTGTGTCAAGAGTATTCTAAGCTTATGCAGAGAGTGTTTGAAATGAGCATGTGGGAGAACTCGAATTCTTCCTTTGACTGTAAGTTAAACAGACGATGGATGGTATGCACATTCATTAGACGAAGTACACAAAGGAGCTTCTGAAATGCTTCAAAATGGATGACTATAAACCAATGAATACTCCTAGGCATCCAACGTCCATACTGGACAAAGATGATAAAGATAAAAAGGTAGACCAAAAGGTATATAGAGGTATGACCGGTCCCCTCTTTTATCTAACTGCATGCAGACCTGATATCATATTCAGTGTTTGTATTTGTGCTCGTTTTCAATCTGACCTAGAGAGTCTCGTCTCTCAGCACTTAAACGCATATTTAGATACCTTAAAGGTTCTACTAATCTAGGTTTGCTTTATAAGAAATTTGATGAGTAAATATTAGTTGGATTTTGCAATGCTAACTATGCTGGAGACCGTATAGAAAGAAAAAGCACCAGTGTAGGTTGTCACTTCATTGGAGCAAACTTAATCTTCTGGTCAAGCAAAAGGCAAAGCACAATTGCCTTATCAACTATTGAAGCTGAATATATTGTTGCTGCAAGTTGTTGTTCACAACCTTTGGATCAAATATCAGTTGGAAGACTACAACGTGTTTGTATGTAACATACCCATCATGTGTGATAATATTGTTGTCGTAAATCTTTCTAAGAATCCTATATTGCATTCTAGAGCTAAGCATATAGAGATTAAACATCATTTCATCGGAGATTATGTGCAAAATGGTGTAATTGATATTCAATTCGTGGATACTGACCATCAATGAGAAGATATCTTCATCAAACTGCTAGCTGAAGATAGGTTCACATTCATTAGAAAGCATCTAAACATGCATTTCATAGACTGGTCATAAGTCCAATGCATTCGTCCAATACATTATAGAGTCTGATGAATGTTAGTCCAATGTATGTGCGTTATATGTTCATGTTTAAATGACCATAACATTTAATGAAATAAATCTTTGTCACAAGGCAAATTTGTGTCACATTCACTTAACTGAGTCAATTTCGATTTCATAATTACAACCGTTGTTTTACAGTTTTCAAGACTAGAACGTGTGTCAGGCATTTGATGTGTACGTCTCCTCAACTTTCTTTTCCTTTTATTTTCTTTTAATTTATTCCGAATAGAAAACGTGAAACAGTTTTAAAGTTCAAACCTTTGCAAGTTCTCTTTTCTTTAAATCTTCTATCTCTGTAAAAAAAACCTTTGCGAAAAACCTCTACCCTCATTTTCTCTGCATCAATGGCTACTTCTAGTTTTGCAAAGGGAAAGGGAAAGACTCAAGATGTTGAGAATGTTGAGATTCTCCTGGAATACAAGTTCGACCTTAAATTCTTTGCTGATCATGGGGTTTACGTCTCACCCCACTTTCAAACTACTCGATGGGTGAGCTTCTTCGAAGGTTCTCCAGTTACCTACCCTGCTTTGATAAGGGAATTCTAGACGAATCCTACTATTATTGCGAGGGAAATCAGAAATATGGTTCTAGATACCGAGGTATCTCAAATGCCACTGGTTGTGCTCAATTTGGGATAACCTATGAATATGATTGGGAAAAGGACTTGGGAGGTCAAGAGGCTATCAAAGGATGTTTGTTGAAGAACATCTCTGACAAGCTGATCAGTTCCAAAATGATTGACAAGGCTAGGGTTCTTCATCAAATCCTGAACAAGTCAAACAATTTGAATATTTACTAAGGGCGGTAGTAATGTAAAACAATGACAATATTTACTATGGATGTAGGACAAAAGGTCATTGGTCTCGAATATGTTGCACTCTAGAACATCTTGTTGACCTTTATAATGTGTTTGCTAAAAGATAAAGGAAAAATGAAGAAATCAATTTTTATGAACCTGTTGATGATGAGCCTCGTGTGAATGTTGATTTGGATGTTTCCGATTTTTCAGTGATCCTAGTAGCAAGATTAGTCATTTGATTTGGGGATGGAAAGGTATACTATTGAAATATCATTATATTTATTTTATTTTAATATTTTTTTGTGTAATTTCTTTTTACCAAGTATATTATGTTTATCCATGAACTTATATGATGTCTATCTTATTTTGGGATTTTCTTATCTTTCACATTTCTAATTTATTGCTTCTATCTAATTCTTAAAAAATATTATTGTGTTACTAGATAATACAAAATAAACTTCACAATATGGACGATGACAAATGTTCGGTAGATAGTGGCTCAACTCACACAATTCTTTGTGATAAAAATAGAAAAAAATAGGTTGATTGGTTCTATACATTTATTTCAGTTTTCACATCGGTCTCATAATTTTTTTTCTTTCAAATTGATCCTACACGTTATATTCCGTTTTCACGTTAGTACTTTCCATCAATTTCGACCTAACGCCGTTAGTTTTGAGCTGACATGGTCATGATATTAGTGCGACACGTGGTTCTTGATCTGATACCGTAAGGTCAAAATTGACAGAAAGGACTAACGTGAAATCGAAACATAACGTGTAGGACCAATTTGAAGAAAAAAAACTTATGGGACCGATGTGAAAAATAAAATAAACATATAGGATCAATCAACCTATTTTGTCTAAAAAATATTTAACATTAGTTGAAATTATTGTTAATATAATATCTGATTCTGCAAATGAGATTGAAGGCTCCGAATTAAAGAGCGCATATTATGTTCTCAAATGCAACAAAGTTATATATTGATGACATATTGTGTTCTAGTATATCCCGAAGAAATCTACTAACTTTTAAAGTTATATATGTCTCAATGAGAATCATATTGAAACAAAAAATGAGGGTGACACAGAATATCTCTATATTACCTCTACAATTTCAAACCAAAATATCATGTTAGATAAACTTTCAAGTTTTTCATCAAGATTATATTTTACAAAGGCACAGATGATTGAGTCACATTATATGTACCAGAAGTACCCTAATCCTAAAAATTCTATACTTTGGCACGATTGCCTTTGTCATTCCGATTCAACTATATGATGTGACGTACGTCTCATTGAAAATACGCATGGATAACCATTAAAAGATCATAAAATTCTTTTGTCTGGTGATTATTTTTGTACTTCTTGTGCTCAAGGTAAATTAATGGTTAAACCTTCTATATCCAAATAACCTTTGGAGTCTCCTATTTTTCTGTAAAAAAAAAAAAATACAAGGCGATATTTGTGGCCTAATTCAGCCATCTTGTGGAGCATTGCGATATTTAATGTTTTTGGTTGATGCTTCTAGATGGTCACATGTTAGTTTACTTTCAACTCAAAATGTTTGTTTTGCTTAATTTCTAGCTCAAATAATAAAGTTAAGGTCAAGTTTTACTGACCATCCTATCAAGACAGTTCATCTAGATAATGTAGGCAGTTTACTTCAAAAGCATTTTATGACTATTGCATGTTAATAGGAAATAGTGTTGAACATTCTACTACTCATGTTCATATTCAAAATGGTTTAGCTATATCTATTATTAAGCGTTTATAATTTGTTGCTAGATTATGCTTATAAGGTCAAACCTTCTTGCAAATGTTTGGTGACATGCCATAGTACATGTTGCATCTGTTAATCATATGTGACCATCCGTATATCACAAGTTTTCACCTTTACATCTTGTGCTTGATCAAGAACCTAATATATCTCATCTTAAAATTTTTGGTTGTGTTGTATATGTACCTAGTGCACCCCCTTAAAGAACTAAAATGGATCCACAACATTGTCTTGGAATCTATGTTGGTTTTGATTCTCCATCAATCATTAGGTATTTAGAACCTTTAATTGGTGATCTTTTTAGAGCAAGATTTTGAGTTTGCTAATTTGATGAATCAATTTTCTTGCCATTATGGCAATAAAATGGTAAAGCGCCAAAAGCACAAGAAAATTGTTGGAAAACACCAACATTTTGTACACGTACAAATAAATGTAAATTTGAAGTTTAGAGAATAAGTCATTTTCAAAATGTTGCAAATCAATTGCTTGATACTTTTACAAACACCAAAAGCGTCACTAAATCACATGTGCCAGCTACAAATCTACCTACATGGTTAATTATACCTGCAGAACAACCTGCAGGTATATCAGCCAATGATTCTAAAGTTCGCCAGAAACGTGGTAAACCTATTAGTGAAAAGAATTATATACAAGGACAAAAAGAAATCCTTCAAGAAAAAGATGAAAGGATACATGGCAACGTGGGAAGACCTAGATCTCTCTGATGAAGACGAAGAAGTTGAAGAAGAGGCAAATATGTTCCTAATGGTCGATAACTCCTCAGAAAGAAGCACCAACAAGCCCTTAGGAGCTTCAATCAGAAGTCCACCAGTCTTCAAGGGAAGTAATTATCCACGACGCAAACATACGATGAAGTTCTTTACCAAAATGTAAGATGTGGATCTTTGGACCATTATCAAGGTAGGACCATACTATCCTACTATGGTCACAAATATGAAACAACAATACCAAAGCCAAGAAACTCGTGGACTGCAGAAGTAAGGCAAAAATTTCTCTTGAATAAAAGAGCAATGTATCATATCAAAAGAAATCTAAGTAGAAGTGAACCTGATAAAGTAACATCATGCACTTCTGCCAAAGAAGTATAGGATGCCTTGCAAAGCATACATGAAGAAGGAGATCAAAGAAGAGACATCTGCTTAATGGCCAACACCTCTTTAGAATCTGAGAACATTTTGTCTTAAGCTTTTTGAGGATGAAGGTTGGAGACTTGGATGCTAGAAACTTGACTATTCTGATATGCACATTTTCTGATTGAAGCCTCTGAGATGTCAAGTTGCTCTTTGATTGTGATATACCTGCAACTTCAATATGTATAAGAGTGTCGCACCAAGCCATAAGGCGACAATGGTTGATTATTTACTTTGCTGCAGGAAGAACAAAAGCTTGTTCAAGTATGACCTATAGTAGCATCAGATGAACCTTTATGATAGGTTTCTGATGAGCTTTTGGCCTCTAATATGCTTTTGATGCTTCTGTTAAACCTTTGGTGAACCTCTGATAACTTCTCTAATCAGCAACTGATAAGTTTCCAATTGAACCTTTCTGATAATCTTTTGATGAGCTTCAACTGAGGCTTTCTGATTGACTTCTGATGATCATTTCTTCATCTTCTGAAGCTATGATAGACCTTCTGAGCATTGTCCGATGCTTCTTGTTTATCCTTTTTTATGCAAAAAGTATTTGTATGTCTGATCTTGATCCTTTGCTAGTTCAGAAGATACTTCTTCAAAGCTTGAGGTTTTTGACAGTTTGCAGCCTTTTTGAATATTCATGCAACCTTTCGAAGTTGTATTGCAACTTTCTGAATATTCGAACTTGCTTTCCTTAGAAGGTCTTGATATGGTTTAATATGTTCCTTTCTTAATGTACATATCTTAAGTTCAACCATTAGTCTTTCTCTTCTCAGAATAAATTAAATTTGCTTCAGAAAGTTTGTTACATTAAAACCTTTTTAAGGAGGATTTTTGTCTCAATAAGAGCAACTCCTTAAGCCTCCATTTTCTCGATAACGTTGTCCTCGAGCTCTGAAAACAACATTACTAATGAGATTGGAAATCCAGTGAATAAAAATACAGTTACAAAACTGTTCGCAAAACTGTCGTTCTCAGCCGACGCGACAATTGGAAAAATCAACCATCGTACCTGCTTGCTTTCAAAAATAATATCATAGCTCAAAAATAGTATTTAGATTAATAACTATACCAAACCAATTCATCAACCACAATAAACAATAGTTCATCCAAATACATTAAATAATGAACACTCCATGTAATGCAATGCCATGAATGCAACATTGTCATTCCGAGAATCATTATGCTTGATACTGTGGTTCCTAGAACTAATGTGATTTCTAGAATCACTATGGTCTATGAGCTCATATCCATGCAATGGCATCCCACTACATTCCCCTTCCTAGAAGGAGGTATCCATAAAAATACTAACCCCATCCCAAAACGTGGTACCTATCTTCCCTTTCCCAGAATTGTAGGTATCTGATATCTTTTCCTAAAAGGTGATACCTATCATCCTATTCCCAGAATAGAATGTCTCAACCGTCATCTCTTCCCGGAAAACGATAACAGACTCATGCAAATTACTCATGGTCATCTCAGATGACTACCAAACATAACATATTCTTCATGCATCAATAGCAATGGTCAAATGTCATGCCAAGGCAATAGTAAATCATCACATATCATAAAGGAGCATGCCAATCAACCATAACACATATCAATCATGAATATAATTGTATAACTAATAGTATTTAACACTCAATTTAAAACCAATTTCGTTTTTAGAAGAAACCCTAAATTTGAAAAAATAGATTTTCATAAATCAAGCGCTATTGCATTGAAACTCCTAATAATTCTTTGTTAAAATTCAAAACCCTTCCAAATCGATTGCACCATGGAAGTGCGATAAAAAGTATTTTTACTCATCTCTTGCAGACCTCCTAAAAGCTTCAAGCGTTCCAAGAGCCACCCTTGATATCTCCCCTTCAAGCCTTGAAACCCCTTCTTCTCCTTCTTCCACTACAAGAACTTGCACAATTTCTGACGTATTATTACCGACGACAAAGAAACCTTCGACAAATTCACTACTACCAACGGCCTGGGCCGTCGATAAACATAACATTTGATTTTTTCAACCTTACCGATGGCATTTACCAAAGCCGTCGGTAAATCTGTAGCTAAACTTTGTGCGAAATATTAGGTGCCAACGTACCGAAGGAATCGGTGCAATACCGACGGACCCAACCATAGGTAATTCATAGTACCCTTTCCTATGTCCTTTCCCGTCGGTGAGTGATGGTTGGAGTTGCTTTTTTTTTTTTTCCCCCGATGGCATGCCCGTCGGTATTTGTTTTTTTAATTTCTAACACTCTTGGTCGTCAGTAATCTGTCGTTAAGTGTCACTTAATGTCACCCGCGTGCGTCTCTTTCCTATTTCAGTTCATTTCAGAAACCCAAAGCTCTCTCTCTCTCTCTCTCTCATAGAGTTCCCTCTCCTCCTATCTCTGTTTGCAGCCCCACCACCGTCTTCTCCGGCTGTCCTTCTTCGCAGAACTTGCCACCATTCGCAGCCTCCACCAACGTGATTCTTTCTAGCCCCTTCTCCTTCACGAATTCTTTCTCCTAAGCGTTAGGATTCTCCACAGCAGTTACCAAAGTGTTTTAGGTGATATTAGGGTTCTAAAACGCACTCAACTATGTTTAAATCCAATTTATAGGAGTTCCCCCACGTCTCCTCGTGTAAATTTGCGTTAAATACACTTAAGACGACAAGCACGGTTGTTCTATCTTTAAGCACGATCGTGCTCCCTTTAATCACGGTCGTGATCCGTGCAAGAGATGAGTTGGGCGCTCAACGCATATATATAGCTCCCAAAGCTAGAGCCTGATGAAACTAGCGCTCAATGCCATGTTACTAGCGCTCAATGCTGGCCATGGAACACCTGGGCCTAACAAGGGCAAGGAGTGATCGCCGGTGCAAAAGATGAAGCATGGATAAGGAGTGGCTCTTGACAAGCTTTTAGACGGATGGAAACATGAATGAACCAATTTTACACCAGAACGAGAGGGATCCTGAGATCGTGCAGCTATGGGACTGCATAGTTGAGGGATACTGAGACTGTACATGTATGATATTGTGTAGTTGAGGAAGGCTTAAAGGAATTGATTGATATTACCTATAACGACAAGATGCATCTTATTTTCGGGAGCTCATCACTTAGAAACTCCAAGGTTAAGCGTGCTTGACTTGGAAAAATTCTGGAATGGGTGACCTCCTGGAAAGTTTTCCTTGGAAGCGTGTAAGTGAAGACAAAGCACGCTAAAGAGACCCATGTTGGTTTATGGGGACAGACGTCATTCTGGAAAGCAGCCCGACCGTTACAAATGGTATCAGAGCGTGACCTCTTCCAATACGGTGTGTTTCGGGGATGAACCAAGCAGAAGCTTGTGGGAATGTGACACTCGGGGCTGACGAGCAAGGGAATGGTCGCCGATGCAAAAGATGAAGCACATATAAGGAGCGGCTCCTAGTTGGCTTTTAAGTGGACGGACACATAAACAAACCAATTTCACACCAGAACGAGAGGGATCCTGAGACTATGCAGGTATTAGAGCTGTCAAAATAGGCCCAGCCCGATGGGTTGACTCGTTTGGCCCGATATAAATGATGGGCTGGGTTGTTAAAATTTGAGCCCGAACAAAACTTAGCCCGATCTGAAAATTTAGTTGTCCATCACGGGCTGGTCCGTGTCGTCGAGAATTAGAAGCACATGTTGTGGTTTTTATTCTTGCACACACACACCTGAGGGACGTTTGATTTGGCTACTTTTATAATGTTGATGCCTCAACAAATATACCAGGAAATTTCTTCGATATTTTTTCCCTAAATTACGTTATATTTTATCTATAAATCAATTTTATGTATAGTCTGTCTATAGTGGTAGTAACATGCGAGTACTATAATTATTTGGAAAAATAAACAATTCCATAATCTCAATTGGATTCGTACAATTACATGCTTATTTCTTTAATAAAATGATGATTGATACAACACTAATAATTAAGTTGATATTTCTAACCACGTGATATTCTGTCCTAATTGAAGTAAACTATATTGTGAGCTATACATGTGCATTAGTTCTTCACATGTAATTTAAGGAGGTTTATTATAACCCCATGAGATTCTTAGTGAATAATAAGTCACATGTAATCCATAATCGTATGAACGAATTTTTCTAGTTAAAAAAGAGAATTTAAAAAAAAAACAATAAATTTTTTTTTAAAAAAAAATTGGCCCATGGACCAGCCCGTTTGGCCCACAGCCTGCATAGGGCTCGGCTGGGCTAACAAATTAGCAACCCGATCTAATTTTGGCCAAACCCGGTCCAAATCAAAAAGTGACTTGGCCCGAGCGGGCCGACCCGAATTAACAACTCTAGCAGGTATGAGACTACATAGTTGACTGATTTCGAGACTGTACAGTTGAGGAAGGCGTAAATGAATTAATTGGTACTACCTATACCAACACAATGCATACTCTTTTAGGAACCTATTACTCATGCTTGACTTGTAGCAATTCTAGGATGGGTGACCTCTTGGGAAGTTTTCCTAGGAAGAGTATGAGTGAGGACAAACCACGCTGAAAAATACTCGTGTTGGTTTCTAGGGACAGTTGTTATTCTGGAAAGCAACCTGGGATGTTTCAGCTAGCGTCATAGAATTTCTGATGTCAATCCATGCTCTATGAGCACAGTCTTGCTCACGGTCTTGCTCCCATCAAGCATAATCGTTCTCCTTGTCAGCACGACCTTCCTGGTGTGCACCATTGAGCACCACCTTGCTCATGTGCAACTTGATTTTTCTCTCTTTTAAACTCTTCCCTAAGTTTTATACTAGCACTTACCTGCACTACACCTTTTAATAACTTAACCTTTTTATCAAATCAATTATATTGGATATTTAGGATATTACAATCTCCCTTTCATCTCCCTAACTCTCTTGTATAGTGATAGTCAGTCAACACGACACATAATAGCTAATCCCACCTGTCATGAATGTACTAAACACATTGAGATCGATTGCCATTTAATCACTATCTAGTGTTGATCAGCTAGCTGACTTACTCATGATCCCTCTCTATTTTTTAGACTTCTATCCAAGCTGAGAGTGTTGAACATACACTCTCCAGCTTGCGGGGTGAATTGGATACTATTAGTTAGTTTCAAATGAAACCCTAAAGTTAGTTACTTGGTTACATTAGAGGGAAACCCGATATTATTGTATATAAATACCTACGTATACACATTCTGAAAGTAGGCAAATTCTAGAGTGCAAGACTTCACGTGTCTCCTACAGTGAGTGACCTCATAAAGTGAAGTTCCACAGATGCACCACCAACACTCGATCCCTCCCCTCGTCAACCAAGCTAGCCGCATGTCTCACACTCCTCCTTCTCTCTCCTCCAACTACAACCAACCCACTACCTCAGTCGCCCCTCCCTCATCCCCACCTCCACCGCCTCAGCTGCCCCTCCCCTATCCCCCACCTCCACTGGTCACCGTCTCCAAAAATAGAATTGATGAATGAAGACCATATAGCATCCACCACCTCACCCCCACCAACAAAACTCCTCCGCCATCCCAACCCACCAACAAAAAATGGAAGATTCTGGATTAACAAGCAACAACAAGAGTAACAGTAAGCTATTGAACCCATGGATGCTCCACTTCCAAAAACTCTCTCTCGAACTTAAGTGCCCTCTCTGGTTCGTCATTCTCTCCAACAAGGATGCAAAATTTCGACCCCCAACCACCACCGACCAGCCCATCTTTCCTTTCAAAATTTGTTGCATGATTCATAAAGGAAAGATTTGCAAGTTTTTTTTTTTGAGAGGATTCGATATGGGACGAGCTCGACGTGGCGGATCTCGTGGTGGTGCAGGTTCTGCAGATGAATGGAGGAGGAGATGATGCGACGATGGTTCGCGGCTGGAACAACGGCGGGGATGTCGTCGAGGTTGCTTTGGTTCGCAGGTTAAAGGAGGGGAAGGAGCAAGCTCTGAGGTCCTCTTTCTCGGCTTAAGATGGCGGATGGAGAAGATACAACGCTCATATGGATGTGTAGGGCTAGCGGAGGCTTGACTGCTTTCTTTCTCAGAGTGAAATAAAATTGAAGACAAGAGTGCTTCGATTCTGAGACTAAGTGGTTTGGAAAGAAAAAAAATAAAAACAAAGTGGAGTGTCTGGGTTTTTATGGTTCATGTATGGCAGCAGTTTAGAGAAGGAAGAATCGGAGGAGGGTCCGCGGAAGAGGAAGAGCCGCCTAGGAGGGGCTGAGTATCACACACGATGAGAGAGAATGAAATGAGAAAGAATTGGATGTAGGCAGTGCACCATAATAACTGTAGAAAATTTTAATCTCACGGTTCTAATAGGTTGCGCACCGTGCGAGACTTGGCAAGGTCTTGCTCGCTAGAAGCCGCCTAAAAGTAATGTATTGTGTTCCGATTCTTCAGTCAAGTACTAATATCATGATTTGTGATTGGTTGACAGTATAAAAAATTTTATACGGACAATGCATACAAATTAAACTCTATTATTTAATATAAAAATATGTACTGAAAAAACAAAAAGAAGAAAGAAAAAAAAAACCTTCATGTCAATTACTTGGGTTTGTTTGTTTTAAATTTTAATAGAGTTGATTTTGTAAAAATCGAAGTTAAAAAGATTGATCTATATTTGATAATGATATTTTAAAAGTGAGTTTAGAAGAATTAAATTTGTTCAAATAATAAAGTAAAATCGGTTTTGAGGTGTAAAACATAATAATATTTGTGGGTTCCTCACCTAGAATCAATTATACCTAGTGAAAAAGCTAGGAATTCTTACTTATCTTAAAATCATTTCTACCTGACTCAGAATCGAATTTATTGGATACATTACAATCCTCAATATCTCTTTCATAGGAACTCGGGAAGTAAACTGAAGTTTAGAAATGTGTAGAAAGATAGTCTCCCTTGAGAGGTCTCTGGTTCCATCCCCTCCCCTCGTGACTTGTGTAAAATAAATCCCTTAGGGAGGGGTCCACCCATGTTGCTTTACATAGTGTTTGGTTGGAGAGGAATGAAGGGGAGGGAAGAGATTTTTTTAAACATTTGTTGTTTGATTCATTTTTTAGGAGGGGATGAGAGCGGAATGAAGGGGAGCAAAATCCATCCTCATCTAATTTTGGCTCCCCTTCAAAAGTAGGAGGATTTGAAGGGGAAGAGATTTAAAACATTTTGAATGGAATGACTAAAATATCCCTACTCATATATTTTAAAATCTAAACTTATAAGGATATAAAAGTAAGTTTTAAAATCTCTCACCCCCTCCATTAAAATCTTCTCCTTTCTCTCAACCAAATACAATAGCTACTTTAAGTCCATACCCTCTCACCCCCTCTTTAAAATCTTTTATCTTCCCACCTTTAAATCAAACACACCCTTAAACATCATAATAGTAGCTCATTTTCTACTATGCTATTTTTGTACAAAGTTTGGGCTGCCCACAATCTTACAATCTTAAACAAACAAGCCGCTACCGCGGTTACTTTTACTCCCTGCTGACATTTCTCTTCTCCAACCAAACAAGCAAAGTAACTGCTTCTCATTCTGATTCTGAACAATGGAATACTCAGAAGAAGGAAACGACGTTCCAAACCCTAACAATGCCACCAATGGCGACGCCGAAGACGAAGACAACAACAACAACATCGATCAACAAGACGCCGAAGACGATGAAGAAGAAGAAGAAGAAGACGAAGACGACGATGACATCGTTTCACAGGACCCTAATCATCGAATTCCCCAATCCCCATTGTCGCAGTTGCGCGAGCAGCGTTTGAAGCTTGAAACCCTGTCGCGTCGATTGTCGTCTGAACTCGTTCCAATCCGAGTCCACGACATTTTGATAAACGGAAACACGAAGACCAAAGATTGGGTCATAGAAGCAGAGCTCAAAGGGATCGAGAACGCAACCACCGTTCAGGAATTGATTCGCGAATCGGAAATCGCACTCGCGAGGCTTCAGAGCCTAGGAATTTTCGATTCCAGTAAGGTTCGACTTGAGCCCGGGCCGCCTGAGTTGCCGGACACCACCAATGTCGTCGTCGACATCGTCGAGGCTGTCAATAAAGTCTCCGGTGAATTCGGCGTTTATACCAAACCCTCGGTACAGTCTTGGTTCTCTATTCTTATTCATATTTGGTATGCAGAATGGAGTTTGTGAGATGATTCTAGATTTGTTCAGAGTGAGAGATGTTATTGTTTTTTGAGGCATTGCAAAGAATATAAAGAAAATCAGCGATGTTGCTAATATTTTAGGGATGAATGAAATGATATGTATGCAATATTAGAACTTGTTGTATTGGTGTTACTACTTAGCTATGAAGTAGTAATAATACAAGTAGTAACACTTCAAAATGGTTGTTGTGCCTTTGTCGTGTCTGTTTCGGACACACCCTTATTGTATACACTCGGAACTTTCGGAAACTCCTAATTGTATTCTACAATTTTTTACATTTACTTTTTTAAATTTTTATACCATTATAGATTGAAATGCCACAATATTTAGATAAATGTTAGCCTTTTATTATGTTTATAAGGACTCGTGCTAACTTTTAAAACATTATTCCTCTCTTTTAATTAAGATTTATGTTTTTTTTTTTGTTAACCTTGTATTAATTTTTAAATTTTCTGTGTCCCCGTGTTTATGTCGTGTCGTATCCATGCTTCCTAGCTACTTTGCAATACTTTTTAGGAGAATGCTTCTATTCTTAGGTATGAGGTCATTGCTTTTCATTTTAAGTGCAAACATCAAATGAGCAAAACTGTAATCGTTAATTAAAGGAAACCTGTTATCAAATTGAGACAAAGATATGACTTGTTGCCTATTGATCAAATGCTAAGCTATGATAGTATATGCATGACTGTATTTTGTGGTAGATATGAATTTTTAGCTATAATCTTTTCCTTGTGATGTATTAGAACATTTTTGTTTCAGACCTTGTTTTTGTTGGAAGCTTTGCATTTATATGCTGAGTATTTATTTGTCTTAATCTGCTAATATATTTTTTTTTTTTATTTTGGAAATTTTGCGTTGCTTTTGTAGACTAGTTCTTGGACTGCTGAAGGTACTCTGAAGTACAAAAACTTATTAGGTTATGGTGATCTATGGGACGCCTCTGTAGCCTATGGTGCCAACCAAGCGACAGAGTTAAGTGTAGGGGTGTATGCTCCTCGACTTAAGGGATTGTTAACTCCACTTGTAGCAAGAATATCCATGCTTTCCCAAGATTGGCAAGAGTTTTCTTCATACAAAGAGCAATTGTTGGGCATGTCTCTTGGCTTAATCTCCACAAAGCACCATGACTTAGTATACACTCTTGGATGGCGTACCTTAACAGATCCATCACAAATGTCATCCAGGTCTATAAGGAGGCAGCTTGGCCATGGTTTACTGTCATCTTTGAAGTATACATTTAAAGTTGACAGGAGAAACTCACCGATTAGGCCTACAAAAGGATATGCTTTTCTTTCTGCCACTCACTTTGGTGGCCTTACACCAGATCATCGGAGCTTGAGGTTTCTGCGTCAGGTGCAATATAATCCTTTTCTTGTCCTTTGAGTTATCTGCTGCAAAGCAATTGCATATCTCATGAATAAAACACAATAACCCTTCTGTTAAGTGATAGCATTGTAATAATTTTGTCTATAATTTCCAAATTGATGCAGACCGGAAATTTTAAAACGGATTAGTTGAATTAAGGAGTAGGAAATTAAGGTTAAAACTTTTTTTTTTGGGGTATAGGCAGAGTCTGTCTCCTTGCATTGAGATGAACAGTTCGGAAAATGGTTCCATACACGAGGATCTGTAGTAACATTCTTCTTTGTCCATCCATGCTGTCATCATTCAGTTTTAATTTTGTTGGTTGTCGAGAGAGTAGGAGTTATGGCCATTCTATGTTATGAAAAGATGCTGTTGCTTTGGCTGAGGAGGATGCTCATATGTAGAACAATTTATTTGGTTATTCGTGCTGTCTGAAAAATCTTGGCACTAAAGCACAATTAGTTGCTTATGGCCTTATATTTCTTTAATGGGTATATCTTGGGTAATTTAGAATTCATATTTTGTGAACTTGATTGTATAATATAATTCTGTCAGCACATGGTCTGGAAATGTTGTTTTTGGTTATTGTTGGGGGTGGGGACTTTGTATATATATATTTAAAAAAGTGTTGGGGATGTGGCCATCATGCACTCAAGGTATGTTCAGTAACATGTATTATTTGTTGCTATAATAACCCTCATGCATCTAAATATTTCTATATTATTCTTTGATTTTCTTTAAATATATTTTTTCTTGACTAATTCTTTTTTAACTCTGAAATGTAGGAGTTTGATGTTCGCTATGCTGTCCCCTTTGGGTTTTATAATACAGCACTGAACCTTGGAATTTCTGTTGGTGCTGTTTTTCCATGGGGGCATGGTTTCATGAACAAGCCATCTCCCCTTCCGGAAAGGTTTTATTTGGGTGGTGATTTCTCTCCTGTTTGCAGCCTAGGAGGGCCAATGACATTGTGGGGATTTAAAACTAGGGGATTAGGTCCTACTGAACCACGAAGGCAAAGCAGAGATGGAATTATTGATGGCCATGAGGATTCCTCTAGATGGGACTTTGTTGGAGGAGATCTTGCGGTTACTGCTTTTGCAGACCTCTCTTTTGATCTTCCAATTAGGTGGTTGAGAGAACATGGAATCCATGGGCATGTTTTTGCTGGTGCTGGAAATACTGCTAAATTAACTCAGAATGAATATAAGCACTTTTCTCCTCGGAAGTTCTTAGATTCCTTTCGAACATCAGTGGGATGTGGATTTGTTGTTCCTACTAGACTTTTCCGCCTAGAGGTTTGCTTTCTGTTTCAATTTCTTTTTACATAATTAAGCAGTTGGTCAAACAAGTCCAAACTTCCAGAGAGGGGGATAATTGAAGTGAAGTGTTAATGATGGAGTTTCGGGTATAGTCTTATTTCTCATATTTGGATGTTAGATAGTCTTAGTATGAAGGGAAGGAAAGGATACATGGATTGGATCAGATACCTGGATAAAATCATGCCATTGTGTTCTATCGTAAATCATATCTTTGGAAATGTCATTTAAATTTAAGTTTTTTTTTAATAGTTTCATCTATAGTTTTTCATGACCTCTCTCTACCTCTAATTATTAGGCTAATCTTCCACCTACTTTACTCTTCTTACTGTGGCTACTAATGCTCTTCTTCTCACATGGCCAAACCAGGCAAGACAAGATTCTATCATCATTTCAATAATAGATGCTACCCCTACTTTCTATGTAATGTTTTTACTTCTAATCCTATCCTATCTTGTCTTGTATGTCCCCTAATCCAAAACAACATCCCCATCTTTGCAACTCTGAGCTTATCCTCTTCTTGGCTTTTTTCCGCCAAGCATTTAGTACTATATATAGTAATGCAATTCAGGGATGCAACCTGCCATGGTTGCAAGTTTGGTATTATTTCTCATGATTATTAATCTCTTTTCTGATGTGCCTCTCCCCTGACCTCTCCTAAATTCTAATTTGGTATTTACTTATGTATAAAGACTTATGATTTCTTTACTGACATACTGCTCATTGTTTCAGGGTAACTTCTACTACATACTGAGGCAGGATGAGCATGATCGTGGAAAAACTGGATTTAGGTTCAGCTTCTCAGCTCCTTCATAGAGGCTGAGTTCAGAACTAAGATTCTTTTTCTTTTTATGTAGTTCTCAAGCATTAAACATTTTTACTGTCTGTCACTGGATGGACAGTACTATATTTTCATTTCCTTGTCGTTTTAAATCCAAACTGAAAATCAAGAGAGGGCACTGTTTCAGCATTGAGAAAGTTTGTTAGGGATCCATTTTCTGACAAGACATTACCCCTTGGGGGTCATAATGTAGCCGATGCTCATTGCACGGCAAAGGTGTATGAAACTCAATTCATGCACTCGTGTAATGCCACTATAGAAAGCCTTGATTGGCACCGAGATTTCTCAAACTTTGTTCAGCTTAAATTGCAAATAACTCCCCGACATTTGTTGAGAGATTATCCTTGTGGATATCTCCGCGTACTGTCTTCTAAATGGGTAAAACAGCCAATTGGCTGTGATTGTGTACTTGTAACTTTGATGTTTGGTTCTTTTTCTGTAAGTATTCCGGGGGTGGTTAAAATTTGATTTGTTGTCAATATATTTATACTATGATTAATTATATCTTAGTCACGTACCAAAGGCATCAGCAAGCTCTGGATACCTTTGATTCATGTAACTTTATGAAGGTATCAAGCCGTAGCTGGCTCCGCAGGATCTGACATCGTAACCAAGTTCCAAAAGAGTGTAGATGAGGTAACATCTTTCCGTAGTTATTGTTGTCCTTGTGGAAATGGGTAATTATACTTGAAGCATAGAAATTTGGGGAAAAAGAGTGTAGATGAGGTTATATGCAGTCTGGGCCAGACCCATAAACAAGAATTGGAGGGTAATGAAATTTGGGGATTTGATTGAATATGTCCCAGAAATCTGCATCAAATGACAATAGACAAAAAAGGGTTTTGGAGTGTAATGAATTGGGGATCAATAGCTTGTCTCTTTCTCTGTGCTCGGCTTCAGCCAGGTCAAAGTAGGAAGATTATCCCGCGGGCGAGGAAGTGGAACCAGGGGTGCCTTGTATCTCATATTGTGAAAGAGACAACTCTCGCGAAGAACTTGTTTTCAAGATTTGCAAATTATGGTCATCCATTGGTCCCTAGTATGTTATTTTTTATTGGCTGTCATGCTCTAACGCAGTTGCACCTTGTAAGTATCCAACAATATAATAAAGGGGGAAAAAGATAGATTCATAATCATGGAGACCCCTCACAAAATAGGAAATCAGTGCTACAAAGTTCTGGGATTGTGTGTGGAATGATGGATAAAATTTTTTCATCCATTGATTTAATGTCGACGAGATTTATATGAAATTATTTTCTGTGCAATTACTAATTATGCGTATAGGATGTAATGAACTTGAGGTCGTTATTTGAGTTTGATGGGCTCTTTTACCAGAAAGATCTGATTATTTGTTGGTTACCCAAGAAAAAACAATTTGTCATCCAAAATGTTACTTTTGAGTCTCCGAAGTCTAAACAGCTCTGTTGGGTTCATGGCATCATCAAGCATTTTGAGGGTGGGAAATAGTCCAGCTTAGCACAGGTAAATGCACCTCGTGAAGAACTTACTAAATAATTTCTCTCTATACTGCTTCTAACTACTGTGCGACAACATTGTTGCAGGCAATCCGTGCTTCACATCTAAGCTTATTCTCTCGTTAAATATACCATTTATCCACGGTAAACACAGACAAAAAAAGGGAAGAAAAAATGCAATCATAACAAGTCAAAAAAGTTGGCTACTATTCCATAAGAAGAGAAGTGCTAGTAACATACTTTTTATCACTCTCTCCAACACATTCTTTATTATTGGATGAATTTCATATAAGATCCACTAAATTAAATGGACCCACTCTATTAAATAGATCCCACATAAAATTCAATGTTGAAGGGACTGTGATAAAGAGTATATTGATAGCATTGCTCAACAAAAGAACAAAACTGGAGTTCAAAAGAACATATGAAATGATGAATACGGAGCGAAATATGACACATCAAGCTACACTACTATCTGTGAAATCAGTGCCGTATGGCCATGGGGAGTAACTCTAATAACGAAAAATGACATTGAGAAATCAACTCCTTTCCACCTCCAAATTCTCTGTTGTTTGAAGCTACGTGACGGCTCAAGCAGCAAGCTTAACATAACAAAGGCAATCCCACACTGGCAGCACATTCTAAGATTGGTTCTCTGCTAGTAGGTGCTCATGTCTAAAATTTTGTTAAGAAGTGGTACCACCAAGGAAAAAGAACGTAAGAATTGAGGATCCTTTCCCACGAAACAAACTAAAATTCATCTTTGGGGAATTTATCACCTTTCCCCAATGACAAAAGCCACTGAAATATTTGGAAAAACTTTCCACCCGATGGCTTTGGCTCTAGCTTTGCATTACAGACTGCATCATAGTCATGCTTCTGATGAGGTGCAACAATTTTTTCCTGTGGAGAAAACTTAGAAATCAGAATAGTAGAATAAAAAACATTTCCTACACATATATCATCTGGACCACTAGAGTGGGATTATACTAATACCTTGAATACTTCAAATGGACAGAAATCAGAACCATCACAACCCTGTGCAAAATAACAAAGAAACTATGTTATTGATGCACAATAAGTTAACAACATATAGGATTTTAAACAATCAGCAGTGAAATCCTACAACCCCAAAACCATATTCAACTATTCACATCGGTAAATTAAGAAAACAAATTTGATTTACATAACCTTCACATTGATTGAAAAAGCTTACCACCATTGGAATGGGGTGTTCATTGTGCAGAACTTGGACAAAATGCTTGCTAGTAGATTTGTCAAGAGCAGGACAACTATAGAAAACCAACATGTTGTTGCCAGCAAATGGGGCCACAGTGCTACCCCGCCATTTTCTTTTCTGTGGAGGCTTTGGAGGGAGCTGCAAATGTTGCTCCTTCATAATTTTTTCAAACTCTGCACATGTTCAAAAGAGAACACCTATAAGCACACTCAGTGACTAGTAGTAAAACCAAAAGAGAAAAAAATTGTAATTCTGTTCACGTTTATTCATGCAAAGACTATAAAAGCCTCACCAGATTTTTCAAGAAATAAGCCAAGCAGACATGAGAATGGAACCACAGTTTCAGCATGTGCAAAGCGAAGTCTTGCCTTTTCAAAGCTACCGGGAGGATGTCTTTCTACAGAAGCAATCAGGAAAGTGGAAATGAGCTTTAGGTTCACATATTCAAGAAACAGCCTTCAAAAGGAGAAGTAATCATTTGTAAAGAAATACTAATTCTGCTTGCCGATTTTGCATTAACTATAATTTCAAGGCTAATCCGTTAAAAGGATTCGATATTACAGGTTTCATTAAAAGGATGCGACATGCAAAACAAAGATATATTGCACACACTTAAAAGTACAAAAATCTGAATTACCTTCTTTAGCCTTAATAGCTTGTTCCATGGATTGAACAACATCTTCAAGTAATGGCATTCCCATTCTATAGTTTATTGAATTACCATAACCCTTCAGAATAAACACCTCCAAGTCATCTGTCCACTCCAGCAATGTAACCTATTTACACAGACAAATTAGCATTTTACTAAGCATGCAGCATGCAAACCACTGAGAAAAAAAATGCAGCCATAAGTTTAACATGGTTCTCAATTATAAGTAGGAAATTTTTGTGTCATCAAAGATTCAAAACTTGGCTTTTTATATCATAAGGTCAAAATAAATAATTTTCAAACACCTTTATAAATTTTCTTTTCTCTTTTTAAATATTTAGTGTGTTTCGATTAACTGTAAATAGATTATTTCAATAATCGATTATATGTATAATCGATAATTGTTATAATTGATTATAATAGAATCAGTTTTATGTTTTAATGTGTTTGCAAAAAAACAATTTTAGAATAATCTGTTTCGTTTGAATTATAAAAAAAGAATTATTTTTATATAGTAAATTATAAAAAATGGTATGAAGTTATCTATGATAGACAAGACCGTGTCTACAAATTTTTTTATTGACAACGAACACGGTCGTGTTGTGTGTAGACACAATTGTGTCTTATATTTTTCTGCCAATGGACACGGCCACACTGTCGTGCATTATTTTTCTTTAAATGATAGCATGGTCATGTCTCCTTTTTTGTTTTGTTTTGGTTCTCTCTCTCCCTCTCTCTTCCTCTCTCTCACTCTCAGTCTAAGTCTCCCTCTCACTCTCTCTCTTTCCCTCTCTGCGTTGCTTGGTTTTTTTGGTTGGAGAGCTAAAAAACAGACACAGTAGGAAAGACCACAAGTTTTCACCTCTTCTTCTTACGGTCTCACCAGTACATCTCTCTCTATGCATGTCTTAGTTTTGCTTCTCCTTTCTTTTTTTGCTTCAAACACAGACATAGACATGTCATATTTTTGCTTGTTTCTCTCGTCCCAATTACAAATAGCAGAAAACGGCAGTTGGTTTTGCAGGGGTGAAATGGGAAAATTATGATTGATTTCAAAGTAATCAATCATAATTTTCCAATTTCAATTAAAGCTGAAAGTTTCAGCTTCATGACAATCACTTTTTTTCCACACATAGATTTTTTTTCACTTAATCTGGTTTCCCAGACATGTTATATTAAACTCAACAACTTTTATCTCAACAAAAGCAGTTTCTGTAAAGATTTAACCTAATCCAAACATGCTCTTACAGAGAGAGAAGTAAAGAGAAAAAAAAGTAGACCATTAGACCACAGATTGCATCACAAAATTGGGACTACAAATGTACCTCAGAAGGACTGAAAAGACTACATGCTTGATTAGTTATATCCAATATGGATACTTCCTGTCAAAATAACCACAATTGGGCGATTGAAAAGAAAGAAAAGAAATTAATCAATCTCCACTGCATCAGTAAATGATTATATGTAAACTCAAAAAACAAAAAAGAGCACGGTGAAAACCAAAAGGAGTTGAGAATAAAGAAATGTAATCACCTGTTTACACAAAAACCAGAGAGAAGAGGTATCCTTCCTTGTAAAGTTCAGCCCATAGCGCCCAACTAATGCAGATGTAATCTCATCCAAGATAGGTTCCTTAAGTTTATCAACAGCAGGTTCCTTCCTTTTCCTAAAATCCTGCACCCAAAACTCAAGAAATTATATAAACAGACAAAAATGTAGGAAAAATAGATCACAGTTGATACTTTAAGAACATTTAAGATCAAGAAATATCCCAAGCATCCACTACGGAAAAATAAAAATCATATGGAATTAATCCCCTTTTCACGAATGTATTGTCCAAGTAATCATACACTTATGCTTGAAGCTTTAGCAATAAGTAATTAAGTATGCGGCCTATTGTTTACCTCAGATAGCCTCTTCAAAACACAACAATTTTCATATTCAACCTATGACAGCCCTTTTATGAGGTGAATGAGGGCAATTTCAATTCATTTAAAATAAGTTCCATCAGAATGGTACGGCAGGACGAAATTGTAAACAAAAAGTACCTTCCAGCAATATGGGAACAAATTCATCACTGAAGGGGGCAGACACAGAAACATGGTCATCAATAATTGTTGAGCAAAAACAGTAACACATGCAGTTTTGGTGATTATTATATAATGTATAACAAGCATATTTGCAAATAGACATTAAAATGTACGATATCGGCTAACTTTGAAGTCTATGATTACATTTAATTGTGTAAGATACACATGTAAGGGTTTGTGTTAAAAGTTCTCATGAGAAATCAATGAAGGCTACAACATACCTTATAGTTATGGCAACAATCATGAAATCTCAGCAGGATGTCGCTAGCACGGCTTTCACTTGTAACAGCAAAAGCTCGATGATGCCCAGGTCCAAGACTTCCATTGCTGCTGAAAAGACCCATTCCAAATGCCACAGCACTAGCCGACGCTCGAGGAACCTACTTGCCATGGAAGAGAGATACATAAATTTTATATGTTTGTAGCTTCCAGACATAAACAAGAATATTCATGCCTTAGGTTGCAGTTAAGGATGCAGTAGCATTGCAACTTATCATCATCACATCTTAGAATCCATTCATCAACTAGAAACAACAGAAATAAGATTTTTTTTTTTTCTTTGCGCCTGGGATCCAAGGTTTCTGACCAATCTCAAAACTATTAGTGGTTTAAATCCAGCTAGAAAAAAATTTAAAAACACTAAAATCTACCTACACAAACAAAAGTAAATTGAGAAGATAATCTCACCTGAGTTGCCTTTATAGGATATATGTCTGGATGGTATTCTTCATCAAACAAATTTGGAAACTTTTCTCTGATCCTGATTCCAAGCTCATATAATTCTTCCTCGCCTTTGCTAATTAACTCACCACCCTTAAGTCTTCCTTGCCAAGGAGATTTCCATCCATGTAGCCAGGCAGGAACTCTCTCCATAGGCAAATTTCGGTCATTTGCATCCCTTATAAGATCCTCTAGATGAGCTGACAAATTATCTAACTCCCTTATCCTTTTCTTTGTAGGAGAACGAGTTCCATGCCTTGCCTGGGAAAGTAGAGTAGCATCACCTTAGGTTAAAAAGTGTAGCCAGACAGCTCAAAACTATCAATAATAACAAGCACGGCATTCTAGAAAAGATTAACCATTCATTCAACATTTCTTGTGCGAAGGGCAAACAACGTAACAAACTTGAATATAAGAATTGTTGCAAAAATGAGAATGAGAATTTAAGGTTGCTCTGGATTTGTGGAAACGTTTTCAGTTTTCGGCCTCTATTATAATTCTCAAAAAAAATATTCATTTTCATTTTTTCATGAATTTGGAAACATGTATGTTATTAGTATTAATTATTAAATAAGAAAGAAAAGTTGAGATGTGCTTGAAATTGAAAAAATGCCATAGTGCATTTCTTAAACCAGTGAAAACAATTTTCATTGTTTTCAGATTTGAGCTCATTTCAAGGGACATTTTTAAATAAAATATTTTCTAAAAATCCGACCATACATCTTTTCAAGTATATTTTCTGTTTTTATTGAAAATGAAAACAGAGAATGGTTAAACCAAACAGACCCTGTATCGGAACATAACATTCATAATAAATGAAACCATTATCCTCATATTGTTTGAGAAAATTACCACAAGATTTAAATGGATTGGAACACATCCTTCAGGAATATTAGAAGGTATAAAGTTATTGTCAGCAATGTCTTTCACAGCACCATATCTGCAGAGAAAATTAACAAGCACAATTTAATTTAAAACTGATACGCTCAATACTTAAGCAACAAGAATAGTGTACCACAACAAGTTCCGCTAATTGTTCAATACTACTATAACAAAAACAACAACAAAGCCTTTTTTCACTAGATGGGCTCAGCTATAAATGGATCAAACCACCTCATAATGTTCTATCTCAAATCATGTCTATCAACAAACCATTGACATCTAAATGCTTCTTAATAGTTTCGCCTATAGTTTTACTGGCTCGCTCTGCCTCTAGCTATTACCTTAATTGTTTAATAACCAAAAAAAAAGTACAAAATTATTATCAAAATTAAAATCCTAGTATGTTTTAAGACATGCTGACCAAAATATGGCACAATAGAAGACATGCTGAATCAAAGATGAAATAGAAATATGAACAAAAACTAGAAATGTTGTTGCAGAATAAATTGAAGCAATGGTGAAAGTAAAAGAAAAAAGAGCGATTTGATTTTGTGATGTGGAATTGAAAGAGATACCTGGAGACAGTAGAGAGATGTTTGCGAACATCGAAAGCTTCTTCGGCATTTGAGTAGTTTAACAACGAGAGGAATATTATTAGCAGATCAAAACACATAACCTTCTTCATTCTCTTCTCTCCGCACTTGCACTCTGCAAAACCCGCTTGCTGCTTCTATTTCCAAATTATAACCCGTTTTTTATAATAAAATAAAATAAAAAAAACTCAATACCAGCTATAAAAGAAATAAAAAAGTTAATAGGTGACGTCATTTAACCAATGGCAAGGCAGAGACGCCCCAACCGCCCTCGCATTATTTTTTTTTTTTTTGAGTAAAGATCCAAATTGATCATCGATAAAAAATCTTGATAACATTTCGATCCCTGAAAAATTAAAAATATCAATTTGGTCCTCAAGAATGTAAAATGCGGATCAAAATAGTCCTTGACAATGACTAAAATCTCCCTAAAAATTATCTTAAAAAGGATCAATTTGATCCACATTTTACACTCTTGAGGACCAAATTGATATTTTTCATTTCTCAATGACCAAAATGCCACCAAAACCCAGTGCGTTTTGTATAGATCGAGACTTGTAGCTGGATTCATTACTCATAACATATTGGGAATAATTATAGGAAATCGTTCGATAACACTTTCAATTTACCCATGATTCTACGTAATAAAAAATAAAAAATAATGGGAAAAAGTAAAACTCACTTGTTTATAAAATGAGTAAGTGTCAATATTTTCATCATTGATTTGATAAAATGAGCTAAAACCAATATTTACTTTATTAAATCATGTAGGGGTGATCATGAACCCATGACCCACCCGAACCCGAGTAACCGTTTTAAAATTTGGTGAATTGGATGGGTTCGATCGAATCAACGGGTCAATGGGTGAAAAAATAAGGTTAACACAGGTGACAACGAACGGGTTCGGTTTTGTTAATTTTCACCCACCAATAACCGAACCCGACCGAAACCTATCTTAGTTTTGTTTTTTTCCTCTGTTTATTGGGTTGGGTTCATTTATGGGTTAGGGAAGTCTATTGGACTGCCTATTCTTTTTTTTTCCTGAAATAAAATAATAAAAAAACCCTGACCCGTTGCAAACCACCCGACTAAACCGTCACCCGACCAACCCGTAGACCAAAATGGGCGGAAATGGATTACATTTTATTCTCGTCGGTTTCATTCGGGTTGGGTATTTTGGGGCCGAACCCGACCAATGATCACCCCTAAAATCAAAAGGGTAGATAGATTCTTATTTACTCACTTCAGAGACAAACTCTTTTTATAGGAGTCTTATCCTGAATTAAGATTGTCAAACTTGTGAATTTACCTAAGAGGTTACTCGACTCATAGACTCCACTTATAAATTCATGAGTTTGTCTATCTATGCGAGTCGGGCCAGGTAATCCAAAGGTTGGCCTAGACTCATCCTGATGTCGTGTTGGGTCATTTAAATGGAACACCGGCTTGATCCGATTTTATGCGTAGGACAAGGTTTGATTTGGTGGACAACACTCGTGTCGATCCGGGTTTATGGACTGGATCAAGTTATTTACAACTTACAAGACATACCCACCTAGTTTCATGGGCATGAGTGTTGCATGTCATTTGTCAAAATAATTTTACACTTCATGTTATATTTCAATATTCTATAGTATTTTTTGAGCTAGATGAGTTCTAACTTGTCTTTAGCAAACTCTCCTAGACTCTAGGATATATATATATATATATACACACACACACTGTGTGGATCTTGTAAAGCAAGTAAAATAGTAACCGAACAAGTAGGTTTTGAGTTCTTTGTTCTTTGATGATACTGACATGTTTTTGTTTGACAATATGTTTTCAATGTTGACCAGTATGGCTTACATTGTTCATTGACTTACTTACGAATATAATATGTGAAATTTGAGCTTTTGGCGAAAGTGGGGTTCATTTACTAACTATTAAAAGGGTTGTTTTGAATCATATTACCAAAATCGAGTTGTTTTAGTCAACGTGACATTTTTTTTAAATGCTAACATAGAAGGCGTCACATGAACTGACATCTTCCACATCCCCATTTAAAAAAATAAAAAAATCTCACGTGACATCCTTTGGTTGGTTGGATTTAATTTTTTTTAAAACAAGCAACGCTTGTCACCTTCACTAAGCACACCACGTTGCGCATGCAATGGAGGTGTCCCTCCTTTCCCTTCCCAACACCCCAAACCTCACACTACCCTCATGAACAACCCCTGACAAACCTTCTGACCCCAACATAAACCCCCTCCTTGTAACATCCCTAACTTCTGTAACTTTAATCGAGTTGGATAATCTCGATTAAGATTTTGATTGTTGTGTGATTGATTGTGTGTTAGTTGGAGGTCTAGTTAGAAGCCTAAGAGTAGGCTCGAATCCTATTGGAAGTGCTTAAGATGTAAAATGAGAAATGGGGGAAGTCAGAAGTTTGGAGGTGTCTTCCCAGCTGAGCAGAACGCTCAAGGGTGGAGAAGAGGCACGCCTAAGCATGCCAACACTGGCATGGAGCATGCTTAAGCGTGTTAAGTGCATTGCTAGTTGTTTTGAGTTTTGACGTGTGTTGACACATGGCGGGCCTTGGAGAAGGCGGAGTGGACGAGGTGCCATGCTCAAGCCTAGAGCTGTCAAAGTGGGTTAGAACCCGTGAGCCAACCCGGCTCACTGGTGAGTTGGGTTGTGAAAATTTTGGCTCATTTAGACCCCGGGTTATTTTGACTCGGCCCACCCAACCCGTGGTGAGCCGGGTTGACCCGCGGGTTGACACATTTAAAAAACCCCAACTAACCCGGCCCAAGAAAAAATAGAAAATGAATCAGTGGCTCAGTTGCATCAGTCATTCTCATAACCCTTGAAACTGAAATTTACCCATTTGAACATTTCACATTTCACCCTAGCCCCCATTTCTTCTTCTTCCCATTCTAAATCAAAGTAGCCGTCGCTCCTCACTGCCGCGCCGCACACTGAGTCGCCGACGCATCGTTGGGGGTTGGACGAAGTCTCCGGCTCTCCGCATCTCAGCGTCTCACTCTCCCGTCCTCTCCTCTTCAATTTGCGGCTGCGCCACCCACGGACCCACCCAGCCAGGCAGCCACCCAGGTATCGTTCTTCCCTGTCTCTCTATGAGTCTATGTGTGTGATTTGTATACTCATACGGGCCAGTGTGTATGTGTGTGATTTGTGTATTGGTCAGTGTGTGTGTGTCTTGCAGTATGTGTGTGTGTGTGTATACTGGTCAGTGTGTGTGTCTTGCAGTGTGCATGTGTGTGTCTTGCAGAAGTTTGTGTGTGTATTGGTCAGTGCGCGCGTGTGTGTGTCTTGCAGAAGTGTGTGTTTGTGTGTGTATACTGGTCAGTCAGTCAGTGTGTGTGTGTGTGTGTGTATACTGAAAGTGGTCTATGTGTGTGTGAACATTGAAAGTGGTCAGTTGAGCCTAGTGGTCTATGTCACTGTGTGTGTGAACACTGAAAGTGATTGTATTTTACTGGTTCTTCGGCAGCTCAGCTATTTGTTAAATAATTTTGGATGTGTTTAAAAATTCACCCCTTGTTCAATGCCTCAACTATGTGTTAAATAATTGTGTATGTGTTAAATAGTTCTTTATGTGTTATTAAATTTACAGAATGGAATCTGACACTCTACATCAAGCTGATCAAAGTGTAAATATAAATTGCATTGACGATGAATTAAACATCATGAAGGAACCCATGCCGCAAGTTCCAAATCCAATTGAGAGTGACAATGGTGATATCGAAAGAGCTAGTAAGAAGCCTAAATTAATCACGTCTGAAGTATGGAATCATTTTACTAGAATTGGTATAAAAGATGGCAAAGAAAAAACTAAATGCAATGGGTGTGGACAAGAGAACGTTGTTGGTGGTACCAAAATAGGGACTTCAACATTATTGCTCCATGTGAAGAAGTGTAAACTGATTCCTAAATATCAAGATGTGGCTGGAATGATAATTGATCATGCGGGGAGGTTGAGAGCTAGGGAAATTGATCACAAATGTGTTCGGGAGGTAATTTCTATGGCTATTATTGAGCATGGTTTGTGAGACAACCCCTTCCTAGGAGGTCCCATTGGTGACCCCACTTATTTTTCTTAGAGTTATAGCGTAGCGTAGTAGTATAAAATTTGCGGAAATATTAAAAACATACAATACATAATGATACCATAATAAAAGTATATAAATGTAGTAGTACTGGCTCCATCAGTAGAGCCTACAACACTGATACGAAATATAAAGTACTTCAGAGTACGAAATAAATAAAAACTAAAAACATAGCATCAGAACAAAATGCACTCCGACTTCCTCTCTTGACGCTCAAGGTCCCCCAGCATTGGGATCCGAGGCTCTCCCGCCGGCGTCAGGCTCAACAGGTATTCCGTCAATCTCCTCTGGGAACTCCTCATCAGGGTCATCTCGTACAATCGAGAACAAAGAAATACAACATAGAAAAGTACAGGGGATAAGAAACAGTAATATGTCATACATGGGAAAAACAGCGATATAAATAATGTATATAGATAGCAACACACCAAATCACAACAGTGACAACCAAACGACTTCCGAATAATTTTTCTCTTAACTACTGTCCCTCACACTCATGCAACTAACGACTATATGGATGCGATCACGACGCGACATCCCCAACGGATCAAGGTGTCCCAATCATCACTATGCCACCCCCATAAAGGTAGGGTTCGGTCTAAAGCCCGCAGGCCCAAATCGTCTCATGGATACGACATATTCCCCCGCCCGTAGGCCAAGTTGGAATATTCGCCCGTCAACAACGCAACTTATTGTAACGACATGTTCCCCCGCCCGCAGGCTAGGTCGGAGCATTCGTCCGTTCGTTAACAACTCAACTTTCGGTAACGACATATCCCCCGCCCGCAGGCTAGGTCAAGATATGCGCCCGTCCATCTACAATTCGACTAACGGGTACGACCACCTCCCCGCAGGTAAGATCGAAATCGCCTCTACGCCAAACTAATCGGTACGACCATCTCCCCGCAGGTAAGATCGAAATCGCCCGTATGCCAACACAGTGATGAATAACAACTATGCAACATGAATCTCACTGACTCATCTCAGGATTAACACTTAGTGCCTCAACCACGATTTATATGCAACCACGACCAACTTTCATCCGGCTTAACCGGGTATCAACTCACATCACAACATCGACAGATCAACTATATCACTTGGTTGAGCACTACAACATATATATAACCTCGACTTTCTCACTACACATTCATCACCCGATTTATCAGAAATCATTGCCTAGTTCTACTCAGACATCAGCAGTCACAACAGACATCAACAGTCAGAATATATATTCAACAATAAAATCAACTTCCAAATAAATAACATTTAATCAACTATAGCATATAATAGACATCATACACATATCACATATAATATACCAAATATCCAATCACAGAACAAACAACCTCAATATGCAGTAAAATCAACCTAACGGTCAAACGACCTCTAGTAGGGTTTGGGTCGCCCTACGCATATCAATATATATTATTTAAAGCTTGCCTCCCCGACGATATTGCGGTTCTTTCCCCCACCTTTGTGATTTTTCCCGGGAGATTCCGAATGCGGCTCCGCAGCAGTCAATCGAGTGCACGATCGAGCGTTCGAGTCCTGTCAGATTCTATAAAGTAAAACGCAATCAGAAATTAAAATAATGAAACCATAAACTACCTAATCTCTAGGATTAGCTACTGCCCTTAATTAATTAAATAGGCTAGGGATATTGAAATTCTACCAATTCTTGGATCAATGACCCTTAAGCATACCTAATGCATAATCAATGATCAATTATCAAAGATTTGAACCAAAACCCCTTAAACCAACAAAGTAGGGTTTCGGCCATCACCATGAAAAATAGGTGAGAGTTTGATTTGGCCTCCTAATCACTTGGATTACATGATTAAGGGATGAAATAGGTGAAATCAAGAACAAAGAACAAAAACCCATTTTCCCCCTAAAACAACCCATTCGGCCCCTTTTAGATAAATAGGCTAGAGATTTTATTTCATTACAAGCTCTTGGATTATGATAGTAGGGGATGATACTAGCTCATAGGAATTGGTTTGGTCTCAAAATGATTTTTCTACAATTTTCTAGAGATTTTTGAAATTTAGATCTGGAAATTGGAATTCATGAAAATAAAGATTAAAGCTCAAGGATGAAATCTATACCTTCTAGGTGATAGAGGAGGATGAGAGGAGCAACTTTGCTTCACAAACTTGGTTGAAAATCCTTGAGGAAGCTTGAGGAAAATGAACTTGAAAATGGAGGAAGAAAAGAGAAATGGAGGAGAAGAAGAAAGAAGGAAGAAGAAGAAGATGAAGGTGATAGAGGAGAGAGGGAGCTCGAAATTAAGAGAGAGAAAGTGAGGGTGATCATGAAAATTTAGATATTTTCTTAAGTTTTCTTAAGAGTTAAGAAAGGTAAAAAGGGTAAAAAGGTAATTTAGTAAAAAGACCAAGGGCAATTTGGTCATTTTGCGTCCCGATATTTTGAAAATCCTCACGACACTTGTAGGAGTCCCCAAATGATTTATCATAGCTCTGGTATGAAAATCATTGGCTCAAGGTTCTCGAAAAACCCTAAGATAGCTCGAATTGTTTCCTAGAACGATTATCGGCCTGAATATAATAATATTATTTTCATTTTCGAACGTCAGGACGAACTTTTTCGAAAATATAGGAAACGTGATTCTAAGGATAACCGACTCGTTCACGGGTCCAAATTAGGTCTCGATAGCAGTAAAGCACTACTGTCAAGCAAAAACGCAGACCGGACTCCGTCTGAGTTTTCAACCCAAAATTTAACCATAGCCTCCTACGATAGCGTAGAGCGTGACTATGGCCTCGGAATAATTTATTTAATTTTCTAGATTCTCTAATAAAATAAAATTACTTAAATACTAGTTAAACAAAAGATAAAGAAAATCGGGGTGTTACATTACTACCTCCCTTAAAAAGAATTTCGTCCCGAAATTCGACGTACCTTCTTAAAATAGGCTCGGATATTGCTGTTGCATGTCCTCTTCGCGTTCCCAGGTAGCATCTCTGGTAGCTTCATCCCATATGATCTTGACCAACGGAATATGTTTACCTCGGAGTTCCTTAATCCTTCTATCCGCGATCCTTACAGGTAGAGCTTCATACTCAAGGTTATCTCTTAATTGTATTGACTCTGGTTCTAAGATGTGTGATGGATCGGGGTAGTACTTTCTCAACTGAGAAACATGGAAGACGTCATGAAGGTTGGATAAGTTTGGGGGTAAGGCGATGTGATAGGCCACAGGACCAATTCGGCGAAGAATTTGAAAAGGTCCAATGAACCTAGGAGTAGGCTTTCTAGATTTTATTGCCCTGCCGATTCCAGTTCTCGGAGTCACTCTCAGAAAAACATGGTCACCTTCCTGGAATTCTAAAGGTCTTCTTCTCTTATCGCTGTAACTCTTCTGCCTGTCCTGTGCGATTTTTATCTTTTCCCGTATCTTCTTGATTTGTTCCGTCATCTGTTGCACTACCTCCGGTCCTAGTACTTGGTTTTCTCCATTCTCATACCAACACAAAGGTGTTCTACACTTCCTGCCGTACAATGCTTCGTAAGGTGCCATACCTATACTTGAATGAAAACTATTGTTATAGGTGAACTCAATCAATGGTAAGAACTCCTCCCAACTTCCCACGTGTTCTAATACACACGCTCTTAAGAGGTCTTCCAACGATTGAATCGTTCGCTCCGACTGACCATCCATCTGAGGATGATAAGCAGAACTCAACCTTAACTTAGTTCCCAAAGCCTCATGTAATTTCTTCCAGAATCTAGATGTAAATCTAGGGTCCCTGTCGGAAACAATGCTAGAAGGCACTTCGTGCAACCTTACTACTTCCTTGATGTAGATTTGGGTTAACCTCTTCAACATGTAACTTTCGCCAATAGGTAGGAAGTGAGAACACTTCGTTAACCTATCAACGATTACCCAAATGGCATCATGCCTCTTGTTAGTCCTCGGCAAACCAACCACGAAATCCATAGATATTCCATCCCATTTCCATTCTGGGATATCTAAAGATTGTAGCAGTCCTGCTGGCTTTTGGTGTTCTATCTTTGACTTCTGACACACCAAGCAAGCCAACACATACTCGGCTATCTCCTTCTTCATTCCGGGCCACCAAAACATTTTCTTTAAGTCTTGGTACATCTTGGTAGCTCCTGGATGAAAACTCAACCTACTCTTGTGCCCTTCCTCTAAGATCATTCTCCTTAGGTCTATATCCATTGGCACACAAATCCTATCACCATACTTCAAGACTCCATCTTGATTCATCCTAAACTCAGAAGTTCTGCCTTCCGTCACTTGTTCCTTTAGTTTCTGAAGATACTGATCAACCTCCTGCTTTTCCTTGATTGTCTTCAAAAATTCGCTGGTTACTGTGACCATTCCTAGGTGTATCTTATCCGTAGATAATTCCATGCCTAGATTCAAATCTCTAAACTGTTCAACCAGTTCCAGTTCTTTCACCATCATAGTAGATACGTGCAAGGATTTCCTACTTAACGCATCCGCTACTACATTCGCTTTTCCTGGATGGTATTGGAGATCGAATTCATAATCCTTTATGAATTCCATCCATCTCCTTTGCCTCATGTTTAACTCTTTCTGATCAAATAGATACCTTAAGCTCTTATGGTCACTGTACACTATAAACTTAGCTCCATATAAATAGTGTCGCCATATCTTTAAAGCAAACACTATAGCTGCTAGGTCCAAATCATGAGTCGGATAATTCCTCTCATGAGTTCTTAGCTGCCGTGAAGCATATGCTACCACTCTCCGATCTTGCATTAAGACACAACCCAGTCCTTGGTATGACGCATCACAGTACACGTCAAATTGTCCTGAAGAATCCGGTAACGTCAATACTGGTGACGTAGTCAGCCTCCTTTTTAGATCTTGAAAACTCTTCTCACATTCATTCCTCCAATCAAAGGATATTCCCTTCCTTGTTAACTGCGTCATTGGCAACGCGATCTTCGAGAATCCTTCGATGAACCTTCGGTAATAGCCAGCTAAGCCCAGAAAACTCCGTATTTCACTCACCGACTTAGGGCTTTCCCAATGCACCACAGCTTCAACCTTTGTTGGGTCTACAGCTATCCCATCACGATTAATCACATGACCTAAGAATTGTACTTCTTCGAACCAGAATTCACACTTGGACAACTTTGCATAAAGTTGTCGGTCCTTTAACACTTGAAGCACAATCCTAAAATGTTCCTGATGCTTTTCCCGATCAAAGGAATAAATAAGAATGTCGTCGATAAACACAACAACAAACTTATCTAAGAACGGTCGGAAAATCCGGTTCATGTAATCCATGAATACTGCTGGAGCATTAGTTACACCAAAAGGCATAACCAGGTACTCGTAGTGTCCATATCGGCTCCTAAACGCCGTTTTCGGTATATCCTCCCTCTTGACTCGAATCTGGTGATAACCAGATCTTAAGTCGATCTTCGAAAATATTACAGCTCCTTTCAACTGGTCCATCAAATCGTCAATCCTAGGCAACGGATACTTATTCTTAACCGTCGCCTTGTTCAGCTGTCGATAATCCACGCACAGCCTCGAACTTCCATCCTTCTTTTTGACGTGGAAGCACTACTGTCAAGCAAAAACGCAGACCGAGCTCCGTCTGCTGGGACTGATCCTCTGGATCGCGAGGCGAGAATTGTTTCTTGTCGCGAGGCCGAGGGATTATATTTTGCTGCTGGGACTAATCCTCTGGTTCGTGAGGCGATCATCGTGTCATGGGGTGAGTGTCTTTTCCCTTGTTTTCCCTTTTTCTAGCCTTCTCTTATGTACCAAAGCTAATATTTTTCTTCACCAGGAAAAAAAAATGGTTCGCGGATGACCTAGAGGACGTGGCGGAAGGGCCACAGCGAGTGCCGCTGAACTCGGACTTGGATACGAAGCAAGTTCCCACGCTGTCAATGGGATAGAATCAACTGAAACCTTAAGGACAGTTAGGGAACTGGCAACGGCAATGCTGCACCAAACGCAGCAGAACGCTCAACTGCTACAGGTGACTATGCAACAACAGCAGAGATAAAATCAGCAAGGTGAAGTTGTGAGGGAAGACACCGGACTGAATACTTTTCTGAAGGGGAAGCGGCAGGAGTTTAATGGCGACTTCAACCCAGAGGGAGCTGAACTCTGGGTACAAGAGCTGGAGAAAATCTTTGCGGCGATTCACTGCCGTGAGGACAGAAAGGTAACATATGCATCCTTCATGCTCATAGGAGGTGCAGAACTGTGGTGGAAAGGCAAGCAGAGGATGCTTGAAGCTGAAGACAGACTCATCAACTGGGGACTGTTTCGGGAATGCTTTCTGGAGAAGTATTTCCCCAGGATGATGAGGAGAGAAAAAGAGAAAGAGTTTATGGGTCTGAAGCAAGGGACCACGTCTGTTGGGGAGTACTCTGCAAGATTTGAGGCGCTGCTCAAATTTTCTGAATTCTACCAGAGGTTCCCTGATGAAGAATGGGTTTGCAGGCGCTTTGAGGACGGCCTGAAATATGAATTGCAACGGGTGATTGCACCACTGAACATCACCCGACTGCCTGAGATGCTAGAAAGGTGTTCTGTCATCGAGAACATTGACAAGAAGCGAGAGCTGCAGAAAGGCAGAACTGGAGGACCTGCTCGGAGGTTTGACCAGAGAGGTCGAGGCGGAAAGGGAAGATTCCAGACGGGACGGAGGCCTTATGACCGTTAGGCCGCAAGACAGACTGAAGGTTCCTTTACTTTCTGAAGATACTGATCAACCTCCTGCTTCTCCTTGATTGTCTTCAAAAATTCGCTGGTTACTGTGACCATTCCTAGGTGTATCTTATCTTTAGATAATTCCATGCCTAGATTCAAATCTCTAAACTGTTCAACCAGTTCTAGTTCTTTCACCATCATAGCAGATACGTGCAAGGATTTCCTACTTAACGCATCCGCTACTACATTCGCTTTTCCTGGATGGTATTGGAGATCGAATTCATAATCCTTTATGAATTCCATCCATCTCCTTTGCCTCATGTTTAACTCTTTCTGATCAAATAGATACCTTAAGCTCTTATGGTCACTGTACACTATAAACTTAGCTCCATATAAATAGTGTCGCCATATCTTTAAAGCAAACACTATAGCTGCTAGCTCCAAATCATGAGTTGGATAATTCCTCTCATGAGTTCTTAGCTGCCGTGAAGCATATGCTACCACTCTCCGGTCTTGCATTAAGACACAACCCAGTCCTTGGTATGACGCATCACAGTACACGTCAAACTGTCCTGAAGAATCCGGTAACGTCAATACTGGTGACGTAGTCAGCCTCCTTTTTAGATCCTGAAAACTCTTCTCACATTCATTCGTCCAATCAAAGGATATTCCCTTCCTTGTTAACTGCGTCATTGGTAACGCGATCTTCGAGAATCCTTCGATGAACCTTTGGTAATAGCCAGCTAAGCCCAGAAAACTCCGTATTTCACTCACCGACTTAGGGCTTTCCCAATGCACCACAGCTTCAACCTTTGCTGGGTCTACAGCTATCCCATCACGATTAATCACATGACCTAAGAATTGTACTTCTTCTAACCAGAATTCACACTTGGACAACTTTGCATAAAGTTGTCGGTCCTTTAACACTTGAAGCACAATCCTAAGATGTTCCTGATGTTCATCCAGATCAAAGGAATAAATAAGAATGTCATCGATAAACACAACAACAAACTTATCTAAGAAAGGTCGGAAAATCCGGTTCATGTAATCCATGAACACTGCTGGAGCATTAGTTACACCAAAAGGCATAACCAGGTACTCGTAGTGTCCATACCGGCTCCTAAACGCCGTTTTCGGTATATCCTCCCTCTTGACTCGAATCTGGTGATAACCAGATCTTAAGTCGATCTTCGAAAATATTACAGCTCCTTTCAACTGGTCCATCAAATCGTCAATCCTAGGCAACGGATACTTATTCTTAACTGTCGCCTTGTTGAGCTGTCGATAATCCACGCAAAGCCTATAACTTCCATCCTTCTTTTTGACAAACAGCACCGGCGCTCCCCATGGTGAAGCACTCGGTCTTATAAACTCCTTATCCAACATGTCATCCAATTGCTTTTTCAGCTCCACTAACTCCGCTGGAGCCATTCAATAAGGTGCTATCGAAATCGGTCCAGTTCCCGATACCAGATCTATAGCAAACTCTATTTCTCTCTCCGGTGGTAAACCCGGAACGTCATCAGGGAAAATTTCCGGAAATTCCCGCACTACAGGCAACGACTCCAACGTAGGAGATTCCTTAGCTTCCATAGAGATTAGCAATGGTAAGAACTCCTCCCAACTTCCCGCGTGTTCCAAAACACACGCTCTTAAGAGGTCTTCCAACGATTGAATCGTTCCCTCCGACTGACCATCCGTCTGAGGATGATAAGCAGAACTCAACCTTAACTTAGTTCCCAAAGCCTCATGTAATTTCTTCCAGAATCTAGATGTAAATCTAGGGTGTAACACCCCGATTTTCTTAATCTTTTTGTTTAACTAGTATTTAAGTAATTTTATTTTATTAGAGGGTCTAGAAAATTAAATAAATTATTCCGAGGCCATAGTCACGCTCTATGCTATCGTAGGAGGCTATGGTTAAGTTTTGGGTCGAAAACTCAGATGGAGCCCGGTCTGCGTTTTTGCTTGACAGTAGTGCTTTAATACTATCGAGACCTAATTTGGACCCGTGAATGAGACGGTTAGTCTTAGAATCACGTTTCCTATATTTTCAAAAAAGTTCGTCCTGATGTTCGAAAATGAAAATAATATTATTATATTCAGGCCGATAATCGTTCTAGGAGACGATTCGAGCTATCTTAGGGTTTTTCGAGAACCTTGAGCCAATGATTTTCATACCAGAGCTATGATAAATCATTTGGGGACTCCTACAAGTGTTGTGAGGATTTTCAAAATATCGGGACGCGAAATGACCAAATTGCCCTTGGTCTTTTTACCAAATTACCTTTTTACCCTTTTTACCTTTCTTAACTCTTAAGAAAACTTAAGAAAATTTCTAAATTTTCATGATCACCCTCACTTTCTCTCTCTTAATTTCGAGCTCCCTCTCTCCTCTATCACCTTCATCTTCTTCTTCTTCTTCCTTCTTTCTTCTTCTCCTCCATTTCTCTTTTCTTCCTCCATTTTCAACTTCATTTTCCTCAAGTTTGATCAAGGATTTTCAACCAAGTTTGTGAAGCAAAGTTGCTCCTCTCATCCTCCTCTATCACCTAGAAGGTATAGATTTCATCCTTGAGCTTTCAATCTTTATTTTCATGAATTCCAATTTCCAGATCTAAATTTCAAAAATCTCTAGAAAATTGTAGAAAAATCATTTTGAGACCAAACCAATTCCTATGAGCTAGTATCATCCCCTACTATCATAATCCATGAGCTTGTAATGAAATAAAATCTCTAGCCTATTTATCTAAAAGGGGCCGAATGGGTTGTTTTAGGGGGAAAATGGGTTTTTGTTCTTTGTTCTTGATTTCACCTATTTCATCTCTTAATCATGTAATCCAAGTGATTAGGAGGCCAAATCAAACTCTCACCTATTTTTCATGGTGATGGCCGAAACCCTACTTTGTTGGTTTAAGGGGTTTTGGTTCAAATCTTTGATAATTGATCATTGATTATGCATTAGGTATGCTTAAGGGTCATTGATCCAAGAATTGGTAGAATTTCAATATCCTTGGCCTATTTAATTAATTAATGGCAATAGCGAATCCTAGAGATTAGGTAGTTTATGGTTTCATTATTTTAATTTCTGATTGTGTTTTACTGTATAGAATCTGACAGGACTCGAACGCTCGATCGTGCACTTGATTGACTGCTGCGGAGCCGCATTCGGAATCTCCCGGGAAAAATCACAAAGGTGGGGGAAAGAACCACAATATCGACGGGGAGGCAAGCTTTAAATAATATATATTGATATGCGTAGGGCGACCCAAACCCTACTAGAGGTCGTTTGACCGTTAGGTTGATTTTACTGCATATTGAGGTTGTTTGTGCTGTGATTGGATATTTGGTATATTATATGTGATATGTGTATGATGTCTATTATATGCTATAGTTGATTAAATATTATTTATTTGGAAGTTGATTTTATTGTTGAATATATATTCTGACTGTTGATGTCTGTTGTGACTGCTGATGTCTGAGTAGAACTAGGCAATGATTTCTGATAAATCGGGTGATGAATGTGTAGTGAGAAAGTCGAGGTTATATATATGTTGTAGTGCTTAACCAAGTGATATAGTTGATCTGTCGATGTTGTGATGTGAGTTGATACCCAGTTAAGCCGGATGAAAGTTGGTCGTGGTTGCATATAAGTTGTGGTTGAGGCACTAAGTGTTAATCCTGAGATGAACAAAAGATAAAGAAAATCGGGGTGTTATTGTTTGCCATATAATTTTGTTGAATATAAATGGATTAGGGAATTGCATTCATTGTTAAATCCGGATGTAAAACATTTGAGTAGGAATACACTGTGGCTGACATTTGGAAGTTTCATCTTGAACAAAAAGAGAAATTGAAAAATGCAATGCATAAGTGTCATAATAGAATTTGTTTGACATCTGATTGTTGGACTGCTCTTACTCAAGAAGGTTATATTTGTTTGACTGCACATTTTGTTGACAATAGTTGGAAGTTGAATAGTAAGATTCTTGCCTTTTGTAAAATGGAACCTCCACATACTGGTTATGATTTGGCACAAAAAGTATTTGAATGTTTGAATGATTGGGGAATAGATCGAAAGATCTTTTCTATCACTTTAGACAATGCTAGTGCCAATGATAACATGCAAGATATTTTGATTGACCAATTAAGATTGCAAAATAGTTTGTTGTGCGATGGTCAATATTTTCATGTGAGGTGTAGTGCCAATATACTGAATCTTATAGTTCAAGAGGGCTTAAAGGTGGCAAGTGATGCTTTGCACAAGATTAGAGAGAGTATCAAATATGTGAGAGCATCAGAGGCAAGAAGGATGGCATTTAAAGAATGTGTTGTTCGAGTGAGGGGTATTGATACTAAGGTAGGTTTGAGAATGGATGTGTCCACTAGATGGAATTCTACCTTTGCTATGCTTGAAAGTGCACTAAGATATCGCCGTGCTTTTGGAAGTCTTACTATCCATGATAGAAACTACAAACATTGTCCATCAAATGAGGAGTGGAAAAGGGGTGAGAAGATGTGTGAGTTCTTGAGACCATTTTATCTTATAACTAACTTGATTTCAGGCACATCTTATCCAACTTCTAACCAATACTTTATGCAAGTATGGAAAATTGAATGTTTGTTGCGAGAAAATGCCTCAAGTGATGATCAGGTAATTAGGGATATGGCAGAGAGGATGGTGGTCAAATTTAGGAAGTATTGGAATGACTATAGTGTCATATTTGCAATTGATGCTATTCTTGATCCAAGGATGAAGTTTGATGCGATTCGGTTTTGCTATTCAAAGATTGATCCTTCTACTTGTGAAGAGAAGATTAGTAATTTAAAGGATAAGATATACAAGTTGTTTGAAGAATATGTGAGTGTAAGATCAAATGAATCAACTGCATCAAATTCTCAAAGTGTTGCCTCAATGCAACGAGTTTCCTATTCGCCAAATGTTGACCAAGTGATAGATGCGTTTGATGTAAGTTAAATACTCTTTAAACTTAATACATCTTATTTTTCTGTATTTGTTTTCATTATTATTTAATACATCCCCTTGGTTATTTTATTTTGTTTTTCTTGTAATGTTTTAGGAATATGTCAATTATGTGAGCCAAAATGTCAATGATACTGGAAGGTCTGAATTGGATCTTTATTTGGAAGAGGCAACACTTGACCCAAAGTATCATACTAACTTAGATGTGTTGTTGTATTGGAGGGATCGCTGAGACCGTTGTCCAAACCTCTCTAGGATGGCATGTGATGTGTTAAGCATTCCAATAACTATAGTTGCTAGTAAGTCTGTTTTTAGCATTGGTTCTCGTGTGCTAAACAAATATCGCTCTTCCATTCTTCCAGACAATGTTCAAGCACTCATTTTAACCCGAAATTGGTTAAAAGGCTTTGTTAAATGTGGTAAATTTTATAACTTAACACTACTTTATAGTTGATTCTTACTAATTTCATTGTTAAAATGTTCTTCTTTTGGATTGTAGATGAAGATAATGAAGATGTTGAAAAGGAGGAAATTGCTATAGATTTAACAATTCATAACTCTAATGTCCTTGATGGGCAAGGACAACAAAATCATGTTTAAAAATATGTTTGGATTTTGTGCTACTTCAATGATGTTTGGATTTTGTGTTAGCTCCAAATAGGGTTGGATTTTGTTTATATTACTCAATTTGTTTTGGATGTTTGGAAGTATGTATGTTTAAGTTACGGTGTTAATTTTGTTTTTAAGTTTTTTTTATTTTATGTTTTTCTGTTTTTTTACGTTTTTTTTTTTAAAATTTTGGTGAGCCAACTCGCATAACCCACCAACCCGTGATGGGTCGGTCCGGGTTGGCTATTTTCTGGCTTACCAAAATGTGAGCCGGGTTGGGCTGACCCGTTTTTTCACCCAACCCATGGTGGGCCTGTTGGCCCGTTTTGACAGCTCTACTCAAGCGTGGGCACGCTCTGATATGGGAAAATGGCATGCTAAAGTGTGCTGTGTATTTACCAAGGATGAAAAGTTTTCTTCCTCATTTCACTTTGCTCGAATTTTTCACCAAGTTTCACCTTCTTGTAGTGTAGAGAGAGGTTGAGAGTTTTAGAGAGAGAAAGCTGATATTGAGGAGAATCGAGGCGTCAGAACGTGTTTCAGACTACACTTTTGTGATCATGACATCGAATTCTTCGATTTTGACCGAACGATTCTCGATTCGTCAAAGGTAAACTCGAATCCCTTGTTGAGGTTTCAAGAAGGATAATTTTCAAAAACCTCTTGAGCGGAAAAACCCTTTTACTAAAAGACCACGTATTGTACATGAATCACAAGGATATTGTGTTTACCTCTTGAAGCGTAGCTTTACCGCGAACACTGTGAGCGCGCCAACAACACCGGTTAGCCAAAAACGCTGATACTTGCAATGCTCATAACTTTCGCTCCAGACCTCGTATTGTAAACCTGCACGGTGAAGATGTAGAGCCACATGTAACAAACCTGCTGTCCAAAAATCAGCCCGATCCAACGGTTAGCGAATCTCGGATCGCGAGATTACGATAACTGTCCAGTCATAACCACTATATGAAAAGGCTTCTCTATCACCAGTATTGTAAAGTAGCAATACCTCTACTCAGTCCACGCGCAGCAAACCAACGTCAGAGATAGCATAGTGCTAGCTATCAGGATTGGGAGAGACACGATACACAGAGAGAGAAAAGAGGGCATGCTGTCAAGGGTGTATAGCTGCCGTTATGAGTGCTCTGTGTTGTATGTTACTTTAAGTGACGTGCACAGCTTACTAATAGCTGTCACTCACTTAACCTAACCTACCTGGGCCACTATACGCTACAGGCCCAATGTTTAATTATTAATTAAATCATATTTAATTAATCAATTAAACTTATCCTCATTTAATTATCAATCAAATCATATTTAATCAATCAATTAAATCAATACCATTTAATTATTAATCAAATCATATTTAATTAATCAATTAAATTAATTCTCTGAACATTTGCTCTATGCGTATGACCCTATAGGTTCTCAATTAATTGGCAATAATATTAATTATCATTAATCATATTACTAATCAATTAATAATTAATTAGAATATTGGTGATACAATTAAAACCTTGTTGTAACCATATATAATATGAAATCAATGTCCTTTCGTCTCAATGTCTTAATTGAACACAAGGCATAAATGTGTCATCCTTGTTAAGTCCAATTATTTATTTCTTGATCTAGTAATTGACGTATGATCATGTGGGCCCAATATCTCATATTGTCCCACCTTAGCATGGCTATGCATTTCTACGTCACATACCATCAAGAGGCCTATAGACATTACTCCTGTTATGTAAGAGGGACGAATCCAATCTACATCACTCACATTCCTCAACATGTTTCATTGCAGACCCAATAACTATCTTTATAGTTGTCCTGTTACATACAACGTTTAATAGTATTAAAGCCTACAACTACATATGTTAGGAATTTTAGTGAGTTCAAGTCGAAGGACTACTTCACTATGATCATCATGTGAATCGCTTATGATACTTACATAACTATTATGCAGCGTTCTCATAGTGGGTCACTCCAGTATAAATATTCCACTAATATTTATACATATGTGAAGACTTGATATCTTATATCTATGACCCGTGAGATGTGGTCATCAGTACACTCACATAATAGTCTCAATGTATTATTACTGTCCTTATTAATAATAACATTTTACTATGGATATTTAATAATAGTATTCTATAATTTAATGGTATTTCACGGTCAAGTCATACTTGACGTTCCATTAAATGAACTACATATTCTAAGGACTTTATGATGCTATAAATATGATCAAAAAATATAACATAATAAATAAATGCCTTATAATATATCAAATATATGATCAAAGTCATGATACAAATGATTATCTACTGAAGACAGATTGGCCACTAGGGCTTACCCTAACATCCCTAACACGTCAGTACGTCGACCATTATGTTCTTCTTATATTCTTCATGTTCTTCGAGTTTCCTTCCTCTTTTCTTTGGGTTTGAGTTTCCCTAGGGTTAACAATAATGCCTGCATGTTGTTCCCGCGGTTAGGACAAAGTTCGAAGGCGTGGTTGTGCGAGTTAAAGAGGAGACTGTGGCTGTTTGGTGTCTGAGATCGAGGCTACAAACGTGGTGTTATTGGTGATGAGATCGTTACGTTCGTGTTCGCGCACTTAGTCTCAAGTAGTAGTGGGGAGAAAGATGCTGCTATCGTCGGGGAGGCAAGAGTAGTATAATGTTTTTGCTTGTGTGTAGGGGAACCTTAAACCCTACAAGAGTTTGAGCCCTGACAAAGTACCTAAACCCTAGGTTTATCTTACTTTGGGCTATCACCGCTAAGGTTGTACCCTAGGTTAGACGATTGCTATTTGAGGTTGATTTGTGATGCCTGCTTGAGTTTGGTTGAGTGATTGTGAGGAGCTGCTATGTTGATCGGGTTGATATCGTTGATGGCTCTGATATGGTTGTAGCTGTGGCTCATGGACGCAAGGCGTCGTGGCTGTGGCCATGTGGATGCAAGGCATCAAGATGGTTTCTGAGTGATTATGTGTGAGGTACCGATATCAGCTCGTTGAAGATGTTTGTTGCATAGTATAGTTGCCAAGTGGCGGAGCCGTATGACGGTAGTATGTGTAACACCTCGATTTTATTAATCTTTTTATTTAACTAGTATTTTAAGTAATTGTATTTATTAGAGGGTCTAGAAAATTAAATAAATTATTCCGAGGCCATAGTCACGCTCTACGCTATCGTAGGAAGCTATGGTTAAGTTTTGGGTCGAAAACTCAGACGGAGCCCGGTCTGCGTTTTTCCTTGACAGTAGTGCTTTATTACTATCGAGACCTAATTTGGACCCCTGAACGAGACAATTAGTCTTAGAATCACGTTTCCTATATTTTCGAAAAAGTTCGTCCTGACGTTCGAAAATAAAAATAATATTTTTATATTAGGGCAGAAAATCGATCGGGTAGACGATTCGAGTTGTCTTAGGGTTTTCCGAGAACCTTGAGCCAATGATTTTCATACCAGGACTATGATAAACCATTTGGGGACTCCTACAAATGTCGTGAGAATTTTCAAATTTATCGGGACGTGAAATGACCAAATTGCCCTTGGTTAGTTTTTACTAATTGCCTCTTTACCTTTCTTAACCCTTAAGCCTTCTTAAATATCAAAAATTCTCTCACCCACTCACCTTTTCTCCCACTCATTCACGTTGGCTGCTGGCTGCTGCTTTTCTTCTTCTTTCTTCTTCTTCTTCCTTCTTCTTCTTTCTTCTTCCTTCTTCCTTCCTCCATTTTCAACTTCAATTTTCTCAAGCTTCCTCAAGCTTTTTCAAAAAAGTTTGTGAAGCCAAGTTTCTCCTCTCATCCTCCTCTATCACCTATAAGGTATAGATTTCATCCTTGAGCTCTCAATCTTTATTTTCTCCATTTATTTTCATGAATTTCAATTTCTAGATCTAAACTTCAAAAATCTCTAGAAAATTGTAGAAAAATCATTTTGAGACCAAACCAATTCCTATGAGCTAATATCATCCCCTACTATCATAATCCAAGAGCTTGTGATGAAATAAAATCTCTAGCCTATTTATCTTTTAAGGGCCGAATGTATGGGTTTTTGGGCGAAAATGGGTTTTTGTTCTTTGTTCTTGATTCCACATGTTGCATCCCTTAATCATGTAATCCAAGTGATTAGGAGGCCAAATCAAACTCTCACCTATTTTTCATGGTGATGGCCGAAACCCTACCTTGTGAGTTTAAGGGGTTTTGGTTCAAATCTTTGATAATTGATCATTGATTATGCATTAGGTATACTTAAGGATCATTGATCCAAGAGTTGGTAGAATTTCAATATCCCTAGCCTATTTAATTAATTAAGGGCAGTAGCTAATCCTAGAGATTAGGTAGATTATGGTTTCATTATTTTAATTTCTGGTTGTGTTTTACTGTATAGAATCTGACAAGACTCGAACGCTCGATCGCGCACTCGATTGACTGCTGCAGAGCCGCATTCAGAATCTCTCGGGAAAATGACTAAGGTGGGGGAAGAACCACAATATCGTTGGGGAGGCAAGCTTTAAATAATATATATTGATATGCGTAGGGCGACCCAAACCCTACTAGAGGCCGTTTGACCGTTAGGTTGATTTTACTGCATATTGAGGATGTTTGCTTTGTGATTGGCATTCAATGTGATATATGTTATGCTTACTATATGCTCTGGATTAATTAAACATGATTTATCTGTAAGTTGATTTTAATGTTGTGTATATACTGTTGTGACTGCTGATGTCTGAGTAGAACTAGGCAATGATTTCTGATAAATCGGGTGATGAATGTGTAGTGAGAAATTCGAGGTTATATATATGTTGTAGTGCTCAACCAAGTGATATAGTTGATCTGTCGATGTCGTGATGTTAATTGATACCCGGTTAAGCCGAATGAAAGTTGGTCGTGGTTGCATATAAGTCGTGGTTGAGGCACTAAATGTTAATCCTCAGATGAGTCAGTGAGATTCATGTTGCATAGTTGTTATTCATCACTGTGTTGGCATACGGGTGATTTCGATCTTACCTGCGGGGAGATGGTCGTACCGATTAGTTTGGCGTAGGGGCGATTTCGATCTTACCTGCGGGGAGGTGGTCGTACCCATTAGTCGAATTGTAGACGGACGGGCGCATATCTTGACCTAGCCTGCGGGCAAGGGGATATGTCGTTACCGAAAGTTGAGTTGTTAACTGACATGCGAATGTTTCGACCTAGCCTGCGGGCGGGGGAATATGTCTTATCCATGAGACGATTTGGGCTTGCGGGCTTTAGACCGAACCCTACTTTATGTGGGTGGCATAGTGATGATTGGGACACCTTGATCCGTTAGGGATGTCGCGTCGTGATCGCGTCCATATAGTCGGTAGTTGCATGAGTGTGAGGGACAGTAGTTAAGGGAAAAATTATTCGAAAGTCGTTTGGTTTTACCTGTCGTGTTTGTAAGTGTGCTATCTATATAGATTATTTATATCACTGTTTTTCTCATGTATGACATATTATTGTTTCTTATCCCCTATACTTTTCTATGTTGTATTTCTTTGTTCTCGACTATACGAGAAGACCCTGATGAGGAGTTTCCAGATGAGATTGACGGAATATCTTTTGAGCCTGATGCCGGTGGGAGAGGCTCGGATCCTAATGCTGGGGGACCTTGAGCGCCAAGAGATGAAGTCGGAGTGCATTTTGTTCTGATGTTATGTTTTTAGTTTAATTATTTCGTACTCTGAAGTATTTTATATTTGGTATCAGTGTTGTAGGCTCTACTGATGAAGCCAATACTATTATGTATATATACTTTTATCATGGTATCAGTATGTATTGTATATTTTAAATATTTCTGCAAATTTTATACTACTACGCTGCGCTATAACTCTAATAATTATAAGTGAAGTCACCAATGGGACCTCCTAAGGAAGGGGCTGTCTCAGTATGGGCCGTGTAACACCCTGCTCTTTCACTTCTATGTATATATGTGTTGATACTTGCTTATAGATGCTTGCATATATCGTTTTGCTTGTTTTTGGTGCATAAGTTCATAGTTGTAATAGTTCAGCCTTTAGGATAATCGATCCATCTGAGTCTAAATAACCTGTTTCACGATTTTGGCCATATCTTGAGTTCTAGACATCCGATCGAGATGATCTAGGATGTGTTGGAAATCTTAGAGGATTACCTACAAGTTTTATTCAGATGTCAATGCAAAAATCGATTGGGAAATCGATTTTGGAAATCGATTTCCAGGTGAAGAAATCGATTTCCAGAAGGAGGAAATCGATTGTTTGAAGGGCAAAATCGATTTCTTTAATAAGAAAATCGATTTGGCCAATCGATTTCCATGGATGTTGAAATCGATTTCCATGCGTGTCAGAGCTTGTGTACGCGTTTGGGTTACTGGGCTATGCTGTGTACGGCCCATTCGTCCTAAAACGTCCCTAACAGCTATATATACATAGCGTATGACCTAAACCTAGTATCCACACCCTATTGTACTCACTAGTTGCCTCTTCTCATCCCTAAGAGCTCTAACTGATCTCTTGCTCTAGAAAACCCAAAAGACGAATCCTGCTTTGGTGTTCTTCGTCAAGAACACGCCGTTGTTTAGCTAATCCATCTCTGTTGCTAAAGTTAATCTCCTAAGTTAGAAACCAAGGTGAGTTTCTAATCCTAGTTTTGTTTTCCCTTTTAATCCTTAACTTAAGGATCGACTCTGCTTCCTAGTGTTGCGATCGTGATCAAGTGCTAAACCCGTAAGAAGGAATTGTAGCAGAATTTGGCTCTGTTCTCTTTCCCTTAGGCTATGAATCGTCATACCAGGTATGGGGGGAGAAAATTGGTCATGAGTATGTGGGTTTTGGGATAGGTTAAGATGAAGGGGTTAACCCATGACCCCTATATGTTTGCCTATATGCATTGTAAGTGCCTATGAATGTTGTTATGTTGTTTTCTGGCTGTACGAATATTGATTGATGAACAATCTGATGTCATAACATGTTTATAATTATGAGTACATGATTATTATGAATGTTGATGAAATTGATGATGATGAACATGTTGTTTATGCCATGATATGGTGTTTTGTTAATCCTATACTATTTGAACATAGTTATAGGGAGAAAATAAATAGGCAATATGAGATTGATGACCAAGGATTAGTTTGAGAACCCTTAGGTTATGATTCATGAGTGTTGAACTAATCAAATTGATGATAAATAGCTTAAGCTCGAATGATCTGTTAATTAGAGAACGTAACTGGTCTATAGTGGAGGAAACCCACTGCTGTATGAATTGACACCCAGAAATCGATTTCTAGCACATGGAAATCGATTTGAATCGACCAAGAATCGATTTCCAGAACGTGGAAATCGATTTGGCCTTGTAGAAATCGATTTTTAGAATCGATTTTCCCTTGTTCAAAATCGATTGGGGAAATCGATTTGAACATGCTGAAATCGATTTTCAGAGATTGGAAATTGATTTTGAAGACATGAGAAATCGATTCCAGAGAATGGAAATCAATTCTCACGTGCCCAGGAACAGTTTTGACCCCTTATGCTTGATGGATAGTGTTATGAAGATTAAGTTACAATCTTAATGAACATATGACTTGAGGTTTAAATATTAAGAATAAGTTATAATCTTAATAAGATATGAATTGTGGTTTAGATATTAAGATTAAGTTATAATCTTAATAAATATATGACTTGAGGTTTAAATATTAAGATTAAGTTATAATCTTAATAAAATGTGAATTGAGGTTTAGATATTAAGATTAATTTATTATCTTAATAACTGTATGACTTGAGGTTTAAATATTAGGATTAAGTTATAATCTTAATAAGATATGAATTGAGGTTAGATAATAAGATTAAGTATAATACTTAATGAAGATGATGTTAAGTTAAGACTTAACAAAGAGAACAATTAATAAGACGATGATGTTATTGGTAACGACGTACTGTTACCGATGTTGTTGGTTAAATCATTCTTGATGCTTATTGGTCAAGTTTGATGTTGATAAATCATCTTTGATGCTTGTTGGTCAAAGTTGATAGCCATGTAATGGTGTTGATGGTGGATGATTGGACATGTGTTTGCATGTTGTTGAGCATAACATGCATCATGCGTTGACGTTGATACGTTGGGTGGAAAGCAAACGATGAATTGCGATAGTGGAGGCCACGATGGGTGTTATCCCGGCCTTGCGGGTACATTGGGTAGGGAAATTTCAGGTGACATGGGCTAGCTACCTATTGTCGGAGTGACCTAAAGGATAAGCTTAAGTACCCTGACTAGCCACTATACGTTATCAGGATTAATGAGAGTGTTCGGGGATGGCCCATGGTCTGGCATAACATCCACGTTGATAACCGGACATGTACTCCTAATCGTCTTTCCAGAGTTATAGTTGTTGGCCACATGCATACGGAGTAGTGATGTTGCATTCGCATTGACATGTGTTGATTGATGTATGTTGTATGTCATCTTAATTACTATTCCATTCCGTTTACATATATTTATGATCGTATTTCTCACCCCCATCTTTTGTTGTTCTTGTGCATATGATGTTGCATGTGCAGAGGAGGGTGAGCATGCTGACGAGGAGTGATCCCGTGGAGATCTCTCTTAGTAGTAGTAGATAGGATTTACGTTAAATTGTTTAGTTTTATTCCGATGTATTATCGGTATATGTATACCAACTCTGATTATGTGACATCGGGTTTCAGGTTTCGGGTTATGTTCATGTCAACGTTTTTTCGCAGTTGTTTTATGTTTAAAATGTTTTCGGATCATGTGGTACTTGCTACCTTTATGTTAAAATTTTATTTAACTTGCATGCTTTATTTTATTTTATCGTATGCGGGGTAGCGGGTGTCACAGGCCGCCAATTGTCATAGGGGTTAGTAGTAACTGAGTGCGGGTACGGAAGGCGGAGGGGGCGGTCTGTGTGGGCTTGGTGATGTAACTAGACTCGGGACTAATCTACAGTGATGGATGGGGTTGCTCTTATCGTGTCGTGATGCCTGGTCAAGCCTAGTTATCCCAACTAATCCCTGAGCTGTCTCCAAGCTATAGGCTAACATTCCGAGGCGGCCAAGATACCCTTCCTGTGTGAAGTGGGGAAGCACTCTTATTGGTTACGGAGAGCTGAAAGGTTTTCTGGACAAACTAACTCTTGTTCCTGGGTGGAACATAGTTTTTGAGAAAATCAGCCATCATGCATCATGAGATTAGTATCCCTAGTAGAGGATTGATCTGAAGGTGAGACCTTTTGAGATGTTTGCTTGCATTGTGACTAAGCAGAAGATTGTTGGAATGCTACCTGCTATATGTGATATATGCTACATGTTACATTTTTTGTTGCTATATTACTGATGTCTTTCCGATGTTCATGATACAATTATCTTATCTCCCAGCTTTCTTTTCTTTGTATGTGTTGTTGTTGCTCATCCGTGTGAAGATGGCCAACCAGCAGAGGAGGATGGATCCACAACAGAATCCGTATGTGACGGTAGCACCGAGGATCCCGATACTGGGAGATATTGAGATTATCTACCACGACAACTAGGGCTGGCAGGTGGACCCTGCCACCTTCCTGACAGTGTACACGGGACTGATCGGCTTACGCTTCAGATCGATCACACTGCCTTTTGGGATGTCATTGGACGTTATCGAGTCATTCGGTTTCTTCGGCTCTCACATATGTGGTACCCACCTAGACCACACGTTCAGGAGCAGATGTGGGCAGCGCCCGCTTCTTCGTACGATACGAGTCGGAGGGGCTTTGTTTTGCGCGAATGACATCGCAGGAATGGGTAGTATCTGAGGACCTACCGTCGGCGATGAATAGTAGTGTCAAGCTCTTCGTCAAATTATGTACCCAGATGGGTCTACGACGTACTTACAGTGAGAGACAGGGTAGTTCCGGGTATCCGCGTCACTGATGGCGCGATATTGTCAGTACGTCCGACTTAGGCTTGTGATGTGAGAGCTTTTGATGTATTTTTGGGTGTGGGTGGGCGTGAGCTGGTGATGATCTTTTGAGAGTTTTTGAATCTTGGTTGTACCCTCCTTATCTTTTTTATCTTTCATTCTACAGTGTATGTATACAGTCTTGTAGCCCTACTGATAGGGCAAGTTGTGCATGGTTTGTTTGTATAGTTACTTTTCGTAGCTGCGTTTTACTCTGTATATTTATTCTTAACGCGTGTTGTATGTTTATCGATGGCTTTGGTTTTCGTTTAACCCGCTTCTTTTTTAATAAAAGTGTTAACGCTATAAAACGATTATGGTATAATTATTAACTTAAGTGGGACTAATGGGATTACCTCATGCAAGTGGGGTCGTCTAATTTTGGTGGTATTAGAGCAGTTTGATTCTAATTGGACTGTAAGGTTTAAAAAGTGTACTAGCTTGATAGTTGACATCCGATGTGTCAACTATGTTAGGATTGGGTAGAGTGTCTGATACACAAGTTATTATGCGTGATAACTGTTTTATTCATTAGACATATGATATGTTTATCTGTTAAGTAGTATTGTATGTCTTATGAATATGAGCTAATAATTCCTTTTTGCAGGAAATTAAATGGCTAGAGGAAACGGCAAAGGACGAGCTAGAGGAATAGGTACACCTGCTGAGACAGGGTACTTCAATCATAATGGCGACATCTTAGGAGTAGGAAGTGGTGGAGAAACCTTTGAAGCGATGAGAGCCATGAAGGACTTGGCTGCTGCTATGCTGCAACAGACACAACAAACTGGTTCATGCAAATACAAGAAGAGAGAAAGGCAAGACAACAACAGCTGCATCCAGTGAGGGAAGATGAGGCAGTAGACATCGGGTTGAATGCCTTCATGAAGGTAAATCCCTCACAGTTCCACGAAGAGTATAATCTAGAGGTTGAGGAGCTATGGCTGCAAGAGATAGAGTAGATCTTTATAGCCATCCACTGTCGAGAGGACATGAAAGTTACGTCTGCATCCTTCATGTTGGTAGGAGCAGCAGATGCTTGGTGGAAGAACCAAGTTAGACTATTGGAGGCAGAAGGGGGAGTTTTTACTTGGGAGCTGTTCAAGGAAAGCTTTCTTCGAGAAGTACTTTCCAAGAAACGTGAGGCAGTAGAAGGAGAAAGAGTTCCTGAGTTTGAAGCAGGATCAACGATCGGTTGGAGAATACGCAATGCGGTTTGAGGCATTGCTCAAGTTTTCCAGGTTTTACCAAGTGCACCCGGATGAGGAGTAGGTGTGTAGGAGGTTCGAGGATGTGTTGAGGCCCGAGTTGAAGAGAGTGATGCTGCCTTTGAGCATCAGGTCTTTCCTAAAGCTCATTGAGAAGTGAACTGTGTTAGAAGGACACAATCGAACAGGAATGAGTCAGCCACAAGCTAGAAGTGGAGGACCGGTTCGTAATAACCAAAGAGACAGGAGTGGAAGGTTCCAGCAGAGGGCAAGACCCTATGATCGCCCGGTTTAACAAACTACCAGTTATGGAGGACCGCATCTGATCAAGAATTTCCCAAGGACTTAGCATGTCAAATGCTTCAATTGTGGTCAGATGGACCACTATCTTGTAGACTGCAAGCCAGGGGTTAGCAGAAAAGGCCAGTTTCCATAGCAAAGTGAAAAAGCTCTGAGTAGTGGTGTGAGATCTCAAGGAGCAAGCCAATAGAGTAGGCCACAAACAAGAGGAAGTGTGTTTGCCCTGAGAGAATCAAGAGACCTCTCGATGCCCTGATTTGATACAAGATAAATGTTTAGTTTCAGGTAAACTCTTGTCTGTTTTATTTGATTCGGGGGCTACACATTCTTTCATATCCCTAGAGTGCATGGATCATTTAAGGTTGCTTGTTTCTTCATTACCTTAATGGCGAATTTTTGACTACCCTATTTATTTGCTTACAATGACCTGTCACCATAGAAAACAACACTTTTCTTGTAGAGCTTGTCTGTTTGCCTATGCAACAGATAGATGTCATCTTAGGCACGGATTGGCTTTCGGCCAACCATGTAGTGTTGGACCATTCAAACAAAATCCTTCATTTTTCGGAGCGATCTGGATTGATGCTTGCCTACGAGAGTATTCTGACGGGTGGATGATCGAAGGAGTGTATAGTGTTGTTCTCCTTGGAAGTGAGGGAAACTCCTAGTGTGGAAGTGTTGCCTATTGTGCAGGAATTCTCGGAAGTGTCTCCCGATGATGTTCCTGGACTGCCGCCGGAGAGAGTTAGAGTTTGCTATAGAGCTTGTACCGGGGACTGGGTCTATTTCAATAGTGCCATATCGGATGTCTCCTTAAAATTGGTGGAGCTTGACAAAAAGATGGATGAAATGCTAGGAAAATAGTTTATCAGACCTAATACATCTCCGCGGGGAGCACCGGTATTGTCTGTGAAGAAGAAGGACGAGAGCTCAAGGTTTTGTATGGACTATCGTCAGATGAATAAAGTGATGATGAAGAACAAGTACTCATTGCCATAGATAGACGATTTGATGGACCAGTTGAAGGGAGCATCTATGTTTTCCAAGATCGATCTGCGATCTGGTTACCATCAAATCCGGGTGAAGAAAGAGGATGTGTCGAAGACTGCTTTTCGAAGTCGGTATAGCCAATACGAGTACTTGGTTATGCCTTTCGATATGACTGATGCTCCGGCTGTGTTCATGGATTATATGAAAAGAATATTCTGACCGTTCTTGTATATTTAGCGACCATAAAAGCTTGAAGTATCTGTTTGAATAGAAAGAGTTGAACATAAGGCAACGTAGGTGGATGGAGTTCATAAAGGACTATAAATTCGACCTGGAACACCATCCAGGTAAGGCAAATATAGTAGCAGATTCTCTCAGTAGGAAGTCCCTACACGTATCTGCGATGATGGTAAAAGAGCTAGAGTTGATAGAGCAGTTCAGGGATCTGAATCTCGAAGTGAAAATTGTCGAGGACAGGCTAAATCTTGGGATGATCAAGGTAACTAGCAATTTCCTGAATCTTTTATGGAAAAAACAAGCTGATGATAAGTACCTTGGAGAGGTTAACCAGTTAATAGAAGAAGGTAAGACTTCAGAATTTAAAAGAGGTATTGATGGTCTTTTTAGGTTTGGTGAGAGAGTTTGTGTGCCGACGGATAATGAAGTTAAGAAAATGATCCTAGAGGAAGCACACAAAAGCAAGATGAGTTTTCATCTGGGGGCTACCAAAATGTATTAAGATTTGAAGAAGCTGTTCTGGTGGCCAGGAATGAAGAAGGAGGTAGCAAAATATCTTTTATCCTGCTTGATGTGTCAGAAGGCGAAGATTGAACACCAGAAGCCAGCAGGGTTGTTACAATCGCTAGATGTCCTTGTGTGGAAGTAGGATAGCATTGCCATGGACTTTGTTTCTGGGTTGCTAAGAACTCAAAAAAGGTGTGATGGAATTCGGGTTATCATCGATAGGTTGACGAAATGTGTTCATATCTTACCTGTCAACCAGAGTTACTCTCTGGAAAGGTTGACGCAGATATACATCAAGGAGGTGGTGAGGCTACATAGGATACCTTTGAGTATAATTTCAGATCGAGATCCGAGGTTTACCTCAAGGTTCTAGAGGAGCTTGAACAGTGCTTTGGGAACCAAGTTGAGTATTAGTTTTGCTTATCATCCTCAAATGGATAGTCAGTCGAAACAAACAATTCAGTATTTGGAGGATCTCTGAGCGTATATGTTGAAGAATATGGGAAGTTGGGACGAGTTCCTTCCATTGATTGAGTTTACTTACAACAACATTTTCCCTTCAAGTATTGGCATGGTGCCGTACGAGGCACTGCATGGAAGAAAGTGAAGGACTCCGTTAGACTGGTTTGAGATTGGAGAAAGTCAGTTGTTGGGTTCAGAGTTGGTATAGCAAACAACGGAATAAGTCCATAAGATTCGGAAAAAGATGAAGGCCGCAAGGGATAGGCAAAAGTGCTATGCCGACAAGAGGAGGAGACCTTTGGAGTTCTAAGAAGGAGACTATGTCTTCATGAGAGTTACCCTAAGAACTAGAGTGGATAGGGCAATCAAATCCAGAAAGCTTACACATAAGTTTATCGGACCGTTTCAGATTCTTTGCCGAATCGGTCCCATAGCCTATCAGATAGCTTTGCCACCTAACCTTTCAAATCTCCATGATGTCTTTCATGTATCCCAACTCATAAAATACTACCCTGATCCATCACATGTGTTAGAGCCTGAATCAATTCAACTGAAAGAAAAACTAGAATATGATGCTTTACCGGTACGGATAGTGGACAAATAGATCAAGGAACTGCACGACAAGCATATTCCCCTGCTAAGAGTGGAGTGCGACCCTGTGACATAAGACTCAACATGGGAGCGAGAAGCAGACATGCGTTAGCAGTTTCCGTTTCTGTTTTTAGGTATGCAAAGGAGATTTCGAAGACAAAATTTTCTTTAAGGGGTGGTAATGTAACATCCCTAACTTCTGTAACTCTAATCGAGTTGGATAATCTCGATTAAGGTTTTGATTGTTGTGTGATTGATTATGTGTTAGTTAGAGGTCTAGTTAGAAGCCTAGGAATAAGCTTGAATTCTATTGGAAGTGCTTAAGGCATAACACGAGAAACAAGGCAAGTCAGAAGTTTGGAAGTGTCTTCCCAGCTGAGCAGAATGCTTAAGCGTGGAGAACAGACATGCCCAAGCGTTCCAATGCTCAAGCGTTGGTATAAAGCACGCTCAAGCGTGCTGAGTGCGTTGCCAGCTGTTATGAATTTTGACACGTGTTGGACATGTGTCAAGCCCTAGAGAAGGCAGAGTGGACGAGGTGTCACGCTCAAGCGTGGAGAAACCCCACGCTCAAGCGTAGGCACGCTTTGACATGGGAAAACGGCATCCTAAAGCGTGATGTGCATTTACCAAGGATGAAAAGTTTTCTTCCTTATTTCACTTTGCTCGAAATTTTCACCAAGTTTCCCCTTCTTACAGTTTAGAGAGAGGCTGAGAGTTTAAGAGAGAGAAATCTAATCTTGAGGAGAATATAGGAGTTGGAACGTGTTTCTGACTACACTGTTGTGATCATGACTTCGAAATCTTTGATTTCGACCGAACGATTTCTCGATTCATCAAAGGTAAACTCGAATCCCTAATATGACGATATGTCAACCTTTTGGTTCTTTGTATATTCTTCATTTCTTCGAGTTTCCTTCCCTTTTTATTTGGTTTTGAGTTGCCCTAGGATTAACAATAATGCATGCATATTGTTCTCGTGGTTAAGGCAAAGTTTGAAGGCGTGATAGTGCGAGTTGGAGAGGAGACCGTGGCTGTTTGGTGGCTGAGATCAAGGCTGCGAGCGTGGTGTTGTCGGTGGTGAGATCGCTGCGTTCGTGTTCGCGCGCTTACTCTCAGGTATTAGTGGGGAGCAAGATGTTGTTATCGTTGGGGAGGGAAGAGTAATATACTGTGTTTGCTTGTGTGTAGGGGAACCTTAAACCCTACTAGAGGTTGAGCCCTGACAAAGTACCTAAACTCTAGGTTTAGCTTACTTTGTCTTATCACCGCTAAGGTTGTACCCTAGATTAGACGATTGTTGATTGAGGTTGATCTGTGATGCCTGCTTGATGTGATTGAACTACCTGAGTATGTGCATATATGCTATATGTTTTTAACTGGAATATCTGTTATAATGCCCTATTACTATGTTGTATATGTGTTGTTGCATGCCTGTGTTTGGTTGAGTGATTGTAAGGAGCTGCTATGTTGATCGGGTTGATACCAATGATGGTTTTGATATTGTTGGAGCTATGGCTCGTGGACGCGAGGTGTCGTGGCTGTGGCTGTGTGTATGCAAGGCATCACGATGATTTCTGAATGTTTAAATGTGAGGTTCTGGTATCAGCTCGTTAAGGATGTTTGTTGCATATCATAGTTGCCACGTGGCGGAGCCGTATGACGATAGTATGGGCCGCTAATTGTCATACGAGGTTAGTTGTACATAAGTGTGGGTACGTAAAGCGGAGGGGGCGGTCTGCATGGCCTTGGGGATGTAACTAGACTCAGGACCGATCTCCAGTGACAAATGGGGTTGCTCTTATCGTATCGTGATGCCTGGTCAAGCCTAGTTATCCCGACTAATCCTTGAGCTGTCTCCAAGCTATAGGCTAACATTCCGAGGCGGCCAAGATACCCCTCCTGTGTGAAGTGGGGAAGCACTCTTATTGGTTACGGAGAGCGGAAGGGTTTTCTGGACAAACTAACTCCTATTCGTGGGTGGAACATAGTGTTCGAGAGAATCGACCGACATGCATCATGGGATTAATATCCCTAGTAGAGGATTGATCCGAGGGTGAGAGCTTTTGAGATGTTTGCTTGCATTGTGGCTCGGGAGATGATTGTTGGAATGCTACATGTTATATGTTTTGTTGCTATAGTTTCCAATGTTCATGATACAATTATCTTATCTTCCTGCTTTTTTTTCTTAGCATGTGTTGATGTTGCTCATCCACGACAAGACGACCAACCAGCAAAGGAGGATGGACCCATGACAGCATTCGTACGTGACGACAGCACCGAGGATCCCGGTGCTAGGAAACATTGAGATTATCTACCACGATGACCAGGGCTTGCAGGTGGACCCTGCCACCTTCCTGACAGTGTACACGAGACCGATTAGCTTACGCTTCAGATTGAGCGCACTGCCTTTCGGGGATGTCATTGGACCTTATCGAGTCATCCAGTTTCTGCCCTTCTCACATATGTGGTACCCACCGAGACCATGCATTCAGGAGCATATGTGGGCGGCGCTAGCTTCTTCACACGTTACGAGCCGGAGGGGCTTTGTTTTTGCGCGGACGACGTTGCATGAGTGAGCAGTATCTAAGGACCTACCATCGACGGCCAATAGTAGTGTCTAGATCTTTGTCAGATTATGTACATCGACGGGTCTACCAGCGTACTTACGGCGAGGGACAAGGTAGTTATGGGTATCCGCGTCACTGATGGCTCGATACTGCTAGTGCGTCCGAATTAGGCTGGTGATGTGAGAGCTTTTGATGTATATTTGAGTGTGGGTGGGCATGAGCTGGTGAGGATCCTTTGAGAGTTTTTGAGTCTTGGTTGTACCTTCCTTATCTTTTTTATCTTTCGTTGCACAATGTATGTATACAATATTGTAGCCTTTTTGATGGCGCAAGTTGTGCATGGTTTATGTATATAGTTACTTTTCATAGCTGCATTTTAGTCTGTATGTTTATCCTTAACACGTGTTGTATGTTTATCGTTGGCTTTGGTTTCGTTTAACTCGCTTCCTTTTTAATAAACACATACAATTATTAACTTAAGTGGGACTAATGAGATTACCTCATGCAAGTGGGGTCGTCTCACTCTTGTCTTCACACACACTTCAAACCCTAAATCGTAACATATCTATTTCCAATTTTTACATTTTCCCTATTTATTTTGACTGAAGGTATAATTATTATTTATTTATTATTGTTTAAATTATATATATATATATATATATATATATATATATATATTTATCATTATTGTTATTTAATAATAATATTAGGTAGATATTATTATTGTTAACATTAAAATATTGTTAATGTTATTATTAATGGTTATTATTAATATCATTAATATTAATATTGTATATTGTTATTGTTATTATCAGTTTTATTTTGATTGTTATTTATGAATTATTAGTTTTGCTATTATCACTATTGTTGTTGTTGTTGTTGTTATTATTATTATTATTATTATTATTATTATTATTATTATAGGCCATACATTATGAGTCAAATTGTAGTGTTCGTGTACTCCAATAGGAGGATATTTGATGGAGAAGAAGAAATCATATTCAAAGGGATAAATAAATGATGCAAATAAATGTGGAGTCGGGTAGGAGCTTCTGAAGACAAAGATTCATGCTAGGTTGAAAATTCAACCAAATTAATGTGTTTGGAAAATTGTCACCCAAATTATGATATCTCAAAATTGACAAAATACATTGTTTACGAAATTAGTGATGATGTGGATGTGGAGTTCATGATCAACGCTTTGAAGCAAAATTCGTGGATGACAACGCTGAAGTTATACGCTGATATTGATGTTGTCGACAATTCCACAGTCCTTACGCAGTTGTTAGGTAGTAATTTCAAGGTATAACAACATGATGTAGACCTCGGATCATTAGGGGAAGATGTAGATTGGAACAATGAAATGAAGCTCGATTCTACTAGAGACGAAAACGAAGGTGAAATACCAGATACTAATTTGTCAGACACTACAGATGAAGCTGATCTTGGATCCTCATATTTTCAATGGCACCACCGGTAATCATGGCCTCTACAGTTTCATATGCAAGACCTACAAGATATGTTCCACAACAAACAAGTACGATATTATTATTATTATTATTATTATTATTATTATTATTATTATTATTATTATTATTATTGTATAAGATTATAAAAAAAAGTGTTTATTTACAGGTCAATCACATGATGTATTCTTTAATTCATCTCCTCATTATAGTTATATTAATTGGGACCATCCCAATAAAGAGATAGATTTTCAAGGGTTGGATGTTACAGGATCATGGCGAATGGGTCAAGAATTATATGTCGATGTACGATAGTAAACAAGCAATTCAGTTAGCTGTGAAGAATTGCTCAATGAACATTTATCAGTCCTTCATTATCATTGAATCAAAACCAATGATTTTGTACGTTAAGTGCCCAAATCATGCAAAAGGTTGGCCCTGGAGGATGAGGGCAATTTTATCAAAGAAGAGAGACAAGTGGCACGTTCAAAGTGGGGTAGTCAACACAATTGTGTGAATCCGATGTTGTCGCAAGATCACACAAAGTTGAATTCTAACTTTGTGTGCTCAGTCATACTATGAATGATCATTAACCATATTTTTTGTTTTCTACATTGATATTTAATTTGGTTCATTTTAGATTTGAATTAAATTGTTAAATTGTTTTAGGCATGGTCCAGGAAGTACCACCAGTTCAAATTTTGCTTATCCAAGAAAGGATCCAAAATATGTTTGGACACAAGATATCTTATAGGAAGGCATGGAAGGCCAAACAAAAAGCCATCCAGCATGTGCGTATTTAAAGATTGGGATGAATCGTATGCAATGTTGCATAAATTGTTGGAGCTTATGCAGTTGTTTGTATCGGATTTCTATTACAAGATAGAGACAAATGATGTTGTCGTTGGTAATCGGGTGAACACTCAATGCCTTATGTTTCATCGGGTTTTTTGCACTTTCAAACAATGTTGCAATGCGTTCAACCATTGCAAGCTGATAATATAAGTTGATGGCACACACTTATATGGGAAGTATCATGGGACGTTATTGATTGCCACAACACAAGATGGAGACAATCAAATATTGTCGATTGTGTTTGCTATCGTGGAAGGAGAAACCTTAGGTGCTTGGTCATGGTTCGTGGCGATTATACATGAACATGTTACCAACAAGAGAGGTATAAGTTGTTCTCTGACTGCCACCAAAGCATTAAATCGGCAGTGACAAATCCACACCTTGGTTGGCAGCTCCCGAATGCATACCATGTATATTGCATTCGATACATCGCCAATAATTTCAATCATAAATTCAAGAATGCAAAGTTAAAGTCTGAATTGCAAAAGTTAGGTATCATATTTTTCTATTCATTTGTTTAAGGTATTTTGTTTTGAATCATTAAGAATTAATCAATATTTTTTTTTTTTTTTGCTTTAACGTAGGTATACAATCTGTAAACAACACTTCGAGCGAAAGTTAGAAAAATTCCGCAAAATAAGCCCATGAATTTATTGGGTTGACGACATTTTGAAAGAAAAATGGAGTTTGACTCATGATGATAATGGTCGTAGATATGGTCACATGACAACGAACACTATAACATTTTTTACTTTTGGCAACACTTATTTTTCCGGCAGATGTAAAATGTTGCCTAAAAATACGTTAGCCAACGATTTAAAATTGTTGCACTAGATTCAACAGACAAATGTTCCCTATTCATATAGCATAGGCAACAGTTTTCGAAAGTGTGGTTATAAGATATGAAAAACGATTGCCATAGACAATAGGTAACGCTCGAATAGACAACATTGAAAATTGTTACCTATACCTTTAGGCAACAATTTTGTTAGTTTTGGCCACACATTTTAACTATTCCTATAAAGCAAAAATGTTATAGTGCAACCTGTCGGGGGTTGTAAATAAAATTTTAAAGGGTGTAGGATTAATCTGTAACACCCCGAAAATCTAGTATCTATTAATAATTAATTTTGTGAATAATTGGTTGAAAATGCAACTAATCACTTATAAATAATGTCTTAGAATCAATTATAAATAATGTCTTAGAATTTGGGCTTGGGCTTAACTCAACCCCACAAAACCGGCTTGAAAGATGAGGACTGCCCAAGCCTTATAAGCACTACTTAGGCCATATCTCTTGGCGATGAGGGACTAAACGCACCCCCTCATATCCAACACAATGAAGGTGTTGAAGGCTACAATGAAGGTAGCCCAAAGTTCCCACAATTAAGGCAGCTTTCCAACACCCTCTCATGCCCAGGGCTATGCACCTGAAGTGTGGATGATGCGATAACCCAACAACGGATCTAGGATAGGCTCTAATATCATCTTAGAATTTGGGCTTGGCCTTAACTCAACCACACAAAACCGGCTTGTAAGGTGAGGACTGCCCAAGCCTTATAAGCACTACTTAGGCCATATCTCTAGGTGATGTGGGACTAGATGCACCCCCTCAGATCCAACACAATGAAGGTGTTGGAGGCTTCAATGAAGGCAACCCAAAGTTCCCAAAATTAAGGCGGCTTTCCAACATAATGTTAAATTTTTATAATTGGGAATTCATCTAAATTTAAGTTAAGAACTCAGATATAAACTAGACTCCACTTTAACAAACAAAAGGAATTCATACTATGATCAACGAACCCTAATGACTCGGGGAGAAGTTTGAGTCCGATAAATCATAATATAATTGTTTGAGTCCTTCCGTGATGTTTTGTGACAGAGCTGGTAAAAATATTGATATTTTAATTTGGTTCCCTAAGTTTCGAGTTTTGGATCTAGGACCGGAAAATGTTTGGGAGTGATCCATGACTCATCTTGTACTGTGACGCTCCCAAACTTTAACACTTTTCTTTGATACCAAAAACGCAACGAGAAAATTTTAAACTTAAAACATATATTCATATACATACAATCAGATACAACATCAGAGTTCCACCTGGAAGCCATGGTGTACACCACATTACTCATATAAAAGACACTCCACTAGTCGTGGTACAATACACTAATGGAGACTTGACGGTATCTCTGAGGGTTTATCAACTATAGAAGCAACGGTATCAATGTCATCGCGGAGGATAACTCCCACCTCGACTAGCACCAACCTCTTCCACGTCCTTGTTGATCAACAAACATCATCATCTTCGAATCATGATTCGAACAACACATAGTGGAAACATAGGAAATACACATACAGGAGGTAAGAAACTCAAACAATCAGCATGCATGATGAGTGTGATTCCTCATCATATTTTATAGTCATTTTGTATGCATTTTCATTGTAGTTTAGGCATTTTGTTTAATATTTTGTTAGATTTTCTTTTGGAATAGATTATTGCAATGTTGTTGGTGCTTTTGTGCAGATTTTATTGATATGGAACTTGGATCAACTTATATTGGAGCTTGCATGAAGAGTGGAGTTGAAAGAGATGAAAAATAACAAAACAACATCTGTCACGGCCTAGCCCTGATGGCTGTCACAGTCTAGCCCTGAAAGGATGGATTCATCATATTTCAAAGGAACAGAAGTTGTCATGGCCTAGCCCTGATGGCCATCACGGCCGTGACGCGATATGTTCAGAATTTTAATTCTTTTTCTGATTTCAATTATAATGGGCTTTACCCTACACTATATATAGGACCCTTAGGCTCGAAATTGAGCATCTTTTACTTGGCTTTAGCTGGTTTTAGTTTAGAATTAGGATTTCTATTCTTCTCTCATCTCATCTTTTCTTCCTTTGTGTTTTTCATGTTTATTTTGATCAAGCTTGTCAGTGCTATGGCTGTGCTTGAGTAGTTTCTTTATTTCTAATAATTGGGGCAATGCCCAAGACTTGCTTCATGTTATGAATTGATGTTTCCCCTTTGTTAATTTCAACTTTTGAGTTGATTCCTATTGTTTTAATTACTTGTGAATTTGGCGGCCACTTATTTGCATATCATTGATACTCTAGGGAGGAACTGAGAAGTGAACCTAGGTAATGGATCTATAGGGGGTTGAACGTAGGACTAAAATCATGAGAGTTAGAAGCGGTCCTTCTAAGGTTCATTGAATTGTCACAAATCTTAATGGGTGCAATTCAAATACAATTACCACGAAAGTAGGAGTTGGTTTAGTTCGGCATGGTTCTTGTATCTCGAGAGGGAACATTAACTATTCTAGGATGAATTCACCTTCAAAGCAGTTGATAATTAATAAAGGTATAGTTGATTTAGAAGCATAATCAGTTTTGTGGTAACCCAATTCCTAGAAATTCTCTTCCTATTTTCAAAACCCAAATTCTATTTTTGTAACCTTTTCTCAGTTTATTTTAACTTCTTAATCTTAATTGTTACTTGATTTCTCTCGTTAAATTGATTGGTTAAATTGTAACATTTTCCCAATTTGGTAACCTATTTTTGTAACCTATTGATTTCTCTCATTAATCGTTAACTCTAGAACTGCTGTTGTTGAAGAATCTATTCATGTTAAATTAAATAATGGACTAAAGGCTGATAGGAAATTATAAGATCTAGATGATGATCTTGCAAGTTTGGACATAAATAGACAACCAGAAAAGCAACCAAACGCATCAAAATTGAAAACCCCAGAATCGTCTGAAAGACCTTCTAATCAGACACAACCTCAGACGTCTGATAACAACAATCTTATAAGAGATTAGAGATTCAAAACACATCACGCTAAAGAGATGATTCTTTGAAATCCCTCTCAAGGAGTAAGAACTAGATCAACTTTCAGAGAGAGGAATGTTGCGTTCAAAACACACTTAAGGGCAGTGTAACCTGTCGCAGAAGTAATATAAAACGGAAGTCCAGATATCCTACCCAAGAGATTAATTATGATATAATAGTGATAAAGCAAGTACCAGAATAGAGAAATCTTTATGCTATTCAGACTGCTCAAGAACTAAAAATGAATAAATAATAATAGAACAATGGAAAACGATAATAAAAAGATAAGAAGAGAATTTAGAAATTAAGAGTAAAGAGCCTAGAGTCGTGGTTTCACTTGTGCTTCCGATACCCCCCAAATCCTAATTCTATTCAATTTCGCAGTTGCTTTTGAATATCAATCCCTCTACGAAAGCTAATTGTTTGTCAGGCAATCAATATTCTTTTCCCCAGATGAACCTAATGGTTGTCAGACAAAGTTTAAATGATTAGAAAGCATAAAGCGCAAAGAGGTTGAATGATTGAAAGGCATAAATCACATTTTCTCAAATCTAAATATTAACCCTCGATTATCCTGTAGGTCTATCAATTTAATTGGGCTTAATAGCCAAAATATCAATCAATTGATTAAGAGCATACAAAGGGTGCGTAATCCTAGTATGGGATGAAGAACAATAGAATAACACTATTCAAATCGCAACTTTGAAACCAGGTAGAATTGAATTAAAGCTAAGACACAGCGAAAAGGGTTTCTACTAACACAAGATCCACCACAACTCTAGTGGTGAATTTAGCTACTCATAATCATAATGAAAACCAAAGTCAAAAATGGAAAATACATCCTGAATAGTTGAAGAAGGAGAATATCAAAACCTACTCTAGCAATCAAAACTATAATCTAAAAGACTAAAACAAGAGTATAGTACTCAAAGAAATAAAGAGATGAAAGAGAGTTCAAAGATGAAAAGATGGGATGCCTAAGAATGGCACAGAGGGCCTCTATTTATAACAAAATATGTGAACAAGACCTTGAATTAGGTCTTCTGTGCCGTTAGCACGGGCGTGCTCTTTAGGATGTTAGGCCATGCTCAAATCTTTCAGGGCGTACCAACTTTGTAGAACAACGTTCTAGTGCACGGGCTATAGCACCAGCGTGCTATCCTTTTGGCACAACCGTGCTCTTCGCGATTGGGATCGTGCTAGCTTCTGTCAGGCCTTGCTTCTCTGTGTCAGGCCTTTCTTCACTGTGGCACGGGCGTGCTAATACTTGGCACGGCCGTGCTCGGTCTCCAGAGGTCAGATTTAAGCATTTTCATAAGGCTTTGTTTGGATGGATGGCTTTAAATGGTTGGCACGGGCGTGCTCTCATATGGCACGATCGTGCTAACCCCAGAACTTTAGTATTTTGCCCAATTGAGCTCTAAAACCTTCACTTTTCTTCATAAATTCATCAAGCTGCCTCTGAACGTCAATTCTGTCAAAACTTAAGTAAAAGGGTGAACTACAATAATATTTATCATTAAATGCATCGAAATTCGACCCAAATACCCCCTATAAAATGCACAGAATTGAGGTTCATCAAGCAACAATATGGCTTTCTTATCTGAGTTAGAGCCAAGAACATTAAAGAAGCTCTTGAGGGTTAAAGCTAGATTCTAGCCATGCAAAAACTAAATCAGTTCAAAAGTAATGATGTTTGGTTTCTTTTGCCAAGATCATAAAACCAATCTTTTATTGGTACAAGATTTGTTTTCAGAAACAAGCTAGATGAGGAAGGCAAAGTGACCAGAAACAAGGCAAGGTTGGTAGCTCAAGGCTATAACCAACAAGAAGGTATTGACTTCATTGAAACCTTTGCACCTATAGCTAGAATAGAATCTATACGTATCTTAATGTCATATACTACACAACATAACATAACCCTTTTTCAAATGGATGTTAAAAGTGCTTTTCTAAATGGTACAATAGAAGAAGAAATATATGTCAAACTACTCCCAGGTTTTGAAGATAAAGAAAAATATGATCATGTTTTTAAAGTTAAAAAGGTATTATAGGGATTAAAGCATGCTCCTAGAGTTTGGTAAGATAGAATGAGCTATTTCTTAATGGAAAATAGTTTCATAAGAGGTAAGGAAGCACTACCTTATTTAAAAAGGGATCTAAAAACAATTTCATATTAGTCCAAATATATGTTGATGGTATTATTTTCGGTGCTACTAATGAAAAGCTCTGTAAGGAGTTCGCTAAGAAGATGCAGAGTGAGTTTAAGATGAGTATGATAGGAGAATTGAAGTTCTTCCTTGGATTGCAAATAAAGCAAACTGATGATGGTATCTGCATCCATCAACAAAAGTACACCAAGGAACTTCTCATGAAATATAAGATGGATGGATCTAAATCAATGAAGACACCTATGCATCCAACTGTTATCCTTAGCAAAGATGTGGAAGGTAAAAAGGTAGACCAAACAATCTACAGAGGTATGATTGAATCTTTATTGTACTTAACGTGTAGTAGACCTAATATTCAATTTTGTGTCTGCTTATGTGCAAAATTTCAATCTGACCCTAGAGAATGTCATCTTAAAGCTGCAAAGAGGATATTCAGATATCTTATTGAAACCACTAATCTTGGTTTGTTGTATTTGAGATCTAATGATTTCATATTAGTTAGTTACGGTGATGCTGACTTTGTTGGAGATAGAGTTGAAAGAAAAAGCACCAGTGGAGGATGCCACTTCATTGGAGCAAACATGGTCTCCTGGTCAAGCAAAAGGCAAGGAACAATTGTCCTCTCAACGGTTGAAGTAGAATACATCTCTACTGCAAGTTGTTGTTCACAACTTTTATGGGTAAAACATCAAGTCAAAGACTATTCTATGTTTGAACATAATATACATGTTTGGTGTGATGATAAGAGTGCAATTAATTTGTCTAAAAATCCCATTCAACACTCTAATGCAAAACATATTGAAAATCAACATCATTTTATAAAAGATTATGTTCAAAATAAGTTTTTGATATAAAATTTGTTAAAACTTATGAACAATGGGCTGATATCTTCTCAAAACCCTTAGCTGAAGATAAGTTTAAATATATTAGAGATAATCTAAATATGAATTTCATTGTTGAATGAAGCGTCTGATAGTTATATTTACTTGTCTGATGCATACATTTCTTAAAATGTTTATATGTGAATATGCTTTGTTTGGACTCGTCTGAAAGTGCCATACGTCTGATGACGTGGCAAATATCTGAGACATCTAGTGCAAGCTGTCACTTGCTTTGTTTTAAAAATTTGTTCTTTTTCAAAAGTACGTTCTTGTCCTATTGGACGCAGTTGTGCGCACACTTCTTTGCACGTTCCCCATAAAGTTTCATCATTTTAACTCTTACTCTTTCCTAAAAAGTAACCGCCTCTTTTATGAAACCCTTTTTCGTTTTTTCAAATTTATTTTTATATATCTCTTTTCTTTTAAAGTCATATTCTTTGCGAAAAACTATTTTCCTTCCGCAAAAGCATCTGAACCCTAAACCTAAAAGGTTCTGTCAATCCTTTTGCAATGGCACCTAAGATCTCCAAACCAAAAGGCGCTTCAAGACCTCTTTCATCATTTGTTGTGAACACTGGAAAATGGCTCGGGGTGGAACCCTCTGTGATTCTACAAATTGTCACTAGAAGAGTTGTTGAACTCTCTAACATCAAGGCTGTCAGAATGGATGTCTCAAAAGAGCTTAGGAATGCTAAGTGGACAAACTTCTTATCTCTTAATGAGAAAGTTTTTCCTCGTCCTCCTTCCTTTTTTTGGAATACTGCTGAAGTGTCAAAACATGGTGTACATTATGATATAATGGGAACCGTCATGGGCGTTAGAATCTCTGTTGTCATAAACTCCATTACCCTGGCTACAAACTGTCCAAGTGAAGGCATTGCCTTTTCTGAAGGTTGGGAAGATGAAGTTGGCACAAACAATGTCAACATTGCTCTTTATGGAATCTCTAACCCTTCTTTTCTTAAGGCTTTTAATCTAATAAAAAAAGGATGCTTTCTACATGTTTTTCTCATCAGCTATGTGATACCAAGAAATGGGGCTCGAGACAACCTCAACAAGATGGACAAGTTTGCCCTCTATCATTTAATTCACAAGATTAAAGTGGATTTAAATGATCTTATCTTCAAATACATGGTGAAAAATACCAAGGCCAAGCCGATGACCAAGATTTTTGAGAATCATTCCCGGGATATGACTGTTGGTGTTATGACTATGGGATCACTCATAAATGTCAAGACTCTAGCTCAAATGGGTCATAAGAAATCTGATGGAGAAACTCCTCTTGAAGCAAAGCAAGAAGAGGCACACCAACCCCTTACTAAGGGACCAAGTTATCTACCAGTTGAGCCTTCTGTTTCTGAGGCAGACAAATCAGAGAACACATCTCTTGGTTCCAAGGCGTCTAAACTGCTAATAAGATGCAAGTGGTCATTTCTAATGTTGAAGAACCTGTTGTCAAGGTTTAAAAGAGGGTATCTGTTTGGGGGGGCTAGTCTTGTAGAGACTATCCTCAAGGAGAAAAGGAATAAAACTCTTAAGAGGAAGGTGTCTAATACTCAACCTGCCCCTCTTAGTCGTTTTGGAAGGATCAAGACTGCTGCTGTGACACCCAGTGTAACGCCTGAGGCTGATGAGGGCGGGGAGTGATCTCTGGTGCATGAGGCACGGACAAGAGCGGCTCTTGGCAGGCTTCTAGGCAAAAGGATACATGAATGAACCGAATTCACATTGGAATGATAGGAATCCTGAGGTTGTGTCGGTATGGGACTGTATAGTTAACGGAAGGCTCATAATAATTGATAGGTACTACTTATACCAACAAGATGCATCTTTTCGGGAGCCCGGAACATAAGAACTCTATAGTTAAGCGTGCTTGACTTGGAGCACTTGTGGGATGGGTGAGCTTCTGAGATGTTTCCCAGAAAGCATGTGAGTGAGAACAAAGCACGCTGAAAAGACCCGTGTTGGTTTGTGAGGACAGTCGACAATCCTGAAAGCAGTTCGAGCCGTTACACCCAGTAAATCATAGCACTCAGACTCAAGAAGCTGAAATTCAATCTCCTCCTCCCAGGGTATCTTCACTTCCATCCCTACCCTCCTTACAAATTCTTTCTCCATGGACATTCATCATCACATCCACCTTCGCCAAAAATACACTCACCTAAAATTCCATCACCTAAATTACCATTGCCCTCATCCTCACCTACACCTACCTCACAACCATTATTGGAACCCACTATTCCTCTGTCTCAACTTTTCCAAACATTGACCATTTCTTTGTCTCCTCTACAAAGAAACCTTATCTATTGGAAAACTCCTCTAGAACTCCTTCTAAAACCCCACTCTCTTTTCCCAAAGACTAACCTTCCACCATACAAACCCAAATCTTATGCACCAATCCCCATTGACTTTCTTGACCCACTTACAACTGATTAGGATGATTTCAAGAAGATTGGCTTTCTATAGTTTGAACAATATCTCTCTCGGAGAAATGCACAAGTTCACAATACAGTTCACTGGAAACCTGATCCTCACACTGCAATGACCCCGAATACTGAGATTCTGTTGAAACTAGATCTGCTTGAACCTCGTCCTCCAAGTCGGATCATCAGAGAGCCTCACTATTACTCTTGTTCAACTGCTGAAGATGTAACGTCATTCGTTACATTAGTAACCCAAAGTAAAACAAGGTGAATAAAAATTTTCTTAAATAAATACTGAATAAATACTTATTATATTAATAAATCCAAAATAATTGCTTACATAAACCCAAAAATGAAATAACACAATAAGTTCAAAAGCCTCAAAACCGAGCGTCTATTACAACTCGCATAAGAAAAACAACTAAACAATAACAAAGGTTCTCTTGGCATATGCCATACAATACTAACCCAAGCTAAACTAAAGAGTAAAGTCTTCAACTGTTTGTGTGCTCAACAGCCTTGTCCTTGAGCTCTGAAAACATTACTACTAATGAGATGTAAAATCTCAATGAACAGAAATACAATTATAAAGGTTTTCACAAAAACATTGTTCTCAGCCAGCGTGGTAACTGGAAAAACCGTCCATGGTACCCACTATTTTCCAAAATAGTAAGTAATACATAATAATATCAATTTATAAAAGTCAAACCAATATTTATACATCATCATCACATCATGATACAAGTATATCCATTGCACATATGTCAAGTAAGTCTCAATAAATCTCAAGTGTCATATGACTACCAAACTTCACATAACAATGGCGTCCCATTGCCTATCTCTACTCATGAAAGGTATTTTGATGCCACATTCTCTTCAGTGACATTACTTTTTTTCGATACCAACCATTACACACTGGTGATATTACTCATTTCGACATCTCAACGTGTGGTGATATTACTTTCGATACTCCATTATGGTTGTATTTCATAATTTCGACATCCCAAATCAATGGTGATGTTACTTTCGATACCCCAATCATAGGCGGTATTGCAGTACACAAAAACCATCATGTATAACAGTTAATTAACCACGTCAAGATAACATATATCATCATATATTCCAAATAGAGCATGTCAATCAACCAAGCCACATACCAATTATACATGTCATAGCACCAACACAAGAATACACATATAATTTAAGGTATGAACATTATAAAGGAAATACCCTCAAATTTGGAAATTAGGATTTGACCAAACACAGTAAAATATCTTCAAAAGTCATGTTTCGAAATCATACCCCAACCCAAAGAAAAATTTCACCATGGAAAGGGTGTGAAAGAGTATTTCTACTTACCTCTTGAAGACCTCCAAGAAGCTCCAAGCGTCTGTCACGAACACGTCAAGAAAGCTTCTCAAGAATCTCCCCATTCTTTCTTCTTTATGCTCCTCCTTCTCCAAAATCATAAAAAATATGGTAAATTTTGAGAAAATCCAAAAAGAGTGGAGTTTTAGTTTATTTCTTCATAAAAGTCCAAAAAAATCACAAAAATATTTTGCCATTTATTTACTAATTTGTATCTTTATTATTATGTTTGTCAATTTATTTTGTTTGCTTGTTTTGGATAGGACCAACCCATTTTACTCAGCCCACTACCCATTTGCTCAACACATACCCGGATCCATTATCACTTCATTCCAGAATCCCTTCCCTTCACAAAGAAAACCCTAGCAGCCACACCTCTTCTTCCTTCACCCTTCACCAACCCTAGCCGCACCAATCTCTCTTTCCTTTCTCAGATGTGCACAAATCTCGCACCACTCGATCTCAATCATGCAAGGTATGTGTTATTCCCTTCCATTTTCGTTTCAAATTAAAGATTTTAATTGTTATTTTCACTGATTTGCAGGGGAGGGAATCAAAGCAATGAAGGAGAAATATCTCTATAAAGAAGGAAACATAAACGAAAATGGGGGATCTAAAAAAAAGCACAGACACAGAGGAGAGGAGGAGAGATTTTCGGGTTCTTTTTTTCTTTTTGGGAGAGGGAATTTTCGTTTTGATTTTTAGGGGGTTTTTGTTCTTTCTTCTGGATTCTGAAAATAGAGAGGATTGGAGAGAGGTTTTGGTAGTTTTCTGAAACATGTTCCTCTATATTTCAAGAAGAGTGCAGAAATATTGATGTTCAGTTTGTAGAAGGAATCAAAATAGTTTGTGTTCTTTTCTTTTCCTCATTGTAAGAATCTAATTTTGAAGTATGAGAAATGTGAATTTTTGGGTTCTTCTGATATGACACTTTAATATGAACTAATATTTTTCTTTGTGCATTGCCTGCTACGTGTTTGATACGTGAACTGAATAACAATTGATATCAATTATCTTGAGTTCAGGTTGTTGAGAATCATGACTTTTATGCATAATCATTTGTGGTCTTGGTTATGATTTTTCTCTTAGGTCAGTTTTGCTTAATAAGATCAACCTGATCATTATGGTTTTTGTTTGCAAGCTTGCCACCAGATTGACAGTAGTATGGTACTGAGTTTGTTTTAATATGATGCGTTGATCTGGGTTGTCTAAGTCAATTTACTTCCATCATATAATTGAATTACTTATGGTACTCATGAATTGTGACTTTGTTATATAGCGTGGGCTCTAAAATTGATTCTCATGTAGTCATGTTCACTGCATAAATGGTTATTATACAATCTTGTGTCTGTTTAAGGTGAAGAATGTAATGCCTCCTATATGAATTTGGATGATAGTTTGCCTTGTTTTAATGAATCATGTGTGTTGTATTTTCTGACAGCCCTTGTTTCTTGTTCGTAATTTGTGTTAGAAGAATTGAATTCCAGTTCTATTTGTCTTGTTAAAAATCTGAGACACAAGGTAATTGACATAAATTTTCTTGGATTCAAAATCTTAGCAATTTGGGCGCCATCCTGGTTTAAAACTCTGGTTGTTTGGCATTTTTTTTATGCTGTCAGCAGATGCTCTTTGAGACATAAATTGGGCTATACAATTCGGAATGAGGCACCGTTTTTTTTAATGGAAAGCTAACACAGAGATCTCTAAACCATAAAATAATCAGGATGAAATACTATCTGAGTTAATGCCAGGTTTTTTTTTTCAAAGATAAGGTCTGTTTTGTGTGTGTTCTGGTTTTTGACAGCATTTGTTCTTGAGATTTCTGAATGTTGGATTTGGTGCCATGTTTTCCTCGCTATATGGAGTCATGTTACGGCTGCAGGATGATTTAATATGGAGGCATCTTCTAATATACACTTCAATACGTGAGGGATGACACACATTAATGTGACTTGCTCTAAATGCACAGGTGTTGCTTGATAAAATGCCAATTTGCTTGTCACTAGTTGCGGGTGCAGGTACAGTTTCAATGTGCTAAGGAATGGTAAGAACTTGGTTAGGAATTTTTTTCTCTTGCTTTAAATAAAAAAGATTGAGGTTGTTACTCATAGCTATCAGTTTGGTTAATTAAATAATTTGACCATCGAAGCTTATGTGAAAATTTACTTGGTCTTTCATGACACTTTTTAAGCTCCATTTTCTCAAAAAAAAAAAAATAGACAAATTAAAAAGGTTAAAATAAGTTCTCTAAAATTTATTAACTATTTGCACAGTTAATTTGGGTAACCGTTTTTTTCTAACGGGTGTATTAGGGGTACTGTGGGGTTAAGTCTCCATCCTTCCCTATATGCAATCGATTCCCGAACTCGATTTGGTTCCAAGGACCTTTTGTTTTGAAGGATTTCCAATTTTTCCTAAGTTAAATAAAATTGGTGGCGATTCTCATGTTTTCAATAAAAAAAAATCTCTTTTTCTCGTCGTTTCCTTCATGATTTTGATCGCGACACTCCTCCAAGCTCTTCAATCCTCAAAGGCAAGCAAGAGAGTGTTTTAGGGTGTAGAGAGGGTTTCTAGCTGCACTAGGGTGTTATAAGATGGTATATATAATAGTTGCTCTCGTCTCCCTCTAAAACCCTCGCATTTTTTCGTTACTGACGTCGAGCACGGGCGTGCTCTTATCTAGCAAGGTCGTGCTCCTTGTTAAGAGCAAGGGCGTGCTTATCTGCGTTACTTTTTCACGATTTCTGACACGGGCGTGCTCATGCGTTAGGAAGGATTTTTACACTCTTAGTCACATTTTAGTTATTCCTAACTTTTTCCAATTATTTCAAAGGTCTAAAACATTTGTTCCAAGCCTCCCAACACTATCAAATTATTCTAATATTATTATCTCTATTTATTTATTTTTCTAGATGTTACATTTTCTCAACTCCTTTAAGAATTTCGTCCTCGAAATTATCTTCATACACAAACACTTTAAAAAATTTAACATATTGCACAAGACGAAATGTTTAAAGTACTTTGACTGATAAGATCTGGATACTGGCGCACGATATCCTCCTCAAGTTCCCGAGTAGTCTGCTCAGAAGTTAATCCTTCCCAAACCACCACCTTCACCAAAGGAATTGTCTTGTTCCTTAGAGTCTTAGTGCTATTGTCGATGATCTGACTAGGTCCAGGCTTAAAGATCAAGTTATCTCTCAATTGTACTGACTCGGGAAATATCACATGAGACACATCAAGTACATATTTTATGAGTTCTGAGATATGAAAAACATCACGGAGATTTGACAATATGGAAGAGCCAATTGGTAAGTAACGGGACCGACTCTTTTTAGAAATTGAAAGGGACCGATGAAACGAGGATTAAGTTTTCTAACTTTCATTGACCTCCCTACCCTAGTCTTAGGAGTGACTTTCAAGAATATGTGCTCACTTTCCTGAAATTCTAAAGGCTTTCTCCTTTTGTCTACTATATGCTCTGCACATCCTCTCCCTAATCACTCTGATTCTTTCTATGGTCTCTTGAATCAAGTCAGGTCCTATCAAGGTTTTCGCACCCACATCGCACCAACATAAAGGGTGCCTACACTTCCTACCATAAAGGGCTTTATAGGGTGCCATGCCTATGCTAGCGTGATAACTGTTGTCATACGCAAACTCAATTAGGTAAGAATTTATCCCAACTCCCACCTTCATCTAAGACACACACTATAAGCATGTCCTCAAGGGTCTGAATAGTCCTCTCTGATTGACCATCCTTTTAGGTATGATAGGCTGTGCTAAAGCTCCACTTAGATCCAAAGGCTTGTTGGAAAGCTCTCCAAAATCTAGAGATAAACCTCGGATCTCTATCTGACACTATGGAGGTGGGTATACCATGAAGTTTAACTATCTCCCTGATGTAAAGGTCTGCCAACTTATCTAAGCCATAGGTTGCCTTGATTGACGAGAAGTGAGTAGACTTGGTCAACCTATCTACTATTACTTAGATGGCATCTAAACCCAACCGAGTCCTAGGTAACCCCATCACAAAGTCCATAGAGATCTTCTCCCACTTCCACTTAGGAATTTCTAAAGGTTGTAACAAACCCGAAGATCTTTGGTGTTCTATCTTAAACTTTTGCCACACCAAACACTTGGTCACAAAACTAGCTACGTCCTTTTTCATCCATGGCCTCCAATACATCTTTTTAAAGTCCTGGTACATCTTGGTTATCCCTCGATCTGGATGTATGGTGAACTTACCCTTATATGCTTCTTCTAACACTTTTTCTCTAAGGCTCCCCTCCTTAGGGACAGCGATCTTATTCTTAAACATCACTAATCCATCAACAGAAAACACATAATTTTCTTGTCCCAACAAAGATTGCAACTCCTGGTCTAAAAGTTGTTCACGCTTAATCTTTTCCCTAAGGTCACTATAGATTTCCGGCCTATTCAACTCCAAACCCAAGGCATTCAAAGACACATTAAGATTCATGTCTCTAAACTTCTCTAACACATTCATCTCTTGCACCATTAAGCTAGACATATGTAAAGATTTTCTACTAAGAGCATCAGCCATTACATTGGCTTTTCCTGAATGGTACTTCAATTCATAGTCATATTCTTTAAGGAACTCCATCCACCTTCTTTGCCTTATATTCAACTCCTGATCAAACAGGTACTTAGGGCTCTTATGGTCACTAAAAATTTAAACTTTGCTCCACAAAGGTAATGTCTCCAAATTTTAAGAGCAAACACTGCTGCCAACTCTAGATCATGGATAGGATAGTTTCCTTCATGTGGTCTAAGCTGCCTAGACGTGTATGCTACTACCTTGCCTTCTTGCATCAAAACACATCCTAAACCATTCTTAGACGAGTCGCAATAAACCACAAAACTCACTAAAGAGTTCGGTATGGTCAAGATGGGCGCTGTTAGTAATCTTTTCTTTAGCTCTTGGAAGTTATCCTCACATTCCTGGTCCCAATCAAAAGCTTTCCCCTTCCTAGTTAACTGGGTCAAAGGTAAGGCTAGCTTAGAAAAGCCTTCTATAAACTTCCTATAGTAACCCGCCAATCCTAGGAAACTCCTCACCTTAGTTACCGTCTTTGGTTGTCCCCATTCTAGCATTGCATCAACTTTAGTGGAATCAACCGCTACACCACTCTTAGAAATGGTGTGTCTTAGAAACTTCACCTCATCTAGCCAAAACTCACACTTCTCCGGTTTGGCATACAAACGCTCATCCCTCAAGATCTGTAATACTACCCTCAGGTGTTCCTTAAGCTCCTCATGTGTCCTAGAGTATATCGAGATATCATCTATAAACACCACCACAAACTTATCTAAGAAGGGTCTCAAGATCTGATTCATATAATCCATTAAAATGGTTGGACCGTTCATCACTCTAAAGAGCATCACTACATACTCATAGTGCCTATACCTTGTTCTAGAGGCTATCTTGGGGATGTCCTCACTATTACCTCTGATATGATGGTACCCCGATCTTAGATCTATTTTGGAGAACACTGTTGCTCCCTTCAGCTGATCTAGCAGGTCGTCTATTCTAGGTAAAGGGTACTTATTCTTTATGGTCATTTTATTTATCTGTCTATAATCAACACACAACCTCATACTCCCATCTTTCTTTTCACTAAGAGAACTGGCGCTCCCTAAGGTGACACACTCGGTCTAATAAACCCTTTATGTAACAACTTCTCTAATTGTTTCATAAGCTCGCTCAACTCTAGAGGTGCCATTCTATAAGGCACTACAGACACAAGTCCACTATCAGACATTAGATCTATGTTAAACTCTACCTCCCTATCCGATGGTAAGCTAGAGATCTCTTTAGGAAACACATCTAAAAACTCGCATGTAACAGGTAATGTCGCTACATCACTTTCAGCCTCTATTTTAGCAGAAAAGAGAAGTATGCATCCCTAAGCTCTCTTGATAAACCTTAATTCTGTGTATTTTATATGGGTTATTTCGGTTGAATTTGGATGCATTTCATGATGATATTATTGTATTTCACCCTTTTTACTTAAGTTTTGAAAGAATTGACATTTAGAGACAGTTTAATGAACATATGAAGAAAGATAAAGGTTTCTAAGCTAAAATGAAGAGAATACTGAAGTTTTGAGCGCGAGCACGACCGTGCCAGACATGAGCACACCAGTGCAAGCCTTCCAGCTCATCCATCCAAACAAAGCCTTACAAGAAGAACTTAAAGTTGACCTTTGAAGATGAAGCACGGCCGTGCCAAACACTGTCGCGACCGTAATCGCGAAGGAGGACGACGATAAAAAGAGATTTTTAGGAAAAACGTGGGAGTCGCCACCAATTTTATTTAACTTGGAAAAAAATTGGAAAACCTTTAAAGAATGGTCTTTGAAACCAAAACTGAATTCGGGAGCCGATTGCGCATAGGGAAGGACGAAGACTTAATCTCACAACACCCCTAATGCACCCGTTAGACGTAACGGTTACCCAAATTAATTGCGCAAATAATTAATAAGTTTTAAAATATTTATTTTTACCCCAAAAACAAATTACATGAACATAAAAGAACTACAAAAGAGAGAGAGAGAGAGAGAGAGAAAAGCTAAAAAAAAAAAAAAAATTCCTTTTTGTGATTCTCTATTTTTTGGTTATTTTTACTTCAAATGAAAGAAGATTATGCACACCTTTGAAGCATTTAACTGGATCTGGAACATGATGCTCGCTGTTATGTCTTGACCACCTAAGAGACATGCTCATTGGAAACTTGGGAAAAGCCAACCATTTTAAGAGTTGGAATATAGTGACTTATAGTCCAACCAAATATGCAAAAATATAGTATTAAGTAGCACAAAAAATCTGATCCGTAACAAAGGCAGAGATTTGATTCCAAAATGCATGAATTAAATGAAATGCTCTATTAGCATCCCTGATTACATGTGCAACACCTTGTCCTTCAAGCATGGATATTCAATTGGACATGACCACATAGTTTCCTTCTTTAGGTGAGAGCACACCGTAGCATCTAACCCACACCATTTCCAAATGGTGGTTTACATGTCTCTTCCAGCAAATGTTTTGCACCACTATTTAACTCACCAATGGAAAAAGAATGATGCAAGATTAATTAAAAGATATCGGTCTGGATGAAATGATAACCAAAATAAGACTTTCTCAGCTTCACCATCAACTTATTTGCCTCAAAGTTTTATCCAAAATAACTATGAAATAATCAATCCTGTCTTCAACCAATATTTTTTTAAAAAAAAAAAAAAAAAAACAAGGAAACAGTTAATTGTAGCCTTCACCTAAGAGCTTGTATGCATGGCTGTCATGGATTGCAAATATCAAACCAATTCATGATAAAACACGTTTTAAGAGACAGCAGGCAACATGCAAACATTATTAAGACTTTTATCAAACAGGTGGAGTGCAATGCTACAAGACACATTATGGACAATCACATCTGAACTTTAGCATTACAACAAATTCCAGTAATAAGAGTAACAAAAATCGCAGACTACCAAAGGACAGAATAAAATGAATTAAATTAAGAATCGATCAAGCAACACCAAAATGATAATCATAAACAGGGTGCATTTGTTCTTGATTGTTCTTCAATACAAATGAAAGAGGGAAAAACAAAATCCCTGTGTTTCCAGAAAAGAAAAGAAATAACCAAGAATTACAAGTTCCCTCTCAACTACCAGCATCCAATCTCTCCTTGAGTGTTTCCCTCTATTTTTTTCTCACCCCCTGTATCATTTGGTTCCCCTTTATTTCCACTTTTGTGACTGCCTTTATCTCTCGGTCCCCTCTGGCTGTCCCTTTTTTCTGGTTTCTGCTTCCTTCTTTATAGAGATATTTCTCCCTCATTGCTTTGATTCCCTCTCCTGCAAATCAGCGAAAATAGCAATTAAAATCCCTAATTTGAAACGAAAATGGAAGGGAATAACGCATACCTTGCGTGATTGAGATCCAGTGATGCGAGTGAGAAGGGAAAGAAGCGAGATTCACGTTGTTGATGGAGGTTTGCGGCTGCTAGGGTTACTTTTGGGTGAGGGAGGAGATAGACGGGTTATGGAGATAGACGGGTTATGGAGGAGAGAGACGGGTTATGGAGATAGACGGGTTATGGAGGAGATAGACGGGTTATGGAGATAGACGGGTTATGGAGGAGATAGACGGGTTATGGGAGACGGGTTATGAGACGGGTTATGGGAGGAGGAGGAGAGACGGGTTATGGGAGACGGGTTATGGGCTGAAACTTGGTTTATTGGCCCAAAGACCTTTTTTTCCTTCTTATTTATTTATTTATTTATTTATTTATATTTTTATTTATATTTTTATTTTTTTATTATTATTATTTTTATTTTTTTTATTTTTATTTTTATTTTTATTTTTTTGAATTTCTATAAAAAAAACTTTTTTAAGATCTTGACTCTTTTCCTTTTTTTTTGGTACATTTAAGTAAAAAACAAAAAGGATCCGGTCAAAATGAGGTGTTCACAGTTGCCCCTCTTTACTTGTTGCTTTCTAGGAGACATGTGATCATAGTAAACAACGAGTAAAGAAAAAGAACACACATTTTGTCCGGGAATGCATGTGATTATACAAAGATATTTAATGCAAATGATGCAGGCATAATAACAAATGAAAGAAACAAAGTGCCATGGGCCTCTAATCCCAAAAAATTAAATGATCATGAGACTCTGAGCTCGCAAATTAAATGACCGTGGGCCTCTGACCCCAAAAATTAGTGACAATGAGCCTCTGAGCTCGAAATTTAGATAACAATGGGCCTCTGATCCCAAAATTTAGTGACAATGAGCCTCTGAGCTCGGAAAAATAAATGATAGTGGGCCTCTGATCCCAAAGATACTAAAATTGCGATGAGCCTCTGAGCTCAAAAATTAAATGACATTGGGCCTCTGATCCCAAAACAATGAGCCTCTGAGCTCAAAAAATTAAATAACAATGGGCCTTTGATCCCAAAAAACCTAAAAGACAAAGAGCCTCTGAGCTCGAAAAAATAAATGACATTGGGCCTCTGATCCCAAAACAATGAGCCTCTGAGCTCGGAAAAATAAATGATAGTGGGCCTCTGATCCCAAAGATACTAAATTGTGATGAGCCTCTGAGCTCAAAAAATTAAATAACAATGGGCCTTTGATCCCGAAAAACCTAAAAGACAAAGAGCCTCTGAGCTCGAAAAAATAAATGACATTGGGCCTCTGATCCCAAAACAATGAGCCTCTGAGCTCGGAAAAATAAATGATAGTGGGCCTCTGATCCCAAAGATACTAAATTGCGATGAGCCTCTGAGCTTAAAAAATTAAATAACAATGGGCCTTTGATCCCGAGAATTTGATGTGGTGGATCCAAAACTTATGAGGTAGACCTTGAGCCGAAAAACTTTATGACTTGGGCCACAAGCTGAACAATTTTCATGAAAGCGGCCTTCAGCCAAAGGACTTATGAATTAGGCTATGAGCCATGAAATTTATGAAATAGGCTTGAGCAGAAAAACATTTTGATTTGGGCCATGAGCTGAAAACATTTTGAAGTAGGCCTTAAAACAACTTTTACGGTATGTCTGTAAACCGAAAAGGAGAATTAGGTCAGGAGCCTTTAAACAAAAAAAAAATATAAATATAAATATAAATATAAATAAATAAATAAATAAATAAGAAGGAAAAAAATGTCTTTGGACCAATAAACCAAGTTTCAGCCCATAACCCGTCTCTCCTCCTCCTCCCATAACCCGTCTCCCATAACCCGTCTCTCCTCCTCCTCCCATAACCCGTCTCTCATAACCCGTCTATCTCCATAACCCGTCTATCTCCTCCATAACCCGTCTCTCTCCTCCATAACCCGTCTATCTCCTCCCTCACCCAAAAGTAACCCTAGCAGCCGCAAACCTCCATCAACAACGTGAATCTCGCTTCTTTCCCTTCTCACTCGCATCACTGGATCTCAATCACGCAAGGTATGCGTTATTCCCTTCCATTTTCGTTTCAAATTAGGGATTTTAATTGCTATTTTCGTTGATTTGCAGGAGAGGGAATCAAAGCAATGAGGGAGAAATATCTCTATAAAGAAGGAAGCAGAAACCAGAAAAAAGGGACAGCCAGAGGGGACCGAGAGATAAAGGCAGTCACAAAAGTGGAAATAAAGGGGGAACCAAATGATACAGGGGGTGAGAAAAAAATAGAGGGAAACACCCAAGGAGAGATTGGATTCTGGTAGTTAAGAGGGAACTTGTAATTCTTGGTTATTTCTTTTCTTTTCTGGAAACACAGGGATTTTGTTTTTCCCTCTTTCATTTGTATTGAAGAACAATCAAGAACAAATGCACCCTGTTTATGATTATCATTTTGGTGTTGCTTGATCGATTCTTAATTTAATTCATTTTATTCTGTCCTTTGGTAGTCTGCGATTTTTGTTACTCTTATTACTGGAATTTGTTGTAATGCTAAAGTTCAGATGTGATTGTCCATAATGTGTCTTGTAGCATTGCACTCCACCTGTTTGATAAAAGTCTTAATAATGTTTGCATGTTGCCTGCTGTCTCTTAAAACGTGTTTTATCATGAATTGGTTTGATATTTGCAATCCATGACAGCCATGCATATAAGCTCTTAGGTGAAGGCTACAATTAACTGTTTCCTTGTTTTTTTTTTTTTTTTTTAAAAAAATATTGGTTGAAGACAGGATTGATTATTTCATAGTTATTTTGGATAAAACTTTGAGGCAAATAAGTTGATGGTGAAGCTGAGAAAGTCTTATTTTGGTTATCATTTCATCCAGACCGATATCTTTTAATTAATCTTGCATCATTCTTTTTCCATTGGTGAGTTAAATAGTGGTGCAAAACATTTGCTGGAAGAGACATGTAAACCACCATTTGGAAATGGTGTGGGTTAGATGCTAAGGTGTGCTCTCACCTAAAGAAGGAAACTATGTGGTCATGTCCAATTGAATATCCATGCTTGAAGGACAAGGTGTTGCACATGTAATCAGGGATGCTAATAGAGCATTTCATTTAATTCATGCATTTTGGAATCAAATCTCTGCCTTTGTTACGGATCAGATTTTTTGTGCTACTTAATACTATATTTTTGCATATTTGGTTGGACTATAAGTCACTATATTCCAACTCTTAAAATGGTTGGCTTTTCCCAAGTTTCCAATGAGCATGTCTCTTAGGTGGTCAAGACATAACAGCGAGCATCATGTTCCAGATCCAGTTAAATGCTTCAAAGGTGTGCATAATCTTCTTTCATTTGAATTAAAAATAACCAAAAAATAGAGAATCCCAAAAAGGAATTTTTTTTTTTTTTTAGCTTTTCTCTCTCTCTCTCTCTCTTTTGTAGTTCTTTTATGTTCATGTAATTTGTTTTTGGGGTAAAAATAAATATTTTAAAACTTATTAATTATTTGCGCAATTAATTTGGGTAACCGTTACGTCTAACGGGTGCACTAGGGGTGTTGTGAGATTAAGTCTTCGTCCTTCCCTATGCGCAATCGGCTCCCGAATTCAGTTTTGGTTTCAAAGACCATTCTTTAAAGGTTTTCCAATTTTTTTCCAAGTTAAATAAAATTGGTGGCGACTCCCACATTTTTCCTAAAAATCTCTTTTTATCGTCGTCCTCCTTCGCGATTACGGTCGCGACAGATGGCGACTCCGCTGGGGACGTTTTTAGAGAGTCAAGCCCATTAAAATTAGTTGTGCAATTTTTCTTGATTTTTTAACTTATTTATTTTACCCCCATTTTTTTGGCTTGTTTTGCTTTTTTTTTTTTAAAAAAAAAAAAAAGAAAGAGACAATAGTAAGAAAAAAGAAAGATGAAAAATACCATGTTTTTGTTGTTTGAACTTATTTAGCCTTATTCTGTTTGGGTTCGATTTGTTTATTTATTTATTTTTATTGTGTGCTTTATACATGATTTTTTTTTTTTTTTTTTTTTTTTTACTTCAACCTTAGGGTAGATGACTTTTGATCCTTTTTCTTGCTATTTCAACCCTAGGGAAAGTGACCTTGATTCTGTTTCCTGTATATATGGGTAGCTTTGTTTTCCAGATATGTTTTTTAAGTTTTTAAGATTGTATGCACGCTCCCTCCACACACGTCACTGTCACTTACTGCACACACTTTTCAGCTCTATACACGAGCTTGTGGAAACCCAAGGAATAGGAGGTGTCTCAACATTGTCATTGAAAGGCCTTGTGCCCCTCTGATATTTGCTGATTCACCACTCAGATTGTTACTGGTATCATGGACTAGTCATCCTGTAAGGGTTTATCCCTACTTGTGGCTAGGATCATGAGCCAGCTCCCTGCCTTTCGAGACAGGGACAATCTGGGGACCACGACCTTTAGAAGTCTAGACCCACCTTGATGTCTGCACTAATAGATCGACTTAGTGGCTATCCCAATTAGAGTCATGACCCTAAGACCCTTTTTTAGGTGGTCCCTTTTAGGACAAATGGGAGCATACTCTTTTCCCTCGTCTCTTGATTCTCTTTTCTCTTTTCTACCTGTTTATCTTCAATTTTGGATCTTAAAAAAAAAAAAAAACAGAAAAAAAGGGGGTTAATGGGATCCATGGGATTTCGACGAAAAATTTCCTTTTGTGCCCGAACAATCTAATGGAATATATCACAAGGAGAGCCATGCATTAGAGGATCATCCATATCATTTGGGTTTATGACCCTATAAGGACCCCTTTCCCCGTTGCTTTCTTTTTGTGAAGAACAGACTCCATTACCATTCGGATTGCAAGAAATAGAAATGCATCTTTGAGAAGATAGTTTAATAATGCAAGCGACTCGAAGATGAATATTAGAGTTGACGTGAAGGCCAATGAGGTAGAAACTTTGGTGGAAATAAGTGATGCAAACCATTGAGGGGCAAATGCTCCCATTGATCTGTCATCAAACACGCACAACCTAAGGGGGACGTGCCCCTAGAGTTGGGCTTGGGATGATAATTTCTTAATATAAAGACGGTTTTTCCTTGATAAAAGGATTTCTTTAGTGCGAAGAAGGCGATCTTTCCCTGAATTTTTTTTCTTCTTCACTTGTTATTTACTTAAAACAAAAAAAAAAGGAAAAAAGCAAAAAGAAACAAAGAGTGCAGTAAGTTCATCCTTATAATGTGGATAAATTGAACCATTGTGCTTTTAAAGAAAGTTGATGCCAATCAAACCTTGGTCCATAACACCAAAAATAGAAGTAGAGGGACAAAAAGTTAAAAGAACTTCGAGTCTTGAGGTGGAGGAAATAAGAAAATAAATGAGCAAGATAGCAGAAGGGCAAACTAAGATTGAAGACATGTTGAGGACTTGCAGGCCCGTCAGAAAAGTTTGAATCAAAATGTTGGAAAAGTAAGAAGGATCATACAATCTTAACACAATTGATGCTCGGGGTGCACAATCCTATAGCTCACCTATGTCATCTAAGAGGAAATAGCTACAAACCATATGATTGGGTAAAGCCAGAAGATGTTGATGAGCTATAATTGCCACATAAAGATTGCTGGATCGTATTGTTCCTGTGTTTGACTTATTCTGAAGCTTTATGGTAATGGACTTGCATGGATGGTTTTTATGTCCTCTATCTTCAAATAGAAGTTTGTGTCCTTTCATGATTGTGATGAACATGTATAAGCACTGGAAGAAGTTTCAAATCCCCTCTTCAAAAAAAAAAAAAAAATGAAAAGAAAAAAAAAGAAAATAAATGGGAGCAAATAAATGAGGGTGTGGTTTTTACCGTGTATTAATTTTGTCTCAAGATTAATTTTTATGTGAGATGAGTAATCTGGATTTGAAATGAGGATTGGCCATCTTTCTCTACCCTTTATAAAAAATCATTTTCCCTTGTTACCCCTGTTGGGCCTTACAAATTCTTTCAAATAACCTTAGACCAGGATCACCCCTACGCTAGGGGTTGGCACTAATTAAAAGTTGATTGAACCAACAACGCGTGAAGGAAAGGAGGGAAATGTGAAAGAGATGCCCAAAAAAAAAAAAAGAGAAGAAAAGAAAAGAAAAAGGATGATAAGGATGGAGGAGATACTAAAAAAGAAAAAATTGAAGGATGAAACAAAAAAGGGAGAAGAAATGATCAAAAAAGGAAAAAAGGAAGTACTTTTTGGGTTCAAGATAAAGCAAGTAATGTCCTTGATGATGCGAAAGTAATCTTACCTTTGTAAGAAATCCTGAGTCTCATTCACCTTTAACCACTTGTTTGAGCCTCTTATACCTTTCTTTTCTTAAACCCTTAACCTTGGCCACGTTACAACCTTTAAAAGTCCATTCGGATCAATGAGGGGTTACTCTTATTTTCATAAATCTTACTCTTGAGACAAAGACAAAGTAATTATACCTTTTTAAAGTTTTTTTGCTCCATGAAAAAAAGGAAAAAAAGAAAAAAGAAAAGCCTATTAGACTGAAAACCCACAAGGGCAGTCTAAGCAAAAGTTAGGGCAAACAAAAAAAAGAAGAGGAAAAAAGAGGGGTTTACGCAGGGACAACCTTCTACATAGTTCAATCCAACCCTCTACTGGGGCAGATCTTTTGATTGAATGTGGCCTTACACTGGGGCAAATTTCCGCGTTGCTAATTCTGTCCTACACTGAGGCAAGTTTCCGCGATGTTCAAGCAAGCCCTACACTGGGGCAAATTTCTGCGTTGTCTAATTCAGCTTTACATTAAGGTAAAATCCTGTGTTTTTCAATTTCACCGTACACTGGGGCAAATTTTCTTTGTTGTTCAATTTACCCAACATTGGGGGGAAATTTTCGTGTTGCTCAACAGGGGCAAAATTTCAAGTTTGAGTTGGTTTTGGACTGGGGCAAATTCCCCTTTGTTCAATTTCGCCCTACACTGGGGCAATTTTGTTTTAGCCTTCAACGGGTCACGTGAGTCAGTAATTCTTGATCATTTGATTTCTTTGTTGTCCCGCCTTGTATGGCTATTCATTCATTACACTCAAGCCTTCAAAGTCCTCAAGGAAACTCTTTTAACCAATCTCCTTCATGAGTCACTTGTCGATCCATGGATGTCCATTGGGTAATGCTTCAAGATAAGAGAAAATAGGTTCAAAAATATGATTCAACAATCTAATGGCAATCTCCCCATGAATCATTCAACCCACAAGAAGCTAAAAGATCTTAAGTGGAGATGGTAGATGATATTCTCATGAAGGAATCAAGATTATAAGGTAGCTTGATGAAGACAAGTGGTGTTTAAGATGTTACATCCCAAGGCAAAAGGAACATGGTTTCACATAGATTTAGCAAGACCCCGAGATAACTGAATAAGGGTTTGATTGGTTGACGCTTGTCAAGAAGCACCTGGTTCAATTTATCTACAAGGTTACTCTTCACACTCTTTGTTTCCATTTTGCAAGTCGGTGTCGAGTTGGCCCGCCATTGCAAATGACCAAAATCTAAGCTTCTCTTTTGGGATTCGATGCCGAGTTGGCCCGCCATTACAAATGGTCAAAAAATGATGAAAGTGAGAAATACAAAAAGAAAGAAAGAAGAATCCGTGACTCTGAGTCAAGTTGACTCCAAAGTTGACAAAGTTTTTTTTTTTTTTTGGCTCGAAGGCCAACTGCAAAAGTTTTGGGCTCAAGGCCTATTTCATAAATTTTTGGCTCATGGCTCAATTCATAAGTCTTTTGGTTCAAGACCCATTTCGTAAATATTTTTGGGCTCATGGCCCAGGTCATAAAATTCTTTTTGGCTCAAGGCCTCTTACTAATGATTTTCGACTCATAGCGAAAAGAATCTACAAGGTTCAGTTTATCTGCATGTTTACTCTGCACGCTCTTAATTTCCCTTTTGCAAGTCGGTGTCGAGTTGGCCCGCCATTGCAAATGACCAAAATCTAAGTATCCCTTTTGTAAGTCGGTGTCCAGTTGGCCCGCCAGCATATACGTTTAAGAAAAATGCAAGAAAGAAAGAAAAAAAAAAGAAAGAAAAATCGTGGGTCCAAGTCAAATTGACTCCAAGTTGTGACTTTGTTTTCAAAAATTGCGAGTCTGTGTCCAGTTGTCTTTGAAGTAATAAAAAATATATACAAGAAAAAATAAAAAAGTGTAATTCTGATGACTTTTGTGGCGCAAGGCCTATTACTTTTTGTTTAAAGGCTCCTGACCTAATTCTCCTTTTCGGTTTACAGACACACCGTAAAAGTTGTCTTAAGGCCTACTTCAAAATGTTTTCAGCTCATGGCCCAAATCAAAATGTTTTTCTGCTCAAGCCTATTTCATAAATTTCATGGCTCATAGCCTAAAGCATAAGTCCTTTGGCTGAAGGCCGCTTTCATGAAAATTGTTCAGCTTGTGGCCCAAGTCATAAAGTTTTTCGGCTCAAGGTCTACCTCATAAGTTTTTTTATTTATTTATTTATTTATTTATTTATATTTATATTTTTATTTTTTTTTTATTTTTTATTTTTTTTATTATTATTTTTTTTTTATTTTTTTTTTTTGAATTTCTATAAAAAAAAACTTTTTTATGATCTTGACTCTTTTCCATTTTTTTTGGTACATTTAAGTAAAAAACAAAAAGGATCTGGTCAAAATGAGGTGTTCACAATCACCAGCACGCCTATGCCAAAGTGAAGCAAGGCCTGACTCAGAGAAGCAAGACCTGATTGAAGCAAGCACGGCCTTACAACTGGAGACATTACTTCTTCTAATTCTTCAGGATGCGTTTTTCATTATTGAACTTGGTTTTCTCTATTATTATGGGTATCTAAATTCATCACTAGAGTTGTGGTGGATCTTGTATTAGTAGGAACTCTTTTTGCTATGTCTTAGCTTTAATTCGAATTCTATTTGGTTTCAAATTTGCGATTTGATCGAATAATGTTATTCTATTGTTCTTCATCTCATACTAGGATTGCTCACCATTTATATGCTCTTAATCAATTGATTGATATTTTGGCTATCAAGCCCAATTAAATTGGTAGATCTATAGGATAATCGGGGTTTAAATTATAGCATGACCAAACGTGATTTACTCCTTTCAGTCAGTCAACCTCTTTGCTTTTATGCTTTCTAATCATTCAAACTCTTTGTCTGACAAACATTGAGTTCATCTGAGGAAAAGATTATTGATTGCCTGACAAACAATTAATAGTTTTCGTAGAAGGGTTGATATTCGAAAAGTAACTGCGAAATCGAATAGAACTAGGATTTAGGGGGTATCGAAAGTACAAGTGAAACCACGACTCTAGACTCTTTTACTCTTGAATTCTCAACTCTTTTTATTTCTCTTTTGCTATGTTTTACTAGTACTACATCATTATCTTATTATTATTAGTATTCCATTAGTCTAAATAGCACACAGATTTCTCTATTCCAGTACTTACTTTATCACTTGCATATCACAATCAATCTCTTGGATACAATATCTGAACTTCTGTGCTATATTACTTCTACAACAGAGTACACTTACCCTTAAGTATGTTTTGGAAGCAACAAGTTTTTGGCACCGTTCCCAGGGATTAATTCGTGATATTTTGTGATTTTTGTGATATTGGAATAAAGAAATTCTAGTTACTTTAGACATTATTATTTTTATATGTTGATGCCTTCCCAAAAGTATGCCTGTAGTTGATCTTAATTTGCAGAACCATGGGAGAGAGGAGAACTCTTGGAGATTATTTCATGCCCACAATGGAGCCAACAAGCAATCCTTGGACTAATTATGGGAGCAACTCCAACTAGGGCCAGTATGACTATATCTACGAGCCACCTTACTTGCAAATTAAATCAGTGGCCAAGACAAGAAGAGCAAGAAATAGATTGGGACGAGATTATGAAACAGAGCAATAGTTGATTCGATGCTATAGAGACTCAACTTTCCAACCTATCTATGTTGTTATCTCAGTTAGCCGAAAAACCATTGGCCCCTCAAGTTGAGCTCAATATGGAGGAAGAAGCCCAAGATATCACTTTTCAGGATGCTATCAAAATGAATGAAGAGCTTGAAGATGAGGAGCTCTATCAATTTTGGAAAAATATCATTCCAATTATTGGCGGACAGGCATCCACAGAAAATGAAGAAACTCCTGCTGAAAAAAGCAAGGCTGGTAATGAGCACAGCTGTGTACCAACTGAAGTAAGGCCGTGCACCACTCCCAATGAGTCAGAAAGCATGTCAATAGAGATACATTGCCGTGTCCCTGCACATACACGACCATGCTTAGCTTTCAGTGCGCCAACAAGGGTAAAAATCAACATTAAGCCAGAAAAGATTCTCTTAGTTATTGGTAATATTGAAATTGAGGTTAAAAAATGGAAGGTAACATTAAATAGTGGTACTAAAGAGAATGTTTTAAAAATGTTAAATTCTGCTAAAAATCCGTCTCAATAGTTCTCTCCTTTTATTTCTTCTTATTCTGCTATAATTTGGTTGTTTCTAACAACTTCGATTATGTAAAGACGCAGGAACCTATGAAAGGAAATCATATCTTGCAGGATCTAAACATATTGGTCGATGATGAGAAAGCAAAAATATCATCATCTTTTGAAGCTCATCCACCAAGGAGAAAAAGGAAAAATAACGTAGACCACATGATCAGAAATCTAAGAAAGGGGAATGCCTTACAGGCTAAATTTGCACTTGAAGAGCCTCCTAATTGATCACTTTTGAGATATCGTCAAGCTAAAGGCGTTAAACAAACGCTTTGCGGGAGGCAACCCGAGTTATTTTATTTATGTTGTTATCGTTTTTTTAGGATAGTTTATTTTATTAGTAAAAAAAAAAGTATAGATCAGTACTTTTCTTCTCCTTCTCTACACCTGTTTTTCATGATTACTCTATTGCATTGAGGAAACTGCAAATGTTAAGTGTGAGAAGAAAAAATATATATTTTCATGATATTGTTGCATCCAATTAACTGGCTTTTTCTCTCTTTTTATGATAAAATTAAGGAAACCCCTTAAAAAAAATTTTTTTTTTTTGATAAATTGATTTGATAGTCTCTTAAGTATTTTTGAAAAAGTTTGTCTTTTGAAAATTAAATATTAGCAGAAATTTCCTTGATTGAAAATTATTCATTAAACTTAGCCTATAAATGTGAAACTTAGGCTTTTATAGGAGTTAAGCTACATTGCTAAAGTTATTTGATATTAACCCATTTTCTTTAATGAGTGTGATTTCTCAGGTGAATATATTCTAAAACTTATCCTGAGACCATCTTGAGGCAAATTTGACTTATATGCATGTGGAACTCTTGTCGGGGCACTCTAAGGTATTTTTCTGACCTGCATTATTTTGATAAACACTTCCTCTAGTTACCCAATTTGAGCCTTATGAAAATATTCTCTTCGGTCCCTATTCTAAAAATTAAAAAAAATTGTTTTTGGTAACCTCTTCGAAGTTTATTGGAGCATTAATGGGAATGTGTTACTGTGAATCCCTTTATGAAAATAAAAGTGTTAGAAATAAGCTAATAGTAAAGAAAAAAGCTTCTCTCTCTATTCAAAAAAAAAAAAAAAAAAAAAAAAAAAAAAAAAGAGCAAGCTTATAAGAAAGAAAGGAAGGGTTGAAGAAAAGGTAGTAGATCCTTGAAAATTTTGTGAAAAAGTGCCAATGCACTGTATGCTCTTTCATGCCGTGAGAGGTCATTACTTTGTTTATTGGTTTAACCATTTGATTATCCATTTTATTTCTCTACCATACCTGATATCAATACCTTGGCCCCGTTACAACCCTTGAAAAACCCTTTTCCTTCTTCTGCATGCATGTGGATCATATTGTGGAGATTTGGTCAATGGACAAGTCTATGGTACTATATTTATTTGAGAATCTTGAGTGTTTTAATATCTTTGCCCAATACACTGAGAGATTGTGAGTGGAGCGACCTTTGATGTTTTGAAAAGTTTGATTTTAAGGAATTTAAAAGTTCTAATTGGGTAATCTCTTAACTTTCTTTTGAAAATTATATTTGATTGACTGTTCTCGCAATTTTGAAAACTCTGTTTCGTTTTGGTTTCCCGAATTTGAGTATGAACTATTTTTGAAAACTTTTTTAAGCCAGAATATTGCTTGAGGACAAGCAATACTCAAGTGTAAGAAGTTTAATAAACTTCAATTGTGTGTATTTTATATGGGGTATCTAGGCTGAATTTTGATGTATTTCATGATGATATTATTATATTTCACCCTTTCTACTTAAGTTTTGACTGAATTGACGTTTAGAGGTAGTTTAATGAACATATGAAGAAAGATGAAGGTTTCTGAGCTAAAATGAAGAGAATACTGAGGTTTTGATTGCGAGCACAGCTGTGTCAGACATGAGCACGCCCGTGCAAGCCTTCCAGCTCATCCATCCAAACAAAGCCTTACAAGAAGAACTTAAAGCTCACTTTTGAAGATGAAGCATGACCGTGCCAAACACCAGCACGCCAGTGCCAAAGTGAAGCAAGGCTTGACTCAGATAAGCAAGGCCTGATTAAAGCAAGCACGGCCTTACAACTAATTAAAGAGCACGACCGTGCAGAAGATTGAGCACGCCCGTGTTGATGCCTGTGCACTACAACGTTGTTTTACGAAGTTGGTTAGGCCATGCAGAATTGAGCGTGATCTGACATAATAAAGAGCACGACCATGCTGACTGATTAGAACGCTCGTGCTGGCTGTGCAGAATACCTAATTTTTGGGCCTTGTTCTCATATTTTCTTATATATAGAGGCCTTTTGTGCCATTCTTAGACATCCTTTGAACATCTCTTATTCTATCATACTCTTATCTTTTTTAATAGCTTTCTAGTTTATACTTTTTAGTAGTTTTGATTTCTAGCGTAGGATTTGCACCTGGGGGTTAAGTTGGAGATACTTCTTCTTCTAACTCTTCAGGATGCGTTTTCCATTGCTGAACTTAGTTTTATCTATTACTATGGGTAACTAAATTCACCACTAGAGTTGTAGTGGATCTTATATTAGTAGAAACCTTTTTTCTATGTCGTAGCTTTAAGTCGAATTCTATTTGGTTTCAAAGTTAAGATTTGAATAGTGTTATTCTATTGTTTTTCATCCCATACTAGGATTGTACACCCTTTGTATGGTCTTAATCAATTGATTGAGATTTTGGCTACCAAGCCTAATTAAATTGGTAGATATATAGGATAACCAGGGTTTAAATTATAGCATGACCAAACATGATTTACTCCTTTCAGTCATTCAACCTCTTTGCTCTTTATGCTTTCTAATCATTTAAACTCTTTGCCTGACAAACATTGGGTTCATCTGGGGAAAAGATTATTGATTACCTGACAAACAATTAATAGTTTTCATAAAGGGATTGATATTCGAAAAACAACTGCGAAATTGAATAGAATTAGGGTTTGGGGGTATCAAAAGTACAAGTGAAACCACGACTCTAGGCTCTTTTACTCTTGAATTATCAACTCTTTTTATTTCTCTTTTGCTATCTTTTACTACTGCTACATTATTATTATTATTATTATTATTATTATTATTATTATTATTATTATTATTATTATTATTATTATTCCATTAGTCTAAATAGCACACGAATTTCTCTATTTTAGTACTTACTTTATCACTTGCATATCACAATTAATCTCTTGGGTACGATATCTGGACTTCCGTCCTATATTAATTCAGCGAAAAGGTACACTTGCCCTTGAGTGTGTTTTGGAAGCAGCATCCCTTAACTAAGTCCTTGTGGCAAGACACAACAGATAAAAGGCAATTCGACACTGAAGGGTCAATAGACATTGGTTTCTGGAAGAAAAGAGATAGTTCGAGTAAAACAATTGATAACACCATTATTATGTGACAACCAATTCATACCAAACTATGACATCTAAACCCGACATAAGCAAACATATCACATCAACATCATAAGATAAGCTTTGGTATACTAAAGAACATTTGCAACAGAAGTAACTAATTTATCTTTGGCAGAGGTAGAAACACACAAGTCAAAAGGCAGTTTAGAGATAGGCAACTCAAATTTTTTAACACAACTAAGAGAATTGAAAGAATGGGTTCCTTCTGAATCAAACAATATGATAACTTCTTGTTTTAGTCACAATTCCAATTCGACCTCTCCAGCTTCTACAGGATCTGAGCTATCTCGGAAAGATGGCAGATTGTCCATTTGAAAAATCTGTAACCCATGTACTAAGGTTCTTGGGGTGCTACGACCCCATTTCCCCTCATATGACGGAGAGTCTCCGCCCGCTCTTGCACAGCTCTAGTCACAGGATCCAAAGCTGCTACAGGTGCATCATTCGTCCCTCGCTTATAATTAGTCGCTATAAATCTACTCACTACCAATGAAACACTGAGTTGGCTAGACTCAATATTCCAAAGCATAGCATGCAGTATTTACAACTCTAACAAGCATTCCTATGTGCCCAAGTTTTGTTTTAGAGAAAAAAACCCATTACCACAGTCCAATTTAGGATTGAACTGCTATGATACCAAAAATGTAAAGCCCTTCGTTACATTAGTAACCCAAAGTGAATATTTAATTAAAACAACATGAATAAAAATTTTCTTAATTAAATACTGAATAAATACTTATTATATTAATAAATCCAAAATAAGTGTTTACATCAACCCAAAAACGAAATAACACAATAATTTCAAAAGCCTTAAAATCGGGTGTCTATTACAACTGGCATAAGAAAAACAACTAAACAATAACAAAGGTTCTTCTGGCATATGCCATACAATACTAACCCAAGCTAAATTAAAGAGTAAAGTCATTGAGCGTTTGTGTGGTCAACAGGGTCGTCCTCAAGCTCTGAAAACAATACTACTAATGAGATATAAAATCCCAGTGAACAGAAATATAGGTATAAAAGGTTTTCACAAAAGCATTATTCTCAACCGGCACGGTAACTGAAAAAATTGCCCATGGTACCCGCTATTTTCCAAAATAGTAAGTAGTACATAATAATATCAATTTATAAAAGTCAAACCAATATTTAGGCATCATCATCAAAACATGATACAAGTATATCCATTGCACATATGTCAAGTAAGTCTCAATAAATCTCAAGTGTCATATGACTATCAAACTTCACATAACAATGGCGTCCCATTGCCTACTTCTACTCATGAAAGGTATTTCGATGTCACATTCTCTTCAGTGGCATTACTCTTTTCCAATACCACCCATTGTACATTGGTGGTATTACTCATTTCGACATCCCAACATATGGCGATGTTACTTTCAATACCCCATTATGGCGGTATTTCATAATTTTGACATCCTAAATCAATAACGATGTTACTTTCAATACCCCTATCATAGGCGGTATTGCAGCACACAACAACCATCATGCCTAAAAGTTAATTAACCATGCCAAGATAACATATATCATCATATATTCCAAATAGAACATGTCAATCAACCATGTCGCATACCAATTATACATGTCATAGCACCAAACACAAGAATCTTCACATAATTTAAGGTATGAACATTATAAACAAAAAACCCCCAAATTTGAAAATTAGGATTTTCCCAAACACAAAACGACATCTTCAAAAGCCATGTTTCGAAATCATACCCCAACCTAAAGACAAATTGCCCCGTGGAAAGGGTGAGAAAGAGTATTTCTACTCACCTCTTGAAGACCTCCAAGAAGCTCCAAGCGTTTGTCATGAACGTGTCAAGAAAGCTCCTCAAGAATCTCCCATTTCTTTCTTCTTTTAGCTCCTTCTTCTCCAAGACCGCCTCCTCCAAGCTCTTCAATCCTCAAAGGCAAGCAAGAGAGTGTTTTAGGGTGTAGAGAGGGTTTCTAGCTGCGCTAGTGTGTTATAAGATGATATATACAATAGTTGCTCTCGTCTCCCTATAAAACCCTCGCGTTTTTCGTTATTGACATCAAGCCCGGGCATGCTCTTATCCAGCATAGCCATGCTTCTTGTTAAGAGCAAGGGCGTGCTCATCAGCGTCACTTTTCACGATTTTCGACAGGGGCGTGCTCGATCCCCTTGAGCACGGGCGTGCTTATCAGCGTCACTTTTTCACGATTTCTGACACGGTCGTGCTCCCTTTGAGCACGACACGGCTCGAAGCATGCTTCTCACAGCACGGCCAGTGCTCATCTAACGAGCATGGGTGTGCCACATATGAGCATAGGCGTGCTCATGCATTAGGAAGGATTTTTACACTCTTAGTCACATTTTAGTTATTCCTAACTTTTTCCAATTATTTCAAAAGTCTAAAACATTTGTTCCAAGCCTCCCAACACTATCTAATTATTCTAATATTATTATCTTTATTTATTTTATTTTCTAGGATGTTATAGAAGACAGGCTTCTGACGCCTGTCATTGGAAGTAGAGTGAGCTTCTATAGGATTCCTTGGGTATGATTTTCTGATAGAACTGCCAGAAGAAGGACCTATAACATATACCTGATTTACCCAACTCTTATCGTTCCTTATTCTATTTTTATTAAGTTTATTTTACCTTTTCGTGTTTATCCTTTCATAGATTAATCTGTTCTTAGAAAATCCAAAATTCAACTATTTTTCAATAAGTTCTTTAAAAATTTGCAATCTTCCTTATCTGGATCACCTCAAACCTTCTATCATTGAAAAACTTGTTTCTGTTGAACCTATTTTTGAGGCTCATAGGTTTCATGATCTTCATTTTGTCTTTTTCCCTCCTCTTTCTTTCAAAAATTTCCTTTCTTTTTTCGACTCCTAATCTCATCTCTCTTCCTTGGTACCCTTTTTTTTATAAGCAAAATTGTATTAAGGAGAGTACTAGGGGTAATCTAACCCATATACATGAAGACATAAGTAGAAACAGTAGCATGCAAACGCATCACAATAAGGAGTGTCATCCCAACTATGTTGGCACTACAAGTCTCAACAATCATCTGCAGCACACTACCAAACAACTAGAACACACAAAAAATGACCAAGCCATAAACATCCCCCTACATTGAGTAAACCTCAGAGAACCAAAACCAAAAAATCATAACAACTATTACACCAACTTTTTGGCCAGAAAAGGATTTATAAGACATCTCAAAACACCAATTGCAACAGCTAAAAACCGAAACAAATTTTCTCAGCCACCTAGAAATATTCTCAAAGGACATCATTGCACATTACCAAGCCATACATCCTGCATCCTTTCTCCTCTATTACTGCATCAACTATAGACCCTCCCACCTTCATCATCACATAATGCCTTAACAACCGGCATCCTTTCTACCCTGTGAGTACATCAGCTACAAGCCACTCCACCTTCATCAACACATAAAACCTTCTTTTCTACAAATTACAAGACTGAGACAAGTATTGTCTGCATAAAAAATTATTGCATCATCTAAAATAAACATAGCCATCCCTTGGCCTACAAAAACGAAATGGTATCAAAAGAACAAAAAAGATAGTAGTAGCATATTATTCCATTCTTCCAAACAGCCAAAGTAAACAAATGCAAAAGACCAAATACCATAACACAAACGCAACATAACATATGGCTATCCCAAGACCCAAAGCCGAACAGAACCAAGAGGGTGTATAGAGGTCATCATCTCTTCATACATTCAGAGGGATTAGAACACCATTCTGCAAAGGAACACCTTTACCCACCTTTCATTGCAACAAACCAGGACCAAGATCTTATTTTAATGAGATCAAGAATTGCACACAAGTCAAAAGAGCCACCTTGAAAGATAATCTTGTTTCTCAACAACCAAAGAGACCAGTTAACAACATGTCAGAATAAATATTTAAATTTCTTAAAAGCTTTCTCCCTAAAAAAAAGCCCATGTTGCGAGTAATGTTCTATCCCATTACTATGAAGTACCACCGAAACCCCCCAACCAAGAATACACATTTGACCATACCCGGTAAGGGTGCGGACAAGAGAAGAAAACATGTTCCACCGATTCATCTTGATTAAAACAAAACACACATGTTTTATCATGTTGACCATTAATGATATTCCTTTTGGCCAATTGATCCCGAGTAGGTAATCTTTCTAGCAAAAGTCTCCAAGAGAAAGCTAATACCTTAGATGGAATTTTACAATGCCAAAACTTTTTGAAAACAGCCTTGAAATTATCAGTAAGAGAATCCAAACCTTGGTGCCTTTGTAAAAAGAATATGCTGACTTCATTGTAAAGATACGGGAGGGATCTTCCGACCAAATCCATCGATCATTACCTTCTTGACGTAACTTCTCCACATCCATCTCCTCCTCATGCTCCTTGAGTTGAGAATGTGGATGTTGAATGCCGAAAAATGATGGCTCAACTGCTTGAACGCTTTGATCGCTTTGAGAATATGGTCAAGAAGTACTTGAGTCATTTTCCTGTACCTCAATGATGTCAATGATGGATAATTAATGAAAATTTATGTTGTTTAGAACTTTGTTCTGTATTTATTTACTTATCTGTTCTTACTTTCGCTCTGATCTTATAACTTCTGAAGTGTCCTCCTTTTTGGTGATGTCAAAAGGGGGCATAGATACGTTTAGATAAGAAATAGGTTTAATGCATGAGATATACTTGTTAGTAAAACGTATAATATATGCCAACATGACGTGAGTTGTTTTAATTAAAATTGAACAATGTGTACTATAGCATCGGATTCTTTTTTTCTAAAAAACTCTTCTTGTTTTTTTATTGAAAGTTCATTTTTTTTATAAGCAAAATGTATATTGATTTAGAGTACAATGAATACTCTAACCCATATATAAGATGGTAGGGAAAAAAAACAAAAAAGAATAGACCCTATGTAAATATAATAATGAATCTAGCATAAGACCAGTATTACTGTACACAAGCGTTTCACCTGGTGAAGCAAAAAAAGGGAAAAAATTCTGCCAAAGAAATAATCAAATCCTATATTCCAAAAACCATAGCATGACCCGCCCATACATGAACACCTTAAACAATCAAGAGCAAATTGGACAGACTTCAATCTTCAAACCATAGCATGCATCTCGAGACAAGGACATAGAAACAGGGCATGTATATTCAAACAAAACTAGAGCCATAGCCTCAGAGTTAGAAATTATATAGCAGCAGCACTAGTTTTGCCCATCCTCAAGGCAAACAAACGAGCCGTGCTAAACCCAAATGTAGAAGAAATTTCACTTTCATGGCCATTGACCACACCGCCATTTTAATTACTTCTGAACATCAAACTTCACAGTCCACCAGAAAAAACAAATACATTGAGCGCCTATCCACATCACCATCAGAAAATAAGCAAGACTTCTATCATGTTGCAGCTATCAACAAAAGAGTTAGGAGCGTGATAATGCTGCAGCCCCCTTTACAGAAAAACACCAATTCAAAACTGTAAAAAGAAAACCAGAATTGCTGCAGGTAACAGAAGTAGATGAGCCCCAGTCACAACCCAACCAAGAAGACAAAAGAGATTAGTCTGAGAAAGTCTATGAAAATAAAAGATCCTTTCCACACCAGTGTTTCGCTCCACTCACCTTTCAAGCTGTTTCTCTCAACCTCTCACTTACCAAACGAAAACAAAAGAGATATACTCAACCTCTCCTAAAAATAACATCCTCACTAAGGTGTTTGTTCTCTCAAAAGTTTCAAACAGCAAGAAGCAGTAACTACCACACCACAAGAGCCTTTTCACAGTCAGGAGAAGCAAAAAGGTCAGAGAAGGACTTAAAATCATAAAAATGTTTGTCAAATCATAAAAAGGGGAAGATTGTTGAGTCTCCAAGCATTTAATATAGTTTATTTACCCTAAGTTTTGATGAATCCAAACATTTATAAAATGATTAAGTTAAACCATATATGAAGTCTACTAATGAATCTGTTTAATTGTACAATCATCTAATTAAAAAAAAAACAAGATTCAAATGATAAACACGCGTCTACTTGCTTACACATATCTACAAGACTTTATGCTAAGCGTTTGAGCTAATGCGTTAAATAGAAGTATCGCTAGTCACACGTCCAACCAAATAAAGACAAAGTCTGAAAGTCCAAACGTCTACTTACTATTTTCAACCGTCTTATTCTCTATCATTTTGAAAAGAGTTTGTTTTCCAAAAAGTTTTACGGAAACACTATTCAACCCATCTTCTTATGTTTACTTTCGTTATTTCAAAAACTTTTGAGATCACCTTTGTAAATCTTTAATGGAAGCATATATGCTTAGAACCTTCAATCCAGATATATATCCACCAGTTTGCTAACACGGGGAGTACTTTGTGCTATTTATGGGGCCTGAATATATATGATTGATCTTTTTCTCTTTTGGTTATATATATATATATTATATGAAAAACAATTGATTCGAAATTACTTTTTGATCAATGGAGGAAGAACACAAAAACATGGTAATAGAAAGGCGATAAGGCCCATTCACCCTTTAGTTTATTATAAGTTGAGAGCCAATTTGAAATAGATTTGTTGGATTTAAGCTGCTACAATATACGTGAACTGAATTTGGTTGAGTATTGCTACAAAATTTTATATCATGAATAAATAAGAAAATTGTACATTATTAAAGTAACAAAGTGACTATTTAAAATTTCCTTTACCTTCAGTTTAAAAATTAGACAAACTAGTGACCAAATAATAATATAGTACGTGTAAATCAAAATTAAAATTAGTTTTAATCCTTATTGCTCATTCACAAGCATGAGTGACAGAGAGAGAGAGTACATATATTTTATTTTATACAATGTATGTAAGTGAGCTCGTGATCAAAGGAACTTGCCCCCATGAAAATATACTCCAAGACCTTAGTTGTCATAATAATTATAAAGAATAAAATCCTAGACAATACCAACCCCCAATGGACCGGAATTTCTCTTTCAAAATTCTGGTTCTCCAAAACAATGATTTGGTATTAAATTAACCAAACATTTCATAACAGGATAATTCACACGCAAAAACTCATGAGAATTATAATATCCCATTCCCCTCTTTCACTGACTCACTCTATAGTCCTATTCTACAATCCCCTCCAAGTGAACAGAGAAACGACACATTCTGGCCATGTGCACTTCTGCCACTGCACCCCAAAACTTCACTGATTCCTCTCTGTTTATATCAGACCTACCCATCTCACAACTCCAAAAGAAGACAAAGCCCACCAACTGCCTTTAAAACCCTCTTACACATATATAGGACCTCGTTTCCATTTATATTAATTATTATACCACTCATTTATCTTCCTTTCCCAATCACATGCAAAATTAAGAAAAACAAACACTCAAATCGAAAAAATAAGAAACGCCAAAACAAAACGCCTCGAATCATTAAATCAATCTTCATTTTCTAGCCTACAATGTTGGGTGTGGCTTAAGTTGTTCAAAATGTATATATGTATATATGAAAGCTATGTTTGAATGACCATGCTAGGTACAAAACTTCATTTAAGTCAAAGGGCGTTCCATCAAATTCCTATTAACGGTAATGATCAGAAAGAAGTACCCAGAAAGAAGTACCAAGTATGCAGCAAACTTGACCACCTAGGGTTAGGGTTTATAGGGAAAATTGGAGTTCGATCACGCTTCATTCTTTATGATTCAGGGTTTGTCATTAAGTGTATGTATGTGTATACCTAATTCTCGTATACAGAAGAAGAAACCAAAAAGTTGCGTAGTTAGCGCCTGTGATTCGTCGTGATTGAATAATATTCTTTTTGTGATTATAAAAATGCAAAAGCATAATATCATTGTGAATTTTTTAAATGGGTTGATTCCGGAGTAGGTGGCAAATTTTGGAGGGATTTGGAAGAGGTGGATAGGAGAGGGAGAAAAAAAAGTGAGAGAGAGAACGCAAGCAAATGGATTTTTGTGAGACTGAGGGATAATACTAATAAGTACTGCAACAGATCTGAGGTGAAGAGAATAATACAAATGAAAAGGGAATCAATGTTGGGATGTATCTGACTTTATGTGGCTGTGAAAAAGCTCAATGAGTGTTCTTTATGTGTTAGTTTATTTGTATGTCTGATGGAATGCCAGTGAGTTACTGAATGGAAAAAAGAGGTAGCTAGCTCACGATATTCCATGCAGTTCTTAGTTCCTTGATCCCTTAAACCCCACAGACATATGACCTAATCTCAGTACTTAAATAATTTTACACACACAGTACATTCTCTATCTTTCAAATTCTCAAACAGTGATTCCACACCTAACCCATCATTGCATGCCTGAACATCAGAGATTTAAGTTCAGTCTTCAAGTATTGTTGCCCACATGCAGAATAGTGAACTACACTACAAAGCCGTGTTATGTTTTCTTCCAAAATTAAAATGCCTATTTGCATTAGTAGATAGAAAAAATTTCTTTGTAAAACTGGGTTAGCTAGGTAGATAGAATGACATTTCTGTTGATCTATCTTGTTTTTTCCTCTTTGTATACGAGTTTGAGTATCCCTAAAATACTCACTTTTATATACTTTTGTTTATAAATAAAAAAAAAAAGATATTTCTGTTGGCATAAAGATAAGAAACTTACATGGGAAAACCCTAATTAACTTTGAAATGTAAGCTAATTAAATTTAAAATGTAAACTAATTACCAATGCAAGAAAATTAAAAATATATTTGTCGGATGAAACAAGAATATATGTGTTGTATACATTCAAAATAAAGATCCAGCCAAACAGATTGTATCATTATCCATCTGTTAAACTTTTATATGATCGATCCTAGTAAAAATCGATGGAACCATCAATTACAATGTCATGTATTCCCCAGTTTTTCAAAACAATCCACCGTTTTTGGCCACTCTATCTTGGAAGAAGTAAATTTTCAAGCTTGTCTATAATTGCAGTATCGTTATTATCACACCCTGCAAATATATGAGGCCCTCAGGAGATCCAATCAAACATGATGAAAAACTTCATTGTAATTAAGGTATTAAAAGGAGTAATTAAACAACCGATCGGCAAGAATGAAAATAACTACATAAGAGAAGAAATTTATATTCATTAACAGTGGGTTTTCTATATATTATACTATACCTTGGACCTGTTACCAAGCCTTAACTCCAGATCTACCTCTTCAATGGAGCTAGGGCTAAATTCAAACATCTGTGACTGCATATGATGTATATCAACAGAGCTTGATTTTGGGAAGAATGGAATTGGTTTCCTCTTCTTGCAACTAATATCTGCTTCTTTGGTCTCAAACTTCACAGGTGAGTGAGTTCTACAAACAACCAAATTCAAGCTCACACCCACATCAGTACTATCATCACTATCCCACTTACCCTTACACCCAGAGTCCAATCCCTTTGAGGCTTTCTCAATATTAGCCTCAGGGTGGAACTTACATGAATATAATCTGGGATCTCTATCTAAATTTGACCATGATGCAGAAGAATGGAGAGGGGAAGTCTTATGGAGAATAGAAGAATTATAAAGTGGAATCAGGATTTCCTCTCTACAGGTGCCATTAACTGATGGAGATAAAACCTTATTAGGATGTGAGGGTGATGAAGGTGAAGCAAGAACATCAGGATCAGAATTAGGGTTAGTTTTATAAGCCAGTCCACAAGCAGGAGAAGGGTATAGGTAACCCAAAGATGTAAAAGGATATTTATTTTGAACTGGCTTGTGGAGGTGAGAAGATTCAAGGTCATGATGACATAGAATTTCACTCTGGGGGATAGAGGGTTGCTTTAATCTTGCTCTATCCCTTCTATGAACATTCATATGGCCACCTAGTGCCTGTGCTGAACGGAACTCTCTCCTGCAAAAGCTGCAAGAGTATGATCTTGGTGGCCATATACAGCCACCAAGAGAACCAGCTGCTGCATCTTCTGCAAAAGCTTGTTCTTCCCATGATGAGTCATCATAGGAAGGGTTAGTTGGTGAAGTAAGATTAGAGCTCACTGAGTACTTCCTCTTTGTCTGCATCCAACATTGACCCTGTTCCATTGGGCACAGATCACAGTAGAGAACCCCAACCTAGCTTCAAGGTAAATAAGGGTTTAGAGAAGAAGAAGAAGAAGAAGAAGAAGAAGAAGAAGAAGAAGAAGAAGAAGGTGGATAGGGATGAAGATGGTGGTGTAAGTGATCCTATATCTAAGAAAGGAATTGAAAGCTACATGAAGTCTACTATGTAGGGATCTTAGATAGAGATGAGTTGGAGGAAAGTTTGTGTGGGTACTCTAACTTGCTTGTCTTGGTGTATAGTTAACCTTAATTTTTGGTTTTTGACAACACATAGTCAATGAGACCCTAGAATGAATACTACTCCAACTTCCCGTTTTTTCTGCATTTTTTTGTGAGGGTAATTGCAACGCAGCCATGGCTTTGAAAATTACTGATGTGGGTCCTGAAATGCCATGGCTACAGATCAGTACAGACTTGACTCAAGAAATCTTACTGATCGAAATCTCTGAGAGATCCAGTTATGCGTTGTCCTTTATTTTTTTATTTTTTTAATGTCCTTGTTTTTCACTGATCAGAGAATATATGGATGTTTTCAAGTGTCTTTTTAATAATAATAATAAATAATAATAATAATAAGCGACTCTATGGCTAAAATTTCCTGTATGTTTCCGTTTCGGATTAGATCTCCTACCGTCACCCAAAAGCACACGTTATCAAGTCACTCAAATCTATGGTTAAAGAAAGAAGAGTGAAATTTTTTTGCATTACTATTTTTTCATACATAAAAATTTGAATGACTAGGATTTCATGCGACTGATCACTTTTATGAATACAGTGAATCCATTTCCGTTTCCAATAGTAAGTATAATTTTGGAACTTATATAGTCATTCACAACTTTACTTGCTTGTTTTGAAAAGGAATATTAAAAAAATTAATTGAAAGTGAATCTTGTGGATTTTGGGTAAAAAGTATATAATTATTTTTTTGAGATATTTATTTTGGTCCTATTAGGTTTTTCATACCTTTTGAGTGTGATGTTAATCCTCTAGGATTGCCCATACCTTTTTTTTTGGCGAAGTTAACAATATTGTTTTGATGTGAACACTATATGGATAATGATTATAAATTATTGGTTTTGACGTTTTTTATTTTCTTGTACAAAGTATGTTATGTTTTGTTTTTTTTCCCATAAAGCATATCTTGTATAACATATCTTGAATGGTAATTTTTTAAAAACTTTTTTATGTTCTTTTATTTACCAATGAATTGCGATGTTTAGTTATCTTACGTTTTTTAGTATACATTGGAAAGATATATTTCTCCAATCAATGAACACCAACTGTGTAAACGGAGGATAATGAGCAAATCATCTTTCTTAGGAAAATCAAAAACAAAGAGAAAATGGAGAGCGAGTGAAGAGAGGTTAGGCATAATGAGAGGAAAAGGCAAACTGCAAGGAGGAGTAACATGGTGTATGGGAGGAGCGAGTCCTATCAGAGGGGGATGAAAGGGTATGCCGATCAGGAATATGATCGACCTGCATTTGAATCTGAACCATGTTTTAAATGAAGATATAAATGCAATTAGTTGTGACTTAAATCAGCATTTAAATGGGTCTTTCAATCTCCCCATTTCGGCTGCCTTGAGAGGAAATCATGCAGACATTATTTTGGAGAAGCTCGACGGTTTGCATGAAGCTGTTCGTGGGATGTATAACGAGAATTTCAATCATCATGGTAGGGACTTGTTGTCAAATGGGTCATATATTCAAGATGTTGGGCTGGAAACGAGTAATAAAACAAGTGGGCCTGTGGGACTTTATTCAATTGTGCAGAGAACGAATGGGCTGAAGGATGTACATGGCCCAAGTAATCACAATTCTCAAACATGCATGTTGTGGACGAAAATTCAGAGGTGTCATCTTGCTTCCATAATCGAAGCTATGAAGTACAGTCCTAGACGAGGAAATAAGGAGGAGGGTCGATGAATCTACTTCATGCTCCAAATCTGAAGAATTTTTTTGTCCTAATAGTATTCCTGAAGTTGCTAATGGAGTCACAATCCCATCTCCCATGGACTCTGAAAATGGAAACCTTCAAGATCAGAACGGTTTGTGGGAGGCGCCGAATTTGGCCTCTGAATCAGACATCGTGCGATGCAATGATAGGCTTCTACAAAATGCAGAAGAGGCGGTGGCAGAGAAAGTATGGAATATGAGGGACGTCACATATAATGGTGATGACATCGTTTATATCTCTAAAATTCAGCAAATGGAAGTTAGGGATCGTGCTGCAAAGGAACAGAAGGTGAACAAACCAGGTAATCAATGAAGTTGATAACTTTCAATGCAGGGGTATTGAAAGTCGAATAAAAAAGAGTAAAATTTGATCTCTATTTACAAAAGATGGGGCGGATGTGTGTTTGATTCAGGAAACAAAAGCAAATGTGTTGGAGGATAGCATGATTCAAAGTTTAGGCGGAAGGTTGGAACTCCAGTGGATACACTACAAAAGAAAAGGGATTAGACAGTGTTTATTTTTTGCCTACAATAACGCTTACAAGCGCTGTTCATATCACTGCTGTGGTAGGTTAGAGGGAAAAGGCATTCTGAAGCGCTGTCTAAAAGATAATTTGTTGTGACTAAGACAGCGCTTCCTTGAGGAAGCGCTGTCTATATACCATACACAAACACAGCGCTTCCTCAAGGAAGCGCTGTCTAATTATCTTTTAGACAGCGCTTCCTTGAGGAAGCGCTGTTTTTTGTATATTTTAGACAGCGCTTACTTAAGGAAGAAGTAAGCGCTGTCTATGCCCTTATTTTTTTTTTTTAAATTTTACATTCTTTTTTCAATTATCCCCTGCACTCAGTAAAACCAATACATACCAGCTGCAATTTCTCATCAAAATCAGTACATATATACCAAAATAACCATTCAAGTATAATTTCTATACCTTAATTACTAACACAGTATACAAAAGTAAGGTTAACTTAGTTGCATATACAAAAAGAAGTCTGCTCTTAAAATTTGTACTACACTAGCAGTACTAACAGAGGTTCACTAATAACACTTATACACTATGTACACTATAACAACACTTTACACTACATACTATAGCTTCACTACTTAATACTAGCTAGCTGCATGTAGGTGCACTTCATATATATCTAAGCTTGTTTGCTGCCCCTGCACACAAGATACACACAACTTAAATTTACAACACATCAACAAATTAGATATACACACACACAATCACTTGCACAATGCACACAAACCTAATAGGAGAGGCACTACTCTAACTTATAACATCATATTATATGCGTACTCTACCTTTATTTTTGGATAAAATTCGTAACAACATAGCGACACCACTCTTCCCTAAGTTCAATAAGTTGATCATCATAATATGTGTCACATTTACACTCAGGAAAGTACTGCGAAATGAAAATTAAATCAATTAGAATTAAAGTAACAAGCTCTCCCGCAAAAGGTTTCCCGAATTCAATATTCAAATCTTCTACCTTTTCAAATAGTTGCACACCCGTCAACGGCAAAGGAGCTCTACGTTCTTCTGTATTCCCATTGAATGCTTATCTCCAAAATCTATAATGATGACTTGAATGCAAAAATTTACGATGCCCAAGGAAGACATTCTTCTTACCATGTTCCAACCGCATCCAATCCGTACCATCTTCACATATAAGGCATGCACACTGACCTTTGATACTATATCCTGACAGATTACCGTATGCCGGAAAATCATTAATTGTGCCGAAGATCATACATTTCAAGGTGAAACTTTTTTCTCTATACCCATCATACACATCTACACCTGTCTCCCACATTTGCTTCAATTCTTCAATTAAAGGAGCCAAGTATATGTCGATATCATTTCCTGGCTGTTTGGGCCCAGAAATTAACAAAGACAACATCATATATTTGCGCTTCATGCATAGCCATGGAGGTAGGTTATAAATCACCAAAATCACAGGCCGTGTACCGTGAGAGCTACTTTGAACACCATGCGGGTTAAATCCGTCAGTAAACAATGCAAGTCATAGGTTTCTTGGTTCTTGCCCGAAATCAGGATAATCATGATCAATTCTTTTCCATTGAGGAGAATCTGCCGGGTGACGCAGCTTGCCATCTTTAATCCTTTCATCCTCATGCCATGTCAAGTTTTTTGCATCTTCTGAACTACGATACATGCGCCTAAATCTGGGAATTATGGGAAAATACCACAAGACCTTCTTTGGAGCCGATTCTTTCTTCTTATACCTTGAGGCATTACACTTAGGACACGTCTTTAACTTTGCATAGTCATTCCGAAATAAAATGCAATCGTTAGGACAAGCGTGTATCCTCTCATAGCTCATGCCAATAGATCGTAACATTTGTTTAGCCTCATATATCCGATTAGGAAGCACATTATCCTCCGGCAACATATCTTTCAATAGTGTGAGTAAGTCCGTAAAGCTCTTGTCAGTCCATCCATTGCCCGATTTCAAGTTATACAACTTTAGCATCGCTGACAATCTTGTGAAGTTAGTACAACCCTCATACAACGGTTTCTCGACATCACTTATCAACTTCTCAAACATCTGAGGACAATCACGGATATCTTCTTCAACCGCGTGTGTCATCTCCTCAAAACGGTCGCCCTCAAATATATTTGTACCCGTATCATCTGACACATATCTCCCACTATTACCCATATCACTAGATTCACCTCTCCTCTCACCATGTTTTGTCCAACAGGTATAACTTTGATCAATTCCATAGCACACTAAATGTCCTTCCAACTCAGCTACACTGACTCGTCTTGTATAACAACAACTTAAACAAGGACATACGATTCTACTAGGGTTTTCTGCATGCCCAACTGCAAACCTAATAAAATCTTGCACTCCGTCCTTATATTCCTTCGACAAACGATTGGCAGACATCTACTTCCGATCCATATTTTCACAATCTATCACAAGTTTAGAGAGATTGATGTCTACATTCAATGAGTACGACATGCATGCATGGTGTATATGTCTACTTGATACTACAGAGTGGGGTTCCTATCCTATCCAAGATTGTAAATTTCGCATTATATTATTGTATATCTTAGATACTTCTTGTTCTAAGAAAAATTTGGCAGCATTTCCCCTTGGTTCTCCAAGCACACAACTTAATTCAGGTGATTATGACCCAAATTAGGTATATACCCAGAGAACAAAGAGAAAATACAAACCAATGACATTCTTAGATCAAGAAGGAAATAAGACATACAATAATATGGATTGAATATGAAGTTAAAATCTCAGACTGTCCACTTTGGACAATTCAAGAACAACTTGTATATTGTGCCCAAAACAATATACAAATCGTTCTTGAACAGGAAACTAAGGTTAATGCATGTGTATACCGATGCTAAAATAAACATGTCTAATGTTACAACTAAATGATTAAAAAAATTCAGGGGAATAGCAAGTACCGTAGTGAAGCCGAGCAGCTTGAACAGCAGAGAGTTGATTGACAGAGGTGCCTGAGAGAAACAACGTTTTATTAGTTTCTTTATTTCTTCCGAAATCAAATACCAAATTTTAAAGGAAGTACCAAGAGCTAGTCAAGTAAGCTACCTGAGAGAGGAGGCAACCGAGCACACCAACAAGTTTGCTCCAATCGAGCAAACACCAACAATGAAACTAAAACTGAAATCAAGCAAACACGAGCACACACACATACACATATCAGAACTCATAATTGATCACTAACCTATCAACTAAGAAGCAATATATAACAAAGTAGACCAAATTAAACCATACTTACCTTTTCAACAAGATGCTTTTTAGGAGGTGCAAGCAAGTAGTTCAGAATGCAACCCAACTGGCCCAAGATTTCAAATCTCTGCATTGGAAATAACACACAACTACATCAGAAACATAAATCCAACCTGAGATAAGTTGAGACATAGGTCTTAGGTTCAATGCTCTTGTAAAGCATAAAAATACTAACCATTTTATACACATTATGGTTAGGAAAAAAAAAAGTTGAATTCGAACATGAAACAAAAGTCATTGTGTATGCACATTACTCAACAGTACAACCAACACCACAAGGGCCAAATTCATGATTATCAACTCCAGGGAAATGACAGTGTCTGTTTCTTAGCAAATGTAAGAGATGATGGATTAAAAAAACTTAAGAACTATCCCTATGACAATATTGAAAATGTGTCACGAGTGAGCTATGATGGATTAGACATTCCATAACAAAAAATCTTTCTACACATTGCATTTTTTTCACTGCATTACCAATTCTCTGTTCTGTACCAATGTCATTTGCTAACAAAACCAAATCAGAGCAGGGGTGTTGTCCTCATTCTTATCATTTAATTCAAATACATAAGCTGAAAATGTAAAATACAAGAATTCAACAGCCTAATAAGATAATCTATATTACTATTTTAAAAATTCAAATTTTACAGTATATAGGGAATGAAGGGGTTAGAGGAGGGTTTGCAGTGAAGACGGGGTTGCAGGGAATGATGGGTTACCTGGAAGCTTGCAGTGAAGAAGAGGGCTTTCAGAGAGAAGGTGGTTGTCGCGTTGGGTGAAGAGGTGGTTCTCTCGGTGGTTCTTGTGTTGGGCAGAGAGCAGGCCGCACGAACAATTAATGCACTTGATGAGAGGTGGTTCTCGCGGTGGTTTGAGAATTAATGGTGTTTGCGGTGGTTCTCGCAGAGGTTAAGGTTCGAGAATGGTGGCAATGATGAGGATGAGTGGTGTCTAACTTAGGTCGTGGAGGAGGGAATGAACAGTACCTGAGTATTTTGTGCGAGCGCGCGAGGAGGAAGTATACGTTATGAAAATTTAATGCAAGGGTAAAGGAGAATAGACAGCGCTTACTCAAGGAAGCGCTGTCTTAGTATGACCTTAGACAGCGCTTCCTTGAAAAAGCGTTGTCTATTCCCATACATTAGACAACGCTTCCTTAAGAAAACGCTGTCTATTCTCTTATCAACCTTTTAACAGCGCTTCCTTCATAAAGCGTTGTCTATTCTCATTCATCTAACAACGCTTGCTAGAAGAAGCGCTATTGCACATTCTCCGCATCATTAAACACAGCGTTTCACTAGAAAACGCTATTGAAGGTGCGCTTCCAAAGGCATAATCTGGCGTAGTGATAGCTAGCCCGACTTCCGGATTATCAGGAGGCATGGTGATCGTGTGGAAAGTAGGGATTCTGAAGCTAAAATTCTCTTTTTCAGGAGAAGGTTGAAAAGAATAGGGCCAATATTGCAAAGAATGCTATATAGTCAATATTTACTCTCCTTGTGATATGGAAGGAAAGAAGAAGTTGTGGCATGATTTAACAATGTCAAAGAAGGGTTTTGGAGGAAATTTATCGGTGGTAGCTGGGGATTTTAATGTTGTTGTCTCTAGGGAGGAAAAGGTGGGCCAAAATGATAAAGGAAGCAGAAAGGAAAGTGAGGAGTTTCAGTAGTTCCTTGTTGATATGAATTTGATTGATGTTCCTCTTTTGGGGAAAACATTTACATGGTTCAAGAATGATGGGGCGGCAAAGAGCGGACTCGATCGTTTTCTACTGTCAGAAGATCTCTTTGAGCTCTAGCATGTTACTGCACAATGGGTGCGGCAATGGGTGCGGCAGAGGGACGTTTCCGATCATTGTCTTGTGATGCTAAAATTGGGACTCTCAAATTGGGGCCCCAAACCATTTTGTTCAACAATTGCTGGATTCAACATCCAGGATTTCATCAGTTCGTGTTGGAATCTTGGAGTCAGTTCAAGGTGGATGGCCACAAGATCTTCTCTTTCAAGCAAAAACTAAAGATGCTAAACGAAAGTTTAAAAAAGTGGAATAAAGAGGTATTCGGCTTGCTGGACCTTCAGATAGACAAAACAAGAATGGAGTTAAACGATCTTGATGAGGTGACAATTGTTGATGAAGGCAGCGCAACTAAAATTAATAGGCAGTTAATAGGGAATTTATGGCAGCAACTAAGAGCCAAGGAGAGCTTACTTTTTTAGATAGCATGAATGAGATGGCTAATAGAAGGGGACGCTAACTCTTCTTTTTCCATGCTCAATTAGAGCTCGCAGAAGGCAAAACCATATTGTGGCACTTAAGTCTGGAGATTGTTGGATTGAGGGAGTAGAAGAAATTAAGAAAGCGATGATGGAGCATTTTTCGAGATTATTTTCTATATCTTCTTTGAAGAGACCAACTCTAGATGGGGTTAACTTTCAGCAGTTGAGTCAAGAGGACAATATTTTTCTCACAGTCCCTTTTTCTGCAGAGGAAATAAAAGAAGCTATGTGGAGTTGTGACGGAAATAAGAGCCCAGGTCCTGATAGTTACAATTTTAATTTTATTAAAGGTTGCTCGGATGTGCTACAAAATGAGATATGCGACTTAGTTCAGGAATTTTTTAGTAACGGGAAGCTACCAAAGGAAGTTGCTGCCTCGTTCATAGCTTTGGTCCCCAAAAAAGATCATCCTCATACCTTATCAGAGTTTCGCCCTATTTGTCTTACTGGCTGCATTTATAAAATTATTTCGAAGTTGTTGCCATTGAGATTAAAACATGTGTTAGGGTCAATTATCTCTCCATGCCAAACTGCTTTCTTGCCTCATAGACAAATTTTAGATGGAGTTGTGGTTGCAAATGAATTTGCTAGACTTTCTTGGAGTATATGATGACTCGAATGGCTTTTTGTGATAAATGGAGATTGTGGATGAAAGCATATGCTTGCTCTGGATCTTTATCTTTTCTAGTAAATGGGAGCCCCACCAAAGAAATACAGGTTGCTAAAGGTCTAAGACAAGGGGACCCTTTTGCCCTTTTCCTATTTCTCATAGTGGCGGAAGGTTTAAGTGGTCTTATGAGGAGGGCTACTGAGTTGGGTTTATTTCATGGTTTTAAGGTTGGTGAGGAGGACGAAATCTCTTTGCTTCAATATGCTGACAACACTCTTCTAATAGGGGAAGCAATGTGGGAAAACCTTTAGACTTTAAAGACTATCCTTAGAAGGTTTGAATTGGTATCCGTACTAAAGGTGAATTTCTTTAAAAGCAATCTTCTTGGGGTACATGTGTTGTAGAGTTACCTAACAGCAGCAACAAGTTTTTTACATTGTTCAATTTGTAAAATTCTATTTAAATTCTTAGGTTTGTCAGTAGGTGCAAATCCACGAAAGGCTAACACTTGGAGGCCTATTATTGATTTGATGAGGAGAAAATTGGCAAGCTGGAAGGGCAGGTTCTAATCTTTGGGCGGCAGAGTGTTGGTTAATTCTGTTCTCTCTAGTTTGCCCCTATATTATTTCTCTTTCTTTAAAGTTCCAAAGAAAGTCCTAAAATGCTTGATTGGCATCCAAAGAACCTTTCTCTGGTTTGGAGGGGATGATTTACATAAAGTGGCTTGGGTAAAGTGGGATGTTGTATGTCAACCAAAGAAGTGTGGCGGCCTGGGAATAAAAAACTTGAAATTATTTAATTTGTGTTTGTTGGCAAAATGAAAATGGCGTTTTTTGACGTGAAAAGATGCAATTTGGTATAAACTTCTTGTCTTTAGATATGGAGATCTAAATCGGGTTGTGTCACAGGATAGAAGACTTTGCGAATTGAAAACTTGATATAAGACTTTGCTCGATTGAAAACGCTTCGTATGTCCATTCTTTTTCGTTCTCTAATGTTGTGAAAATGAGGGTAAAATGTGGGAATAAAGTCCGATTTTGGCATGATGAGTGGCTTGGCAATTTCACTTTAAAACAATATCGCCCTGGTCTGTTCAGTATCTCCTTGGATAAAGAGGCTAAGGTGGCAGATGTTGGACAATGGATAGATGATACTTGGAATTAGAGTTGGAGATCGAGGAGGGCTTTGTTTGCTTGGGAAGAGCATTTACTGTTGCAATTGCAACAACTTTTACTTTCTGTTTCACTTTACAGTGAAGGAGATAATGAGTGGAGGTGGATGGAAGACCCATCTTCTATTTTCTCTGTTAGATCAGCATATGGATACTTACAACACCATCAGTGGTCTGCTTTTCTTGAGGAACAAGGCCAACTTGTTTTCAAAAAGTTCTGGGAATGTCGAATACCTGCAAAGGTATTATCATTTTCTTGGCATCTTCTTTTGGACAAGTTGCCTACCCGGGTTCAACTATTTAATCGGAATATAATTGTGGATCAATTTGGGATTTCTTGTTTTTTTTTTGCTTCTCTGAACAAGAAATAACAAACCATTTATTTTTCTCCTGTAGCTTCTCATATCAGGTGTGGTCCCTTATTTATGCTTTTTTTTTTGTACCCATTGATAGGTGTGTGACGTTTAAGGCTGACGAGGGCAGGGAGTGATCGCCGGTGTATGAGGCACGGACAAGGAGCGGCTCCTGGAAGGCTTCTAGGCAAAGAGACACATGAATAAACTGAATTCACATCAGAATGAGAGGGATCCTGAGACTGTACAGGTATGAGACTGCATAGTTAAGGAAGACTTAAAGGAATTGATTGGTACTACCTATACCAACAAGATGCATCTTCTTTTCGGGAGCCCAGAACATAAGAATTCCATAGTTAAGCGTGCTTGACTTGGAGCACTTGTGGGATGGGTGACCTTCTGGGAAGTTTCTCAGAAAGCGTGTGAGTGAGGACAAAGCACGCTGAAAAGATCCATGTTGGTTTGTGGGGACAATCGACAATCCTGAAAGCAGTCCGGGGCGTTACAAGGTGTGAAGTATCCACCGTCGTTAACAGTGACTAATCTCCGTCGGGAAACCTGAAGGCACACAAGGTGGGTAGTCCCCTCCCAACCAGGTTTTTTCCATTCGCAAGAGCCAGGATTCAAACCCTTGCACTTGCTTAAGGGGTCCAAGCCCTTACCACTTGGACCAACCTAAGTTGGTTCCCTTATTTATGCTTGGTTGGGAGTTTTAGTTTAGGTTGGTCCCCTTATTTATGCTTGGTTGGGAGTTTTAGTGGTCTTACACAATGAGGGATATGATCATTACATTCAACACGATAGTTTTTTGAGGGGAAGAGGTTAACTGGTCTCTTTGGTTGCTGAGAAATAAAATAGTTTTCCAAGACGTAGTTTGTGATATGTGCGCGGTTATAGGCCTCATCAAGATTCGCTCATGGTCGTGGTTTTCAACTTGGAAGCAAGGGAAACAGTTCCTATTCTTTGATTGGCACGTTAACCCTTTGGAGTCTTTGAAGCAGAGTATTTACCAATCATCATCATGATTAAGAAGGTGTTTTTTGTTGCTGGTGATTCTGTGCCCTATAATATGCACAAGGAAAATGCAGCAATAAGGCTTGGGTGAAGTGGATATGTGCAATTTCAATCTCAATTTGCTGGTGAATGTCTCTGGATGGTTCTTCTTTGAGTGATGTTTTTTTGGTTTTGTTTTAGGTTGCTATTAGTATATTGGGCTCAACTACTTTTAATTAGGTGGTTGGTTAATTTTTTATGTTGTTATCTGACGAGCATGGTTCTTTTTTGTGTTATCCCTGCCTACTATAACACGATTGTCACATGCCTAGCTTTGCAAGTGGTCCTCTTAAATGGTGCAGGTTATCACACGAATTTTCTCAACATCTGAGACTCTTTTGCAAGTGCAGCTTGGGGGAATACTTTAGTTGGTATTTTGCTGGGGGTGATTTGGACTAGGTCATGCGGTTCTTAGTTTTTGTTTTTGGTTAGCTGGAGAGTTAAGAAGTTGCTTATTGGGGTGAATTTTGTAATGTTTGATATGTTGCTCTTTTTGCTATATGTCTTTGTATATGGGTTAGATTATCCCTAGTGCTGTCATCAATATACTCCTTTTGCTTATAAAAAAAACAAATAATGTGGAAAAGATTCCTTTCTTCAAAAAATTGTTTAACTACTCTAATCGTTTCTTTCATGTTCATGCTTTTCAGTATATGTAAAAGATTTAAGCTAGGGCTACATACAAATTTGAGTATTTCTTTTGGCGGATGTTAGGAGCTGAACCTTGCTTCTTGCAAAAAAAATTTTGTGCGGCTGAATATATCATAGAGTTGAGACTTTGGGTTTATTGTTTGGATACAGGGGCTTTTGGGGCTGACTGTGGGCGTTATTTCTTTTTTGGTTAGGTCTTTTCCTTTTGCCTTCATTGTATTTTTAGTGGTGTGTTGCAGATGATGGTTGAGTATTGTGGTGCCAACATAGTTGGGATGACTTTCCTAATTGTGATGCTTTTGCACGCCTTTTTTTTTTCATTCGGTTTCTTCTTTGTATACGGGTTAGAGTACCCCTCGTACTCCTTTTAATATAATTTTTTACTTATAAAAAAAATTTGAGTATTTCTATGACCTGACTAATCCAACACAATTAATAAATTTTTTGTTGATTCAAGTCATTAATTAAGTCTGTTGGGGTAAAAACCAATAACTCAATATATGTTGGTTCGGACAGTAGGTTAAGTTTTTTTAGGGGTGGCAAACGGAAGGATCGCATGGACTTTGATTCAAATTATAATGGATGAGTCAAAAACAATCCACCAATCCATTTCGATCCATTAAAAATGTATTTAAAAAATCTAATCCATCCATGACCTATTTAATAAAAAACCATCCAACCCATCTATTAATCATTTTTATATGGATGAATATCTGACCTATCCATTTAAAAATATATTACGCATTAAAATTATAAAGGATCAGCGGTCCAACTAGTCGCCGGTCAGCGATCGGTCGGCCGATCGACCATCGGTCGGGGAGTTGGCGAGTCGGAGAGTAGACGATCGGACGGTAGCCGGTCGGCGGGTCGGGCTGTCGGGGGTTTAGGGTTTAGGGCTTCGGACCGGTCAGTCAGTCGACAATTGCATGGTCGGGAGTCGGTCGATCAACGGTTTAGGGTTTAAGTTCGGTCGGCGATCGCATGGTCAGCGGTAGGTCGGTCGGCGGTTTAGGGTTTAGGGTTTGGGACCAGTCGACGATCGGCGATCGACCGATCAGCGGTTTAGATTTTAGGACCATCCGGCCTGTCGGCAGTCGTTTGGTCAACGGTTTAAGGTTTAGGATCGATCGGTGGTCGATCGGGCAGTCGGTGGTTTAGGACGAATCGGCCAGTCGACGGTTGGCCGATCGACGGTCAGGATAGTAAATGATTTTCTTCTATTTTTAATTTTGGAATGGATAATAAATGATCAACTTCCTTTTTTTGTTTGGTTCAATGGATTAAAATAAATATGTGATGGATCATTAACCATCCATTAATAAAAAAAAATCCAACTCATTCAATCCATTTAGTATTTTTTGTTATTATTGGATGGATCGGATGGATTTTGTTATGGATGGACCAGATGGATAATTGATTTGCGGATCCTTTTGCCAGGCCTAAGTTTTTTAAACCTGGTAACCCGACCATACTATATGCATTACATGACTTTACAGGCACGCACTTTGTATGTTCTTCTATTTCCAGCACCATTTGTTTCCTTTTCTATTAGTGTTTTTCACTTTAGAACTCGAAAGCTTTTCTCCCCTCTCTCTTTCGTCACTTTCTTCAACTCTTCCCCTCCATTAATGCTTTCAAGTGCAACGATGAGAAAAGCTTGAAGCATAGTGGATGCTTCATGAAAGTACCACAAATAAACACTAGAAGAGGGGTTGAATAGTAGTCACTTCAAACTTTTTCTCAAACAGATTTCTTTGGCAGATGTAACAGGTAATCAGATGCATGACTCGTTTGAATATATTCTTAACAAAAGGAGTTATAAGTTTAAAAGACAGAGACACTTGTTTAAATTAAACTTATTCATTCCCTTTTAGTTAAAGCAACAAATACAGAGATATAAAACAATTTCAGCACAATATTGATATTGAACAGTTATAACGAAAAACAGATTCAATCAAGTATAAGAGAGATGGGAATAAGAAGACTGCACACAAACAATTTATCCTAGTTCGTTCATAAAAACCTTGAGCTACATCCAGTCCCCAGCAACAACTGAGTTTTCTTTCATTATCAAATCAGATAACTACAACGAGTATTCTTTTCACACCTAGCCTCTCCAGGCTCAACAAGTATTGTTCATAATAACCGACATCTTCATGTCGTTGAGTATTCTTTTCATCTAGCCTCTCCAGGCTCAACAAGTATTGTTAATAACCGACCGCTTCGGGTCATTGAGTATTCTTTCCACCTAGCCTCTCCAAGCTCAATGAGTATTGTTCTTAACCAGTCTCTCCAGACTTTTGCAAGTATTGTTTTCACCTAGCCTCTCCAGGATTATTGGGTATTAATGAAGGTTACATAGAAATAATCTCACAACACTCACAGAGTGTGTTTACAATGAAGTACAAAGAAATGTTCTTCCTACACTCACACGAGTGGATAAGTAATGAGGTTCATAATAACTGAGGAAAATCTCTCATAACACTCGCTTGAGTGAATATAGATATGTTTGAAGATAATTCCTATCAAGATGAAGATCACAATATCTTCATTTCTCGCTTAATGCAATGGTAGTGATACACACTAACTTGTGCATTTTCAGTCTCTCAATTTTCTCATCTACCATGCTTCTTCCTTTTTCATTTTCTCCCTTTTTGCTTTGATGTGTCACATACACATATGTTCATCATTTCTCATTTTCTCTCTCTCTTTTTCTCTTTTTCTTCGGGTCTTCTATTTATACTCTTCTCAGCAATAGATCCGTTGTGAAGTATGCTAGTTGTTGAGATGAAATAGATCCATTCTGATGAGCCATTAAATGGAGAGAAACGTTGGTCTCAGTTTAAACAGAGGAGAGAGATATTCAGATCGTTGCAGAGTCCTTTTGTTTCAGATTGTTATGACTTTTTGCCATTTTAGAGCATGTTTGGAAAAGATAGATTTTTCCCATTTCAGCTGTTTTTTGGCTAAAAAGTTGTTTCATACATAATCTATCATGTTTGGCAATTAGCTTAAATTTATAAAAAAGCTTTTTTTGGGGAAAAAAAGCTGTTTTATGTCATCTAATTTGTTTTAGCTTAAGATTGTTATGATTTGATTATTTCTCATTCTCAAAACTCTCTTCCCTATTTACCCCTACAAAACTAACTTCCAAATAAATATTATTAAATTATACAAATAACTTCATACCCTTTTTCGTAATTTACTATGTAAAAAGCGATTTTTTTAGACCATCCAAACGAAAAAGATTATCTTGAAATCGCTTTTCAGCAAACAGACCCAAACAAAAATAGATTCTGATTATAATCGATTATCATAATAATCGATTATTCATAAATCGATTATCAGCATAATCTTTTTTTTTCCAGCTTTCCCAAACACACCCTTAGTGTAAGTCATAGGTGCCTCAGAGAAAGTCTCTTTGCAGACTTCTTAAACGAGCTAACTTAATTTCTGAATACTGAAAAGCAACCTTCATCATATATTTGACTTTGAACTTTGAGATGCTTTCCTTTAGATAAAGACGTATTTCTCCTTAGAGTTTTTTCTCAAGATACTCTTTAAAGATGCATCTGTAAGATGATCAGTTATGCTTATGACGCATTTCCTTTAGACTTGATAGATGGATTTGTTCTGAAGAACTTTCTACTTTCAGATAGACATCTTCATGATTAGACGGTGTAACTTGATATGACAAACGCTTGATGTTGGATAAGACAAGTTGCCTTAAACAGAGATAGTTTTTGCAGGCTTCTTCATAAGATGATTCTTGAAGATGCAAGATAACTTGAATAGATTAGACGAGCAATTAAAGAGGATTTTTAAGGACATTTATAGTCTTCTGACGTCTCCAAAAGATGAATCTTTGTCTTGACGTAAGCACAGAACACATACACTTATTGTACTTTGAATAAGTATCTTCTTTAGATACAGAGCTAACTTTGTTCTTTTTGATAGGAGCATCTATCAGACGCTTAGATAAAGTGATTGTTTCAGTCTTTGGTTTCAAGAGAGCTTTGACTGCCCTTTAGACGCTTAGATAGGATGTGTATTCTCAGAGACGAGTCTTTGATCTTTTTGAATCTTTTATTCTAAGAGACAGACGATTGATAATATAGATGCTTCATCTTATTATCAAGTATCAAGTTCTTAGATAAAATTCATGATACTGCACACTTAAACAAGATCATTAGCGATGTTCATAAGGTTCACTTTAATCATATGGTTTCATCAAAACCTAAACAAAACTTAAACGGAGACCTAACACATCTCCTGGTTCGACTATGATAAACCATTCACTAGCCATGAGATTCAGAATGTGAATTGCCAAGTCACCGAGAGCCCTTCACTAGCCATGAATCTCGACAACAGCGTGACCTTTGAGGCCATGGTTCTAAATTGCGGTTGTGGCCGCGGATACCATCACGGTTGCTGCAATTGCGGCCATTGTTGTCACTGCAACGCGAATTGCAGCCACTGCGGCATACAATAATTTTCTGTTTGTGCCAAATGTAAAAAAAAAAATCTATAATTATTATAATTCTTTATACATCTTTTTTTAATAGTGTTTTATAAATTTTTATTCATTTTTAAGACATTGCATCATCTTTTTAAAAGAAACATTGAACGAAAGAGGACTGAAAACTCCGTAGCGGTTTGATGGGGTCTCTGGCGTGGCCCGTTGTGGACAAAACACTATTTCGTTGCGGCCGTTATACGTGATTACATATCACACCACAAGCGCGGCTCGATGCTATTGCAGTGACTGTCGCATCAGCAATATTGTGGCCGCAAAACATGATGCAGTCCACAATTTAGAACCATGTTTGAGGCTACCAGCCCAGTACCTACGAGCTTGTTTTGCACAAAGAATTAAATTGTACGCTATGTGTGGTGAGGCGGGTTAGTACAGATCTTGAGTGGGTAATAGAGATAGCAAGCACATTTGAATAAGTTTCGATGAAGACTGACGATTGAAGATAGCAACTGGAAAATGGGAAGAGTTTGGGTTTTGGATGTGGTAAACCAACATTCTACATGTTTATTGGGGGATTTTGTTGTGAAACTTTAAGTTTTATCGATTTGTTTGAGTAGATTTTCAACTAAATTTCCTTAACTATTTTAGAATTATAGAATCGGTCATTAAAATAAATTGTTTTGAAAAAATAAAGGTCAATATCACGAGAGTTTTCTGAATCCAATAATCTATAAAAAAAAATATCCCTAGCTTGTATGGGGTTCTTTAGTAGTTTAAACCGTCAAAATGGAGCAGAGAAAACACAAGGGGAAAGTGGGGTGTAGGAGGAAAGGTGATGGGTTTCGGAGAAGGGTTCCTACCTTTGTTAACCATAATTTCAATTTTCCTGGTAAGTCTCGAAGAGCAGTGGATTCCCAAGACATTGGTATAAAAGAAGGTGGTCATCTTAACAAGTTCAGTTTTAATGAATATTTGGGGAGGGTGTCGAAAAATTCAGTTTCGTACTTCTTCACGAATATTCTAGATAACTTTGGCGCACAGGAATTATGGAGAATGTTTTCGTATTGGGGAAAGGTGGTAGATGTCTTTGTGTCGAGGAAAAGGGACATAAGAGGTAGGAGATTAGGCTTTGTGAGATTTGCACAAGTTCTTGACCCAGTTGTGCTGGGCAAAAAGCTAGATCAAGTTCTGATTGGAAATATGAAGCTGCAAGTAAACGCTCCAAGGCACCAACGTAATGTTCAGAGGAGGGTAAGTCAGACACAGGTAATAAGGGTAGGAGAGAACAAAAACGTTTTTCGTAAAGCTCAGGTCAATGGATTAAGAAAAGGCATATCATATACATAAGTTGTTCATCAAGGGGTAACAGGCACCTGCTCATCTCTTCAACCTGTCCAGAAGGCAATAAAGCTTCCAAATAGAGATAATTTGGAGGACGATTCATGGTGTCATTTGAGTTATGATATCGACTCGAAAGTGATCGATAAGTTGAGCTTAGCGTATGTCGTAAGGTTCGTAATCCGGAAGGAATGTTTTTCTTACAAGAAAAGTTTCATATGGAAGGATACTTTGTAGTGCATGTTACTCCAATGGGTGCAGATTTAGTTCTTCTTGAGGCGGAACACGAAAATGTGATTTCGCTTTTAGTTTCAGAAGCTAAAGATTGGGTGGAGAATTTGTTTATTGAAATATATTTGTGGCGTCCTCAAGCAGTCGCAGTGGAAACGATTGCATGGATTAAATGTAATGGAGTGTCGGTTCATGCATGGAGCGAGGATTTTTTTCCAGGTTTCTTGTGTCCAACTCCTGTGCATACATGAACATTGATTACTGTACTAAGCGGAGGAAAAGGCTAGATATTGCAAGGGTGCTGGTTAAAACGTCTTTGCAAAACACTACTAATGAGGCAATCATAAATTAAGCAAAATGGAACCAAGTTGAATACATTAAAACAAATGATTGATTAAAAGAATAATTTAATCAGAACTTAACGATGAAATTTAACGAAAAGGATCAAATTGCTTAACCTTTTGACAAGTAAGGGGATCAACTTAAATATTTTTAAAATAGATGGATCAAATTAAATAAATTAAAATAAATAATAAACCAAAAGAATAATTTAACCTATCGGTTTTTAAGCAAGTCATTGGACTTTTGATCACCTCTTTTTTTAGATGGAATACTGTAATTCTTTTTGAATCAACAATGGATCTACTTTTCGTTTACACGATGTTAGAGTGGGGTCTACCTAGGTCAGGGGAGATTGTCCCCGCTCAAAATGCAGAAACGAGACCAATAGATCATTAGGCTATAAGGAACATGTTTTAAAATGGGTCTTGCTAAATGCTAACTAACACCTAATATCTTATTAACATTTGCCGCTTTAGTATCTATAATAAATTGGACTAAATTATAATCCACTGTTAGCGGGAGAATCTTTGAAAAACAGCTGTTATTTTAGAAAAAAAAAACTATTTCGGATTTAATGTGATATATTTGACAAACCTGATTAAATTACAAAAAAAAAACTATTTTTAGAGAAGTTTGAAGTTTATTCAAAAAATTGTTAGATTATGTTGAAACCAATATCAATATTTTCATTTCACCCCTGAAAAACTAACTATTAAACAAACATAATTACATTATACAAATAATTTCATACTTTTTTTGTAATTTACTGTATAAAAGTGATTTTTTTACACAATCCAAACGAAATAGATTATCCTAAAATCGTTTTTCAACAAACGCATCTAAACATAAAACCGATTCTGTTATAATCGATTATAACAATAATCAACTATACATATAATCGATTATTGAAATAATTCATTTTTCACAGCTAATCCAAACATACAATAGAATCAGTTTTATATTTGGATTTGTTTGTTGAAAACCGATTTTAAGATAACCTATTCAGTTTAGATTGTGTAAAAAAAATACAGTTATGCATTAGATTACGAAAAAAAATATGAAATTATTTGTATAATTTAATAATATTTGTTTGGTAGTGAGTTTTGCATAGGTGAAATGCGAAGAGTGTTATTGTTTCAAAATAATGCACTAACTTTTTAAATAAGTTACAAACTTTTAGCTTCTTTAAAAATTGTTTTTATCATAAAAATAACTATTTTATAATTTAATCAGATTTGTCAAACATATCCAATTAAATCCAAAATTGTTTTTTTTTTTCGAAAAAAAAGTTGTTTTCTTGAGATTTAATCTTTCCTAAACATCATATGAGGCGGCTACATTTACGTTTTTCACAACTGAAATGGTGTGGGATGGATGGCTATAAGATATGTTGGAAGATTAAATAACCATCCAATACATAAATTTGATTTAGGAAAACTAATCCATTAAATTACCATCCAACTCATAAAATAACCATTTCAATAGATGGACTGAATTAGATTCATACACGCATAATGCATTGATTTGCCACCTCAATGTATTATATGGATAGGGGTGCTCATCGGTGTGGATCAATCTGATGAACCCGAAAATTCGAGTCAAACCAAATAAATTGGTTCAGATTTTTTTGATGTTCAGCTCTGAACCGAACCAAACCAAATATTAGAATAATTGAGCATAACTCCACTCTAAAAGCTAGCTCATAGAGGGAGGTTTGTCCAAGTATTATAAATGGTTTTTTGCTCATATTACTAACCAATGAGGGACTTCCTTATTCTCCAACACGCCCTCTCAAGTCCAACTGGTTTGGCCAAGTTGTGACTTGTTTATTTTTCTTCAGTCTGGGCTTGTACTTCAAGTTATTTTTTTGAGCCTCAGAGGCCTCAGGTCGTTGTTCATTTTATTGCCTGGGTTTGTGCCTTTTTTTCTTGAGTCTTAGAGGCCACATATCTGATAAAAATTTTTTTTTACTTGGACCCTTTTTTATTATTTTTTTTAACTTTTTTTTTTATGAAGTCAGTGGACCTATGTGCTCTGATACTATATTAGGAAACATGGTAGAGCCTATAGAAAAAGAAAGAATAATTAAGAGAGAATATTAAATGTAGAATTGATTGAATAGGAAAAGATGATTACATTAAGCCAAATATGTGGCTTATATACAATATGAGAAATTAACAAATTTGTAACTAATCATAACTAACCATAACTAACTATTATATCTCTAAATGAATCTTGCTATTGGCAAGAAAAGAATGAATTTGTATATGAAAAGAATTGACTCGTTGGAATTTACATTAGTCAAAAGTCGCTCTAAATTTGGCTCAATAGACCTCCAAAAGAATCAATTATCAATGCTTAACCACCATCGTGAGTAGAGGTTAAAAGAAAGAAAGCCAATTTTTATTGTTTTTGGTTGAACATTAATCGTATAAAAAAACATAGAATATGACATATGCCATCAAAATTATATCAAAACAAAAGAAAGATTGAATCTGCCTTCGAAGAGAATTAATCACAAACACCTTGTGGTCTAGATCCAAATTTGAAGGGCCCACTATCTTTATCGAAGTTCTTGGCTACCACTTGAAAAAAATTGTTGCCAGAAGTAACCATGTGTTGCAATGCTGATCAATTTTTTTTTCTTTTTTTGTGGAACTGAGAAAGAGAAAGGGAGATAAAAGAAAAAGGCTTGAAAAGGAGTGATACAAAAAAAAAAATAAGAAAGAAATTATATTTTTTTTTTTTGAAGAGTCTGTAATGCAAAAGAGGGACTATAATATTTCTTTTCCTCTAACGCTGCAAAGAATAAAAATGGTACAAGATCACCATGAATGGTAAGTTGAAGAAAAAAAAATATGAATAAACTAAGAGTTAAAAGATGCAGCGGAAAAACTACTCATGGTGGAAATCATGGGAATTCCGATACCATATTAGAATAATTTGACTTAACTCCACTTTAGAAGTTACCTCATAGAGGGAGGTTTGTCTAAGTATTATAAATGACTATTTGCTCATATTACCAACCAATATGGGACTTCCTTATTCTCCGACACTAAACCTAATGATAATCGGTATGGTTCATGGGTTCAAGCATTTTGGAATCAATCCGAACAGATTATTATTCTCGAATTGATGACAATCGGTGCGGTGGGTTGATTCTGAATGCTGAGGGGCAATGGATTTACGATTACTCAGAATGTGGGGCACACTACAGCATATATGGCAGAGTTATGGGGAGAATTTGAGGGTCTCAAGATGACTAAAGCACGGGGTTTGCCCAGGTGAAACTCCAGATGGACTCTGAGATCGTGGTAAAGTGCTTGAAGGGGGGATGGAAAGGGAAGTGCAAATGGATGGAGCTTGGTAACTCCAATCAAACGCCTTCTGAATTCTAATTGGAATGTGCGGTTCTACGTGCATACCGGAAGGCCAATAATTAAGAGTGCAGATTTACTTGCATACATGGGCAGCGGCTAGCGATCATGATTATGGATTGGTGATATATGAGCATCCTCCTGTGCAATTGGTACAGATGTTTCTAGTAGTTGATGTAATGGGAAACTCCACTCCCCGTCGTATTGTTTTGTAGTTTCTCTTAGGCCCTGTTTCATACAAAAAAAAAAAAAAAAGGTTTAATTGCATTTTTGGTCCTTATAATTTCATCAATACGTGATTTTAGTTCTTGTAGTTTCAATTACTCAAATCAAGTCTCTGTACTTTACAAACACGTGATTTTGGTCCTTGTAGTTTCAATAGCTCAAATCAAGTCCTCGTACTATCACATATGCGTGTTTTTAGTCCCTATAGTTTAAATTGTTCAAATCAAGTCTCTATATTTTCAAAATTATCTAAAAAATTATTAGATAATTTTTTTTTAAATTTAAAATATTAATAAAATAATATATAATTATCATTCATATAAAACTAACAATATATAAAATTTTATTGTATAATTATTTTAACAAGGAGAGGAAAATAAATACTCGTAGAAATATAAAATAATAATTATTTACAAGTTCACAATATAATATATATATATATATTATATTTTATAAAAAAATAATATTAAAAATTTATTTATTACATATTTTATATTTTTAATTTGTAGATAATTATTATTTATATAATCATACGAGTAGTTGTTTTTCTCTTTTTGTTAAAATAATTACAAGATGCAATTTTATATATTATTAGTTATATATTATAATAATATATTATTTTTATCAATATTTTTAATATAATAAAAAAATTAAATTTTTACCTAATAAATTTTTTAACAAGGTTTGAAAGTACAAGGACTTGATTTGAGCAATTGAAATTACAAGGATCAAAATCACGCATTTGTGAAAGTACATGGACTTGATTTGAGTTATAGAAATTATAGGGACCAAAATCACGAATTTATGAAAGTACAAGAACTTGATTTGAGCAATTGAAACCACGGGAACCAAAATCACTCATTGGTAAAACTATAGGGACCAAAAGTGTAATTAAGTCTATAAAAAAAAAGATAAAACTCTTCTTATCTCTTTTCATTAAATATTTAATTTTGAATTAATGATTTGTATAAAGATTTTATTAAAACACCCATAAATTAAAATTGTTTTACACATAGAGCAACTTATAGTTCGTATCCAATCCAATATAATTTACTAATTTATGTTAGACTATTTCAGGATCATACTAGGATTTAGAACACCTAAATAAAATTATAAATTGCAAATAAATTGTATATCTCTTGAAGACATTTTTGAAGGGTGTTGAAGAATGCACACACTTGTATATGTCAGAACAAGGTCTTCCACCAGAACTCTCTCCTTTATCAAAACTATCTCTTGGATGGAGCAATGAGCAGTTACCAAGCGTGAGAGTCAAGTGGGGATCCTGCCCTTCTTATATTAGAAACTATAGCCTAACTTCCATCCATCATAGATATTAGGCCCAATAGGCACTACACATCATCTCAACACACTTGCTAATTAGGCTTGGCCCAATAATCGTATTTATACATGGTGATTCTCAAACTCATAATAGATCACATAATAAAATGAGCTCACAGAGAAAAATAAATCTGGTCATACATTCATTCCATTTTAATAAAATAAAATTACATCAATCAATAGAAGCTCAAATAAAGATAATTCTAACATTCTCCCACTTGAACAATATTGACTGAGTTTTATTCATTTTAAAATTCATTTTGAAAATGACTCTCGGGTTGAACAACTGTTGCCACAAAACAACATGAATATATTCACCACAAAAACATGATTGTAACACCCCTCCTTCTCGGGTGTCACTTTCGTAACCCCAAACAATCTAAAGTATATAAAATCAAGATTTGTTGGTTTACTTTCGAAAAAACTGATTCCTTTACTTAGGTCTTACTCATTGTGAAGATAGTGAGAAATTTTTTTCTTCATACAACACTGAAGAGCATGTACTCAAGGTAATCATCAACTACACATGTATATACAAATAGGTATCATTAGTCAACCACATACTCGAAGGACCTTGGACAACTCGTCCGTCTCCAAAATATATTGACAGAAGTAAAACGCTATAATATCCGAAAAACTAGGCAGTAATAGGTCTGAGAATCTTATCTCCAAAACCCCGGCCATCAGTAGCTACTTGCAGCTTACATAAAAGACACTACCTCAAAGGAAAACCCTAAGCCGATCTAACACTAACAAAAGACGTACTACCTAATATATGTCGTATCCCTGAGACTAGGTCTCGTCTTCAACCATCCATATCTCTTCATCGTCAGCATCGAGCAAATCAAGCTACTGAGTCCCTAAACGACCCAGAGAACTGTTGACAAACATCTGTACATGTATCGAAAAACACAACAAGGTGTCCAACATGTACAGGCAAGGGTGAGAAACCAATATATGAATCCAAAAACAACTATATACCCAAACACAGACAGCAGATTCATATAAGCATGCCTCACATAATCATCATCATGCATAACTTAGTACAACATATCATAGTACTAAAGTAAATCACAAGGGCTTCGTGCCCAACAGTCAACGTTATTTTCAAAACGTATGCATGAGCACTTCCACATATATCAACTAACGTTCAGTTCTTAATTTTCGGAAATCTCATCATCATTCAAAATAAGCTGATCAGGCTCCAAAATCATTGACCCGCAGGCAACAATGACTAATACCAAATTGGTCAAAACATAAGCACTTGACTCCCAGGAAATAGCATATGGGCGCGCATGTCAGTGGTACTTACGATGTAATCAGTCATACTATATTGTCCACTCAGGGCACAATACGAACACACAGCACGTATGACCTCATTGTCCATTAAGGCACAATGTTACATGATGACACAAGTCATCCCCAGGTTTCCTTGCCATCAAGGTCCCCTCATTGCACGACACGTTTGCCAAAAACACATATGCATGAGAAAACCATTTTGTTTTCGTCAGTTTATCTTTGTCGTATCGATATTTCCTTATTGAAGCATCAACGCTATCAACCACCACAATGTTTTAGACTCTTAAAGCCTTTACAACATTTTTCTCAAAAACTGGACACTTAGTCCAAACTCAAAAAGGACACGCAGTCCACACAGCTCAAACTAGGGGTGTTTGCGGATTGGATTGGATCGGTTTTGTACCAAAAAACCATCCGATCTAAAGATGAAAACAACTTGTGGTTTGGATTGAATCGGTTTGCTTCCTTAAAAAAATCCGATCCAATCCAATCCAATCCAATCAAATGCGGTTTGGATTGAATTGGATAATTCGTTTTTACCTATATATCGTTACATAGTTATATTAAGCCAAAAACCAACATTAAACCTATATATACTAGAATTAATGTAGTTCTAGTTCCTAAGTACATGCATGAAATCTTCTAGTACATAAATAACTATTGATTTCTAGGTACATGAATAACTATACAAATTCTAATACATCTAGTATTTGACAATTCCAACAAAAATATTAAAGAGAATGAGAGTGTTCGTTCATAAAAGTATAAAAAACAATGCTTAAGTATTAGTAGTACTATAACTTAAAAAATAATAGTATATGTATATAGTAGGTCGGTGTGGATTGGATTGGATCGGTTTTCACTAGAGGATCCAAAATCCGATCCAATCCAATGAAAAAAAAGCGGTTTTTGGTTTTTTGTTTCGGTTTTTGCGATTTTTGGTTTTTTGGTTCAGTTGATGAACACCCCTAGCTCAAACCCAAAAATCCCTAACCGATGCACCAGTTCGGATTTTGGATTTGGAAGCTCGAAAACGTCCGCAAAACCCTTAGGACCACAAAGAATGTCCATTGGCTTTATAGGACCAACGCATTAACATAGGTCCTTGATCCTCATGTTCTGTAGAACCCTAGAACCCCGACGTCTCGGTTTGTAGGTTCCAAACCAAAAACCACATTTCTCTTTTGAAAACTCACAAATTAAAACCCAAATGTCCGAAGCTTACACAAAGCCTTCGGGATTGGTTTTCCATAAAACAAAACTCGTGGTTAAAAACCACTTTTTCTCTTTCGTAGTTTTTCGGTAAAACTCAAACTTTGAAATACGGTTCGTAAAACCCTTTTTCTTGGATAAAACAACTTGTTTTAAAACAACGTTTCCAAAAACACTTTCCTCAAGAAATTTTCTATTATTACCTTAAAAACTATTGAAGTCTCAAAAAAACATCTTTCACATCACAACTTTGTTTTTCTCCATTAAAGCATTTCTTTCTCCCTTTTACCCTTTTAAGTCAACTTATCCTTAATAAAATAAATGTTTATTTTTATTTATTCACAAAGGCCAATTATTTCTTTTTCTTTCAAAGTTCCTTGAAAAACACTTTAATATTATTATTTTTCCTTATTTCATGTTTCAAGTTTTTTGAAGCTTTTATCTTACACGATATCGGATCCTAACCGGTATTAGGTCCTTTAACGCAATAATCATCACAACAGTCATACAATGCATTCATACATTATAATTCAATGTCAAGTAATAAAATCAGGCATAAACAGGTAATTTCAAATATAAGCAACTATCAGCAGATAAATGAAATCACTCCACAAACAACCAAACACAGATAAATAATTACAACTCAAACACACAATTACAGTACATAAATGTCGGAATTTGAATTCCTTAGGTTTGTTCCCTTACCTCTCGGAGTTCCTAAAGTAGTGACGAATCTCCCGATCACCGATCTCTCGCTGGATTATCCGATAATCACTACACACATACAATCAATCAATGTATTAACGCAAAACACAAACATTTCTTTTATTCTCTCCCTCTAGGTTTTGGCCTTGTGCCATTAAAAATAGCTAGGGAGTTCCAAAAATTCCCATTTCTTGGACACTACCCTAATTAAGTGAGATAAACCTAGATACAAGCTTAAAACATCAAAATCAAACAAAATCCTACCCACCCACCAAGGGGGTAGGTTCGGCCCTTAATTACCATTGGAGCTAGAGAGTTCCTTTGGTTTCCAACTCTTAGATTATGAAAGAATACCATGAACCTAGATCAAAGAAATTGATTTGGTATTAAAAGGATTTATCTACAATTTTTCGTGGATTTTTGAAGTTTATGGGTCAAAATCCTAGCCTCCATGGATCTTGAATTTTAAGAGATGAAAAGAGAGATTAAGAGAGCTAGAGGAGAGGTAATACCTCCTTGATGCTTCAGCTTAAGAGAAAAAGGACTTGATTTCACCAAAAATCCTTCAAGTTTCAAGCTCAAAAATGAAGAAAATGGTGAAGAACAAAGAGAGAAAATGAAGAACAAAGTGAGAGAGAAGGAGGAAGAAAGAGTTGGCTGAATGGCCTTGAGTGAGTGTGAGGTTAAGATATTTTTCACTTAAGGATAAACTTGTAATTACCTTAGGACATTTTGGTAATTTTGTTAAAAGACCAGGGGCATTTTGGTCATTTCGCGTCCAGATATTTTGAAAATCATCATGACACCGGCATGAGTCCCTAGGTGACTTGACCTGATGTGACATCAAGATTATCCGTTAGTGGGTCCCGCTAAATCATCTACAGCTCCAAACGTCTCCCGGTTCGAGTTCTCGCCCGAATAGTTTATATTATTTTCACTTTTTAAAGTCAGGAACTGATTTTAGCAAAATTGTAGAGAATTAAATTCTAAGGCTAACTGTCTCGTTCACGGGTCAAAATTAGGTCTTTATAATAGTAAAACACTACTATCAGTGAAAAACGCAGACCGGACTCCGTCTGAGTTTTCGACCCAAAATTTAACCGTAGCGCCCTATGATAGCGTAGAGCATGACTATGGTCTCAGATTATTTTATTTCACTCTCTAGACTCTTCAATAAAATACAAACACAAAAATACTATTTAATTCATATAGAAGGCTTGAAAAATCGGGGCGTTACCTTAGTTGTAACTGCCCGGATTCCTTTCAGGATTACCGACTGTCCTCACAAACCAACACGGGTATTTTCAGCGTGCTTTGTCCTCACTCACACGCTTTCTAGGAAACTTCCCAAAAGGTCACCCATCCTACAAGTGCTCCAAGTCAAGCACGCTTAACTATGAGGTTCTTATGTTCTGGGCTCCCGAAAAGAAGATGCATCTTGTTTTTATAGGTAGTACCAATCAATTCTTGAAGCCTTCCTTCAACTGTACAGTCCCATACCTGCACAGTCTCAGGATCCCTCTCATTCCGGTGTGAATCGGTTCACTCATGTGTCCCTCCACCTAGAAGTCTGCCAGGAGCCGCTCCTTGTCCGTGCCTCATGCACCGGCGATCATTCCGCGCCCTCGTCAGCCCCGGGTGTTACAATGATCAATATCGCTAATAAAATTATTAGCTAAGAATCATGGCAAAGACAAACTATTCAAAGTTTAGTTTACTAATGATCACATAACTGACAATCTCATTAGCATGATCCCAACACAAGTGTGTAAGTTCAGGTACACATTATAGCATAATTCATGTGATCATTTTCATGTTACTGTGTATGATCCTACATTGTGTTTTCCCAAGAAAACGCATCCAATCTCCCAAAAGGAGATTTAACATGTTTCACAACTTCCATGAAACAACATTTCCATAAAGGAAACTAACATCTTTTTCAAGAAAGATGAATTTATTTTTTTTAGAAAACATTACCATCTCCCTAAGGAGACCATATCCAAGTTTCTCACGAAACACCATTCCCCAAAAAAGGAACCACAACATCCGGAGGCAAATACAATAATAGAAGTGATAAATGGTCATTTCATCAATAATATAAAAAAAAATTATTAACATGCACATCATATTATTGAATTGAAAAAAAAAAAAAAACATAAGTCCAATGTAGTAAAAATAATATAAAAATAATAAAAATAAAAATAACAACTCCCCCTAACCAATTACATCAAAGGACTTTACAACACCCATGTTCTCAACATGTTTCATAAACACTATGAGTCTAAGACCCATAGTTAAGGGGTCTGCAAGCATCTCCTCTATAGAAATATGCTCAACAAGAATCTCTCGATTCTCTATCATTTCTCTGACAACCATGAATTTAATCCTTATATGCTTAGAAGGTGCAATGGTTCTATTATTGTTGGTAAAGCAAACAGCAGAACTGTTGTCACAGAAAAGTTTCAACGGTTTAGAAATAGAGTACTCAAGGCCAAGAGCATAAACAAAGTTTCTTAGCCATACAACATGAGATGCAGCACCATAACATGCAACAGACTTTGCTTGCATAGTTGAAGAGGCAGTCAAAGTTTGTTTCACACACTTCTAAGATATGGCCCCTCTAGGGATGGCAATGGGTATCTTATCCAGTGGGTACCCGCAAAAATTACCCATGATGGGTAGGGTAATTACCCGCACAATGGGTATGGGGGCGAGGAGGGGTAATTACCCACAATATTTAATGGGTATGGATGCAGGTACCTTAGTACCCACCCCAACCTATACCCGCATATCTACATAATAATATTTTTTAATTATTATTATTATTATTATTATTATTATTATTATTAGATATATTAATATTTTAAACTTGGGCTACCTCTTTGGTGATCCTGAAACTAATTCCTCAGTGTGAAGGATGTTTTTCATTCGAACCTACCATATGTTAAATAGATACTATTGCCTTGTTATTAGACCAGTGAACATGTTTCTAGTGTAATTGGATCAATTGCCTAGACAATATTGGAGTGGCTGATGGCCGAAACTATGCTAATTTATAGGTTTATTGTGCTGTGAAATTATGTGGGTTTCAATTACTGAAATTTATATATATATATATATATATATATATATATATATATATATATATATATAAAATTAAAACAATTGATTGACTTGAAATGAAAGTTAGCTTATTACTTTCCTAGCGTTGTTCAGTTGTTCATCACTTGAGTTCTTATCCTTCCTGAGTTCCTAGCGTCGTTAAGTTGTTCTTCACTTGAGTTCCTATCCTTCCTGAGTTCCTATTCTTCCTATCCCTATAGATCCTAGTGTAGGACTTTAATAATGTTCTTTTTTGTTATATACTATCATGATATTTGTTTGAGAACATGCTAGAATACTATGTTTTGTTATATACTATCATGATATTTTAGACTTTAACAATGTTTTTATTGATTTATTGATTTTTTAGTTAATTAAAGTGAGGGTATTGGGTGCGGGTATGGATACTTAGATACCCAGCGGGTAAGGGTACGGGTACTTCAGTTGCTACCTAAGCGGGTCTGGATTTGGGTACGGGTATTTTTTTAAAACGCGGGTATGGGGACAGGTACTATAGTACCCTACCCATACCCTACCCATTGCCATCCCTAGGCCCCTCCAACTAGCATGAAAAAATATCCAGAAGTAGATTTCTCATCATACGGACTGAAGGAACCTGTTTGAAACACAAGAAGGGGGAATGAATTGTGTTTCTTACGTTTTTAAAACTTTTCGCAAGCAGATATATATTTTTGTAAAGATGTTAACCAAAGAAACAGTGATGGACATAGAGAGCATTTCTAAAAACTTTGGACGCTTTCTGAAGGGTTATAATAAGAGAACATGCGCGTTTAAGAAATCAATTCAATCCCAAAGAGTTAGTTAGAAGATAAACTAAAGCAATAATAAAGGAAAGAAAAGAACACACGAATGTTATCCTGGTTCACTCTTCACCAAAGAGCTATTTCCAGTTCTCTCTGCTTGAGAGCTTTCTCCACTATAACAAAAAACCTTTTGTTACAAGTATTTAACACCTCTTCAGGCACACTAAGTATTCTTTCCACACAAGCCTCTTCAGGCTTAACCAACTAGGTTTTGAAAAGAGTTTTGTTCTACTAACTCACTAAGTGTGAGGGTTTGAAATTAAAGCTTAGAACTCTTGAGCGATACTCTACGCAGAGAGTGATTTGAAAGATAAGAACAGAGTGGGCTTTACAAGCTTTGATATTTCTCTCTTGATTGCTTGTTTTCTTGTGTGCTTGAATATCTTTCAATTTTTGATTCAGGTGTGCATCTCTTGGCTATTTTGCATCTTCAAGATGAGAAATATTTATAGCAATCTTGTTTTGATCAACTTCAGTCTTCAACGGTTGGAAAAGAATCCGTTCTGCCCTTGCACTCGAGGGCCAATCTCCGTCTGGCCTGAGGAAACCTTTGCACGCCTCCGTTACCTTTTGGGAGGCCTACGCCCCATAGAAACTGTCTACCTACCTTTAAACCCTACTAGAGGTTGAGCCCTGGATAAAGTGCCTAGACCCTGGGTGTAGGTACTTTTGGGCTATCACCACTAGGTTGATGATATGGCTATTGTGATTGATTGAGGTTGACGTGTTAAATGGTTTATTTGATTATCTGTTGATTTATTTTGTTGATGTGGCTTATTGATGATATTTGTATTGTGAAATTATTGTTGAAATGTTCTGTTGTGATTTGACTGGTTGAGTGTTGATGAGAGTATGGTGAGTGTTGATGTTGTACGGGTTGATATTGTTGTGGTCCCGACCATGGAGCTGTGGCTCGTAGACGCAAGGCGTTATGATGTTGATACTGATGACGATATTGATGCTGATGTTGATGTTGATGTTGATGTGATGTGATGTGTCGTGGTCGTGGTCGAGTGCGTAGGCGTGAGGTATCGGTATCAACCTGCGATGGATGTTTGTTGCATAGCATATCATTTTATACCACAACATTTTGTCCCAAAGGGGGATTTCCAATTAGGGACGTGTTACTTTAAATCCCGAGGCGGGATGTGATGTGATGTGATGTAAGCCCGACGGGGATGTTCAACTGGGGACGTGATGTATCGGCCGACATGCATATAGGGAAGTCAGCATATACATAGGGACTAGTATCCCTCTTATAAGCTTATCTAAGAGAATGATGTTTGAGATGATTGTGATGGGTGACTTAAGAGATGAGTGATTTTGTGTTGTATATGTTATTTGTGTCGTGTGATGTATATATATATATGCTGTCATGATGCCCCTCTCCCATATTTGATGATATATGTTTCTTATCTTCAGCTATTTTCTGTATGTGTTGCTCTTATTTTATGGGAAGACCACGAGAAGGAACCAGGGCTGAGGAGCTGGATGACATTCCTTACAAGCTTGACGCCGGAGGACGTGCCACAGACCTTAGTTTCGAGAGGTCGGGCAATGATCGTGGTTAGCCGAAGAGTTGTCTCTCGGCCTATTTCTTCGTACTTTCATTTGGTCTGTATTAAGATATTTTGTATGCATTACGTTAATATTGTAGCCCTACTGACGGGACAACTGATGTATATGATATATTTATTTATATTTTAAAACTGTGTACTCTGAAGCATTGCGTGCCGTGTATTTAATTGCTTCTGCGCTCAATTTTTCGCTTCGCTTCGTATTTATAAGGCGCGCTAACATTTATAATGCGATTAAGATTAGTTAATATCTTAGGTTCTACTGATGGGATGGCAGATCGTCTCAATAACATTAATGCCTACTTAATAACACACCCCACTTAATCCTTGCCTCTTCTTGTAAAGCCTTCACCTTCATGTTTGGTGTGTGCCTCAAAGTTGGAACAAACTGTTTTGTAATCCATCTAGTCTTGGCTTGTCTATTTTTTGCAGTCCGATAGCATGTATGAGCAGCTTCCGAGCTAACTACCTGAAAATAAGTCTGAAGGCTTGACTTGCTCACCCTAAGATAGAAGGTACAACCATCCACACACTTCACCACTATCCTTTTCTTGTCATTCTTTACAAATCTAACATTCTTTTTTGCCTGCAAAGCATACTACTTCACAACTGCTCTTACAAGATCAGCAGATGTAAATATCTGCCCTACTTCAAAAGTAACCGGTGTGTCATCTGACAGTTTGAACTTGGGAAACTTCTTTGCCCCTGTCCCTTCCTCTTCACTTGATGCTGGGTTGTCAAGGTCATCTGACTCACCATCTTCATTCTCAAAATCAGAAAATGTAGTGGGCTCTGGGTTCCTTGGTGCTGTGGCAGCCCCTCCAGAATTAAAAAAACCCTCAACACCTCCCTCTACTTGTGGACCTCTTGGTGGTTGTGAACCACATGCATTGACTGTTTCCTCAGGCAGAGCACTAGTCCAATCCCACTCTTCATCATAGTCACTGTCCTCTAGAGAAATTTCACTATCCACATCCTCCTCAGCCTGGCCATCATAGTCCTCATCCAAACTATCAGATCCAACTTCTTCCCCATGCCCTAATTGATCCCCGGGATCTTCAACTACTTGCACATCAGATTCTGAACTCTCACTTGCATCTTTATCTGCAACCACAGGGGTGTCAATTAGATGCTCCACATACACATCCACTTTACTATGCCCTTTCACATCTTCGATGAATTGAATAACATGTTGGTCATTACCGAGTTCCTTAAGACCAGTGGACAAGTCTTTCTCTGGATGCCTATACCAAAGACACTTGGAGGATGCATAACCAATATGCTTCAAAATTTTCCCCAACTCAATTGACAAAATTTGATCTATGTCCCACATATGTTCCATCTCATATATCTGTCCCCTTATATATTCGGTTGGGTCAGTAACAAAAAATCCACCGTGATGGAATCGAATGATAATTTCGTGGTCCACAGTAGGCCTATATGGAAAGTAACATGAAATCAAAACCAATTATTTATTACACCTACCTAAACCAATATTCAATACCCAACCAACCAAACCCTAACAGTATAAAGCAAAGACAAAACACTAACAGTACAAAGATGGCGACAACAATACAAATTAATGGCTTACCTGGATGTATAGTTGTCGGGTAGTTTCTCACCACCCCAAAATCGTGGGTTCTCTTTGCCATTTGGCTTGTCTCCTCTCTGGCTCGAGTCCATCATTCGAGTGTGAGATTCCCCTGCTACACTTTGGTCCCCTACTGGTTTTGTGTCTCCAATAAAGCTTCTTCCAAACTTCAACAATGGTCCCCTACTGCTACACGAACGATGGAGATTTCACAAGACCTTTCAGCTCTCCTTATGCTCGTTAATTCATTCTTTTAAAACCTTCTAAAGGTCATTTAAGTATTGTCCACCAAATTTGCCACGTTAGACACATCAGACAGCCTGGTAAGAGTCAAATGGATCAACCGTTAGTAATTGGATGGAAGATGGACAGAAGGACTTGATTGTAACGTTAGAGAAACTTTAGGAACCTAATTCGCGCAATTGAAACTTTGGGGACCAAAATCACACAAATATGAAACCTGGGAGACCAAAAGTACAATTAAGCTTTGATTTTTTTATTTCTCAAGAATTAAAATATCACCATATTTTTTTAATTTGATCCTTTACTCAACAATAAAAAAGCAATTGGGTTAACTCAAATTTTCAAACCAAAGAGCTTATTAAATAACACATGTTAAATCAGACTTTCAAAATCTCTCTCCGATCCAAGGAACCCTAACCCCACTGTGTGACACCACCACAGTAGATTTTGCATTTTTTGATCTTGATCAAATCGGATTTCCCACTGAATCATAAACTCAATTCTCACCCCTCTCACTAATCAGGTGCGTCCTCTTCCTTCTCATCTTTCTCTTTTCATTGCCTCACACCACCCATTTAATCTTAATTCACAACTTGGTTAATCCAATGCCCCAGTTTGCAAAATTTCGTTTTTTCTCATGCTTACACAGATTCAAAACCTTTCCTTTCTTCTCCCAACAAATGGGTATGGCTTCTGTTGCAGATACCCTTTATAGCCATATGCATAAAAACAATGGCAGTGTTGAAAATTCCTTGTCTAAGGTTAAGCCTAAACTTGATTCTCAATGTGTCATTGAAGTCCTGAGTAGGTGCTATCCTAAGGAATCTCAATTGGGTGTTAGGTTTTTCATTTGGGCTGGATTTCAATCTGGGTATAGGCATAGTGCCTACATGTATAGAAAAGCATGCAACTTGCTTGGGATTGTTCAAAATCCGAAGATTATTTGTGATGTGATTGAGTCTTATGAGGCTGAAGGGTGTTTAGTCACTGCTAACATGTTTAGAGAGGTTTTGAAACTGTGTAAAGAAGCTCAGCGTGCTGATGTGGCTTTGTGGGTGTTGAGGAAAATGGAGAATTTTAACTTGCACCCTGATACCTTGATGTATAATGTGGTTATAAGGTTGTGTTGCAAAAAGGGTGACATTGAAATGGCTGAAAAGTTGGTGACAGAGATGAATTACAATGGTCTTTGTCCTGATATGATTTCATATATGACAGTGATTGAGGGATTATGTAATGTGGGTCGATCGGAGGATGCTTACATTCTGCTCAAGGCTATGAAAGAACATGGATGTACACCCAATTCGGTGGTTTTCTCGGCTGTTTTAGATGGTTTTTGTATGTCTGGATCTATGGAGAGGGCTTTGGAGTTGTTGGATGAAATGGAGAAAGTAGGTGGGAATTGTAGTCCGAATGTTGTTACTTATACAACTCTGATTCAAAGTTTCTGTAAGAGAGGCCAGTGGACAGAAGCATTCGACATTCTGGGTAGAATGAAAGCTTTTGGGTGCCATGCAAATCATGTTACAGTTTTTACTTTGATTGAGAGCCTTTGTGCTGAGGGTCGTGTGGAAGAAGCTTATAGGTTGATTGATAAAGTTGTGGTGGAACATGGTGTTTCATATGGTGATTGCTGCAGTTCACTTGTGATTTCGTTGATAAGGATAAAAAGAGTTGAGGAAGCAGAGAAGCTCTTCAGGGAAATGCTTGCTGGTGAGGTCAGACCTACTGCTTTGTCATGTAGCCTCTTGCTAAAGGAGCTCTGTATGAAGGACCAGATACTCGACGGGTTCTACTTGCTCGATGCAATAGAGAATAGGGGATACTTGTCTTCCATTGACTCTGATATTTATTCTATTCTTTTGGTCGGGCTTTGTCGAAGAAGCTACTTGACGGAGTCCACAAAGCTGGCAAGGATGATGCTCAATAAATCAGTTCTTCTAAGAGCTCCATACCAAGATAGTGATATTGATATTCTATGTAAATATGGAGAAAAAGATCTAGTGAACCAATTAACTGGTATACAAAAGGGACTTTGATGATAAATTGTTTTCTGAAAGAGGTCACATCCATTGTTTATTTGCTTCATCTGTTCTTCAAGTTTACATTGTGTAAGGATTGGTTTTTGTGATGTAGGCTGATAACATTGGTTCTTATCTTTCCTCGAAGGTGACAGAGTACTTTTGTTCTGCCTCTTGAGAACAGTATGCTTGCATTTGTCTCTTTTGCTAAGCCTATTCTTAGTTGTAGAAACATTAGATTCTAGTTATTTTTGGTATGTTCTTAAACCGATTTTCCTTGTACAAATTGATGACCTTGAAATTGCTGTTCTTTGATATAATGAAGATAATGAGTCAAGAATAAAATGGTTGAAGTATAAGCTTTTTGTCCTTCTTTTGTCACTTGTGTTTAAGACTGACTGACCATGCTGCATGGCTACTAACATTCCATTATGATTTAGTTAGCCTTTGACATTTGAATCTGAGAGTTTAACTGGCTATGGAAGCTTTTATTCAAAGGGCGCTAATTCCGTTTCCTCACCTAATTGGCAGAGGGAGCAACAAGTTTTTGTTCAACCTGTTGAGGATGCAAAGTATTGTTTGGCAAAGTTTTACCTGATAAGAGCAAGTTATTAATAATAATAAATGTCTCATTATGTTGAGTTCAGAGTTATGCAGTTATGCGCACAATATGTTTTAGGCTGCAATGTGCATCATAAATGCTTAAGATAGTAAAGAAGTTATGAAACGTCAGTTATAGTTGGCCACATTGTTTTGATTTATAGTTTTCTGATATCTTCTCTAATTGTGCGGAAAAGAAAGATGCACCAAATGAGCATTTTGTGTATTTTTCTGTGTAATTTTTTTCAAAGGTTGGCTAGTTGATCTTCTAATTGCAATACAGGACCAGAAATTATCTAATTCTCATTTTAAATACACTTTAGCACAGTAGTCGAAGTGCAAACAGCCCTGATAGCTCTATTATATGATGGTATAGTAAGTAGATTCTTGTTGAAATCTTGGAGCAATATGAGGATCATCAACGGTAGGTACTCTTTCAATTCTTGTAATTTTCTTTGCCTTATTTCCTTGTGCCATCTGTATTTACAATTACTTTACAGATAGAAGATCTTGCAGCAAAACTTGAATCCGGCAAGAAGGAAACCAGGAGGTGTTAAGCTGAAGTAGATAACATGAAGGTCAGTAAAGTGTTAGCTTTCCTTACATGGCTAGATTGTTCCAATGTGGAGAATGCATATGTAATGCAACTGTTGAATTGATATTTCCTAAAATATAATCTAATATTAAGGCTAGTGGCTGAAGTTGAGCATGTGGCACCTGAAAAAAGAAAGAAGAAACTGCACAGTTTCCCATAATTAGCTATGCACTACTTGCTCCTTTTTATCACGTGCTCTCATCTTTTTCTTCGCCCCATCCATTTCAATTTGCATAAGATTTACAAGCTTTCACTAATCTTTTGGATTTGTTTAGAAAATCCTCTCCCACTATCTAAAGTTGTTTTAGAATTATTGAATTATTGTCATTAGATGACATAGAATTAATGAGAATATATTCTTTCCCAAACATCTGTGTGGTCTACATCTATATGTCTGTGCCTACAAACACATAAAAGCGAGAACTCCCTCACAATTTATTTGGAAGATTTATTCATGCAGGTTTATACAAATACATATGCTCGTTTTCTAAAATGTGCTTGGAATAGAAAAATGAGAAAAGCAGAGAAGAATGAAACGTGTATTTATGTTTAGATGTACTCGCAAAACACATGTTATGCATGTACATTTATAATGTTTGTTAATATCTCTGGGTTAGAGAGAAAGGAGGCAAGAGTCTAAAATGGACTGGTGAACCTGTATAATTGATGAACTGACTACAGGAAATAATTTGACCCATCCTATTAAATAAGCTCATGTAATTAAAAGCGCCAAAAGGCATGCTTTAGGCTCTAAAGTTGAAGGAAGGTTCCGATGCCTTCTGCTAGTTTCGGTGCCATCACTTTAGTGAGGTGCACACCTCTCGCGCCTTGAGGGCGCTTTTCCCTCGTAGCAGAGCACCATGCGAGCACCTGACATAAGACAGTGGACATGGAGCGCACGAAAGTCTTAGGTTGTAACTTAAGACAGTGGAGTCATTTAACAATTGAAATGTAAAACATAGGAGGCAAAACATCGATAACCGCTTGAACTAATAGACACCTTTATGTATTTTATTTGTCCTCTATTGTTTTCTGCACTTTCTGTGATAGTTTAACACTTACTTTTCTTTTGATCTGATTTTGTTGCTGATAAAGCAGCATGATCTGTTATTTTGTCTTGACTTGTTTTCAATTTGTTCTTTTCCTCTTTTTTACACTTCATATGATTAAACTTGTTTTTTTATTACTTTTCCCTTCTATATATATATATATATATATATATATATATATTGATTTTCTTATGTTTTTTAATGCTTTTTTTTTTGGTTTGGTTTGGTTTGCAGCTTCAATCGTTTTCTGTTTTCTATATGGCATGATCTGTTTTCTGTTTTCATGCCACATGCTGTATTAGTTTTGCCCTATTAGCTTTGGTGCTGTTTTAGTATACATGTAGCATGCTTTGTATTTTGTCACGGGCAGTCACGCTCTCTGTAGCATAATACAGATTAATGGCTTTTTCATTCCATCTATTTTTATCAGCATTAGAATTAATATATTATAATACCTCTTATGTGTGTGTTATGTATTAGTATATTTTACTCTTTTTTTTAATATTATTGCCTTTCTTCAATGTGGCGTATGCTTTTTGGTGCTTTTTGGTGCCTCTTGCCTCAAGGCGTTTAAAGGCCCTAGTGCCTTAAGGGCACCTTTCCCTTTGGCTACCTCATCACCAGTGCTTTGTTATAAAATCTTAGAACTGATTAGGATGAGGGCAGCCAAGTTTGCTATATTTTTTATATTTTAAAGATTTTTAATAGAGTATTCTGATTAATTTGCATAATAGCTGTAAAAGTTTGGTATGATTGTTGTAGGACAAAAAGGAAATGAATATGAATAATAATCTTTACAAAGTACAAAGCGTAAAGAAGATTGTCTCGAACCATATTAGAGATTGAAGTCTCCTCTAATGTGGCATTTACTGGAGCTTTCTGATTTATTCTGATGCTGGCATTCTGTTCTGAGTATATATGACTTCTATGAGTAAACAGTGGATCTTTTGAGATAAGCATAATGGATTTCAGTGAGTTATATATCAACTGAGCATCATGAGCTTCATCGGTCTGCAACAGAAAGTGCAGATCCATTATCCATATCTCCATTGCAACTTTCTCCTAAGTCTCCAATAAAGGTTAAGTCTTCACCTATTAATTTATAATGCCTGATAACTTCTTTCATTAAGTGACCACTTTCCATCATTTAGTTTTAAGAGACTCTTGATAATAAGACATCCTGAATCCCTGACTTTGTAAATACATGAAACCTATTTATAAAGTATTTGAATATGAGGCAGGTTAAAAAAAATCAAGGTTCTCATGTCTGATATGTGATAACGAAAATGAGGGTCTTAAACTTTTCATATATTTTATAATAATAAGATTTCAAAGTGCTAGGAAAAGTAGAATACATTCAGTAATGCTCTGCTTTGCCTCATGGGTGCAGCCGATAAAGGGAACGGTCTAGTCTGACATTATTACAGAAGATCATTCTGATTTTGTGGTTTATGACTATCAAATTATATGATAAAATATTTGTGTTCTCTAAATTTCAAGGAGTAACCTTTTTATCCTACATTCCTACTCTCATTGTGCACGTGGTTCTGGGGGAAAGGTACTTGGGGTGGATTGCTTGACACAGATGACATGAACTTTCTTGATCCCAATGACCAAACTATGACAGTAGTGAGGTAGGGAGTTAAGATTTTATCTGTATTTTACATTAGCGGCATATATTATATGGGATCAAATATTTGACTACTTAATTTGGTCTAAAGGTGTGTTTTTCTGTAACACCTAGAACTATGAAAAGTATGTATGGTTTTGTAGGAATATGAACATTCAAATGAAAAGAAAAAGGTAACGGATCTGGATCGTATAAGGAAATAGCCCTTCAAATTTGACATTACGTGTGGCCAAGAACAGAACTGAGAACAGAACTCAAAAACCTGATTCTGCAAAGAACAGAACAGAGAAAAACCAACAAGAACAGAACTGAGAAAAATCTGTTTGTAACCACCAAGAACAATTAGCAAGAGTCACAAATAAGTACAATAAAACCAACAAAGACAATTCCTACATAGATAAAGTAAAATAATAATAAAGCAAATAAAGACAATTCCTACATAGGTTTACTATGTAAATCCAAAATAGTAGAATGAAGTATGCATTTAACTTAACTTAGAAATATATAAGAAAAACCATATTCTATTCGTGTCAAAATAGGAAATGGTTTATCATAGATTACCTTGCAACAGTCTTTGTAAATTTTCTTCTCCACTACAATCATCGTCCAAGTATTGTCCCATCCAAAGTCATTGGACAAGCATATTTTTGATAGCAGGGTACTGAGTTTTCAAATGTTTCACTCTTGATTCAATGTGAGGGCTAGCTTTTAGTGTGCAATTTGGAGTTTTCTCACGGATATATTTCTCCAATTCTTTGGCATGCCCAGGTTTAAATGCTCCTGCATTAGTCTTCCAATGGCTATTTTCCACCAATTGCATCAAAGACTCCATTAGTGTTGCATTTTCTTCTGCAGTCCATTGCCGCTTTGTGGGCTTTGGAGGTTGAATTAGAAGTAATTAAATAATGACATTTGTGGAATAAAATTTAAAATGAATTGATTTCAATAATTTTTCATGATCCTGATGAAATAGGGTGTTGTCTCATATATTTAGGACAGGTGGGAGTATTATACAATTTCCAATGAACTCTGTTTACTGTAAGTTTTTATACATTTTTTTTATCACATGTTTTGGGGTTGTTCAGGAATTGAACTTCTCCAAGCTGACACATTTGATCTTCATTAGGCTGCTGTTTTATGTGTTTCCAAGTGTTGCTTTTGCATTATATTGCAGACTTGTCGCCTTAATGGGCTTGTCTCTTCATTGTTGAGATTTTATAAGTTTGCATTATTTATAATGTTCCAATTTATGAATTAATTATGTATATTATTCAAATTTATATATTTTGCCTATTTTTTTTTATAAAAATTAAACTTAAAATTAATATTATGTTAATATCATACAATATATGGTCATAAATGTAAATTATTTAAATAAAAATATTTAAAATATCAAAAAATCATTAAAAAAATTTATTTTATTTTATAAATATGATAATCAATGTAATTTTTTTATATTTTTATTTTATTTTTTATCAGTTACTTTCAAAAAATTAATATTAATATTTAAAGAACATTTTATATGACGGTATTTTGAAAATTACAACATCCATTCCCAGGAACATATATCATGAAACAAACTGTCGCGACCGTCCCGTCCGGGAGCCGCGAAGAAAAGAAAGAGGAGTCGCCACCAATTTATTTTTGAAAAAATTGGAAACCTATAAACTTAAGGAAACTGGTCTTTTTTAAAAGGATTAAGATCGAGCTCGGGAGTCGGTTACGAGTAGGGAAGGTATTAGCACCCTACATCGCCCGTTCTAAGAACGGTACCTCAAGTTAATTGTACATATTTTAATAACTTCAAAAATATTTGTTTTACCCCAAAAAAAGAATAAAGAGAAGATATACAACACAAAAATAGGAAAATTTAATTTTAGCTTGACGAAATGATTAATTTCGCTCCTACGTATTCCCTGGTGCGATGGGAAACTCAAAGCCACGTAGTTCTTCTAGAAAATGCTTGATTGGTTGGATATTTTTTATTTTCTTTTGAAAAAGATTTTTTTTTTATTTTTGAAAAGATTTTATTTTGGAGATAATTTTAGAAAAAAAGGATTTTATTTCAAAATTTACTTTTGCACAGGATTCAAGATAGCAAAACTATACGATAAACCCTTACAAGATTATACGACACTTGAGGATGAAAAATCATATATCAACGTCATAAATTGTTGCGAGAATTGAAAACATCTTATTTATTTTTTTCCTTTTTTGTTTATTTATTTTATTTTTGTTCTTTTCTGATTTTATTTTGGTTTAAACCATAAAAATGACTAACCAATTGGACCCTAACCACTACATCTTGAGCCCAAAAAATAAACAACCAAACCCTTTTCAATTAACCCAAAACTAAAAAAAAACAAAAACTAACCAAAAATAAATAAATGAAATGGTTTGCCCCTCAGCTATGAAACCTGATTGTGAAACAGAGGAATGAAGCTCGGGACTTTTGAGCTACACGGTGACATGGGAGACGCGACTAGACTAGTTCGTGATGGGCGGCAAAGCGTGGCGCATGCACGGTGGTGCTCTGGATGGATGAGCTGGGGTGGAGTAGGCGCGGCGGGTTCGGAATGGGGCTACCACGATGGAGATAGGGAGTGATGAACGATGTTGCCTGGTGGTGCTATTGGAACGTGGGGTGACTGGTATGGCAGCAGTAACCAAAGTACTCTTGGCTTTTGGAGATAGCAATGTTGGGCCTGTGTGGATAAACAGAGAGGAAGATGGAGATGCTATGCAACAATGGGGGACCTTGGTGTTAGAACGTAAATGCTCTTATGATGGAGGCTTGGGTGAGAGGATATTAGACGCTGATTTGGATTTGGGGAGATGAAGGTCAATGGAAGTATAAGGTGAGTGATGGCTGTGTTGTAAGTGTGGGAAGAACCAAAGGGAAAGGGTCAGAAGCAAAGATGGATCATGATTAGAAAATTTGGTCCCCCTTTTTGATGATAGAATAGAATCCAATATATAGGGGAAAAAAAGTAACAAACTCTTGTTATCAAATTAGATGAGCTATCAAAAAGAAATCATCATCTATCTTAAATAGATTATGATAATTATATGAAGCAAAATCTGTTTTGAGAGTTTGAAATGATGGATATGTGATAACTATCACTATCTTTCCCTATCTACTAAAACAACCTAATCTTCATCACATTTTTATTTTATTTTTATTTTTTTATTATTTTATTTTATTTTATTTTTTATATTTTTTTATTTATTAAAACATGATGAGCCTAACTTCTAAGAATTGAGCTAAGATCTAATTAAATTTTTTTGCTGTTTTTTTAGTATTAAAAGGAAAAAGAAAATTGACCAGGACAAAATTGGGTGTTCACAGCTGCCCCTCTTTACTTGTTTCTTATTAGATAAGAGGTGTAACCGTAGTTAACCTTTTATTGTTATAAGATTCGAGTAAAGACATGAACTTCCATTTTGTCCGGGAATGTGAGGTTCCTACAGGTTGGATTGCCCGTTAGAAGTTTGAACAAAAAAAAAGAAACTGCCGGAGACACTATCTACCAGATCTTAATGAAAAGAAACTTCCGAAGACACTATCTATCGGAGCTTGAGAAGAAAAGAAGCTTCAAGAGACACTGTCTGCCGGAGCTTGAAAGCAAAAAAAACTTCCGGAGACACTATCTGCCGGACCTTGAAAGTGAAAGAAGCTTCCGGAGACACTATCTGCCGGAGCTTGAAAGGAAAAGAAGCTATCGGAGACACTATTTACCGAGGCTTAAAAGGAAAGATAAAAGAGACTCATGGAGACACTATCTGCCGTAGCAAAAGAAAGAAGCTCACGAAGACACTATCTGTCGTAGCTTGAAAAGAAAAGAAGCTTCCGGAGACACTATCTGTCGGAGCTTAAAAGGAAAGAGCTTTCGGAGACACTATCTTCCGGAGCTTAAAAGGAAAGAAACTCACGGAGACACTATCTGCCGGAGCTTGAAAAGAAAGGAAGCTTCCGGAGACACTATCTGCCGGAGCTTAAAAGGAAAGAAGCTTCCGGAGACACTATCTGTCGGAGCTTAAAAAGAAAAGAAATTTTCGGAGACACTATCTGTCGGAGCTTAAAATGAAAGAAACTCACGGAGACCCTATCTGCCGGAGCTTGAAAAGAGAGGAAGCTTCCGGAGACACTATCTGCCGGAGCTTAAAAGGAAAGAAGCTTCCGGAGACAATATCTGTCGGAGCTTGAAAAGAGAGGAAGCTTCCGGAGACACTATCTGCCGGAGCTTAAAAGGAAAGAAGCTTCCGGAGACAATACACTATCTGCCGGAGCTTAAAAAAGAAAAGAAGCTTATAAGGCCTTGTGCTTGCTAAAGCCATCAAAAATAATGGAATTGACCTAGTCAATGTATGAAATGATGAGAAGCTCACAATGACACTATTTACCGGAGCTTGAAAGAACAAAATGAAGCCTATGAGGTCTTGTGCCTGCTAAAGCCATCAAAAGTAATGGTATTGACTTTGTCGATGCATGAAATGATGAGATGGTGCATGATGACGAGTGTGATATTTTTTAAATGCATGATGCAAGAGATGCTTGATAAAGAGTGTGATTTTTTTTTTAATGCATGATGTATGCAATGCTTTTTACTCTAACATTATTATTTTTTTTATTTTCTAATGTATGATGCAAGATGTGCTTTCAGTGATTGATGAAAATTGTGATCCTATCCTTTTTCGCAAACCATTTTTTTTATCATCGGCCCCTTAAAGTTTTGATCACAACCAGATTTTGGATGAACTAGAACAAAGCTCGTTGATTTGATTTGTCATTTGCTTGTTCAACTGATGCCTTGCTTCTTGCCAAGGATATGCTTGTTTCATAATGACTAACCCAATGGTAGAGAGTGCCTGATTGCTCTTTCTTTTCAAACATTGCCCCTTGTCAGGAGATCATTGTACTTTATATGACCTTTGAAGTCTTGAAGAAGACTCTAAATGCTTTTATTACTGACACATGTTTCACATTTCAGAATATGCTTATCATGAAAAAATGTATTTTGAGTCTCTGTAGGTGGCAACAAGAAGGGTACCAGATAAATGATGGAGAATGAAAAGGCAATAACAATAGATGGGCAAAACAATGATATATGAATTTGAGATGTCCTTAAAAGGAAACAATGATGGGATGAATTTTGCATTTCTTCAAGTGATGCTCTTTAAGATAATCAGTGCTAGTCTCTCGTGCATATGGTCTCGAGCGCCGCTTTAATCAACTTTCAAGGATATGACTTGCCCCAGTCTTCATGCATTGAGAGCATTTCATGATCTGCCTTTCAAATTCAAACTGCCCCAGTTTGTTGCTTTGATGTGAGTTTTTTTTTTTTTTTTTTTTTAACTTTTGCGTAGGTCAATCTTCCGACCAGATTGCTCTAATTCTTGCCTGGACCGCTCTATCAGATTTTCAGCCCTGCGAGCCATTTTTTTTTTTGCTTCTTTTTTTTTTTAGGGGGGAAAGCAATGTTTTTTTTAAGAGCACATACTTCTTGTCTCAAAATTAAAATTGATGAAAATGATAACAATCTTTCATTGATCAGAATGGACTTTTTAGGCTTGTAACGTGGTCGGGGTTAAGGGGTATGAAAGAAAAGGTATAAGGCCCAAATGCGTGTTTGAGGGTTGATTGGGCCAAGGATCTTTATTCTTGCGTCGCATCAATGGTGCTTTTTCTTTGGTTACTTCTCCGCTTTTCTCGCTTTTTCATTCACCCTTGTTGTGAGCTTATTTAATCATCTCTTTTTTTCTTGTAGGAATTTTTTTTCTTTTTTTTTTTTTTTTTTTTTTTTACATTTCTCATTTCTCATATTAGCCCCAAGTGTAGGGGTGATTATTGTCCAAGGTTCTTTGAAAAAGTTTCAAGCTCAAAAGGGGTAACAAGGGATAATGGAAATATGTGAAGGATAGAGAAAGATGGTCAATCTTCATTTCAAATCATGATTGTTTATTTTCAAAAAGTTTAAATTAAAGACAAAATGATAGTGCTCATTAAAATAATTACTTATTTGCTCCCTTTCAATTTTTTTTTTTTTTTGGTATCCAGCTTGAATATGAGGGCTTCAAGATTCTCCTTTAGTAGCACCCTTAAAGGAAAGGAATTCTCCTTCACTAAGTATCTCTTATTGGCTACTTTTGATTGCCCCATTCACTTTCAATTGTGAAAAGAGTGCTCGTTTAATGCTTTTGGCTTAGTTGATCTTATATATCCATGGGGAGCTTTCAATTGTTATCAAATCCAACATGATAAATAAGGTGATCAAAACCATATGATGAGATGCTAGCACTTTTTATTTTTTATTTAGAGAATCACTTTCAGATCTGCGTTGTGGTAATTATCAAGGAAAAGATGGAAAGGAAAAAAAAAAAAAAACTCAATGAATTCGTTTATTGATAATTCATACTGAAATGGAAACAAGTAAGCCCATCCCAAAAAGGATTCCTAAAGCCTTGGGCAGAGCTAAAGGATTAGCATTAATGAATTACTCTAAACAAGATTCAAAGGTCTGGGAAAGTTGCCAATCTCCCGATTATTCTAGATGGTGCTTGAGAAATCATGAACTTCTTGACCATTTTCTACCAGTATCGCATTGATAGCTCACTTGCACGAGTTGCATATCCATTAACTGTTGCAGCATTTGCTTGAACTCGCCACATGCTTCAATTGAATGTCCATCTTTCCCATGGAAGTCAGATCTTATCCCTTCCTCAAAATCTCATTCTCCCTTTTCGGGATTTGTACCAGCTCATATTTGTGCATCTCTCTGAAGATCACCCGGACTTAGGAGAGCATGCTCCACAGTGTCTTCTATGGCATTGACTCCAGAACCATCATGATTTGGCAAAGGATTCTGACCTATGTTAGGAGCGCTTCCTTGAAAGCTCAACCCCTTCGCATTGATCAAATCTTGCACCTTAGCCTTCAAGGCCTTACAATTCTCAGTAGAATGACCTATTGCTCCCACATGATAATCACATTTTGCATTGGGATCAAACCACTTGGGGTACGGGGGTTCCACTGGTTTTGTCGAGACAGGTGCTAGCATGGAGTTCTTTATAAGGTGGGATAGTAATTCAGTGTAAGTCATGGGTATCGGGTCAAACTGCATGGGCTTCTTTTCTGGGTCATAAGGCGGTCTCCTTTGATTCACATTTGGGTTTTGATTCCAAGGTTGAGTTGTTTGAGGTGGCATAGTGGAAAAGGCTTGGTGTTGGGTAGAGTATGATGGCTGATAGGGTTGGAAATTTGGGAATTGTGAGGTGGCAACGATGTATGGATGGTTGGGTTGGTGATATGGAAGTGATGGGTTATATGGTATGTAGGTAGTTTGGAAAGATGGTTGAGGGTTAACCAGCGTTTGGTTTGATGCCCATTGATCAGACTTCTTTTGCCCAGATGCCACAACATATGTCTCTCCTTCCTTCCTTTTCACAAATGGCGATTTCTTTGTGTCAGTCGCCCCTATTGAATTTTCAATAATCTTACCACTTCTCATCCCGCTCTCAATCCTTTCTCCAATGACGACTATATCAGACAAGTTCGATGACACACTTCCAATCATTCTGTCATAGAAGGGTGATTGGAGCGTGTCAATGAATATTGCAACAATTTCCTTTTCAGACAGTGGAGGCTCTACTTGAGCAGCCAATTCTCTCCATCTCTGCGCATATTCTTTGAAAGTCTCTATGTCTTTCTTTGACATATTTTGCAACTGCATTCTATCGGGAGCCATGTCAATGTTGTACTTATACTGCTTCAAGAACGCAGTTGCTAGATCCTTGAAAGATCGGATACGAGTCCTTTCTAGATGCTTGTACCAGCTTGAAGCTGCCCCAGTCAAACTGTCCTGGAAGAAGTGTATTAATAACTTTTCATCATGAGCTTGCGATGCCATTTTTCGAACATACATGGTTAAATGGTTCTTTGGACAGGTGGTTCCCTTGTATTTGTCAAAATCAGGCACTTTGAATTTCGGTGGGATCACAACGTTTGGCACAAGACAAAGTTCTGAGGCGTCCCGAAGACCATAACTGTTCGCCCCCTCAATAACTCGCAGCCTTTCTTCCAGAATTTCTAACTTTTCTTTGGACTGAGCATTCTCAACAGGAATCTCCCCGTATATTCTTTGAGGAACAGATTGCAGCCCATCGGGAGAAACAAAGTTATGTACCGCCTGGGTTCCCTGAGTACCTATGCGGACAGTACATGGTGGTGGAGTGTGCTGTTTAGCGACTGGTACCACTATTGGAGTGGTAGCATGAGGAAAGTTAGTGGTTTGTGCTTGAGGTTCTTCACCAACATTGATGTGAGGGTTATGATTTGAGTTATTGTCTTGCAAAACAATGGCTACTGGTGGCACAAACCCTCGGGGAAGCCCATATGGGGGATTGTTCGGGTCAAATGCAGAGTGAGCTTGATTATTGGGATACATGGTGAGAGGCACTAGGATTCCTTGCTGATTGAAGCCCTGAAGAGGATTAGCCGGTTGTTCTTCGCTTGAGGCTGAAGGATTCTCATCTGTATTCTTGTCTTTTTGCATTGTTTGCAACATTTCCATCATCTTGGCCATCTGCTCTTTGAGTTGACTCACTTCATCCCTAATCTCTTGAGTTGTTTCTAGGTCAACCATGATTCTGGCTTGTGATCGGGTCCGATAAGGGTGTAATGGTACTCGTTTCCCGGCTATATTGATTAATATTCCTGATATCATGCATGACAACTATTAATTACTTGAGGATGTATTGTAGACTCATGCGGATATTTTTATTAACTATTCCTAGTCGCTCAAAGGTATTAGTTTTAATGGTGAATATTATACCCAGAACGTCTCGTTCAAAGGTATAATAGCGAATATCACTTAATGGTGAATATCAATTATCTCCAGAACGTCTCGTTCAAAGAAAATAATTTGCGGAATGAAGTTATTGGCGAATATTTCAAACAATGGTGTATATTAATTGTTCCCAAAACGTCTCATTTAAAGGAAAAATTAATGGTGAGTATCTTTGATTAATTAGCGAGTATTAATTATTTATGGAATGCCTCATTCATATAAAACAATTTACTGGTGAATATATTAATTATTTCCAGAACGTCTCATTCAACGGAAATAATTCAATGGTACATATTTTTTATTAACCATTCCCAGAACGTCTCGTTCAAAGGTATTAAAAAAAATATTATCTCCCATTTCAAAAATGTTCACCCTTGGTTTCCTATCACAAGAAGCATTATTAAATTACATGCATGATAAAAAGAAAATAATTACATGCATGATAAAAAGAAAATAAAAGATAAGGAGAAAGTGCGCCCACCTCTGTGCCCTAAATCGAGTTACCTTATTAGATTCTATCCTAATGGTCTATGGAATGTTAATTCGTGACCTCCCATTAGGGTGGCTCTACAAATCCAATAATTTTTTAGGCCTCTAAAGCTAAGATCCCAATTCATGATGTTGGCCACAACAGTAGGAGATCTACTAGGTGTGGGACATCATAAAAGGGTCACACTCTAGATGAGGTTTTCATGATACTCAAACAGGACGTACATCCAAAGTGGCTATCATTACACAACCTCTTTCTTAATCTTAGGGTTTACCAGGACCCAGGTATAGAGTCTCACTCATAAGTGTGTGCACAATGTGTAGGTGAGGTGTGTGGAGGGAGCATGCAAACCTGAAATCCTAAGACTACCCACATTTATCTGCAAAGGAGATCATGCTAATATGAAAATGTCGTCTATCCTATAGTTAAATCAAAATTATAATTGTACAATATTTACAGAATAAATAAATAAAAAAAAGGGTAAAATAAATAAAAAGCACAAATAACTATGATAGGCCTGACTCTCAAAAGTCCCCAGTGGAGTCGCCAGCTGTCGCGACCGTCCCGTCCGGGAGCCGCGAAGAAAAGAAAGAGGAGTCGCCACCAATTTATTTTTGAAAAAATTGGAAACCTATAAACTTAAGGAAACTGGTCTTTTTTAAAAGGATTAAGATCGAGCTCGGGAGTCGGTTACGAGTAGGGAAGGTATTAGCACCCTACATCGCCCGTTCTAAGAACGGTACCTCAAGTTAATTGTACATATTTTAATAACTTCAAAAATATTTGTTTTACCCCAAAAAAAGAATAAAGAGAAGATATACAACACAAAAATAGGAAAATTTAATTTTAGCTTGACGAAATGATTAATTTCGCTCCTACGTATTCCCTGGTGCGATGGGAAACTCAAAGCCACGTAGTTCTTCTAGAAAATGCTTGATTGGTTGGATATTTTTTATTTTCTTTTGAAAAAGATTTTTTTTTTTATTTTTGAAAAGATTTTATTTTGGAGATAATTTTAGAAAAAAAGGATTTTATTTCAAAATTTACTTTTGCACAGGATTCAAGATAGCAAAGCTATACGATAAACCCTTACAAGATTATACGACACTTGAGGATGAAAAATCATATATCAACGTCATAAATTGTTGCGAGAATTGAAAACATCTTATTTATTTTTTTCCTTTTTTGTTTATTTATTTTATTTTTGTTCTTTTCTGATTTTATTTTGGTTTAAACCATAAAAATGACTAACCAATTGGACCCTAACCACTACATCTTGAGCCCAAAAAATAAACAACCAAACCCTTTTCAATTAACCCAAAACTAAAAAAAAACAAAAACTAACCAAAAATAAATAAATGAAATGGTTTGCCCCTCAGCTATGAAACCTGATTGTGAAACAGAGGAATGAAGCTCGGGACTTTTGAGCTACATGGTGACATGGGAGACGCGACTAGACTAGTTCGTGATGGACGGCAAAGCGTGGCGCATGCACGGTGGTGCTCTGGATGGATGAGCTGGGGTGGAGTAGGCGCGGCGGGTTCGGAATGGGGCTACCACGATGGAGATAGGGAGTGATGAACGATGTTGCCTGGTGGTGCTATTGGAACGTGGGGTGACTGGTATGGCAGCAGTAACCAAAGTACTCTTGGCTTTTGGAGATAGCAATGTTGGGCCTGTGTGGATAAACAGAGAGGAAGATGGAGATGCTATGCAACAATGGGGGACCTTGGTGTTAGAACGTAAATGCTCTTATGATGGAGGCTTGGGTGAGAGGATATTAGACGCTGATTTGGATTTGGGGAGATGAAGGTCAATGGAAGTATAAGGTGAGTGATGGCTGTGTTGTAAGTGTGGGAAGAACCAAAGGGAAAGGGTCAGAAGCAAAGATGGATCATGATTAGAAAATTTGGTCCCCCTTTTTGATGATAGAATAGAATCCAATATATAGGGGAAAAAAAGTAACAAACTCTTGTTATCAAATTAGATGAGCTATCAAAAAGAAATCATCATCTATCTTTAATAGATTATGATAATTATATGAAGCAAAATCTGTTTTGAGAGTTTGAAATGATGGATATGTGATAACTATCACTATCTTTCCCTATCTACTAAAACAACCTAATCTTCATCACATTTTTATTTTATTTTTATTTTTTTATTATTTTATTTTATTTTATTTTTTATATTTTTTTATTTATTAAAACATGATGAGCCTAACTTCTAAGAATTGAGCTAAGATCTAATTAAATTTTTTTGCTGTTTTTTTAGTATTAAAAGGAAAAAGAAAATTGACCCGGACAAAATTGGGTGTTCACACAAACTTTTAAATTATTCCTTCGAATTTCAAGAAAGATTCTCAGAAATTTTAATTGTTAACTAAACATGTTTTACAAAATACCCAACAATGAAAATCCTGATAATAGCATTCCTGGATATGTGATTCCCAGGAATTAATTCTAAACCTTAAAACAAACGCCTCCTAAACGTTTGAATAGAATTTAACTGGGAATATTTTTTTATATAATTTCTAACAAACATAACAATATCCATTAAAAAAAAAAACATAACAATATATCATTCCCAACCCTTTATTCCCGGGAATAATTATGTGTAACTTCAAACAAACACCCCACAAGTGTATTGATGCTTATTGTATCATCTCTTTTATCCTTTTTCTTCGAGAGAGTGAGCTTATATATCACTTTTTTGTGTTTATGGTTTTCTTGAAAATATGTTTACGAAAGGAGCCGATTTGAATTAAGAAACCATTTTCTACTTTTATTAATAGTTATAAAAATATCATCTTATTTTCATTTCATTTTATATTTTCAAAGATTTCCCGACCTTATGGTAATTATTACTAAGTTATTGATAATAAAACAATGGTTTAACAATTTTTTTAGTCACTTGAAAATGGGTGAGCTTTGGTTTTCATCCTGCACTTTTTTCGTTGGTTTTCGTCCCTACAAGTTCAAAATATTTGGATTTTAGTTCTTACCGTTAGTGCTATCGTTAAGTGCTGACGTAGCTAACAGAGTGTCACGTCAGCACTATCACATGTATTAAATTAGATGAATTCTTTGGTACCACCCCAAATTTGGGGGTAACTTTTGCCCTACCTATGTGGTTCAACCACTGGTTGCCACCTCAATTAAAATGGCCAATGTCATCGCTACGTTGGACAAACTTCATATTTTTTCTAAGTTCCATATCCTACTATTTCTTTTATCTATTGGCTCCAAGGGACTTGGTTGCAAAAATAAATCTAGAAAATACTTTTAACTATTTTTATTTTTAGATCCTCAAGTATCATTTTGTAGAATCAAATAATTAAACTTTGTGATTCTTCTGTCAATCCCTAACCCCCCCCTGTGTTTATCGACCTTGAACCCAAAATAGAGCTTGAATCCTAACACTTCTGTCAATCCCTAATCCAGCAATAGACCACAAACTCATTCAACCCAACAATCTATTCACTTTCGGTGTTCAACCCTTGATTGCAACCGTTCGACGGTAGGAACAATATCAACAGCTTGACGGTAGGAGAACCATATGAAGTTTACGACAACCATTTCAAATTTGTTGCAACCACTCCTCCAATCGTTCAAAGGAAGAAACAGAGGAAGGGTAACTTTTTGGCGGCGAAGCTTTGCTCCGGCAAGGGTAACAATTGGGTAATTCACCCCTTCCTCCAGCTTTGCTCCAAGCGTTTGGATTAGGGCGGAAACAAATGCGTTTCATCTTCTTGAAAATCTGAAAAGCGAGGTGGGGCTTGTCGGCTTGGATGTAGGCACCAATGGAGGTGCAAGGAGTGATTTTTAGATTGTGGAGAGGGTTCGATTGGGGTGGAGGATGAGGGAGGGGACGGAGTGGCGTCGATTGGAGGCCATGAAGGCGGTGAGGAGAGACTTGGCATCACAAAACTTGTTGTAGCGGAGGCAAGGTAATGTTTACCCAGCCTTGTCCGCAACATCTTTCTTTGCTTTCTTCTTTAGTGGTTTCTAAGAATCGTTGGCGGTGGCCACTTAAGCCTCAGAACCAAAGTTTCTTTTCTTACCACTCCTAGGTCAAGCTGTAGTGATGAGCATACACTCTCTCGGCTAGTTGGCTTTAGCTATCTACATCACCATGGGCGGGGAGTGGCGGTGATTCGGTGACAAATTGGGTGATGTCCTTACCGGTGGATTTGGTGGACATTGAGAGAGACGATTTGAGAATAAAGTTGCAGAGAAAGGGGGAGGGAGGCAATTGTTGCAAAATAGGGTCTAGGAAATAAGGGAAAAACAAAAGTAATAAGTTTTGATTTTGCAAGTTGGCCCTCCAGGGGTCTAAATGAAAGTATAGGAGGTTTGACCAGGAAAGGGATGAGCTGTCAAATTTTAAATGATGTGGCATTAGTTGGTAACAACTGATTGGCCATATATGTAGGGTAAACATTACCCCCAATTTTAAGAGGGTACGAAAAAATTCACCATTAAATTATTATGTTTTAATGTCACGTAGGAAAATCATTTATTTTTTATTTTAATTTATAATTGTTAATATTATTATTATTATTTAGGTTTAATGAACATTTTAGTCTCTGTTAAGTGGGTTAGTTTTGGTTTTTATCATTGCACTTTTTTCCATTGGTTTTCGTCCGGCAAGTTCAAAACATTTGGTTTTAGTCTCTGTCGTTATTGATCCACCGTTAAGTGCTGACGTGGCTAACGAGGCGCCACATCAATAATGCAACATGTATTAAATTATTATTTTTTAATGTCTCGTAGGCCGTCATGAAGGAAAATAATTGATTCTCATATATTTTTTAATTTATAATTATTAATATTTTTACCATAAAACTTACTTTTTTATCTAATCATGTGTTGTTAAATAATTAAAAGACCACAACTTTGATTTTTATTAAATTCATTTACACTCTTGAAGCAACTTTTATTTTTGGGGTCATCTAATTTAAACTTGATAGATGCCAAACTTGTGTGTTGCATTCCTGCTACTTATTGTTTAAGTGTACTGCATATTGTTAATTACTGTTTAAGTGTACTTCATATTGTATGGATTGATAAAGTATGTTGTATTTGTATGGAGTGATACTCTTTAAGTGCATTCCATATGGATTGCATTCTTGTATTTACCATATGTAATGTATTCTTGTATTGTATTGACCATATCCTCACTATTGTATTTACTTTATGGACGTATTCTTGTACTATATTTGATATATTCTGTTTAGTTGTTTTCACATTGTAGGAATGCCTTTTTTAACCGTTGTCATGTATCATGGAGGCTTTTGTTGATGGACTTTCCTTGAAGTACGTAGGAGGAGAGGTCTCATCACCCATGCCATTAGAGACACAAACCTGGAGGAAACTGATCCTTAAAAAACATTTTTGATGATATATTTTTACCTTCTCATTTTATACTTTTGTTCATTTTAGAGAAGACTGACCCATAATAAATTTTATGATAAAATGTAATTAGACCAGGATGATTAATTTAATTTGACCTTACAAGAAAGGCTAAAATTTCATCTCCCTTGTTGAAAGATCAGACCAGATTTTTTCTTTATTCAAAATAGGCTACAATCTACAATCTACAATGTACTTGCTCTATGTTGGTTTCAATTCTGTTTAAAACTATCTGAAATCGCGTAAAAGCGACTCGTCGTTTTACCGACTGTTGAGTGTTGAACTTTGAAGTCTCGGCAGCGCATTGTCACTCGCATTGGCGTAAATACCACGTAACTGTTGATTTTCATGAGACTCAACGCAAAATCCATGTTTCTTCAGAAAAACTTTATAGCTTCAAGTCTCTACCGAGGTGTCACACTCTCAAACTGATGGCAACCTCTGATCTTGACTTCGACCACTTTGTTCCCTCCATCAACGCCATCGATTATGTCGCAGCATTGTCTACGTGGTGCCTGTTCATTCAACGCCATTTACCAAAGTGTTAGGGGGCATATGTTCAAGAGCAACAAGAATAAAAGAAAATTTACATTTAAAATACAATAATCGATTAGGATAAATTTATTAAAAACATGATCTTTAATAAATAAATGTACATTTAGATACAATACTTTTTTTTTAATAATAAATTTAGATGCAATACTTGAAAAATACTTATATGTCCAAAATATAACGTATGAATAACGGAAGAAATCAATATATAAGAAGTTTTTATGGAAAATCACACTTTTAACTTTTTAATATATTGAATGCAACATTTTTCAATAGAGAACTATTATTATTGATTTCTTAACATGTATAAGTTTGCATATGATAGAAAAACCCATTATAAATTACTTAGTTGAGATTTTCATTAACTTTTTTTTTTTTTTTTGACATGAAGAATCATCAAGTTTCAAACAAGTACTACCCAAACTTTTGTTTTAACTTATTTTTTTTAAAGAATTTAATCATTATGTATTGATATTGTAAATTCTTTTTACATTATAAGCTAATCAGGAACTGATACATGATTAAAAATTATTGTCTTTTATAATAATAATTACCCTAACATAACATGATTTATAATAGAATGACAGTTTACATATAGTTTATCAAAATTTAGATATTTTTTAACAGCATTTAATCACACTTTAAACATTTAAAAATAATTATTTTAAGAAATAAGTACTTAATTTCTTTTAAGAAATCGAAATGGATTCTAAATCAGTTAGATAACATTTACTCTTGAATTAACTTAACCAAAAAAAAACATTTTCCCATACAATTTTCCGTTATACTAGTATTGAATTAAGACCTCCCTAAATTGAAAGTTACATCAAATATATATTCTAATAAAAATTTACAATTTTTGCCACAATCAAATTCATGTCCCAGCATTCAATTTTATAAAAAACTTATTTTATAAACTTTCAATGCTTGATTTTTTCTAAGAAAATTATATAAATGACATTAGTTGTGTCATGTGTGTGTGGGTAGGCATAGATTCTACAAAACAAACCAGCCAACAAAACCAGATATCTAAGGCGCATAGTGCGCATCAAACTCGCCATGAAGAAAATTGAAAATTCTCTAAATCTTACCTTTTTCCACAATTGTGCCATAAAACGGGAGGCAGAGACATTGACATATTGAACTGCTAAGGCCTGCACATATTCAACGCGGTCACACTCTTTCTCCAAAACGTCACCGTATCTCACATAAGTGGACCGGGTTTGTCCCTCGCCTAATTCCTCGACCCGGTTCATAAAAAACACCAGCGGTCTCTCACACGGGTCAGTACTCATGGGTCGGGTATTGAAAGTGAACGGTTCGTTGCTCCAACTTCGCCATGTTTTGAATGTATTGAACGCCGTTTCAAGCTCCTTTGAAGTTGAAAGAGAAGGGTAAAGCTCCACGCTGTAACCCCACGACACTGATACTGACCAATTCCTACGTAAGTCATAGCATATGCTCTGTTGAAGAGTCCGACCCGGATCCGTTTTGTAGGCCGAGACCAACCTTTTAACCGAGTCGACTCGGGTCGTGTTTGGGAACATTGGGTCCACGTAGTCCAAGTGGTGAAACGATACCAACGGCGCCACCGGATGTGCCGCTAAAAACCCATATAGATTCCCACGTAGATCAACCTGTAATAAATAAGAACGAAAATTAGACTATTTTTACAAATAAATGTGCACTTTTATTTTTTTTCCTTCAAATATTTAATATTTTCACCACATTAAAGTGATTATTCGATAACAGTTAATATTTCCCAAAAGGTTTAAACAAATCAAATTTTTGTCATTAATTTAGTCAGTTAGTCTTAGTCCAAGTCAAAAGTAGTCTTTGTAGTGTGTGTTTATATTAACATATTTCGCTTTTAAAATAACTTATTCTCCTCATATAAATTGAATTGGAAACAAAAAGTTTTCTAATTTTCCTAATGAAACGTGCTTTTATTAAATTCAAAAGTTGCACCGATTAACATGACCTAAAAGTAAATTGTTAGAAAAACTTCTTATCCAGTAAAAAAAAAAAGAAAAGGAAAAACTTCTTATTCATCATAGTATTAGAGGAATAAATCTTATAAGAAAGGGCCTATAAATAGCATCAAACAAAAACAAAAAATAAAATATACAATAAAGTATATTTTTATCTTAATCTTCAAAAGATTTTCACAATATTGCACATGGTGCAGTGCCTTTTAAGTAAAAAAAAACCTTATTTTCACAATATTGATTTAGTTTTTAAAATATTATTATATTATATAATTTATCTTTTAATATTATTTGCTGGTATCAAAATAGTTAAAGTTACATTTATTGTGGCTAGATCAATATACCAAATATCATAATTTGAAGCGTTTCAATATCTCAAATATTTCAAATTTTACAAAAACTTACTAATTAATAGCAAACAGATTACGATAATCAGATGATATCAAAAATATCTTTAGAGGATAAAAAAGACGTTTATTCAAAACATGAAAAACTATTTAGTATATTATACAAATATCCTTCCTTTTTAGAGTTCATGTTAAAACAACGTCGTATTGTCATTTACCTGATGAAAACCAAGCTCTTTTGTAAGCTGAACACCAATTTCACTAATGCATGCTTGAACCTTCTGATCAGAGCCATAAAACGCAGCGTAGCGATCAATGCACCCATCCAAAATCTTCACTAGCTCCACCACCAAAGGGTAACTGACGGCGAACCCTCCGCCACCGTAAGCCATGGCGTAAGAGTGTATCACGTTTTGTTCCACGCTCTCAGAATTGCCACCGATATAGTACATTTCATTGTGATCATATTTGTCTAACACCGTAACCAAGTTCTCCGTGAAGAACACCGTGTCATCGTCTCCCATCACAAACCACCTCACATTTTCTAATCCTAGCTGGAAGCTCTCCTTCACAATGCGCGCTAAGTGAATCGCAGACCGTGAACCGTACCAACAAGTGTACTTGAACGACGACGTATTACCGGAGACTTTGTATGGTGGAGAAGTCTGCGGCCATGTCTCGTTAGCTGAAGGTTTTTCCTCTAACCATACGAAGCCTCTAGTGACGTTTGGCTTCCACCAGAGTTCAGTGTAGTGTCGGCGGTTCTGCCAGGTTTTGGCAGAACCACCGATACCAAATATGATATGGGAGATATTTGTGGGTACTTCTTTTGCAAATGGGGAGTAGTCATGTGGGATCGTGTGTTGAAGAGAGTATTGAAAAGACGTGCGATGATAATCATGGGAGTGATAGGAGAGAGTGAGGTAGAAAAAAAGGAAGATGAGGAAGAAGGTGGAGACAGCGAGGCCAGTTTTGAAAAAAAGAGAGAGGAGATCGGTGATTTTGATAGTGGGGAAGACGAGGGATTTCCATACCTTGACGAGAAGGTCTTGATGGACTCTTTGCAATGGAGAAGAAGACATTTGAAATAAGGTGAAGTGATGTGTTTGGTTTAATTTTGAGAATGGGAAGTGAGAAGGGGTGTTTTGAGTTATAATATATAGGGTTAATGTTTGGACTTTCGAGGGTAGTGGAGGTAGTCGTTCATTAGTGGTATGATGGTATCAACGTTTTCCATCCTTCTAGGAAACAGCCAATTCCGCTACAGCAACGACTCCTATGATCAAGATAATGAGATTGGTAATCATTATCATGTATTTGAAAAGTCAAATAAATTGGTAAAATATTTTGTACTCCGTACTCCGTATTGGGTATTGCTGTTGTGTTTTTTTTGGGACATGATTGTGTTTTTTTCTTCATTATATAATGGTGTAAATTGAAGCGTTGGGAGTTGTTTGGAAAAAAGAAAAAGGGTATCTGCATTGTGCCATTAGCTACCTTGACAGTTATATAAAAATGTGTAACAGAAGACGGCCTTGAAAGCCCAGGAAGGGACATTTACTACCCATAATTTTCCTATTTGCCACACGAACTCATGCCTGAAGGATACGGCAAACTAAAACATATATCAAGTCAATAATAATAATATTATTATTAGGAGAATACTAACGAGTGTCCTCAGGACACTTTTTAAGGATGTGTTTGGTTTAAATGAGGGGAGGGGAGGGAGTTTAATGGAGGGGAGGAGAAGGGAGGGGAGGGGAAGTAATACTATTTGTGTTTGGTTCACAAGGGGAGGGGAGAGGAGGAGAGGAGGGGAGAAGAGAGATTTTAAAACTAATTTATTTTTATATCCTTATAATTTTAGATTTAAAAATACATAAGTAGGGTTATTTTAGTCATTCTATTCAAAATGTTTTTTTTTTTGACAAGCAATCATTCAAAATGTTTTAAAATCCCTCCCCTCCCCTCCAAATCCCCCCACTTTTGGAGGGGAGCCAAAATTGGGTGAGGAGGGATTTTGCTCCCCTCCATTGCCCTCCCATTCCCTCCTAAAAAATGAACAAAACAACAAAAATTTAAAAAAATATCTCCCCTCTCATCCCCTTCATTCCCCTCCATCTAAACACTATGTAAGGAAGCAAGAAAATAAGCTTTTCATTGGAAATTGATGTATTTAATATTTGAAGAGATAATATACTTCGTTTTCCAATAAAATTGTTTTTTTTTGTTTCCTTAAAAAGTGTCCCGAGGATACTCGTTGGCATGACCCTTATTATTATTATTATTATTACGGATTTAATTGCTATGCATCTAAGAGTATAAAAAACTTTATATCGATAGTGTATACGAATTAAACTCATATTTTATTTATAGTTTTAAATTTAATTATGATGTGCTATTAGTATAACTTTTTTAATACCACTATTTGGTACGATAAGCTTTGGTACAAAAGTGGCAAATGAGTCTCACATTCTTTCCTATTTTTGTTTTAATTTTATTATTAAATTAAAATATAACATGTTAAAAAAATTTACGCGGAAAATGTGTAACAATTGAACTATAAAATAAATGTCTCCAGAAAAATCATAAATTAGAAATATTTGTAATCAACAGGTAGTAATTATAAATATATATTTTTGTAGAAGTTTTAAAAGACAAATCTTAGAAATAAAAGAAATAATTAGATGGGAGTCGAAGTTATTAAGAAGTAATTAACACCCATTAATTAATATCAATTTTTGAAAATTTTTAAAATAAAAGAGAGAACCACACTAACACCAGCTGAGTTCGGGAAGGCAACTAGTAGTCTAGTAATACCCTTCCGGCCTTCCCCTCTTCAATAATGTCTACCCTACACTACTTTTGAACTATACAACTTTTTACACTTATGCTGTACAAGGCAACGGCAAAGTCAAAGGTATATTATTTTAGAAGATTTTTACCACAGTTAAGTTATTTAAACATCAGATTTTAGACATCGCATATGACATCGTATCTTTTTATCTCTATCTTTTATTTATTTTTTATCTTCTTTATATATATGCATTTCAAAAATACATCAAAACAACAAAAAACACCATATTATTATCTATATTTTGATGTCTAAGAAACATTTCTTTTTACCATCATCCTCTAATAATCAAGAGTGTAAAAAGGGTTACGCTTACAAAAAAATAAAAAAAAAAAGAGCGTAAAAATGTATGCAATTAAAATTATGGTGAGAATATATGAGGGTTCTCCCCGTTTACTTACCCCCTCTTACCCATTTTGAAAACCATTTAACATTTTCTCTCTTCAAACTAGCCTCCATTTATCTGATGTCCTTTAAATACTTCACGAATTGTTTTTTAATATGAATAAGACATGTGTAATAGCTGTTATAAATGTTATATTTTCATTAATGATATGTCACACATGTATTTTTTCATTGGAAAATAATACTATAAGTACATATGAAACTAAACCTTGTAACACCCTAGTTTTCGCTTGCTTGTTATAAGTGTTGTTATATATGTTACCCTTGTTTATTATATATATGTTATGTGTTGTATGCTTGCGTTAGATGTTTAGGGACGTGTTTTGGGGTAGTTAACCTTAAAACGAGTCAGATAAGTGATCCTGACAGGGTGGCACGCCCGCGCTCTTGTTCAGCATGCTCATGCTAAAAGTTAGCACTCCCGAGCTCTTCGCGCGCACCAGAAACTCGTTTTGGGCTCTTTTGGTCAGCTCGTTTCGACCCAATCCTTTTTATACCTTTTTTGCTCAACCTAAAACTCATAGCCGTTAATCCTAGAGTTAGAAACAGTCGTCTTTAACCTTTCTATTGGGTTCCCATTGAATCCTTGAGCGTCCCCAATCCTTGTTTGGGTGTTCTTCGTCAAGAACACATCCATGTGGTGTTTGCTGTTGTGTTTGGGGTTAAGTTGCTAGCTTAGTGTTATTCTGAGGTAAGGTAACCAACGATGCTTGTCCTTTTCCCTTGAATCCTTTGAGTTAGTGTTGAACCGTTTTCTCCCTGTCAAACCAGACTTCGTCTTTCGTGTGCCAGTGCGGTGAACGGCAACTAGCAGATTAGTTCCCCAAGGATCTAATCGAGGTATGTGCATAAACCTTGTGCTATTTCCCTTCCTTTTCTTGTTTGGGAATTAACTTATCCTTTTTGCGTTGGCGTTCTTGGTCAAAGCTCGTTGAACCCGTTTCGAGGAGTCAAGCGTGAACTTCGTTCCTATTGGCTAGTAGGCTGGAATCGTCATGTCAGGTATGAGGAGAAGGGATTAGTATAACATATTAGTTCTATGGTAGCGTAAGATAAGGGTTAACCCACGACCCTATTTGTATGCTATATGCCTTAGTTGTTGTATGAAGTTGTTATTGTAACATCCCGATTTTTCAAGCTTTCTAATACTAATAAACAGTATTTATGAGTTTGTATTTTATTGGAGGGTCTAGAGAGTGAAATAAAATACCGAGACCATAGTCAAGCTCTACGATATCATAGGAAACTATGGTTAAATTTTGGGTCGAAAACTCAGACGGAGCCCAGTCTGTGTTTTTCACTGACAATAGTCTTTTACTACTCAGAAGACCTAATTTTGACTCGTGAACGAGACAGTTAGTCTTCGAATCACATTTCCTACATTTTCATTAAATTTGAAACAATTAGGTTCTTACGCGTTATTCGGGTGAAATCTCAAACCGGGGGATAAACGGAGCTGCGTACGGATTTATCGGGACCTGCGAACGGATAATCATGAAGTCACATCACCTTGGGAAGAGTGTTGGAGTCATGATGGATTTTCAAAATATCTGGACATGAAAAGACCGAAATGCCCTTGGACTTTTAAGGAAAAGACCATATGGTCCTTAGGCAAAAAGACCATAATACCCTTAATGAATTTTTTTGTGGACATTCTTGTCCCACACCCCATCATATTCGGCCATCTCTTTCTCTCCCATCCTCCTTCACTTCTTTTCTTCTTCTTCTTCTTCTTCTTCTTCTTCACTTCATCTTCCTCCATTTTCGCTCATTTCCTTAAAGCTTTTCAAGAACTTTTGAAAAGCAAAGTTGATCATCTCATCCACCTTCATCATTTAGGAGGTATAGACTTCATTCTTGAGCTCTCAATATTTATCTTTCTCCATTAAAATTTCATGCTTTCAAGCTTTTGTTCAAGTTGATGCATAAACTTCAAAAATATCTAGAAAATTGTAGAAAAATCCTTTTAATGTCAAACCAATTTCTATGACCTAGTTTCATCCTTTCTATCACTATCTAAGAGCATGAAATCAAATAAGCTTCCTAGCCTGTTTAACTTAAATGGTCCGGACAACTGTCGCAACCAGATTGCGACCGAACTGAATCTAGCTATTTTTGGGGGCAATGGATTTTTGTTCAATTTTTGTGAAATGATTCTTGATTTCACCCTTTTCATTCTATGATCATGTAATCCAAGTGATTAGAAAATCAAATCAATCTCTAACCTATTTTTACCCATGCTGGCCGAAATCCTAACTTGCTGGTTGAAGGGGTTTTGGTTCAAATATTTGACAATTAATCATAGATTATGTCTTAGTCATGCTTCAGGATCATTGATCCAAGAGTTGGTAGAATTTCAACATCCCTAGCCTATTTTAGTAAATAGGGGCAAAACCTTAGTCATAAGGATTAGGGAAGTTTTGATTGAACTGTATTGATTTCTGGTTGTGGTTTGTTGTGAAGATCCGAAGGTGTTCGAATATTCGAAAGCACGCATGATTGACAGTTGCAGAGCCGCAGTCAGAGTTCCTCGGGAACATTGTTCAGGTGGGGGAAATAACCACAATATCGTCGGGGAGGCAAGATTTAAAATAATATATATTGATATGCGTGGGACGACCTAAACCCTACTAGAGGTCGTTTGATCGATAAGTTGATTTTATCGTATATTGAGGATGTATGTTCTGTGATGGGATGTTTAATATAATATATGTGATATGTATGTTGTGTCTATTATATATTTATGGTTACTTAATTATTTACTTCTGAGTTGATTTTACCTATGTTGATTTTATTATTGAACCTGTTTCTGGTTGCTTTATGATGTGATGTTGTGACTGCCGATGTTTGAGGAGAGATAGGCAGTAAATTCTGATAAGTTGGGAGACGAATGTGTGGTGAGAATTTTGAGGATATATATGTTGTAGTGCTCAACCTAGAGATCCTGTTGATATGTTGATGTTGAGATTTAAAGTTGATACCCGGTTAAGCCGAAGAAAGTTGGTCGTGGTTGTTATAAGTCGTGGTTGAGACACTAAGTGTTGATCCGAGACGCGTTGGTGAGATTCATGTTGCATAGTTGTTGTTCATCACGGTGTTGGTGTACGGGCTATCGATCTTGTCTGCGGGGAGATGATCGTACCAATTAGTTGTCGACGGATAGGCGAATGTCCTGACCTGACTTGCGGGCGGGGGGATATGTCGTTACAGTAAGTTGCGTTCTTGACGGGCGAATATTCCGACCTGGCCTGCGGGCGGAGGAATATGTCGTACCCAGGAGACGAGTTGAGCCTGCGGGCTGTTAGCCGAACCTTGTATTACGGGGGGTAGCACAGAGATGAACGAGAAATCTTGATCTGTTGGGGATGTCGCGTCGTGATTGCGTCCATATAGTCATTAGTTGCATAAGTGTAAGAGGCAGTAGTTAAGAGAGAATGATTCGAGAGTTGATTGATTGAAAATGCTGTGTTGTTGAGTGTTGCTATCTATATAAATTATTTTATAGCTGTTTTCCCATTTATGATGAGTTATTGTTTCTTATCCCCTATATTTTTTCTATGTCGTATTTTATTTATTCTCTATCGTACGAGAAGATCTTGTTGAGGAATTTCGAGATGAGATTGATGGCATACCCGTTGAACCTGATGCTGGTGGGAGAGCCTTGGATCCCAATGCTGGGGGACCTTGAGCTGCTCTATGTATAGGACGGCCGTCTCTGGGAGACTGACTACTCTCAGCGAAGAGTAGTGTATACAGATCCGACTACCATATACGTTTGAGTCGTGATTGGGTAGATAGTCTTAGTTTTGTTATGGCCAGTACATGAATTTGAGTGAAATGTATTTTTGGGACCAGGAGAGGGAGCCTGATGTATTTTATTTTATTGCCATGTTTTCATTTTATTTACTAGTTGCGTACTCTGAGGTTGTATATTTAATATCAGTTGTTGTAGACTCTACTGATGGAGTCAGTACTCTTACGTTTGTAGAAATTATTATGGAATCAGTGTATGGATTGTTTAATATTTCCGCATTTTTTTATTACCACACTGCGCTGTAACGTTAAGAATTTGAGTTCGGGTTATCAATGGGACCTTCGAGGAAGGGGTTGTCTCAATTATGGTTGTTTATACGTGATGATAATTGTTTAATTGATTGTATGACCTTGGCATGACATTTATGATGTTGTTTATGATGTTGTTGATATGCCATGGATGTATGAATTGGTATGTTGAAATTGCTGTTAAAACTATGTCAATAAAAGACATAGGGACATTAGCGCTAAGCCTAAAACTAGGATTAGTCTAATTGATGTACATAAAACATAAAGATATTGATGAGGGGTGAGATTAATACCAATGGATTAGTCAAGAACCTTAGGATTGATTCAGAGTGATGAAATCTAGAAAAGTTGCTAAGTTTCCCGAACTGAGACGCTGTAACAACGTTGAGCATGCCCGTGCTTAATATTGGCATGCCCATGCTCTACGCCCAGTAAAGCCAGCACGACTGTGCTCTCAGTAGCACGTCCGTGTCGGAAAAACAAGAAAAGCGACGCTATTTAGCATGCCCATGCTCTCGTGTAGCACGTCCGTGCCAGTTGGCCAGAACGCCCGTGCTCAGGCCGATCCATTGTCAGAATTAAGAAAACTTCACCGTTTTAAATAACAAAATATTTAATACCCTTTTTTGAATAAAAATATGTCATATGAGATTATAAAACACGACCTTGAGGATAGTTAATGAACTAGGATAACGATATGGTAAGATGTAATAATGGAGACTTAATAAAGAGATTAATTGATGAGAAGATGATGTTTTCGGTAACGACGTACTGTTACTAATGTTGTTGTTTAAATCACCTTTGATGCTTATTGGTCAAAGTTGATAGCCATTGTTAATGGTGTTGATGGAGGTGGGTGCCATGTTGTTTGTGTTAACATTGCATGCATTCATGACATGGAGTTGTTAGATGGACGGAAAGAAACGAGGAGACACGAAAGTTCACCCGAGAGTTTGGTGGATAGGCAACTCGTGGGGATTCATCCGAGGGTAAGGTGAATCGTTACTCATGGGGGTTCATCCGAGAGTAAGGTGAACAGTTAGTGTTGAGAGTTCACCCGAGAGTTTGGTGGACAGGCAACTCGTGGGGATTCATCCGAGAGTACGGTGAATCGTTACTCATGGGGGTTCATCCGAGAGTAAGGTGAACAGCTAGTGTTGATGCATGAGGGTCAACAAGTTTATGTACTCCGAATCATCTTCCTGAGTTAGTTATTGGATCTACATTACATATGGAGAAGTGGAGTAGTATGCATCGCATAGCATGTTTATAATGTGATATGATGGATGTGTTATAACCTGTTATAATATGATGTTTTATATGCTGCATGATCATCTTGCTACCTGCTCTATTATCATTTATGTTTATACATACAATTCCTTACTCCCTACTGTTGTTGTTGTTTTGCATGTACCTTTGGTTATATAGAGGATGGTGAGCAGCCAACTGAGGAGTGATCCCGAGGTAATCGCTTGCTCATAATATAGTTTAGTTATATTAGTTGTTTTCCGATGTAGTATCGATAATGATTATCAGCTCTGATATTTGATATCGGGATTTGGGTTTTATTTCATGTTTATGTTTTCCGCAATTATTACTTATGTTTAAACGTTTTCGGATCATGCGGTATTTGCTCCCTTTTATGTTAAAGTTTTTATTTAACTTGCACGCTTTATTTTATATTTATCGTATGCGGGGTAGCGGGTCTCACACACCTAACTTTTGTCCCTAGTTTTAAGATAAAAAACTATTCTAAAAATTATTCTCAGCTCAATTTAAATTAGATTAATATTCCAACATTCTAAATGAAAAGCTTAAGACTCTATCTGATACAACTAGCTCAAAAGTTGGTTGAAAAGATGTCTATTAAGAGCATGTTTGGTACATATTTAACTTGTATAGAAGCAACTTTTCTAAATAAAAAAAAAAACTGTTTAGGGTTCATATGATATGTTTGGCAAATCTGATTAAATTAAAAAAATATTTCTGTGGGGGAAAAACAATTTTTAGGGAAGATAGAAGTTTGAACCTTATTTTAAAAAGTTGTTAGATTATTTTGAAACCAATCACTTTTTTTTTTTTTTTCCATTTCACACTTACAAATGTTGTCATTTTTGGAAACTGACAGGGCAGAACCGGAAAAAAATCGTGTAAGGGCCTTATTTATGTACACTACCTCTACCAGCTTATCAAAAATGTTTTTTTCTTTCAAAATAACTCTTACTAAGTATGAAGTCTTCAATCGTTTGATATAGCTTATTTATCCTAAGTTTTAATGAACTCAAACATTTTTAGAATTATTTAGATGAACCATATGAAATCTACTAATGAATTTGCTTAAGTGTACAATCGTTTGATTAAAAGATAGATGCAAACGGAAAACACGCGTTACTTGGTTACGCATCTCTGCAAGACTTTATGCCACGCGTATGAGTTGATGCACTTATAGAAGCATTCGCTAGTCAAGCGTCCAAGTTAGATAAAGACAAAGTCTAAAGATAGAGCGTCTCAACAAATACAAGACAAGACTGCCTCCTAAAATAAAAGCCCTATGTCAAGCGTCTGAATGATAGTCACAAATAAAAGTATCTTCTACCTTACGTCTCAAACACGTCTTGGCTTACCTCTTTACTGAATTGATATAAACATATTAAATATGCTGGGAACATATTTAATAAGGTTACACAAAGACTTCAAGTTATACGATGATCTTCTCACCAAAAGTCAAATGGAATAAACAACATCCTTTACACATAGTACCTGATAACAATACATTTAGTATACAACAAAGTCACTTTACAACTGTCTATTTTGATCGATTGTACTAAATAAGTAATCTGCGCTGCAAAGCCTTTGATGCTACTTTGAACACTTTGCTGTTGTACTAAAAAAGTATACTTGAGTACAAGAATACCCTCAATGCCTTCAAAACATCTAATGCTTCATCAGAACAACTTTATTGCATTAATGGTTTCTCTGAAGACTTGGCATAAAGCAAGTGTTGAAGAAAGAATGTCTCACAACAGATTTATTGTAACATCCCAGTTTTCGGAAACCTTAATCGAGGTAGATTGGGTAATTATAAGCATATTGATAATTAATTCCATAGCTTGAAAGTATGTTTAGAGAGTATGTTAAGAGTAGGAATGAATTGGATAAGAGAAGGATGAAGGATAAAAGGATAAGGAGCATAACGCTCAGGCGTGGACCAGTGTAACGCTTAAGCGTGATAACGCTCTAGCGTGGAGAGTTTTGGAAGCTCGAGCGTGGAACCTCTGACCACGGACTGGCAGTGATGGGATGCAAAGTGAAACGTGTCGGTTACGCGTCACGGCTGGCACGTGATGGGCGGTGCCTTAGCGGTGAGGAAACGCCAACGCTCAAGCATTGAGGAAGCAAACGCTCAAGCATTGGAACGCTAAGGCGTGGAGAATTCCAACGCTAAAGCGTGGACAGTAGAAACTTTTCCTATATATACTTCATCATTTTTCACCGAGGGGAGTTTACAAAAATTTACAGAGACAAAGAGAGTTTGAGGCTAATAGTTCTAGAGACAGTTCCAGGCTTTGAGGCAAGTTTGTGATCCATTCGTCGATTCGATTCCAATTCCGATCGTGTTTTCGCGATTAGCGCAACACCTACTCCAATTCTACCCGTTTACTTTCGTGATCGGTCAAGGGTAAGCCGAGATTCCATATCTACCTACATTGTACCTATACAATGTTCACTTTTGGTTTAAGCTTCTTTTCACTATTTTAACTTCTTATTAAGGTTAATGCTATAGTCTACGTGTTATTTCCATGAGTAGGGCAAGTTTGGAAGTCGCATGTGGAATTCGTTGGAGCAGGAGGGCTTTTCCCAAAGAGATGAGCAAAGGAGTGCTCGTTGTGTCCGTGATTATCACCATATTTGCTATCAGGTGGGGAGAAAGAGTTAAACACATCGGGGATGCAAGAGTAGTCCATATAGCTTTGTTGTATGTTTTATGTGTGTGGGGGAACCCTAAACCCTATGTGAGGTTGAGCCTTCACAAATTACCTAAACCCTTGGTTTAGTATACTTTGGACTATCACCGTTATATTTGATACCCTATGTTAGCAGATTTGTGATGCATGATAATATGTGTTTTGTATTGATATATACGTACTTGCTATTTATGATGTTGATATTTGCAAGAGGTGCATGATATGTTGATGATAATAGTACGTTGGTATGTATGTTGTTTATTGCTTTATGGAGCATGTTGATAATTGCTAAACTGTCGCATTATATCTGGAAATGCGTGTATGTATGAGATTCGGAGCCTTAGCATGATTAGGGCTTTGACCCCGTGGTGGTTGTTTGAGCTGATGATTGAGATCTGAGGTATAGTGGAGCTCGGAGCTCATAAGGTCATGATGGGAGCTTGGATCTCATATGGGTACAAGTGGAGCTTGGAGCTCGTATGTTTACAGTGGAGCTTGGAGCTCGTATGTGTACCTATGGAGCTCGGAGCTCATGTTGCTAAGAGCAAGTTTGCATGTGTTGTGATATCAACTCAAGAGAGATGGATGACATGCATAGCATATGCATTTGATGTCAAGTGGCGAGCCGTATGTTGTGAGGCATACGAGATTGGTGCACCGAGTGCGGTTGCGAAAAATGGAAGGGTAGGTCTGTGTGATCTTGGGGATATATTGGACACAGGTGTACCTATATGATACCGATATGGTAGCGCCTATCGTGTTGTGGCGGTGCTGAGCACGTCCTACTATCCCGACTGAACCCTGAGTCTTTCCAGTTGCCGGTGGATCTTCCGAGGAGGCCCAGTTAACCCTCTTTGGTTGGGACAGTTGAGCAGTGATGCACTTTTATAGGTCACGACGAGCGGAACAGATTACCGGAACGAACCAACTTGTTGTCCGATATGTGGACGTGATGTTGCCCTTAGTAGGGTGTTTAGTATCAGCCGACATGCATAGAAAGAGTATGTGTACATCTAGTTAGGGACTGACCGTGGTGTCGTGATGTAGATAGATGATTGTGTACGCTATATGTTCTGCATTGCATCATCCTTGTTATAGATGTGCTGTATATCTTTTCTCCCTGTATTTCTTATATGTGTACGTTCGGTTGTGCGGACAGATGACGAGTTAGCGGTGGATCAGAATAGACCCGAGGCTTCACCCGTTCATCACGGGGGCACCGCGGATGCCGGAGCTGGGGGACCTTGAGATAATCTACCATGATGAGAGAGGATGGCTGGTGGACCCCTCGACCTTTTTGGCCGTCTACACCAGACCTGTCAGCTTGATCTTCCGGAGCGGTACACCCCCATATGTGGACATCATCGGATCTTATCGCGTGTACCAGTTTCTTCTCTTCCCTCGAATGTGGCACCCTCCGAGACAGAAAGAGCGCGACTACTTGTGGGTCGTACCCAATCTTCTGTAATATCCTGCAGGAGAGGCTTCGTCCACAAAGGCCGGCACAGGTGTACAGAGCGGTACCTGAGGGCAGCTCAGAGGCATAGGATCGTAATGTCGAGTTCCTCATCCAAGTATGAGCCTATGCAGGTTTATAGGCGCACTCATGGAGAGGGACATGGTAGTTCAGGGCATCCTCACCACTGAGGGTGAGAGCTAGCCAGTGCGTCTCTAGGATTGTGCGGAAAGGTTTTGATGTATTTTGAGGGTGTGCTGGGGAGTGCCATTGAGCCTTGAGAGTTCTTTTTGGAGGTCCTTGGATGTACCTTGTTTATGTTTTCAGTTTATTATGTATTTCCGTCTGTATTATTACTTAGCCCTACTGATGGGGCCACCATGTGTGTGTGTGTGTGTGTATATATATATATATATATATATATATATATATATATATCAGTATTGTATGTTTGCATGTTTCGTTTATCCCGTTGTGTTTACTTTGATATTATATGCTTATAAATTGAACATATGTTATCGCTGTTTTAATAACCACATAATCTTGAAGTTATAATTAATAGTACGTTTGGATTCTAAAATAATGGGATTACCTCGAGTGGGATTTGGGGAGGTCACATTAAGGTGGTATCAGAGCTGTTTGGCCCTATCCGGACTGTGGAAGTTGGGGACCAAGACTGTGAGGTATTAGGAAGTTGAACTGGCAAAGTTTGTCGTCTTTGCAAGGGAGTACAATTGTGTTTAGCGGGGTAGTATGAACGCGATCGATTGTTGTAGTGCTTGTATGAATGATAAGTAGATGTATGTACTTATGTTGCTTATCATGTTTGAACTCTGAGCTAACGATTACTTGAATGAGGAACCAATGGCTCGAGGAAGAGGTAAAGGCAGAGGTAGGACCGGATCCAATGGAGGTCAGGAGGCTGAAGCTTCACATACTGGGAATGGAGCTGCTGAGTCGCTGGAAACCCTCAGAACTATGAGGGATATGGCTGCTACTATGTTACAGCAAATGCAACAGAATGCTCAACTTATTCAGCTGACCCGTGAGAATCAACAGCAACAACAGAATGTCAGAACTGAAGATGCTGGTTAGGATGCCTTCATGAGGCGACAATCTTCTCAGTTCAACAGGGACTACAATCCCGAGGGGCAGAGTTGTGGTTTCAAGAGCTGGAAAAGATCTTTGCAGCGACCCACTGTGATGAAGCTCAGAAGGTTTCTTATGCTTCTTTCATGTTGGTGGGAGGAGCAGAGATGTGGTGGAAAGTGAAGCAGAGGTTGTTTGAAGCTGAAGGAAGAGCCGTAACTTGGGGGCTGTACCGAGAGTGTTTCTTGGAGAAGTATTGTCCTCGGATGACCAGGAGGGAAAAAGACAAGGAATTTCAGAGTTTGAAGCAAGGCAACATGACGATCGGAGAATATGCAGCAAGGTTTGAGGCACTGCTTAAATTCTCAGAGTTTTATCAGCAGTAGCCAAACGAGGAATGGAAGTGCCGCAGGTTTGAAGATGGTTTGAAATATGAGATTCAGAAGGCTATAGTACCGTTGGGAATTTCTATATTTCCCGACATGCTGGAACGGTGTTCAACAATTGAGAACATCGAAAGGAGAAGAGAAGTGGCAACCAGGAGTGGAGGACTTATCCGCAGTAACTAGAGAGGTAGAGGCGGAAGATTTCAGGGGCCATATCAGAGACCAACGCGGAGGGCTGGAGAGGCTGTAAGTCAAGGACCGAGTACAACTCAGGGGTTGCAAGGTTGTTTCAAGTGTAGGGGACCACATATGGCTCGAGATTGCAAAAGTCAAGCGCCCGAGAGGACCATAACTTGCTATGCATGTGGAAAGCAAGGGCACATGGCTAAGGACTGTAGACAAGGGAATGCACGACCGTCTGGTGTGACCGGACAGACGGCGAGACCATAAGCCACGAGAAGAGTGTTTGCCGTGAGGGAAGCTGAATCCTCTCAATGCCCAGATCTGATTCAAGGTAAGTGTTTAGTTTCGGGCAAGCTCTTATCTGTGTTGTTTGATTCGGGAGCTACTCACTCGTTTATTTCTATGGAGTGCATGGATCATTTAGGGTTACTAGTTTTATCTTTACCCTATGACCTTACTGTTTCCAGAGCTACTGGTGATTCATTAACTGTCCTGTTTGTATGCTTGAAATGCCCTATTACAATAGAAAACATGCATTTCATTGTTGACGTGGTCTGTCTGCCTATGCAGCAGATCGATGTTATTTTAGGCATGGATTGGCTTTCGGCTAACTATGTGATACTGGATTGTTCAAATAAGACTCTTTGTTTTTCTGAGCAATCTAGGTTGACGCTTGCTAATGAAAGTATCCCGAAGGATGTATGATCTGGAGAGTGCGTGGTGCTATTCTCCTTGGAAGCAAAGGAAACTCCGAATGTGGAAGTGTTGCCGATTGTGCGAAAATTTCCTGAGGTATTTTCGAATGATGTTCCAGGGCTAACACTGGAAAGGGAGATCGAGTTTACCATAGACCCTGTACCAGGAAATGGACCTATTTCGATAACACCTTATCGAATGTCTCCAGCAGAGTTGGCAAAGTTGAAGAAACAATTGAATGAGATGCTAGGCAAGGAATTCTTTAGACCTAGTGCGTCGCCATGGGGAGCCTTGATATTGTTCGTTAAGAAGAAGGATGGGAGTTCAAGGTTATGTGTAGACTATCGCCAACTAAATAAAGTGACGATAAGGAATAGGTATCCGTTGCCGAGGATAGATGATTTGATGGATCAGTTGAGAGGAGCAACTATGTTTTCCAAGATCGATCTGCGATCTGTCTATCATGAAATCAGGGTGAGAAAAGAGGATATACCGAAGATAGCTTTTCGGAATCGGTATAGGCATTACGAGTATTTGGTTATGTCGTTTGGTGTGACTAATGTTCTGGCTGTGTTCATGGATTATATGAACAGGATGTTCCGACCGTTCCTAGACAGGTTTGTTGTCGTGTTTTATCAACGAAATCCTTATTTATTCTTCGAGTAAAGAGGAACATCAAGAGCATCTTCGAGTGGTGCTATAGGTGCTGAAGGATAGGTAGTTGTATGCGAAGCTATCTAAGTGTGAATTCTGTCTAGAGGAAGTGCAGTTTTTAGGACACGTGATCAACAAGGATGGGATTACGGTGGATCCTGCTAAGGTTGAAGCAGTGGTTAAGTGGGAAAGTTCGAAGTCTGTGAGCGAAATTCGCAGTTTTCTTGGTTTGGCGAGCTACTACAGGCGATTTATCGAGGGATTCTCTAAGATTGCGTTACCTATGATGCAGCTGACGAGAAAGGGGAAGGCGTTCGAGTGGTCGGAAGCTTGTGAACAAAGTTTCTTAGAGCTGAAGCGGAGGTTGACCACGTCGCCGGTGTTGGTTTTGCCAGATCCTTTAGAATGTTTTGACGTGTTTTGTGATGCGTCATATCAAGGATTGGGTTGTGTCCTCATGCAAGAAGGAAGAGTGGTGGTGTATGCCTCTAGGCAGTTTAGAGTGCACGAATGGAACTATCCGACTCACGATCTGGAGCTAGCTACAATAGTATTTGCATTGAAGATATGGAGACACTATCTATATGGTGCTAAATTTAGCATATTTAGCGACCATAAGAGTCTAAAGTATTTGTTCGACCAGAAGGAGTTAAACATTAGGCAGAAAAGGTGGATGGAATTCATAAAGGACTATGAATTCGACCTGCAATACCATCTAGGTAAGGCGAATGTTGTAGCGAATGCGCTCAGTAGGAAGTCCCTACACGTATCTGCGATGATGGTGCGAGAGCTAGAGTTGTTAGAGAAGTTTAGAGATCTGAATTTGGACGTAGAAATCAACGAGGATAAGATGAATCTTGGGATGATTGAGGTTACTAGCGATTTCTTGGATCTGCTTTGGAAAAGACAAGCTGAGGATGAGTACCTTAAGAAGGTTAACCGGTCGATCGAGGAAGGTGAAACGTTTGAGTATAAGGTGGGTTCAGATGGTCTCATTAGGTTTGGCGATCGAATCTGTGTGCCTGAGGATAGTGAAATTAAGAATATGATTTTGGAAGAAGCACACAAGAGCAAGTTGAGTTTTCATCCAGGGGCTACTAAGATGTATCAGGATATGAAGAAGTTATTTTGGTGGTCAGGGATGAAGAAGGAAGTGGCGGCTTATGTCCTATCCTGTTTGGTGTGTCAAAAGGCGAAGGTTGAACACCAGAAGCCAGCAGGATTATTTCAATCGTTGGATGTTTCGGAATGGAAGTGGGACAGTATTGCAATGGACTTTGTTTTGGGTTGCCAAGGACTTATAAGAAATGTGATGCAATCTGAGTCATCATAGATAGGTTGATAAAATGTGCTAATTTCTTACCTATTAACCAGAATTATTCTCTGGAAAGGCTGACTCAGATTTACATCAGGGAGGTGGTGTGTCTGCATGGTCTTCCTTCGAGTATTATCTCGGACCGAGACCCGAGGTTTACTTCAAGGTTCTGGAGAAGCTTGAACGGAGCGTTGGGAACCAAGTTAAGGTTGAGTTCTGCTTATCATCCCCAAACGGATGGTCAGTCAGAACGGACGATTCAATCGTTGGAAGATTTGTTAAGAGCATGTGTATTACAACACACAGGAAGTTGGGATGGTTTTCTTCCTTTGATTGAGTTTATCTACAACAATAGTTATCATTCAAGTATTGGAATGGCACCGTATGAAGCTTTGTACGGGAGTAAGTCCAGGACTCCATTGTGTTGGTATGAAACTGGAGAGAATCAATTGTTAGGCCCTGAGTTGGTGCAACAGACGACGGAACAAGTTAAGTTGATCATAGGAAAGATGAAGACCGTAAGGGATAGGCAGAAGAGCTATGCTGATAAAAGGAGGAGACCTTTAGAATTCTAGGAGGGCGATCATGTATTTATAAGAGTTACTCCAAGGACTGGTATTGACAGGGCAATTCAATCCAGAAAGCTTACACCCAGATTTATAGGACTATTTCAAATTCTTCGTCGAATTGGTCCAGTAGCTTACCAGATAGCCTTACCACGTAACTTATCAAGACTTCATGATGTTTTTTCACGTATCCCAGCTTAGAAAGTATTACCCGGATCCATCGTATGTGTGAGAGCCCGAATCAATCTCGTTAATAGATAACCTTGAATACGAGGCTTTACCTGCTCGAATAATGGATAGAAGGATCAAGGAGTTTCGCGGTAAACAGATTCCTTTGGTGAGAGTGGAATAGGACCCCGTAACCGGAGATTCAACATGGGAAAAAGAGACTCAGATGCGCCAACAATATCCGTCATTGCTTACAGGTATGAATGAGGAATTTCGTGAACGAAATTCTCATTAAGGGGGGTGGTAATGTAACATCTCATTTTTTAGGAAACCTTAATCAAGGTAGATTGGGTAATTATACGCATATTGATAATTAATTCCTTAGCTTGAAAGTATGTTTAGAGAGTATGCTAAGAGTAGGAATGAATTGGATAAAAGAAGGATGAAGGATAAAGGGATCAGGAGCATAACGCTCAGACGTGGACCAGTGTAACGCTCAAGCGTGATAACGCTCTAGCGTGGAGAGCTTTGGACTCTCAAGCATGGACCCTCTGACCAGTGACTGACAGTGATGGGACGTAAAGTGACACGTGTCGGTTACGCATCGCGGCTCCCACGTGATGGGCGGTGCCTTAGCGGTGAGGAAACGTCAACACTCAAGCATTGAGGAAGCCAACGCTCAAGCGTTGGAACGCTAAAGCGTGGAGAATTCCAACGCAAAAGCGTGGACAGTAGAAACTTTTCCTATATATACTTCATCATTTTTCACCGAGGGGAGTTTACAAAAATTTACAGAGACAGAGAGAGTTCGAGGCTAAGAGTTCTAGAGACAATTTCAGGCTTTGAGGCAAGTTTGTGATCTCTTTGTCGATCCGATTCCAATTTCGATCGTGTTTTCGCCATCAGTGCAACTCCTACTCCAATTCTACCGGTTTACTTTCGTGATCCGTCAAGGGTAAGCCGAGGTTCCGTATCTACCTACATTGTACCTATACAATGTTCTCTTTTGGTTTAAGCTTCTTTTCATGGTTTTAACTTCGTATTAGGGTTAATGGTATAGTCTACGTGTTATTTCCGTGAGTAAGGCAAGTTAAGAAGTCGCGTGCGGAACCCGTTGGAGTAGGTGGGCTGCGGCTGTGAGGCAAGGAGAGGAGCAAAGGAGTGCTCGTTGTGTCCGTGATTATCACCATATTCGCTATCAGGTGGGGAGAACGAGTTACACATGTCGGGGAGGCAAGAGTAGTCCATATAGCTTTGTTGTATGTTTTATGTGTGTGGGGGAACCCTAAACCCTATGTGAGGTTGAGCCCTGATAAAGTACCTAAACCCTAGGTTTAGTCTACTTTGGGCTATCACTGTTATATTTGATACCCTAGGTTAGCAGATTTGTGATGCATGATAATATGTGCTTTGTGTTGATATATACGTACTTGCTATTTATGATGTTGATATTTGCAAGAGGTGCGTGATATGTTGATGATAATAGTACGTTGGTATGTATGTTGTTGATTGCTTTATGGAGCATGTTGATAATTGCTGAACTGTTGCATTATATCTGGAAATGCGTGTATATATGAGATTCGGAGCCTTAGCATGATTAGGGCTTTGACCCCGTGGTGGATGTTTGAGCTGATGATTGAGATCTGAGGTATAGTGGAGCTCGGAGCTCATAAGGTCATGATGGGAGCTTGGATCTCATATGGGTACAAGTGGAGCTTGGCGCTCGTATGTTTACAGTGGAGCTTAGAGCTCGTATGTGTACCTATGGAGCTTGGAGCTCATGTTGCTAAGAGCAAGTTTGCATGTGTTTTGATATCAGCTCAAGAGAGATGGATGACATGCATAGCATATGCATTTGATGCCAAGTGGCGATCCGTATGCTGTGAGGCATACGAGATTGGTGCACCGAGTGTGGGTGCGAAAAATGGAAGGGTAGGTCTGCGTGATCTTGTGGATATATTGGACACAGGTGTACCCATATGATACCGGTATGGTAGCGCCTATCGTGTCGTGGCGGTCCTGAGCACGTCCTACCTTCCCAACTGGACCCTTAGTCTTTCCAGTTACCGGTGGATCTTTCGAGGAGGCCCAGTTAACCCTCTTTGTCTGGGACAGTTGAGCGGTGATGCACTCTTATGTGTCACGACGAGCGGCACAGATTACCAGAACTTACCAACTTGTTGTCCGATATGTGCACGTGATGTTGCCCTTAGTAGGGTGTTTAGTATCGGCCGACATGCATAGAAAGAGTATGTGTACATCTAGTTAGGGACCGACTGTGGTGTCGTGATGTAGAGAGATGATTGTGTATGCTATATGTTCTGCATTGCATCATTCTTGTTATAGATGTGCTGTATATCTTTTCTCCCTATATTTCTTGTATGTGTACGTTCGGTTGTGCGGACAGACGACGAGTTAGCGGTGGATCAAAATGGACCCGAGGCTTCCCCCTCGTTCATCACGGGGGCATCGCGGATGCCGGTGCTAGGGGACATTGAGATAGTCTACCATGATGAGAAGGGATGGCTGGTGGACCCCTCGACCTTTTTGGCCGTCTACACCGGACCTGTTAGCTAGATCTTCTGGAGCGGCACACCCCCATATGTGGACATCATCAGACCTTATCACATGTACCAGATTCTTCCCTTCCCTCGGATGTGGCACCCTTTGAGGCAGAGAGAGCGAGACTATTTGTGGGTGGCACCCCAGTCTTATGTAGTATCCAGCAGGAGAGGCTTCGTCCACAGAGGCCGGCACAGGTGTACGGAGTGGTACCTGGGGGCAGCTCAAAGGCGTAGGATCGTAGTATCGAGCTCCTCATCCGAGTATGAGCCTATGCAGGTTTATAGGCGCACTCATGGAGACGGACAGGGTAGTTCAGGGCATCCTCACCACTGAGGGTGAGAGCCAGCCAATGCGTTTCTAGGATTGTGTGGAAAGGTTTTGATGTATTTTGAGAGTGGGCTGGGGAGAGTGCTGGTGAGCCATGAGAGTTCTTTTTGGAGGTCCTTGGATGTACCTTGTTTATGTTTTCAGTTTATTATGTATTTCCGTCTGTATTATTACTTAGCCCTACTGATGGGGTTACCATGTGTGTGTGTGTGGATGTTTCGTTTATCCCCTTGTGTTTACTCTGATATTGTGCGCTTATAAATTGATCATATGTTATCACTGTTTTAATAAGCGCGTAATCATGAAGTTATAATTAATAGTACGTTTGTATTCTAAAATAATGGGATTTACTTGTGTGGGACTTGGGGATGTCACATTTTTTGCTGTAAAGACTATATAGAAGACTCTGAAGATTTGAAGACATAGAACAACAAGCTGAACAACTCTCATTTATTGATCATAGGTTTAATCTTCATTCTTTCATTTACTCCTCAATCATTTGTAATCTTTAAGAGAAGTTATTGCGCATTCATACGCTTCATATATCATATTCACTCTTTGAGTGTAATCCGGTTGACTTGTCTTTGCAAATCGAAGCTGGTGCTTCTAATCAAATTATTTTATTTGTAAAGCTTGAAGAGGCTAGCTGAAGAACATTTGTTGAGCCTGAAGAGGCTAGGTGTTCAAACAATACTCTTATTGTTAAGCCTGGAGAGACTAAGTGTCCAAAGAATAATTGTGTCTGTAATCTGATTAGTTATAGTGGAAAATCTTGGTTTAGCCAAGGGGTGGACGTAACTCAAAGTTTAGGGTGAAACGGTATAACATTGACGGGTGTGATTCTCTCTTCCTCAAACTTTTGAATATTGCTTTAAGCATTTCTAACTTGAATCTAACCAGGGGTTACAACTGTTTATCTAAAAACAAAGTCTTTGTTTGTTTTATCTTTGTGTTTTTTTATTCTTGTGTTTAAAAAGTCTTCAGACGCATCCAAGTGTCTACTCGTTGTTTTCAACCGTCTTATCTTTTAACGTTTTGATAAAAGTTTCTGTTTTCCAAAGAGATTTAGGTAAACACTATTCAACCCTCATTCTTGTGTTTACTTTGGTTTTTTAACCAAGTAGTTCTACTAGTTTCCTTTTTGGCTAAAGGTCAATTTTGATCCCTGACAAAAAACACAGGGACACTTTTGTTACCTTAAAAAAAATTAACCAGTTACTCTCAAAACATAAGACACGTTACTCATTCCGTCTAGGGTTCTCAAAATGGTTCAAATCTGATTAGCCCAATATAAAGCGTAGGTTGATTTAACAAAATATAAGCTCGAAATATTTTTAGTTCGGCCCAGGCCGACCCGAAATTTCATTGGCCCAATATGGGATGGCCTGTTGATAACTCTGAGAAATAAGAGTTATTTAACTTTCCTTAACTTAATTATTGAATGTCTTTAAGCGTTTTAGTGTCACGATAATTGAGTTTTAGCTTAAATTGGAACTTATTTTGTCTGGCATCATTTTGTGTAGTAGAAGGTGTTTTATTTTGATTAGATGTGGCTGTTTTAATTTTGGTTGTGACCAGGTGAGCACCTGAAGGAAAAAGCTAATTGGGTGGACAATGCTCTAGGATGCTGCAACTTCTGACGAGCTCACTAAAGACAAAAATGCCAGCTCAGCACAGTCTCTCTTTGGATGATCCCTAGCTGTTTAGGACATGTCCCACGTGTCTGCTGAAGATATTTTTAGTGTACTTAGAGAAATGGGCTAACGGTGTTTATTGTACTAATATTTTAAGCACGAAAAGTAAGGAGATAGTGCATTCTAGAAGGCCTTGACAGCCCTAATTAGGGAACATTCCTCGTGCATGTTAGAGGGGTCAGCCATATAATATTAGGTGATATTCTTAGTACAACTGTCACTTCTTCTTCTTCCAGCTGAATATACCTTTCTCCATTAGAGTACATTTTCCTGTTTTTAGTTGTAATGGCTTTTATTTCTTTTGTAATTTCTTTTGCTGTATGTAAGCTCATTATGAGCTAAATTTCCTTAAGCTAGAGTATCATGAACTTGTAACAGATTCTATGGGTTGATTAATGTGAATGTTGTTTGGTATTTTCTTTTAAGTCGATCTTCATTTTCTGCTTTAGTTGAGCTTGTTCACCTTAGCTAGAATATAAACTTGTTGAGCTTGGAAAAGTTTAGCAAGTGGAATTACTTAAAAGATAAAGACTAATTTGGTTAATTAGAAAATTAATTGAAGTTGGACATAATATGAATATTCTTCAAAGTCCTTAGGATGTCAGGACGAGCTTAGAAAGAAGTGAGCGTAATTAATATGAGCTTAGGAATAAGGTAACTTTTGTGAAACTCACTATGTTTAATGCTGGAAAGCAAACTTTTATTCCTGGACCAAATGTTGGAGCATCGTTTTTAAAGTTACAAGGGATTGGTACCTCTAGCTATTTCTATCTTTCTGATTCCTCACATCTGTTGGCAGTTACATTCTAATTTCCTGACAGTTACCTTCGCACAAAGTTTATTTATGTTGCATAAACAATGTTATTATTAGAATATAATAGAATGTGCTAGAAAAGTAATTAAAATAGGATTTGTATTGAATGCTTATAAAATGATTATTTGTATTGAATGTGGATGGTGTTCGCCATGCATTATTGAATTTGAAGGATGAAGAATATTTAATTTATTTTAGTCTTCAACGTAGTTAAAGCAAACATTTTATTTATATTGTTAAGAAATGAAAAATCAAACGTAATTTATTTTAGTCTTTCATTATATTTTTTATATTGTTAAGAAATGAATCTTTCACTAGTGCAAAATAGCGCTATTACGTTAGGATTTTACAGCGGTTACTTTTGAACAGATGTAGATAATGGGGCGGTGGCATACTTGTAATATTTAGCAAATCATCAATCACTTTCTATTAAGCAATCGTTGTAGAAATCACTTTCTACATCGGATGATAAAGTAACCGTTTTAGAAAGTCTGATCCCGCGCGAGTTGATTTGTGACAAGCACTTTCTACAACAGTTGCTTTAGTAATCAATGTAGAAAGTTTGTTTCACACTTCAAACTCGCGCGATCTCTGTTCCAACGTACACTTTTCATCAAACTCTCAAACCTAGAACTCTTTCCCTCTGTTTGGCGCACCAACACCACCACCCTCATATTCTCCCAACGTCACTCTCACTGAGACTCACGCCATAACCTCTTCTAGCCATCGTCGTCTCCGCTGCTCCCTTTCTAGCCACCTATTCCAGCTACCACGTAAGCACCTCTTCTCCCTCTTTTCATCTTCCTCTCTTTTACCGTCGGTTGGAACTTTTTATTTTTCTTTAAAAATATTTATTTTTTTATTTGAATATTTTTTTTGATGTTGCTATTGTAACACCCTGTTTTTTTGACACTATGCTTGTATGTATTAATATTTTCTTGTATATGTTGTATATAAGTTGTTTATGATTGTTCTTGATGTTGAAGTTCATAGTTGGGGTAGTTTAACCTTAAGGAATGGTCAATGCATTCAAGTCTAAGAAACCTGTTTTACGGTTTTGTTCATATCTTGAGTTCTAGACGTCCGACTGAGGTGATCTTAGATACGTTGGAAAGCTTAGAGAATTATCTACAAGTCTTATTTCAGGTGTTAAGTCCAAATTCGGATTCTAAAGTTTCGCGTCGCGAAGATACATTCGCCTCGCGAACCTGACAGCCAGATTTTTGCAGCTCTCTGGTTCGCCTAGCGAAAGGCTACTCACCTCCCGAATCTGCGCGCACCAGAATCGTGTTTTTGGGCTTCTAATCAGCCCATAATGACCCTAACTCATATTTATATCATAAGACTCGACCTAAACCTATTTTCTAAGTCGAATTACTCTTAGAAACTGCCTCTTCCTCTCCAAACAAGGATCTCTAAACCCTTTCCAAGGATCCTTGAAGGAGATTGCACCTTTGTTCATCGTTCTTCGTCTCCTTCGCTTGAAGAGCATCACTGCCATCACAAGCCCTCTTCCTAGTTGCTGCTCTTGAACCTTTTGGGGCTGTGATCGTGAAGTCAAGTGTCGTAAGATCGAGCATTCGTGAGACGCAACCTTTTCCGGACCTTTTTCCTTCCTTTGTTCATTGTGATCGTCATACCAGGTATGGGGGGAAGAAATAGATCATGAGTATGTGGGTTTTGGGATAGGTTAAGATGAAAGGGTTAACCCATGACCCCTATATGTTTGTCTATATGCATTGTAAATGCCTATGTATATGCTATGAGTGTAATTATGTGTATGTTATGTATATGCTATGTACATGCCTATGTGAATATTGTATAAATATATATATGTTTATGGTTCTATGATTATGATTATGGGTGTTTGTCTCGATGATATAATTGAAATATTATGATGTGCGTTGAATAGTATGAATATAGATACGATATGCATTGATGAGATTTTATGATGTGCATTGATAATGATGACTTGATGATGATGTGCGTTACAATAAAGAAAATAGGATTAGTGAAAGAACATAACTTAGGGATGTTTGGCTCCCCATAATGAATGAGTTGTTATGAGAGGTGAGATTGATAATATTGGATTAGTTTTGGAAACCCAGAGGAATGATTCTTGAGAGATGGGATGATAGGCATAGGGATAACTTAGAGAAATTCTTAAGATTCCCACATCTATTATGATTCGCATGGCGAATAGCCATTCGCGAGGCGAGACAGAGAGACCATTCGTGGTCTGACGTGATTCGCCTAGCGGATTGTAATCCGCGAGGCAAATGAGAGAACCAGATATTGGGGCTCTCGGGCTCGCCTCGCGAGCCAGGATTCGCCTAGCGAATCTGAGAACCTTTTTAGGAGCTCTCGGGCTCGCCTCGCGAGCCACGATTCGCCTAGCGAATCTGGGTCTCTCACCCAGATTCTGTTGTGAAGGAATAATGAATAGAGTAATGAGAAAAAGACTGTGAGATCACAATTCAAGGATGATAATATAGAAAAGAACGTTAATTCTAATAATGACGATATGATAATATTGGCGGCAATGCTGATAAAGGCAATAACGATGGTTAGTGCCTAGTTGTTTGATGATCATCGTTGATGGTCATTATTGATAATCAATGTGATTGATTATGATGATAATATTGGCAATGCCGATAAAGGCAATAACGATGGTTAGCGCCTAGTTGATTGATGATCATCGTTGATGGTCATTGTTGATAATCAATGTGATTAATTATGATGGTGGATGGTTGGACATGTGTTTGCAATGTTGTTGAGCATAGCATGCATCATACGTTGACGTTGATATGTTGGGTGGAAAGCAAACGATGAATCGCGATAGTGGAGGCCACGATGGGTGTTATCCCGGCCTTGCGGGTACGTTGGGTATGGAAGTTCCAGGTGACATGGGCTAGCTACCTATTGTCGGAGTGACCTAAAGAATAAGCTTGAGTACCCTGACTAGCCACTATACGTTATCAGGATTAGTGAGAGTGTTCGGGGATGGCCCATGGTCTGGCATATCATCCATGTTGATAACCGGACATGTACTCCTAATCGTCTTTCCAGAGTTAGAGTTGTTGGCCACATGCATACAGAGTAGTGATGTTGCATTCGCATTAACATGCATCCTTGATATATATTGATTATATCTATGTTGATTGATGTATGTTGTATGCCATCTTAATTACTATTTCATTCCGTTTACATATATTCATGATTGTGTTTCTTACCCCTTTCTTTGTTATTCTTGTGCATATGTTGTGGTATATGCAGAGGAGGGTGAGCATGCTGACGAAGAGTGATCCCGAGGAGATCTCTCTCAGTAGTTAGGATTTATGATTTATGTTATTCGGTTTTATTCCGATGTATTATCGGTATATGTATACCAGCTCTGATATGTGACATCGGGACTTGGGTTATGTTTATTATTTATGTTTTCCGCAATTTGTTTTTGAAGGATTTTTGATTATTTCAGATTTCTACGTTTTACGTTATAGATGATGTGATGCACATTAGCCTTGAGGATATTAATTGTTATATTTTTAAAGACATGTACGATTTTATTTATGTTTTATTATATGCGGGATAGTGGGTGTCACAGCTACTCGTTGCTCCTACTTCCAGTATCTGATTTTTTTGGGTTTGTTTGTTGGATTTCTACTCCATAGCACGACAGGTAACTACCTCTCACTCTTTGCTCCTTACTCCATTGTCTTTTGCAAATTCTTGTGTGCTTATAATTCTTCCCTAATGCTTACTATTTTTGCCTGGCTGAGAATCTGCCCCTTTTAAGTTTTTTTGCTTACTGTTTCTCTAATTTTTTGCTTGTAATGTAATAATTGTTTTTACAGTTGATTTTTTTTATAAAAGCAAACACCACAGGGATGCATTCTTGACGAAGAACACCCAAACAAGGATTGAGAACGCTCAAGGATTCAATGGGAACCCAAGAAAAAGGTAAAAGACGATTGTTTCAAACTCTAGGAATAACGGCTAAGAGTTTTAAGTCGAGCAAAAGAGATATAAAAAGGATTGGGGTGAAACGGTCTGATCAAAAGAGCCCAAAACGCGTTCTCACTGATTTGGCCCTAACTTGAGCTACGAGTGTCCGATTTAGGTATTCTTGGTGGTGTTAAAAAAGATAAGATAAATTCCTAAAAAATCATGTTTCACGATCTATTCCTAATTCGGACTCTAACAGGGTCAAAAATACGATATAAGTTCAGCGTTAAAAAGATAGCTGTTTGTAGATAAGATTTTGTAGGAGATTAAGATATGATAATCTTATCTATTTAATGATTGAATCTCTATGACATCTAATTGATCTTATACCAACACAACTACAATTATCATATATATCTTATATTAATATAAACATGATCTAAATATGAATACAGATAATCATCTATTAATATAATTCTATTGTGCATTACTACAAATGATTCGATATTAATATAAACATATATAATCGATGACATGTAAATAAATATACGATCACATATTAATTACACACATCATATTAGTCCATACAAGACCACATATAAACACATGATATCACACACTTACATACTAAATAATCAATTATGTATTCATATAGATAAGATCACATATTAATACATGCAATATAAATAATAATTAATAATATAAATATAATATGCACAATTATCTATTAATACAGCCAATCATATATTAATAAAAGCATAATTATTATAAATCATTTACATATATATATATATATATATATATATATATATATATAAAATAACATTTTAATATATAAAATGTAAACACACTTATAACCATACAAACATAAGTGTGCATGTTATCACTTTAAAATATATACACATAAATACATATTCATATAGATACTTATAAAATACAGTGACGATATTGTCAAATATTATGCTAATAATAACGATAATAATAATAATACATATAATTATAGCGACATATACACAGCCATACGAAAAACGGGGTGTTATACCTTACCTTAATAGCTCTGACCTAAAGAAAATAGTGGAGAGGATAGGAAGAGAAGGAAAACACTCAAACTCTCTTAGAAACTCACTTGAATTGATTTCTTGACTTGGCTTGAGAAGCACAAATACAAGGGTATATATAGATGCAAAACATGCCTCTAGTTTGAAATTTGATGCTGGAGAATGGTACTCTCAATGAATGTCACCTCCCCAATCACTTTCACTGAAGCCAACAAGTTTGAAATTTGATGACGGAGAATAGTACAAGCCATAGTCAATGGTACCTTTGATATATCACATGATCCTTTTAGCCATTGTCATGTGAGTTCTAGTTGGTTCCTCCATAAACCAACTAACGACTCCTACTCCAAAGAGAATGTCGAGTGTTGTGCAAGTCAAGTACCTGAAGCTACCAACGAGACTCGTATAAAGAGTTAGATCCACTTTTTCACTTTCATCTTACCTCGACAATTTGTTACGCAATATATTGGGGTGCTTACGGGCTTGCAATTCTTCATCCTGAATTTCTCAAGCACCTTTTTTATAATAAAAGTATTAAGAAATAAAAATCACATCTTCACCTTGCTTTATAATTTAATGCCAAGATAGTAGGACATGAGTCATATATCGATCAATTTAAATTCTTTAGTCACACCTTCTTGAACTCGTCAAACATCTTGGCTTGTTGCCCTTGAAGATTCAGTCATTAACATATAGGGAAACAAGAAAAAGGCTTTCGTCTTTGCCTTCTTTAACATAAATAGGGATGGCAAAGTGGGTCAACCCGTCCCGTCCCGCCCCGCCATTAACCCACCCAAAACAGGGCGGAGCGAGTTAACCCGTTTTAGACATATAGGTTGAACCCCCCAACCCACCCCGCCTAATGGTGGGTTGGCGGGTTGGCCCGCCAAACACATAAAAACATAATTTGGGTTGGTGGGTTAACGGGTTGGCAGGTTGACCCGCTATAAAAATAAGAAAATTAACAAAAAATCATATAATATTTCTTTTTTTTGGGTAATCTTCATATCCTTTCTTAAATTATTATTAAAAAATTGGAATAATCTTATCTTATAACATACAATTTGTGTTACAAAAGTAAAGATATTATTTTTCTAGTATGAAATAATTCCAAATAACAATTAAATTAAATTAAATAATATTGAATAATTAATAAATTAATTAAAAAAATTTATTTTTTAATATGGCGGGTTGGCGGATCAACCCGCCCCGCCACCAACCCGTTTTCAGGTGGGTTAAGTGGGGCAGGTCAAAGTGGGTTGGTGGGTTGAGAACCCCAACCCACCCTGCCAAATTCTGGCGGGTTGACAGGTTGACCCGTGGGTCACAACCCACTTTGCCATCCCCAGACATAAATAGCATGTTCTTCAAGGCATTTCATGAATCCATGACTTAGGAAATACTTATCAATGCAGCTATACCAAGCTCTTGGGACTTATTTCAAGACATACAAAGCCTTCTTTAACTTCAATACTTTATCTTCATGTCCTTTCACTACATACCCAAGCAGTAATTGGATATACATGTTTTCCCCAAGGTATCAATTTAATAAGGCAGACTTGACATCCATTTGATAAATCTTTATCTTCTTTTGTGCATTTAAGGAAAATATTTAATTGTCTCTAGTCGAGCCACAGGTGAAAACACTTCATCATAATCAACTCCATGTTGTTGACTATAGCCTTTAGCTACTAGCCTTGGCTTGTACCTCTCTACTTTCCTTGAACATTTCTTTTAACTTTGTATATCCACTTCACACCAATCACCTTTTGTCACTTGGGAAGTTCATAGGAAGTTCATATGTGTCATTCTGATGAAACGATTGAGTCTCTTCATCCATTGTAAGTCTCCAGTGTTCTTCCTGTATTGCTTCTTCAAAGTGTAGTGGCTCAAAATTGTCAAAGAGACAAAATAGTGTTGTATTTTCTACCATTTTCGTGGATTCATAAAGATATCTTAGATACCTTGTTCTTATAGAATCGTCGGGCGAGTTATGAAGAGAAGATTCATTTCTTCTAAGATTGGGTGAAAGTGGAGGAGCACCAATATCTTCACGCTCTTCGTGGTTGAACTTTTCAAGCATACGAAGCAAAGCACGATCTTCATCTTGAGAAATATCCCACTTACACGAGCTTTCTTCATCAAAAACAACATCGCCACTAATCTTAATCTTCCGATTGGTAGGATTAAATAGCTTGTAACCCTTCAAGTTTGAGCTATAGCCAATAAAAACTAACTTCTCGTTTTATCATCAAGCATCGTTCTTGTATCCTTAGGAACATGCACAATGGCAATACTTCCAAAAACTCTCAAATGAGAGATATTTGGTTTCTTACCACTCCAAGCTTCTTGAGGAGTCATCCCACAAACACTTCTAGTAGGGGATAAGTAGGAAAAATACACAGTGCAAACGGCAACCTCTGTCCAAAACTCCTTAGGTATATTCTTGCTCTTCAGCGTGCTTCTTTTCCATGTAGAGAATGGATCTATTCTTGCATTCCACGACTCCATTTTTTTCTGGAGAGTAAGGAACCATAAGAAAACGACGAATGCCATTAACCTCACAAAATTTGTCAAACTCCATGGAAGTGAACTCTCCTATATCTGTTCTTATGCTTTGATGGTAAATTCACTCCCACTTTCAACTTGGGCTTTGAACCTTTGAAATGCTCCAAAAGAAGCTTCATCCTCCCATTTCAAAAAATAAATCGGAGTTTTGCAAGAAAAATCATCAATAAAAAGTAAGAAGAACTAATTTTCTATATGAGGATGGCTTGATTAGGCCACAAATATCGGCATGAACAAGTTGAAGTTGGCTTGATGGCTCTTTAAGTGGACTCCTTTGGAAAGGGCTTCCTCACTTGCTTCCCCAAGAGACAACCTTCACATAATTGATTGGGTTGAGCAATGAGAGGCAACCCATTCACCATATTCTTCTTTGACAATAAATTCAATTCTCCAAAATCTAGATGGTCAAATTTCACATACCAAAGCTAGGAGGAATTTTTGACACCTGTCTTTAAGTATCTTGGATGATCAACTTCGACATTGAGAAAGAACATTCTATTCTTTGATATAGGAACCCTTGCTATTAAATTATGTGCTTCATCTCTCAAAGTCCAAAAAACTTATTTTAAGTGAACATCTTATGCGACTTTGGCAAGTGTACCAAATCGTTGAAAGTAATAACAAAATGGTGAAAACTGAGTATCGTCACAAGGGATTGGTTTCCAAATACCAATTTGCAAGTTAATCGAATATTCAGACTTATCATTAGTGCAAAAGGATCAAAATTATGGAAAACAGTAATTAAAACCAGTAAATCTTTTTGTGTTTTTCTTGGGACAATTTAACATATAATAGGGTACCGATTTCATTTGGTTATGAATCTGAGTATTTCATATACAAAACACTACTTGAATTACCTTTAATTTAATTATCTTAGACTCAAGTTCCTCCTTGAAGGTCAAATTCCCTAAATTTGTTATAACTCAAATTCCTTTGGTGAGAAACCTTACCTAAACTCTATTAACAAGCCTAATACCTTAGATCAAATTAATTAACAAAGCAAGGCCCATTAAGCTCCAAGGAATTTATGTAAAGAAAACACAACTAAGTATCAATCCCTAGATTAGCCTAATTCATGGAAGTAATTGCAACAAGGACAACTCATATCTCATTATTCCTAGCATAAACATGAGACAACAATTTATTTCAATGGATATCAAGCATCCAAAAGCATTAAGCATAGCAATTACCACATCAACATAGAAACATTGTTCATAAAATAACTTAAGGTTAGACATCATCAATATCAAATTCATCTTTCCCCATGCAAAAACAAGATAAAAACATAAGGATTTTGATTTCATCCCGTTATAAGTCTAGGGTCTTCATAAGCAAAGAACCCCTTTGAATTACCGACAATGTGGTCATCCTAATCCCAAATGGCTTGATGAAGGTTAAATTCCCTAATTCAATTAATCCCTAAATCCTTAGGTGACCAATTCTATCAAACCCTATAAATTACCTCAATCCCTTAGGTGAAATCAACCAGGCAAACATGATTTAAGCTTTGTGGAATTTTGAAAGCAACCACATCAATCAAGTAATCTATTCCTAGAATTACCCAACTAATGGCAATGATTACAAGTGGCACAAGTCCATTACTCACTATCGCAACTCTCATTTATTGTCTTGTAAATATATGTCGTAGTTAATCCCAAGTATTTATGAATATTCAGTGTGCTAAGTGCTACTCACTTAAGCAATTCATCAATAAACTATACATTTTTCAAGTCAACTGTTAACTCAAATGGACCGAAGATGAAATAAGTAGACTATCAATTCGGGCTGGCCCAACCCATTCGGACTAGACCGTGACGGACCAACATATTTACGGGTCGTGTTAGGTTGAGCCAAATGAATTGCACGCCAATAATTTTATAGCACAACCCAAACCCTCTACCGGCTAAACAGGCTGGCTCATAGACCAATATTTGTTAAACACTACTGCAGAACGCACTTTCTACTACGGTTGGTTTTGACTTTCTACTACGGTTGGACCAGCGTAGTAGAAAGATGCGTTGTAGAAAGTGACTTTCTGGATGAAGAAAAACTTTCAGAAAGTGATTTTCTACTACAGTTGTGACCATAATCGTAATAGAAATGTAACTTTCCACAACAGTTATGACCACAACCATAGTGGAAAGTGATTTTCCACTACGATTATAACCACAACCATAGTAGAAAGTGTTTTTTTTTAATAATCTCTTCTGTTTTCCTTTCTTCCCTTTCCTTGTTTCATTCAGTTTCGTACAAACCAGCCAGATCCAATTCAACATCAATAACAGATATATTAAACCAAATGTTAACACACACACACACACACACACACATATATATATATATATGTGTGTGTGTGTGTGTGTGTGTGCTTAATTGAACAAATGTTAACAGAGATATTTGATTAATTTCTATAGTACTCGATCAATACAAACATGGCAACAAAGTGTCAACTAAATACATCTAATTAAGCTATATATATGATTCCTACAAAAACTTATATGAATGTTAAACTAATTAAATACATCTAAGGTATATCTTGTTATGCTCTTTACAATAGTCAACAAAGAAACTTTGTAAGGGTGAGCAGGATCTAAAGCTCTTTGGCGATTATCATTGCTTAATTTCTATTCAGACACGTAGTTATATTAATAGATAGTTATTGTCACATATATAAATTATAAGGACTATCGTGATATTAAACATACCGGGAATCGTGCATCTCCTGTGCATATTGCTTCAAAATCTGCCCATTCATCCCATGATATAAAGTGTGCATATTTTGATGGAGGTTCCTCGTTGATATTCCCGTCGGCATCTCTTAGAATTTTTTTTTGCACTCTACTTTTGAATGCCCAATGTAGTTTTCCGACTTCCTGAAGTACATATCTTCTTCGGGATTCGTCAACATGAAAAGACATCTGCAAAACAATAAAAACAAAGTGCCACAGTAAGTATGTTTACATAAGAAACAATATAACTCACAAATATTAATAACTACCTGTTTATCAGCCCATAAGTTCTCTTTGAAAGCATCCAAAGAGTTATCCTTCCATTTATCACATGTAATTGGGACTGTCTGCCAAACAATGGACCCAATGTAACTCTTCATTTTTTTGCCATTGGAACGAATTGGTTAATCGTTATAATTCCAATCAACCTAATAAAAATGATAAAGTAATTAAATCTAGATAACAAACAACATAATGAAATCCTTAGATTGGTAAGTAAATTACCTCAAATTTTAGTCCTTTACTCCTAGCGCAGATGATTGCCTTCATAATAGTTGGTCCACGTCGCTTCACATTGGCAGCACTAGCATTATTGGAAGATGCCATTTACCTACAGCAAAATTAGACACATAAGTAAAACGATACTGGACAACCATACATGTTTAATTAGATAAATCACTAAATATAAATTTAACTGATCATAAAGTTCATGTAAACACAAACACTACATATATGTTTAAGTCGGTCTTTTTTTTTTCCTTGTTGGATTGAGACTTGATTGTCCTTTATTAGTACAATATGGTGGATTGAACCAAAGCCCCTCATCATGATCATCTCTTATATACATACTATCATCTCTAGTTGGATCAATCTCAACTGATATGAAAGGATCATCTTCAATATCGGCATCTTCTAGGTCTTGATCATCAATCTTACTAACAATTATTTTATTAGTCAAAAGAACAATGGACCGCTTCATATCAGCTGGATCAGTGATATAGAACACTTGTTGAGCTTGAGATGTCAATATAAAAGGCTCATCTTTATACCCTACCCCATTAAGATCCACCTGCATGAACCCCGACTCATCAATCCAAACACTGTTATTATTGGCAACCCAGTTACAACCAAACACACGCACCTGAAACATTTATAATTCCAACTCCCATATGCGTTCAATGATGTCGAAGTATGATATATTTACATAAATGGGGTTTCTGACTTTGGCACTTGAGATATGCATAGACTAAGCTACAAGCGTCACACCACTATTTTGCAATGTACTCCGATCATCTTGTTCTTTTGTATCGAATGTGTACCCATTAATTTGATAACCGTTGTAAGAGAAGACATGCAAACTTGGACCTTTCAATAACCATCTCAATCTTTCTGAAACTGAAGTAGGATTTACAGTCAACTCTGAAAAATGTGATCCCTTAGCCACGTTAGAAAACAACGATTGTGTTCTCTAGTTAACCAATTCTGATTCTTATTTGGATACAAACTCTTAGTATGTCCTTGTGTTTGTCAACATCTGGCCCAACCTCATCGGCATTGTGAAAAACATATAAGTGTGATTGCTCCCATTCTGTCCTTGGTATAGTCACTATTTTAGTTCCAGTAAGTCCTTGCCCCATCGTTCTCCCTGTGTGACGAGACTTTAGCAGCCCTATGGAATCAACATTGGTTAGGTATTCGGTACAGAATTCAACAGCTTCTTCGACAATATACCGTTCAACAATACAACCTCCGGGTCGTGATTAGTTTTTCACATACCCTTTTAATATCTTCATATAATGCTCAATCGGGTACATCCATCTCATATAAGCTGGCCCACACAGGTGTGTCTCTCGAACAAGGTGAATGGTTAGTTGAACCATTATGTCAAAGAATGAAGGTGGAAAGCACATCTTAAGCTCACACAAAGTCACAACAATTTCTCTTTGCAATGATGGCAACTTCCTAGGGTCAATCACTTTACTGTAAATTGCCTTGAAGAAGAAACAAAGTTTAGTTAAGGCCCGCCGCACTTTGTTAGGCAAAATGGACCGTATACCAATTGGAAGCAACTGCTCCATGAGAACATGACAATCGTGGGACTTTAGACCTTTTAACTTGAGATCTTTTATCGATACGAGGTTATTAATGTTTGAAGAATACCCTTCTGAAACCTTAACTCCGTCAAGAAACTTACAAAAAACAATTTTTTCTTTTGTAGATAGAGTGTGAGCGGACGAAGGAAGATATGTATGCTTTCCCTTCTTCGACGGTCCCAATTCTTGTCTTATTTCCATACTAACTAAGTCCAACATTGCATTGATTCCATCTTTAGTCTTCCCTGGAACATTGAGTAACATACCAATGATACTATCACATATATTTTTTTTTCAATGTGCATCACATCAAGGAAATGTTTTACATATAATGACTTCCAATATGGCAACTCAAATAAAATCGAACCTCTTGTGACAAGCTCTCTCGCAAAAGGTTTACCAAATTGGATACTCAAATCCTTTACCTTTTCAAACAGTTGCTCACCCGTCAACGGCGAAGGAGCTTTGCCTTCTTCCGAGTTCCCATTGAACGCCTTTCTCCACCATCGGTAATGATGACTTAATTGGATGCAAATATCTACGATGTCCGAGGAAGACATTCTTCTTACAATGTTCCAACCACATCCAATCTGTACCCTCTTCACATATAGGACATGCACACTGACCCTTGGTGCTATATCCTGACAGATTACCGTGCCTTGGAAAATCATTAATTGTGCCAAACAACATAGCCCTCAAATTGAAACTTTCTTCCTTATACCCATCATACACCTCTGCACCTGTCTCCCACATTTGTTTCAAGTCTTCAATTAAAGGAGTCAAGTATATGTCTATATCGTTTCCTGGTTGTTTGGGACCAGAAATTAACATAGACAACATCATAAATTTGCGCTTCATGCATAGCCATGGGGGTAGGTTATAAATCACAGGCCATGTACTGTGGGAGCTACTTTGAATACCGTGCGGGTTAAATTCGTCAGTAGACAATGCAAGTCGTAGGTTTCTTGGTTCTTGCCGGAAATCAGAATAATTATGATCGATTTTCTTCCATTGAGGAGAATCTGCCGGGTGCTGTAGTGCCATCTTTGATCCTTTCATCCTCATGCCATGTCAAGTGTTTTAAATCTTCTGAACTACGATACATGCGCCTAAATCTGGGTATTATGGGAAAATACCACACAACCTTCTCTGGATCTGATTCTTTCTTCTTATATCATGAGGCATTACATTTAGAACACATATTTAATGATGCATATTCATTTCGAAATAAAATGCAATCATTAGGACAAACGTGTATCCTCTCATACATGCCAATGGAGCATAACATTTGTTTAGCTTCATATGTCCGACTAGGAAGCACATTATCCTCTGACAACATATCTTTCAATAGTGAGAGCAAGTCCGTAAAGCTCTTATCAATCCATTCATTACTTGATTTCAAATTATATAACTTTAACATCGCCGACAATCTTGTGAATTTAGTACAACCATCATACAATGGTTTCTCGGCATCACTTACCAACCTCTCAAACATTGTAGGACAATCGCGAAGATCCTCTTCAACCACATTTGCAATGTCTTCAAAACGATCGCCCTCATAGGTATTTGTGTCGGTATCGTTTGATGAATATCTCACACTAGCCCTCAAATCATTTGACTCATCTCTTATCTCACTATGTTTTGTCCAACATGTATAACTTTGATCAATTCCATTACACACTAAATGTTCTTCCAACTCGGCTACACTAACTCGCCTTGCATAACAACAATCTAAACAAGGGCATATGATTCTACTAGGGTTTTCTGCATGTCGAACTGCAAACCTAATAGACTCTTTCACTCCATGCTCATACTGCTTCGTTAAACAATTAGCAAACATCCATTTCCGATCCATGCTTTCTTGATCTACCAAAATATTTATGAACCACAATTACTTTGAGTTTAGAGTGGTTGATGTCTATATGCAATGATTACATGCTTAACGTCTACTTCATACTGTATAGGGTGGGGTTCCTATCCTATCCAAGATTGTGAACTTCACATTATATTACTGTATGACTTTTAAGCTTGTTCTAAGAAAATTTTGACAGTATTTCCCCTTAGTTCTCCAAATACACAATTTAATCCAGGTGGTATTATGACCCAAATTAAGTATGTACCTAGAGAACAATGGGAAAATACAAATTGATGACATTCTTAGATCAAGAAGTAATTAAGACATACAATAATATATTGAATACGAATTTACAATCTTAGACTGTCCACTTTTGGATAGTTCAAGAATAACTTGTATACTGTGCAAAAAAAAAAAAAAAACAATATACAAATCGTTCTTGAACAAGAAACTAAGGTAAATGCATGTATACTGATTAAAATAAACATGCCTAATGCTACAAATAAAGGATTAAATAAAATACCAATACCTGGTAGTAATAGCCCAATATGCTAATCTCAATCCAATATTGTGGTATCTGGAAAGGAAAATGATAAAATCTCAGTCCAACGAAAAGGAAAAAGAAGAGCTCTCTCTAATGGGAAAGCTAAAAAAAAAGTCAAAAAACATTTTGTCTTCTTATCAATTGAAATTTGGCCCAAAAACCCAAAAAACAGACCTCAAATTCAATAGCTAAGTGTTTTTCTTTTTAACCAAAAACTCAATATCTTGCAAGACTTAGCTATTGCTAATTCAATGCCAATATTAATTTAAATCCTCAAACGCTCAACTCCCAAACATAATGCAAAAACTCACTATTAATTAAACTCACTATGGAACTCTTTTGCTAGCTTATTTTCAGTAAGTATGCTTCCTCCCTGAGCCTAAACAAGGCCGCTATCATGCAAAACTAAGTAATATAAAGCAACATATGAGATACAAATTAAAAAAAAAGTATGCAAAGAAATATTTGCATCCGTTCTTGCAAAAATGGGCAAAATTTATCATTTGAACAGGGTTTTGTGAAGACAGTATCGTGTAATTCTAAAGGAGCCAATATAAGCATTCTGAATGATGTTAGTGGCATCATAAAGCCATCAAGGTAAGTGAAAATGTTATATGTGTACGGCACTTTAGAACACAATATAGTTTTTTTAGATAGTTACTGACATAAATTAACAAGTATTCATTTGCACATGAATGTGTAGGATGAAGATCTTCTGTCCCAATTTCCTGTCTCATTCTCTGTCCCCCACCAATAATAATTTGACACTTAAGAAAATAAAATCACAACTCATTAATATTTATACTCATTCCCAACATTTGATTGGTGGGGGACACCGAGACATCATATTTTGGGATAGCAGATTTTTATCCGAATGTGTAAAGCATATGCATTTGCAGAGGCTTTTAGCATTCAGTCCCACAAAATTGATAGGTAGTAAAAGCTCCATTAAGCACATCGATATGGTAGCGCGAAAAAAAAAATGATAATGATATGAAGCCTGACTCCACCGATATGCATGACTAGCTATCAAGGAAAACTAATAAGGATCAATCCACGAGTAACTTACAATTAACAGACCAAATTGCAAAGTCATCAAAGATGGTTCTGAATGCAGGCTCACTCTTCTTCTTGGTCCACCTGGCTGTGGGAAAACACCATCGTTTATGTTACAGGAGCCTTTAGAGAACAGATTTCTACCTAAGCACTCATCAATCCCATAACAATTAATCAAACACCATCTTTCATCATGATCAATTAACCAACGCGCCAAAAAATATCAATATGCAGCTCATGAACATCTAACTATAACATCCCGATTTTTCATGCTTTCTAAGATCAGTAAGTGAGATAAACAAGTTTGTATTTTATCGGAGGTTATAGAAAATGAATTTAAATAAACTAAGACCATATTCATACTCTACGGCATCGTAGGGAGTTACGGTTAAATTTTGGGTTGAAAATTCAGACGGAGTCTGATCTGCGTTTTCACTGACAGTAAGATTTTACTGATCAGAAGGCCTAATTTTGACTCGTGAATGAAACAGTTAGGTTTAGAATCGATTTTCCAACAATTTTGATAAAATTGGTTTTTCGTACTAAAAAGTAAAATAATATAAGTTATACAGACGAAATCTTAAATCGGATAAAGAACAGAGCTGAATATGGATTTACCGGGACCCGCTAACGGATAACTTGAAGTCATGTCAGGTCAAGTCACCCAGGAAAGCGCGCCATGACTCACCACTGTCATAATGACAAACGAAAATATCTGAACTCATTCACACTGCGAAAAGACCAAAATGCCCCTAACCTTTTTCTTAATTACATTTTGCCCTGTGATGAAAAGACCATTTTGTCCCTTAAGTGAAACTTTTTGGACACCCTTGCCCTCTTCTCTCCCATGCCCCCACCCTTCATGAAAGCCTCCATCCACTTCTTTTTTTCATAACTCATTTTCTTCCTTACTTTCTCTCATTTTCTCAAGCACTCCAGAGATTTTGTGAAGAAAAGTGGTTGATTTTGCTCATTTTCATCCTCCAAGAGGTATGAACTCTTCCTTTGATCTCTTAAGCTTCATGTCCTTCCCTTAAAATCTTGTTTTTCAACTATATTCAAAGTTCTAACACCAAAGTTCATAAATCTCTAGAAAATTGTAGAAAAATCCTATCATCATGAAATCAATTTCTATGAATCCTCCATGATGTGTATGTTGAGTATCTAGAAGCTTGAACACAAAAGAAATTTCCTCCCTATTTTTCTAAGCTTGGCCGAAACCTATAGATTAAGGAATCATGCATTTTTTTATTCAAGTTTTGAGTAAAGAGACTTGTTTTAGTGTTAGGTATATTTAAAGATCATTCATCCAAGATATAGGAAATTTTAGACATCTCTAGCTATTTTTAGAGCAAGAGGTTGAACCCTAGATTGATTGTGTGAATGTAGTTGGTGTTAAGTGTTTGGGCGTATAATCGTAAGATTTGCGGACCAGTCAGACGACTTTCATTTAGAACTTTACCTTGAGAGGTAAGAGGAGATAACCTGAGGAATTCAATTTTCGATGGCTTTGTTGTGTTTGTATGGGTGAAATATAAAGTTGAGATGTATTGTATTTAATTTATGGAGTGTTTTACTTATTGCTTAATTATGCTTGGTTGTGTTTAACTATGCTTAGGTATGCTTGATTTTGTTAAATTGTGCTTAAGTATGCTTGATTGTGTTTATTTATGCTTAGCATGATATGTTGACTAAGATGATGATTGGTATTGTGCTAAGCAACCTAACATCAGTTAGGGTTCAAGATCGAGTAAAGTTAAAAGCTTCAAAATGCTTGGGATGTAAAATAAATAAATAAAAGGCTAAAAGTTTTTAAAGGATTTTGAAAACAAAGTGGATTGACATCTTTTTTTGGAAATAAGAAAAAATGAATATACTTAATTAAGAAATGAGTAGACATAAAAGGAAAAGGGGGAAAATATCTTTAATTCAAGAAAAGTAAGCTTTTAAAATAAAAAGTGCATTTAGAAATCATCAGTCGATTTAAAGAAATAAAACGAATCTTTTCGAGCAAAAGTATTTTCAAGTGAACCGGTTTTTGAAATAAACTGTTTTATCAAAGAAAAAGGGTTTTCACGAACTGTATTTCAAAGTCTTGATAGTTTACCAAAGTATTTCAAAAAGAAAAGTGATTTCGACCAAGAGTTTGTTGTATGGAAAACCGATCCCGATGGCTTTGTGTGTAAGCTTCAGAGATATAGGCTTTGTTTTTGTATTTCAAAAAGAAAAGTTAGTTTGGATGTGAACCTAGAAACCGAGACGTCGGGGTTCTAGGGTTCTGCAGAACACGTAGATAGAGGATCCATGTTGGTGAAGTGGTCCTGTAAACTTGTGGATGTTTTGTGTGCTCTAGAATCCAAAATTTGAGACTGGTGCATCGGTTGATGGTTTTTGGGTTTGGGCTGTTGGACTGTGTGTCCTTTTTGGTTAATTGGACTGTGTGTCCCTTTTGATAAATGTTGAAAAGACTTGAGAGTCTAAAAGTTGTGGTAGTTGATAGCTCTATGCTTCAACGAGGAAATAATGATACGAAACAGAAAACTTACGAAAACAAAGGTTTTCTCATGCATATGTTTTTATGGCAGACATTCCATCTAAAAGGAGGGGACCTTGATGGCCAGGAAACCTGGGATGACTTCGGTCATTGTGTATCATTGTGCCTTGATGGACAATAGTTTTATCAGGTTTAACCGTTTGGATTGGGATTGGTGTGGTTGCTAAATCATGAATGATTTTTTCAAGATTGGTTTCTTGAAAGTCGGGATCACCTTCAAGCCTTTGTTTCCATGTTCCGTTTGGGAGATGGGTCAGACCTTGATCTTGGAATGCCTGTAGGGTTTGGATTCGAATGCAATAATCCGCTTTGGATTGTTTGGCTATTTGGGCCTTTTGGGAAGGGCCTGATTTGGATAGCTGATGGGTGGATGACCCATCTTTTGGTGGTTTCTGGGTTGAAGACCCAGATTGGGTTGCTGACCCTGATTGTTTGGGCGCAACTTGGCGCGATGGGGAAATAAGAATAGTAATGTAGATCTGAGATCTAGTCTTTTTGAATTAAAAAAAAAAAAGAAGAGTTTATCGAAGGCCTTGCCTCCTACCTTCTCTTTAAAGAACCTATGATTATTAACTGGTTGGTGCACCTCTTAACTGGGTAAGAACCATTAGGCATATATTTGATTTATCTTGTTCGAGCTGTAGTAGTAAGTCCTCACTGTGGATAAGAGGCAATAAGTCTAATTCGACCATGCTTAAGCAAGATAGGTAAAATATGATGCTCAGGTTGCTTTTGGTTAAGTTGTAAAGGTATAGCCTTGGTTAAGAATAATAAGTTCTTATGCTTTTGTATATTTTTGTATAGCTTTATGTTGAAAATATTCAGAAGGATTTGACTTAGATCTACACTATTATCTTCTATGGAACCAAAGGAAGGCAAAGACACCAGACAAATATAAATATGTTGTCTCGCACCCTCTCCAAGCTTTCTTTCCGCTCCTCTCAACCTTCTTCTTCATCCCCCCCGGAATCTGAGATTCCTAACAATCCCAGCAGTATCTTCAATGAAGAAATCTGCTTTGAAAATATCAAACATGATATTGATAATTGGGAAATCCCAAAGATTTCCACCAAAGAACTCTACAAGCCGGAAGACAGATTTTTCCTGCATTCTGACTATGTCATCAAGACAGTAGAGAAAAACATTCCAATCAACCTAAAGAGTGAAGAATTCCATCTTCTCTCAATGGACACAATTAAAAATCATAAACAAAAATACAGATACCTACACATTGGGTGTGTACAAGTAGCTATTAAACCTTTAATCCGAGAAGGATTAAACACTTCAATCTTAATGTGCTTAAGAGATATTAGGCATAACAAATTTGAGGATTCTCTCTTAGGAACAGTTGAAACTAGCCTAAGTCATGGTCCAATTTATTTCAATTGTTATCCAAATAGAATTTTGAGTTTACAAGATAGAAATATCTTGGATTCTTTGTTCTTAAACATCAAGATCTGTGGTTTAGACATGAAACACGGATCTATCCCAACGGCTTTACTTTACAGGATTCAATACAAAGTAATGAATTCTTGTAATTCTAAAGTCCTCAAAACAAAAACAACTGGAGAAACAACTTTGTTTCTTACAAATGTTACAAAGGCCAATATTATTGTGCCAAAAACAATCCTCTGGAAAGACGTCTTACCAGAAAGATAGATTCTGGATAAAGCTATCCCAGCTTTGGCCAAGGAATCATCAAACTTTAATCAAATTGTTCAATCTCAATCAAGACAAGTAGAATTAATCTTTGATAGGCGAAATTCTTTTAGCTCCTTTAGAACACCGAGTATTATATCTGAGATCTTAAGATCTGTACTATCAAGGCAATCTTTTTCAGCCTTATCCCAATCTTCGAATCAAACCATTAATTTACAGGGATTAGATACATCATCTGGCATCCCTAGACCAATTTATCAGGCTGAAAATGATGATGGAAAATCAATTCAGTCTCCAACTTACTCTTCCCTTAATGTGTCTTTTAATGATGAATTATAAGGCCCATTATGATAAGGAATCCCTTAGAAAGAGCTTTCACTCTGAGGAATGGAAACCTCAACGAGAGTGGTTCTTTCAACATTACAAGGGAACAAAACGAAAAAATATTCAAGATGAATATTACACCTTTCTTAACAATGTTAAGAAACAAATTCAATTCTTTGACTGGTTTCATGTTTATCTGGTCAAAAACAACATTGATTATCCTTGGAAAATAACATTGACTGAGGACAAGTCAACAAATGTTATCACTGTTTGGCATTTGAAAAATGGTGAGTTGGTCAAGACAGAGTTACCCCCAAATAGCTCTTTCCAACTCCCAGGGATCAAAGATCCTATGGATAATACAACTCCAATCATGGCTTTTCCATTCAAAACAAAGAATGTGACTAAGCCTGTTTCATCTCACGATATCAAAAAATTGATGGAAAAATCCAATTACACAAATAAGTATCTTCAAGTTTTAGGTACTAGGATTAAGTCTGATGTTTCTGCTTCACCATCCTCTTCAGGAACCAAAAATGAAGTAGATAAACCTTTGTTCAAACCCTTCAAGGTTACTAAGAAGTTTAAAGAAAGTTTAAAGCTTTCTTCGTGATCCAGAAGTCAAAACTGAACCAATAGTAGATCCTATCAAAAAGGTTGATAAGAAACTACAAAATATTGTGGTGCCAGAATCACCACAAGATTCTGGACAACAAACTCAAGCTCCTTATGGGCTAAGGAGTAAGGGTCTAACCATCAATGTTATTGATGAAGCTAGCTCAGATCGGGAATCTGTGGCTTCTTCGTCAAGAACAAAAGAAACGAACAAACCTCCTCTTAATCTCAATCCGGTTTTCTCCAAACCATGGAAAAAATCCACAAAACTCTATTATCCAAGAGCAACTCCCCCAGATTTGCTCTTAGAAGAGAAACCCTCAACCTTCAAAAGTTTCAATGCCAATAATATCTATGAATGGAACAGAGATGGCTTAATGAATACCACATCTTGACCACATTGCAGCATCTGACAATGATGGCAACAGCTTATCAAGCTGCCAATGATGCTTCTGAAGAAGTAATCTGTAATATCCTCGCAGCAGGATTTACTAGTCAATTGAAAGGATGGTGGGATCATTCTTTCACTGAAGAGCAGAAAGAGAGAGTCTTTACTGCTATCAAAACCCAAGCTGATGGTACACGTATCACAAGTGATGGTGAATCCATACCTGATGCTGTCAATACTTTAATCTTTTCCATTGCTGAGCATTTCATTGGTAATACCTCGGTCTGAAAAGACAAATCAGCAGAATTGCTATCCAATCTTAAGTGTAGATCCTTATCAGACTTTAGGTGGTATAGAGATACCTTCCTAACAAGGGTTTACACCAGAGAAGACTGTCAGGACCGTTTATGGAAAGAAAAGTTGGTCACAAGTCTTCCTACTGCTTGAGGAGACATTGTTAGAGATGAACTCAAAACCCATGCCCCTGATGGTAAAATCCCTTATGATCAATTAACCTATGGCCAGCTCATTGCAGTTATCCAGAAAATAGGTACACGACTTTGTCAAGAGGATAGCGTTCGTAGTCAATTCCAAAAGGAAAATGCAGCAAAGAAGGATTTAGGTTTATTCTGCCAACAATTTGGAGTGCCCCCTTGTCCAAAGGATAAACCAAAATCCTCCCACAAATATCATCAATCTCATCAAACCAACAAAGTCCATAAGCCAAAGTATACCAAGTATACTAGGTACAAAAAGAGTACTCCTCCTAAAAAACTCAAGAAAGAGTTTAAATCAAAACCTGCAATTGATATTGCAATTCCAAAGAAATCAACCATTTGCTATAGTTGTGGTAAGTCAGGTCATATTAGCAAATATTGTAGGCTTAAAAATAAAATTAAAGCCTTCAATCTTGAACCAACAGTTGAGGAACAACTGAACAATCTCCTTATAGAATCAGATGTGTCAGATGGATCTGATGCTGATTCTTCTGAAATTCTAAATCATATTTTAGAAGATGACATTGGAAGTCAAGATTCTGATTCAATTCCTGAAATTAATGTCTTAACTAAGGATCAAGATCTCTTTTTTGAAGTCATTAATGCCATTCCTGACTAAGATGAAAGGAAAAGGTACTTTGAAAGGTTCTCTGCTTCTATGAAGAAGGAACCTAAGGCTAAAGGAAAAGCCATCATCAAAGATCAATTTGATTTCAAAACAATCCTCAAACGTTTGGAATCAAAACAACAAAAGCCTGTAACGATTCAAGATCTCCAGGAAGAGATCAAGAATCTTAAACAAGAAATCAAGGAGATAAAGCAAGAACAAGCTGTTCATAAGTTAATTTTATCTCAACTTGACAATCAATCCTCTGAACCCCTTCAGATAATGAAAATCTATCTGAACCCAATCTTGAGAAAAGTGTTAGTCATCATTCGGATAATGAAGGCAATAACACTGACAAAGATCAAGAATTTTTGAATCTTATTAATCAGTTAAGAATTCAAAAGTTCTATATTGAGATTAGAATTATTATTGAGGATTTCATTCTTAATACTACAACGTTGTTTGATACTGGTGCTGATTCAAACTGTATTTTGGAAGGATTAATCCCTACCAAATAATTTGAAAAAACATCCGAAAGATTGAGCATAGCTAATGGCTCAAAGCTTAGGATAAACTTCAAACTATCCAAAGCCATTAACGAAAATCATGGTCTTAAGGTAGAAACCCCGTTTTTACTTGTTAAAGATCACAAAAATGAAGTGATCCTTGGAACTCCATTCATAAGATCACTTTTCCCTTTAACAATCACCAATAAAGGAATTTCTACTCAATATCAGGGTAAGAAGATAATTTTCTCCTTCATTTGTAAACCTTTGGTAAGAAATCAAAACTTTCTTCACCATAAGCAAAATCAAGTCAATTTCCAAAAAGAAGAAGTCTCTTTTAAGAATATTGATTTAAAGCTTAATCAACCAGATATCAAAAAGAGGGTCCAAGATCTTCTTGATGATATCCACAATTCTATCTGTTCTGATCTGCCAAATGCATTTTGGAATAGAAAGAAATATGTAGTTGATTTGCCTTACGAACAAGGTTTCACTAATAGGCAAATTCCTACCAAAGCTCGTCCTATTCAAATGAATTATGAGTTACTCCAATTTTGCCAAAAAGAGATTAATGATTTCTTGCAAAAAGGATTAATTCGTCAAAGCAAGTCCCCATGGTCTTGTGCTGCTTTTTATGTCAATAAGCAAGCTGAAATTGAGGGTGGTACACCTCGCTTAGTTATCAACTACAAACCTCTCAATCAAGCGCTTAAGTGGATTAGATATCCAATTCCTAACAAAAAGGATTTGCTTAACCGCTTAAACAACTCAAAAATATTTTCCAAATCCGATATGAAATCCGGATATTGACAAATAGAAGTCAAAGATAGTGATCGCTACAAGACAGCTTTCACTGTCCCTTTTGGGCAATACGAATGGAATGTAATGCCCTTTGATCTCAAAAATGCTCCTTCAGAATTTCAAAAAATTATGAATGACATTTTCAATCCTTATTCAAGCTTTACCATTGTCTACATTGACGATATTTTAGTCTTTTCTCAATCTATTGACCAGCATTTCAAACATCTTAGGATCTTCGTAGGGATCATTAAGAAAAATGGTTTAGCTGTGTCAAAACCGAAAATTTGTTTATTTCAAACAAAAGTTAGGTTTCTTGGTCATAACATTTATCAAGGAACTATAACTCCTATCCATCGAGCTATTGAGTTCACGGATAAATTTCCAAATCAAATTGTTGATAAAACTCAGTTACAGAGATTCTTAGGATGTATCAATTACGTAGCTGATTTTATCCCAAACTTAAGGACTCTTATTAAGCCTTTACATGATAGGTTTAAGAAAGAACCTCGTCTTTGGACAGACAAACATACTCATGTTGTCCAAACTATCAAAGCCCGGGTAAAGGATCTTCCATGCCTTTATCTTCCCAATCCATCCGCCTTCAAAATTATTGAAACTGATGCCTCTGACATTGATTATGGTGGAATTTTGAAAGAAAGAATTTTAGAAAAAGAGCATATCATTGCATATACTTCAAAACACTGGAATTCTGCACAATTGAAATATTCAACTGTTAAAAAAGAAATTTTAGCAATTGTTTTGTGCATCTTAAAATTCGAACCTGATTTACTTAATCAAAAGTTTTTGGTTAGAGTAGATTGCAAATCTGCAAAAGACATTTTACAAAAAGATGTTAAAAATCTTGCATCAAAACAGAATTTTACCGGATGGCAAGCAATTTTAAGTGCTTTTGATTTTGATATTGAATTTATCAAAGGCTCTTCAAATTCTCTTACTGACTACCTTACTAGTGAATATTTACAGGGAGAGTAGTAGCCAGCCTCCAGCGACAGCAATGCCAGACTACTTGAGACAACCCCTTCCTAGGAGGTCTCATTGGTGACCCCACTTATAACTATTAGAGTTATAGCGTAGCGTAGTAGTATAAAATTTGCGGAAATATTAAAATATACAATACATACTGATACCATAATAAAAGTATATATACATAATAGTATTGGCTCCATCAGTAGAGCCTACAACACCGATACCAAATATGAAATACTTCAGAGTACGAAATAAATAAAAACTAAAAACATAACATCAGAACAAAATGCACTCCGACTTCATCTCTTGGCGCTCAAGGTCCCCCAACATTGGGATCCGAGGCTCTTCCGCCAGCATCAGGCTCAACAGGTATTCCGTCAATCTCCTCTGGAAACTCCTCATCAAGGTCTTCTCGTACAGTCGAGAACAAAGAAATACAACATAGAAAAGTACAGGGGATAAGAAACAGTAATATGCCATATATGGGAAAAAACAGCTATATAAATAATGTATATAGATAGCAACACACCAAATCACAACAGTTACAAACAAACAACTTCCGAATAATTTTTCCCTTAACTACTGTCCCTCACACTCATGCAACCAACGACTATATGGACGCGATCACGACGCGACATCCCCAACGGATCAAGGTGTCCCAATCATCACTATGCCACCCCCATAAAGTAGGGTTCGGTCTAAAGCCCGTAGGCCCAAATCATCTCATGGATACGACATATTCCTCCGCCCGCAAGCGAGGTCGGAATATTCGCCCGTCAACAACGCAACTTATGGTAGCGACATGCTCCCCCGCCCGCAAGCTAGGTGGGAGCATTCGCCCGTTCGTTAACAACTCAACTTTCGGTAACGACATATCCCCCCGCGCGCAGGCTAGGTCCAGATATGCGCCCGTCCGTCTACAATTCGACTAGCGGGTACGACCACCTCCACGCAGGTAAGATCGAAATCGCCCGTATGCCAACACAGTGATGAATAACAACTATGCAACATGAATCTCACTGACTCATCTCAGGATCAACACTTAGTGCCTCAACCACGACTTATATACAACCACGGCCAACTTTCATCCGACTTAACTGGGTATCAACTCACATCACAATAGTAACAGATCAACTATATCACTAGGTTGAGCACTACGACATATATATATATATATATATATATATATATATATATATATATATATATATATATATATATATATATATATATATATAACCTCGACTTTCTCACCACACATTCATCACCCGATTTATCAGAAATCAATGCCTAGTTCTACTCAGACATCAGCAGTCACAACAGACATTAACAACAGTCAGAATATATATTCAACAGTAAAATCAACTTCCAAATAAATAACATTTAATCAATTATAGCATATAATAGACATCATACACATATCACATATAATATATCAAATATCCAATCATAGCACAAACAACCTCAATATGCAGTAAAATCAACCTAACGGTCAAACGACCTCTAGTAGGGTTTGGGTCGCCCTACGCATATCAATATATATTATTTGAAGCTTGCCTCCCCAACGATATTGTGGTTCTTTCCCCCACCTTTGTAAATTTCCCGAGAGATTCCAAATGCGGCTCCGCAGCAGTCAATCGAGTCCGCGATCGAGCGTTCGAGTCCTATCAGATTCTATAGAGTAAAACACAACCAGAAATTAAAATAATGAAACCATAATCTACCTAATCTCTAGGATTAGCTACTGCCCTTAACTCATTAAATAGGCTAGGGATATTGAAATTCTACCAACTCTTGGATCAATGATCCTTAAGCATACCTAATGCATAATCAATGATCAATTATCAAAGATTTGAACCAAAACCCCTTAAACCAACAAAGTAGGGTTTCAGCCATCACCATGAAAAATAGGTGAGAGTTTGATTTGGCCTCCTAATCCCTTGGATTACATGATTAAGGGATGCAACATGTGGAATCAAGAACAAAGAACAAAAACCCATTTCCCCCTAAAACAACCCATTCGGCCTTCCCTAGAAAAATAGGCTAGAGATTTTATTTCATCACAAGCTCTTGGATTATGATAGTAGGGGATGATACTAGCTCATAGGAATTGGTTTGGTCTCAAAATGATTTTTCTACAATTTTCTAGAGATTTTTGGAGTTTAGATCTAGAAATTGAAATTCATGAAAATAAATGGAGAAAATAAAGATTGGGAGCTCAAGGATGAAATCTATACCTTCTAGGTGATAGAGGAGGATGAGAGGGGCAACTTTATTTCACAAACTTGGTTGAAAATCCTTGAGGAAGTTGGAGAAAAATGGAGGTGGAGGTTGGAGGAAAAATGGTGGAAATGGAGAAATGGAAGAGAGAAAAGAAGAAGAAGAAGAAGATGAAGGTGAGAAGGAGAGAGAGAGAGCTCGAAATTTTGAGGAGAGAGTGAGTTATGACACCTTTTTAGATATTTTAGGGACATGGATGTCCTTTTGGAAAAAGACTAGGGGCATTTTGGTCTTTTCGCGTTCAGATATTTTCTAATTTCATAAATATCTAGATATTTTCCAGAAAAGTAATGATGACGGTAATGAGTCATAGGCACGCCTTCCTAGGCGATGTGACTTCATGTTCTTCCGTTTTTAGTCCCGTTACTTTCACGATTTAGTATTTCGCCCCAAGAAAATCGTGAAAACTTATATATATTTGAAATTTTACAAAATCGCCGATAACGTTCGCAATTTAGTTTAAAACCTAATGGTTTCGTTCACGAGTCGAAATTAGGTCGTCTGAGCAGTAAAATAATACTGTCAGTGTAAAACGTAGAACGGGTTCCGTCTGAGTTTTTGACCAAAATTTAACCATAGCTTCCTACGATAGCGTAGAGCGTGACTATGGCATCAGAATAATTTATTTAGTTTTCTAGACCCTCTAATAAAATAAAATTAATTAAATACTGATTAATTAAAAGAATAAGAAAATCGAGGTGTTACATTACTACCCCCCTTAAAAAGAATTTCGTCCCGAAATTCGACGTACCTTTTTAAAATAGGCTTGGATATTGCCGTTGCATGTCCTCTTCACGTTCCCAGGTAGAATCTCCGGTAGCTTCATCCCATATGATCTTGACCAACGGAATATGTTTACCTCGAAGTTCCTTAATCCTTCTATCCGCGATCCTTACAGGTAGAGCTTCATACTCAAGATTATCTCTTAATTGTATTGACTCTAGTTCTAAGATGTGTGATGGATCGGGGTAGTACTTTCTCAACTGAGAGACATGAAAGACGTCATAAAGGTTGGATAAGTTTGGGGGTAAAGTGATGTGATAGGCCACAGAACCAATTCGGCGAAGAATTTGAAAAGGTTCAATGAACCTAAGAGTAAGCTTTCTAGATTTTATTGCCCTGCCGATTCCAGTTCTCGGAGTCACTCTCAGAAAAACAGTCTCTTTCCTAGAATTCTAAAGGTCTTCTTCTCTTATCGCTGTAACTCTTTTGCTTGTCCTATGCGATTTTCATCTTTTCCCGTATCCTCTTGATTTGTTCCGTCATCTGTTGCACTACCTCCGGTCCTAGTACTTGGCTTTCTCCATTCTCATACCAACACAAAGGTGTTCTACACTTCCTGCCGTACAACGCTTCATAAGGTGCCATACCTATACTTGAATGAAAACTATTGTTATGGGTGAACTCAATCAATGGTAAGAACTCCTCCCAACTTCCCGTGTGTTCCAAAACACACGCTCTTAAGAGGTCTTCCAACGATTGAATCGTTCGCTCTGACTGACCATCCGTCTGAGGATGATAAGCAGAACTCAACCTTAACTTAGTTCCCAAAGCCTCATGTAATTTCTTCCAGAATCTAGATGTAAATCTAGGGTCCCTGTCAGAAACAATACTTGAAGGCACTCCGTGCAACCTTACTACTTACTTGATGTAGATTTGGGTTAACCTCTCCCACGTATGACTTTCGCCAATAGGTAGGAAGTGAGCACACTTCGTTAACCTATCAACGATTACCCAAATGGCATCATGCCTCTTGTTAGTCCTCGGCAAACCAACCACGAAATCCATAGATATTTCATCCCATTTCCATTCTAGGATATCTAAAGATTGTAGCAGTCCTGCTGGCTTTTGGTGTTCTATCTTCGCCTTTTGACACACCAAGCAAGCCAATACATACTCGGCTATCTCCTTCTTCATTCCCGGCCACCAAAACATTTTCTTTAAGTCTTGATACATCTTGATAGCTCCTGGATGAAAACTCAACCTACTCTTGTGCCCTTCCTCTAAGATCATTCTTCTTAGTTCTATTTCCCTCGGCACACAAATCCTATCCCCATACCTAAAGACTCCATCTTGATTCATCCTAAACTCAGAAGTTCTGCCTTCCGTCACTTGTTCCTTTACTTTCTGAAGGTACTAATCAACCTCCTGCTTCTCCTTGATTGTCTTCAAAAATTCGCTCATTACTGTGACCATTCCTAGGTGTATCTTATCCTTAGATAATTCCATGCCTAGATTCAAATCTCTAAACTGTTCAACCAATTCCAGTTCTTTCACCATCATAGCAGATACGTGTAAGGATTTCCTACTTAACGCATCAGCTACTACATTCGCTTTTCCTGGATGGTATTGTAGATCGAATTCATAATCCTTTATGAATTCCATCCATCACATTTGCCTCATATTTAACTCTTTCTGATCAAATAGATACCTTAAGCTCTTATGGTCACTGTACACTATAAACTTAGCTCCATATAAATAGTGTCGCCATATCTTTAAAGCGAACACTATAGCTGCTAGCTCCAAATGATGAGTCGGATAATTCCTCTCATGAGTTCTTAGCTGCCATGAAGCATATGCTACCACTCTCTGGTCTTGCATTAAGACACAACCCAGTCCTTGGTATGACGCATCACAGTACACGTCAAACTATCCTGAAGAATCCGATAACGTCAATACTGGTGACGTAGTTAGCCTCCTTTTCAGATCCTGAAAACTCTTCTCAAATTCATCCATCCAATCAAGGGATATTCCCTTCCTTGTTAACTGCGTCATTGGCAACGCGATTTTCGAGCATCCTTCGATGAACCTTCGGTAATAGCCAACTAAGCCCAGAAAACTCCGTATTTCACTCACCGACTTAGGGCTTTCCCATTGCACCACAGCTTCAACCTTTGCTAGGTCTACAGCTATCCCATCACGATTAATCACATGACCTAAGAATTGTACTTCTTCTAACCAGAATTCACACTTGGACAACTTTGCATAAAGTTGTCGGTCCTTTAACACTTGAAGCACAATCCTAAGATGTTCCTGATGTTCTTCCAGATCAAAGGAATAAATAAGAATGTCGTCGATAAACACAACAACAAACTTATCTAAGAACGGTCGGAAAATCCGGTTCATGTAATCCATGAACACTGCTGGAGCATTATTTACGCCAAAAGGCATAACCAGGTACTCGTAGTGTCCATACCGGCTCCTAAACGCCGTCTTCGGTATATCCTCCCTCTTAACTCGAATCTGATGATAACCAGATCTTAAGTCGATCTTCAAAAATATTACAGCTCCTTTCAACTGGTCCATCAAATCGTCAATCCTAGGCAACGGATACTTATTCTTAACTGTCGCCTTGTTGAGCTGTCGATAATCCACACACAGCCTTGAACTTCCATCCTTCTTTTTGACGAACAGCACCGGCGCTCCCCATGGTGAAGCACTCGGTCTTATAAACTCCTTATCCAACATGTCATCCAATTGCTTTTTCAGCTCCACTAACTCCGCTGGAGCCATACGATAAGGTGCTATAGAAATCGGTCCAGTTCCCGGTACCAGATCTATAGCGAACTCTATTTCTCTCTCCGGTGGTAAACCCCGAACGTCATCAGGGAAAATTTCCGGAAACTCCCACACTACAGGCAACGACTCCAACGTAGGAGATTCCTTAGCTTCCACAGAGAGTAGCAACACGTATTTCTGAGATTTACTAACTAGCTTACTATCCGTGGCAGGCATTAATCTAGATTGCTCAAGAAAAGATAAGGTCTTTTGAGAACAGTCTAACACTACATGGTTAGCCGAAAGCCAATCCATGCCTAAAATTATATCGAGTTGATGCATAAGTAAGCAAATGAGATCAATAGAAAAAGTTCGATTTTCAATGACAATCAGGCAATTTAAACAGACAGTTATGGTTGTCAAGGAATTACTGGTAGGGGTAGAAACAGTTAAGTCATGGGGAAGTAAAGAGACAGGCAACTTCAAATGATCCACACACTCTTGGGATATGAAAGAATGAGTAGCTCCCGAGTCAAACAATACAGATAAGAGTTTACCTGACACTAGGCACATACCTTGTATCAGATCAGGGGATTGAGAGGATTCAGCTCCTCGTATGGTAAACACCCTTCCGGTGGCTTGTGGTCTCGTTGCTTGCTGTCCGGTTCCTTGGGTTCTGGTTACTGGGCCTTGCCCACCCGTGTTGTATCTTGCTCCTTATGTACATTCTGGCGCTATGTGACCCACTTGGCCACATCGGAAACACTGGCGAGTCTCCTTTATCGGACAGTCCCGAATTGTATGTGTTCCTCCACACCTGAAGCAGCCACTTGGTTGGAGTTGTCCTTCAGTCTGTCTTGCGGCCTGACGATCATAAGGCCTCCGTCCCGTCTGGAATCTTCCTTTTCCGCCTCGACCTCTCTGGTCAAACCTCCGAGTAGGTCCTCCAGTTCTGCCTTGCTGCAGCTCTCGCTTTTTGTCTATGTTCTCAATGACAGAACATCTCTCCAGCATCTCAGGCAGTCGGGTGATGTTCAGTGGTGCAATCCCCCTTTGCAGTTCATATTTCAGGCCGTCCTCAAAGCGCCTGCAAACCCATTCTTCATCAGGGAACCTCTGATAAAATTCAGAAAATTTGAGCAGCGCCTCAAATCTTGCAGAGTACTCCCCAACAGACATGGTCCCTTGCTTCAGACCCATAAACTCTTTCTCTTTTTCTCTTCTCATCATCCTGGGAAAATACTTCTCCAGAAAGCATTCCCGAAACAGTCCCCAATTAATAAGTCTGTCTTCAGCTTCAAGCATCCTCTGCTTGCCTTTCCACCACAGTGCTGCACCTCCTATCAGCATGAAGGATGCATATGTTACCTTTCTGTCCTCACGGCAGTGAATCGCCGCAAAGATTTTCTCTAGCTCTTGTACCCAGAGTTTAGCTCCCTCTGGGTTGAAGTCGCCATTAAACTGTGGCGGCTTCCCCTTCAGAAAAGTATTCAGCCCGGTGTCTTCCCTCACAACTTCACCTTGCTGAAGTATGGTCAACACCCAATGCGGCTTCAACTAGACACGGCCAGAAATCACAACCTAACCCAAGCAGTCCTTGATTAAGAATCAAACTACTCTGATACCACAAAATGAGACAACCCCTTCCAAGGAGGTCCCATTGGTGACCCCACTTATAATTATTAGAGTTATAGCGTAGCGTAGTAGTATAAAATTTGCGAAAATATTAAAATATACAATACATACTGATACCATAATAAAAGTATATATACATAATAGTATTGGCTCCATCAGTAGAGCCTACAACACTGATACCAAATATGAAATACTTCAGAGTACAAAATAAATAAAAACTAAAAACATAACATCAGAACAAAATGCACTCCGACTTCATCTCTTGGCGCTCAAGGTCCCCCAACATTGGGATCCGAGGCTCTTCCGCCGGCATCAGGCTCAACAGGTATTCCGTCAATCTCCTCTGGAAACTCCTCATCAGGGTCTTCGCGTACAGTCGAGAACAAAGAAATACAACATAGAAAAGTACAGGGGATAAGAAACAGTAATATGCCATACATGGGAAAAACAACTATATAAATAATGTATATAGATAGCAACACACCAAATCACAACAGTTACAACCAAACGACTTCCGAATAATTTTTCCCTTAACTACTGTCCCTCACACTCATGCAACTAACGACTATATGGACACGATCACGACGCGACATCCCCAACGGATCAAGGTGCCCCAATCATCACTATGCCACCCCCATAAAGTAGGGTTCGGTCTAAAGCCCGCAGGCCCAAATCGTCTCATGGATACGACATATTCCCCCGCCCGCAGGCCAGGTCGGAATATTCGCCCGTCAACAACGCAACTTACGGTAACGACATGTTCTCCCGCCCGCAGGCTAGGTCGGAGCATTCGCCTGTTCGTTAACAACTCAACTTTCGGTAACGACATATCCCCCCGCGCGCAGGCTAGGTCGAGATATGCGCCCGTCCGTTTACAATTCGACTAGCGGGTACGACCACCTCCCCGCAGGTAAGATCGAAATCGCCCCTATGTCAAACTAATCGGTACGACCATCTCCCCGTAGGTAAGATCGAAATCGCCCGTATGCCAACACAGTGATGAATAACAACTATGCAACATGAATCTCACTGACTCGTCTCAGGATCAACACTTAGTGCCTCAACCACGACTTATATACAACCACGGCCAACTTTCATCCGGCTTAACCGGGTATCAACTCACATCACAACAGTAACGGATCAACTATATCACTAGGTTGAGCACTACGACATATATATATATATATATATATATATATATATATATATATATAACCTCGACTTTCTCACCATACATTCATCACCCGATTTATCAGAAATCAATGCCTAGTTCTACTCAAACATCAGCAGTCACAACAGACATCAACAACAGTCAGAATATATATTCAACAGTAAAATCAACTTCCAAATAAATAACATTTAATCAATTATAGCATATAATAGACATCATACACATATCACATATAATATATCAAATATCCAATCATAGCACAAACAACCTCAATATGCAGTAAAATCAACCTAACGGTCAAACGACCTCTAGTAGGGTTTGGGTCGCCCTACGCGTATCAATATATATTATTTGAAGCTTGCCTCCCCGACGATATTGTGGTTCTTTCCCCCACCTTTGTAAATTTCCCGAGAGATTCCAAATGCGGCTCCGCAGCAGTCAATCGAGTGAGCGATCGAGCGTTCGAGTCCTATCAGATTCTATAGAGTAAAACACAACCAGAAATTAAAATAATGAAACCATAATCTACCTAATCTCTACGATTAGCTACTGCCATTAACTCATTAAATAGGCTAGGGATATTGAAATTCTACCAACTCTTGGATCAATGATCCTTAAGCATACCTACTGCATAATCAATGATCAATTATCAAAGATTTGAACCAAAACCCCTTAAACCAACAAAGTAGGGTTTCGGCCATCACCATGAAAAATAGGTGAGAGTTTGATTTGGCCTCCTAATCCCTTGGATTACATGATTAAGGGATGCAACATGTGGAATCAAGAACAAAGAACAAAAACCCATTTTCCCCCTAAAACAACCCATTCGGCCTTCCCTAGAAAAATAGGCTAGAGATTTTATTTCATCACAAGCTCTTGGATTATGATAGTAGGGGATGATACTAGCTCATAGGAATTGGTTTGGTCTAAAAATGATTTTTCTATAATTTTCTAGAGATTTTTGAAGTTTAGATCTAGAAATTGAAATTCATGAAAATAAATGGAGAAAATAAAGATTGAGAACTCAAGGATGAAATCTATACCTTCTAGGTGATAGAGGAGGATGAGAGGGGCAACTTTGCTTCACAAACTTGGTTGAAAATCCTTGAGGAAGTTGGAGAAAAATGAAGGTGAAGGTTGGAGGAAAAATGGTGGAAATGGAAGAGAGAAAGGAAGAAGAAGAAGATGAAGGTGAGAAGGAGAGAGAGAGAGCTCAAAATTTTGAGGGGAGAGAGAGTGAGTTATGACACCATTTTAGATATTTTAGGAACATGGATGTCCTTTTGGAAAAAGACTAGGGCATTTTGATCTTTTCGCGTTCAGATATTTTCTAATTTCATAAATATCTAGATATTTTCCAGAAAAGTAATGATGACGGTAATGAGTCATAGGCACGCCTTCCTAGGCGATGTGACTTCATGTTCATCCGTTTTTAGTCCCGTTACTTTCACGATTTAGTATTTCGCCCCAAGAAAATCGTGAAAACTTATATAATTTGAAATTTTACAAAATCGCCGATAACGTTCGCAATTTAGTTTAAAACCTAATGGTTTCGTTCACGAGTCGAAATTAGGTCGTCTGAGCAGTAAAATAATACTGTTAGTGTAAAACGCAGACCGGATTCCGTCTGAGTTTTTGACCAAAATTTAACCATAGCTTCCTACGATAGCGTAGAGCGTGACTATGGCCTCGGAATAATTTATTTAATTTTCTGGACCCTCTAATAAAATAAAATTAATTAAATACTGATTAATTAAAAGAATAAGAAAATCGGAGTGTTACACTCCTCATCTTCCTCTGTAAAGGGGAAGACCAAGGCCAAAGAAAAGGCCAAAACCAAAAAGGCCAAAGGCCTATTAGTCCTTTCTGGACTCCAATCATGCCAAGTTACGGCCAAACAATCAGGGTCATCCACCCAATCTGGGTCTTCAACCCAGAAACCACCAAACGATGGGTCATCCACCCATCAGCCATCCAAATCAAGCCCTTCCCAAAAGGCCCAAATAGCCAAACAATCCAAAGCGGATTATGGCATTCCAATCCAAACTTTACATGCCTTCCAAGATCAAGGTCTGACCCATCTCCCAAAAGGAACATGGAAACAAAGGCTTGAAGGCGATCCCGACTTTCAAGAAACCAATCTTGCAAAAATCATTCATGATTTAGCAACCACACCAATCCCAATCCAAACGGTAAAACCTGATAAAACCATATCAGTCAAAAGTACCAAAAAAGCAACATCTCATTATGTTGCTAAAAATCAATTTCAAAATGTTCTTCAAATGGAACCAAGTTATTGGGACAAGAATCCTAATAACGTTCCTCCAAAAGTTTTCCCTTATAGCTTTCATTATAAGCCCAATCATGTTTTAAAAACAAGACAATTTTATGAGTTTATATTGGTTGATACGGATTCAGTTGCGATTAAACATTACCGTGACACAAAGGATCAAGCAAAATACACTCATTCCACTTTCTAGATTCTTAAGGTTCTTACACCTGAAGAATTTGGAAAGAATCCAAACAATGTCAAAAATTCTCCCAACCTTTTGACCCTTGTGGTTATAATTATTGGGATTATGAAACTGCTTGGACCAACACATTTTGGTAACAAAATAATTCAAACAAACATTCTTGGTTAATCTATTACAAGAGAAATATCAAGTACAATTTTCCTGAATGGTTTGTCCAATGGTGGCAATTCTTCGGACCAAGCAAGACAATCTTGCCCCCAGAAGTTACTGAGGGTTTCCAAATTTTCAAAGAATATTATGAGCCATCAGTTAGCAACTTCCCTGCTAGCTTAATATTCTTCTCCAACTTTGCATTATCATGGATCTTCAGTTGGCAATACAAATACCAACCAAAAGAGGGTTTCCCTGACAATTACCCAATCTTATCAAGAGCTTCGTTTGTGAAGTGGTGGGCAGAATTTGATTTCTCTGCTGCTACCTCAGAAAACATCAAGCTTTGGATGCAACAACACCTGAAATGGATGAAGGCTGCAAACCCAGAGACTTGTGAGTTCTTGAATAAAAAATCAAAGGCAATAGCTACTCTTGCTGCTTCAACAAACAGGGACAGCTTAACAAAAAATTTAGAAGTAATTGTCAAATTGGCGCGAGAAGAAGCCCAAGCACATGAAGCTCAAGCATCTTCTTCAAGACAAGATCTTCCTCCTTTAGAAGACGAAGACGAAGATCAAGACAATTCCCAAAACTCAGACTCGTTCTATCAGAATGAAGATGATTGCTTCGGGATAGACACTACTGTTCATCTGTCTGATGATGAATAATGGTATTATTCAATCGTCTGAAGACTGTTCATCCGTCTGAAGACCCAATCACTATTGGCCCAACACTGTTCTGCCGACACTACAGTTCCAGTCAAGCTACCGACACTGTTCATTAAGTATTGTAATAGTATAGGTCATGATACCGGTTAGGGGTGGGCATGGGTTGGGTTGGATGGGTTTTGGTGAATTTAAAGACCCAACCCAATCAAATAAATATGGGTTGGGTTGGATCGGTTTCTTCGAAAATTTTCATGTAACCCAAACCAACCCAATCCAACCTCATACGGGTTGGTTTGGGTTGGGTGACCGGATTTGGTAGTAAATTATTTTGTTTTTATTAAAAGCAAATAATGGGGAAAAATAGGGAAGAAAAATACTACCAATGCATTAATTTGAACTTCCAAAAACAAAATGAAGCATACAACTTCAATTTAGAGCACAATATCCATCAAAATTAAACAAACAAGTGAAATCAAAAAAATAATAATGTCTTCAAACAATTCCTAAACAATTTCACTAACTATGTCTTCAAGCTATTTCTGCATGTCTTCAAACTATTTCTGCTAATGTAACCAAAAAATGGTCACTCCAATTTAGGCGGCTGAGTATTAAAGAAGAGTCATCAAATACAAGATAGAAGAGTCACTCCACGCTCCAGTAGCTAGGCTTATAATATTCCTCTCAATATGTGGGTTGGGTTGGGTTGAGTGGGTTTACAATCTTCGGACCCAGCACCCAACCCATAAGCTATAGGTCTACTTATTTAGAAACCAACCCAATCCAATAACCCGAACCAACCCAGTATTTGTGGGTTGGGTTGGATTGGGTACACCGGATTCGCGGTTCAACTCGTACCCATGCCCACCCCTAATTCCGGTACTGTTGTAATAGTAATTTTCAATTTCTATTTATAGAGTGGTTGCGTCCCTCTTCAATTTATTCGAAGTTTTAGAGAGAACCTAGAGAGAGACGCTCTGAAGTGAGCCTCTTCTCCCTTCTCCCTTCACCCTTCTCTTCTTCGTTTTCCAATCTTGTAACTTGTTTTATTTCAATAAAACATCAATCTTTCCTCACTTGCATGCATCAAGTGCATCTTCTCTTCTCCCTCCACCGGTCCCGGTGAGGCTCTGCCTCCGCTCCGATTTCTTTTTGTTTTCTTTTACATGTTTTAAGTTATTGCATTTTGTTTTTAAATATGTAAATCGTTTTATGTTCCTGCTTTCCACATCCTGCTCCCTTCCTCCCTAATTCAGTAGCCTCTCTCCAATGTTGGTATCAGAGCCCGATGGGGAAGTAGGACTAGTAATGTAGTTCTGAGTTCTGGTCTTTCTGAATTAAAAAAAAAAAAAAAAGAGTTTATGGAAGGCCTTGCCTCCTACCTTCTTTTTAAAGAACCTATGATTATTAACTGGTTGGTGCACCTCTTAACTGGGTAAGAACCATTAGGCATATATTTGATTTATCTTGTTCGAGCTGTAGCAGTAAGTCCTCGCCGTGGATAAGAGGCAGTAAGTCTAATTCGACCATGCTTAAGCAAGATAGGTAAAATATGATGCTCAGGTTGCTTTTGGTTAAGTTGTAAAAGTGTAGCCTTGGATAAGAATAATAAGTTCTTATGCTTTTGTATAGCTTTATGTTGAAAATATTCAGAAGGATTTGACTTAGATCTATACTATTATCTTCTATGGAACCAAAGGAAGGCAAAGATACCAGACACATAAAATATGTTGTCTCGCTCCCTCTCTAGACTTTCTTTCCGCTCCTCTCAACCTTCTTCTTCATCCTTCCAGGAATCTGAGATTCCAAACAATCCCAACAGTATCTTCAATGAAGAAATCTGCTTTGAAAATATCAATCACGATATTGATAATTAGGAAATCCCAAAGATTCCCACAAAAGAACTCTACAAGCCAGAAGGCAGATTTTTCCTGCATTCTGACTATGTCATCAAGACAGTAGAGAAAAACATTCCAATCAACCCAGAGAGTGAAGAATTCCATCTTCTCTCAATGGACACAATTAAAAATCATAAACAAAAATACAGATACCTACACATTGGGTGTGTACAAGTAGTTGTTAAACCTTTAATCCGAGAATGATTAAACGCTCCAATCTTAATGTGCTTAAGAGATATTAGGCATACCAAATTTGAGGATTCTCTCTTAGGAACAGTTGAAACAAAGGCATGAAGGTGATCCCGACTTTCAAGAAACCAATCTTGCAAAAATCATTCATGATTTAGCAACCACACCCATCCCAATCCAAACGGTTAAACCTGATAAAACCATATCAGTCAAAACTACCAAAAAAGCAACACCTCATTATATTGCTGAAAATCAATTTCAAAATGTTCTTCAAATGTAACCAAGTTATTGGGACAAGAATCTTAATAACGTTCCTGCAAAAGTTTTCCCTTATTAGCTTTCATTATAAGCCCAATCATGTTTTAAAAACAAGGCAATTTTATGAGTTTATATTGGTTGATACCGATTCAGTTGCGATTAAACATTATCGTGACACAAAGTATCAAGCAAAATACACTCATTCCACTTTTCAGATTCTTAAGGTTCTTACACCTGAACAATTTGGAAAGAATCCAAACAATATCAAAAAATTCTCCCAACCTTTTGACCCTTGTGGTTATAATTATTGGGATTATGAAACTGCTTGGACCAACACGTTTTGATATCAAAATAATTCAAACAAACATTCTTGGCTAATCTATTTCAAGAGAAATACCAAGTACAATTTCCCTGAATGGTTCGTCCAATGGTGGCAATTCTTCAGACCAAGCAAGTCAATATTGCCCTCAGAAGTTACTGAGGGTTTCCAAAATTTCAAAGAATATTATGAGCCATCAGTTATCAACTTATTTGCTAGCTTAATATTCTTCTCAAATTTTGCATTGTCATGGACCTTCAGTTGGCAATACAAATACCAACCAAAAGAGGGTTTCCCTGACAATTACCCAATCTTATCAAGAGCTTCGTTTGTGAAGTGGTAGGCAGAATTTGATTACTCTGCTACTACCTCAGAAAACATCAAGCTTGGGATGCAACAACACCCGAAATGGATGAAAGCTGCAAACCCAGAGACTTGTGAGTTCTTGAATCAGAAATCAAAGGCAATAGCTGCCCTTGCTGCTTCAACAAACAGGGACAGCTTCACAAAAAATTTAGAAGTAATTGCCAAATTGGCGTGAGAAGAAGCCCAAGCACATGAAGCTCAAGCATCTTCTTCAAAACAAGATCTTCCTCCTTCAGAAGACGAAGATCAAGACAATTCCCAAGACTCAGACTCATTTTATCAAAATGAAGATGATTGCTTCGGGATAGACACTATTGTTCATCTGTCTGATGATGAATAGTGGTACTATTTAATCGTCTGAGGACTGTTCATATGTCTGAAGACTGTTCATCCGTCTGAGGACCCAATCACTGTTGGCCCAACACTGATGGCCCAACACTGTTCTACCGACACTACAGTTCCAGTCAAGATACCGGCACTGTTCATTAATTATTGTAATAGTATAGGTCATGATACCGGTAGTGTTGTAATTTTCAATTTCTACTTATAGAGTGGCTGCGTCACTCTTCAATTCATTCGAAGTTTTAGAGAGACCTTAGAGAGAGAACCTAGAGAGAGACGCTCTGAAGTGAGCCTCCTCCCTCTTCTCCCTTCTCTTCTTCTTCGTTTTCCAATCTTGTAACTTGTTTTATTTCAATAAAACATCAATCTTTCCTCACTTGCATGCATTAAGTGCAACTTCTCTTCTCCCTCCACCGGTCCCGGTGAGGCTCTGCCTCCGCTCCGGTTTCTTTTTGTTTTCTTTTACATGTTTTAAATTATTGCATATTTGTTTTAATGTATGTAAATCATTTTTTGTTCCTGCTTTCCATCATCCTGCTCCCTTCCTCCCTTTAATTCAATAGCTCGCCCCTTATACTGGTATCAGAGCCCGATAGGAAACTAGGAATAGTAATATAGATCTGAGATCTGGTCTTTCTGAATAAAAAAAGAGTTTATGGAAGGCCTTGCCTCCTACCTTCTCTTTAAAGAACCTATGATTATTAACTGGTTGGTGCACCTCTTAACTGGTTAAGAACCATTAGGCATATATTTGATTTATCTTGTTCGAGCTGTAGCAGTAAGTCCTCGCCGTGGATAAGAGGCAGTAAGTCTAATTTGACCATGCTTAAGCAAGATAGGTAAAATATGATGCTCAGGTTGCTTTTGGTTAAATTGTAAAGGTACAGCCTTGGTTAAGAATAATACGTTCTTATGCTTTTGTATATCTTTGTATAGCTTTATGAGAAAATATTCAGAAGGATTTGACTTAGATTTATACTATTATCTTTTATGGAACCAAAGGAAGGCAAAGATACCGACACACAAGATATGTTGTCTCGCTCCCTCTCCAAGCTTTCTTTCCGCTCCTCCCAACCTTCTTCTTCATCCTTCCAGGAATCTGAGATTCCTAACAATCACAGCAATATCTTCAATGAAGAAATCTGCTTTGAAAATATCAATCAAGATATTGATAATTGGGAAATCCCAAAAATTCCCACAAAAGAACTCTACAAGCCAGAAGGCAGATTTTTCCTGCATTCTGACTATGTCATCAAGACAGTAGAGAAAAACATTCCAATCAACCCAGAGAATGAAGAATTCCATCTTCTCTCAATGGATACAATTAAAAATTACAAACAAAAATACAGATACCTACACATTGGGTGTGTTCAGGTAGCTGTTAAACCTTTAATCCGAGAAGGACTAAACGCTTCAATCTTAATGTGCTTAAGAGATATTAGACATAACCAATTTGAGGATTCTCTCTTAGGAACAGTTGAAACTAGCCTAAGTCAGGGTCCAATTTACTTCAATTGTTATCCAATTAGAATTTTGAGTCTACAAGATAGAAATATCTTGGATTATTTGTTCTTAAACATCAAGATCAGTGGTTTAGACATGAAACACGGATCTATCCCAGCGGCTTTACTTTACAGGATTCAATACAAAGTAATGAATTCTTGTAATTCTACAGTCTTCAAAACAAAAACAACTGGAGAAACAACTTTGTTTCTTACAGATGTTACAAAGAACAATATTATTATGCCAAAAACAATCCTCTGGAAAGACGTAGTCTTACCAAAAAAATGGATTCTGGATAAAGCTACCCCAGCTTTGCCCAGAGAATCATCAAACTTTAACCAAATTGTTCAATCTCAATCAGGACAAGTAGAATTAGTCTTTGATAGGCGAAATTCTTTTAGCTCCTTTAGAACACCAAGTATAAGATCTGAGATCTTCAGATCTGTACCATCAAGGCAATCTTTTTCAGCCTTATCCCAATCTTTGAATCAAACCATTAATTTACAGGGATTAGATACATCATCTAGCATCCCTAGATGATACCCATACTGTATTCTTGGCTATGTTGTCTTTCTCTTGGCATATATTATTATTTGTATACACATGGGACCAGAGAACGAGAGCATAGCTCAGATCCCTCATTTTTTAGCAACATGAAGACCTTGCTGCGTGGGTCATTCACTTGGGAGCCAGTAGCGCAGCCTACACTGGACCCATTTGCACTCTACGCAGGAACGTTGAGGTGGGACCTCAGGAGAGAACGCATACCGTGGAGACAATCTAGATCCCTCTGTCACCGATCTGGATGATTCTGCAGCATCTGATGGATCAGGGGTCGCTACAGCACAAGATCCCAGTTGCCCAGCCCCTGCAGCAGCAGCCGCCCTTTACTCCTCCCCTTCCGTTCATCTTAGTAGAAGAGGGGCAGGAGAAGGACCCTTAGGAGGCTCCTGAGTATCAGCCTCAGGAGAACGGGGATGATCTGGCTACTGGAGCCGGGGAAGTGGGGATGATCAATGCGAATGTAGATTCCCCTGATCTCTCTTCTGACGTTGACGTTGGACCCTCCTTTGGGGGGACTATCCAACGGATTTTACTAAAGATGGACCAACTTAGGGTTTTCGTTTTGAGGTAGCGATTTTTGGGTAGTCTATTATCGGCTACTAATGTCCATGAGTTTTTAGAGATATGGTTTCCAGACTGTCGCTGCCTAGTTTCTAGGATTGATAGTATTTTTACTTTTTTGTTAGTTATCTTTTGAAACGGACAAGTTGTCCAAGATTTCTTTATGTACATGGCTAACTGATGATGCGTATATATATATATATATATATATATATATATATATATATATATATATATATATATATATATATATATATATATATATATATATATATATATATATATATATATATATATATATACGAGTAATGTTGATGTTTCCCTTGAGTATTTGTTATTTACCGTTATAAGAAGAATTTTTCGCAGTAAATAAGATCTAAGTAAAGAAAAACTGTTTTTCGAAAGTAACCAGCGAAACTTTTATTTCATACTTTAAGTTGTTTTTGGGTCACCATGTGATGCCAGATTAGGGTGTCACACTAACTAACAGAGGCATGCCAAAAAAATAGCAAGCACGCACATATAAGGGCCTGTTTGGTTTGCATTTTCATTTCCTGTTTTCATTTCCTGTTTCTATTTTCTGAAAATTGTTTTCATTTTCAAATTTTGAAAAATTTGAAAACATGTTTGTTTTGACTTCCTGTTTTCTGTTTTCATTTCCTATTTTCAAAAATTTGGGAATGAAAACATTGAAAACAACTATTTTTTATTTTCAGATTTGGGTCCAATTCAGGAAATGTTTTCACTGAAAACATTTTCACTAAACTCAACCAAACGCATTTTCAAGCTCATTTTCTATTTTCATTGAAAATGAAAACAGGAAATGGTCAAACCAAACAGGCCCTAAATAGGCCAACATATTCACCAATGTCGGAAAACTTGGCTTAAACATTTTGTCAAACACCTCATGTTCATACACAAACAAGCAACAACATGAAGCAATTAAATCAGAGTAGTGCTCTAAAAAAATATACAAATGTCCAGAATCATTGACACGCTATGGCAGAACACAAAGTCAATCCCAGTATATTTTTAACCTTACAAAATCAATGCCCAACTTACAGTATCGTATCTGTGGCGTACACTACAATTAAATTATAACCAAATTCGTACACTAGAACCCATCAGAAGCAACTACTGTTAATCATACAACTATTTAATTGGACCAGCTGACATTGCAAATACACTGCAATGACTGCATCTGACAAACATAATTGTTGCTACATCTTATGAGTACAATCATCTGTCTTAGAATGGGCAGGACGAGGAGTTGAAAAGAGAAATAACAAATGCAAACTTGGACTAGAGAAATTAATGACAAATAATATAAACACAGAAAAGCAAAACCATTGAGGCATTAAAATGAGATAGGAACAATTAAACCATATAAATTGATGATATTGCATGCCAGTCAGCCCAAACTATAATCTGACGAATCTATGAATTATTGGCATCTAACTAGTTAAACTTACTGATGCTAAATCTACCAACTGAATGAAATGTGTTCAATAAGCACTTATAACCATGAATATCACCCAAATAACATAAATGTCATAATCTAAAGAACCTTGGTTTGAGAACAACCAATACATCAATATCAAAGCAAATTGCTATTCACTTATTTTCAAACACATGGTAAGCCATGTATAAAGAAAATAGTAGTGCCTATTGAACCATGAGATGAGAAGATCTTCATTGTTCATCAACCCCAAAAGTTCAAGCTAATTACAATTCGTGCCTCAATGAGTATCCCCTCTCCCTCTCTGTGTGTATTCTCTCTGTTTACCCCCTTTCGTGTTTTTCGTTTCCCCTCTCTGTTCGTCGCCCCCTCCCTCTAATTCTCTCTCTAAATTCAAGTGTGGGAAATTTACAACATACAGCAAAAAAAAGTTCCAAAAGGGAATCAGAGAAAACAGTGATAAAGGGAGAGAGAGGCATACCTGAAGGGCTGAAAGAGAGAAGCGGTGAAGAAAAGTGAAAGCTTGCAGTCACACGCATAAACTGTTAGAGGGCTAAACTGTGTGCTTCTCTAACACTTCACGGACAGGGGCAACCTTTTCAGCATTCAGTCCCACAAAATCGTGGTGCTCACCCGCAGCAGCTATAGGATGGCAGTTTACTATGTGGCTGAGGAAGAGAAAGAAAAGAGATTAGGGTGGGAGAAGGACATGCGCGCGCGCGGGGGTGACAAAAATTGTGGGGGAAGTTATAAAATGAAAGAAAATATCTGAAGCTGCCTAAGATTAGCGTTTGTTAAATATCATCCTAAAAAGTAATTATTTTAATGAAAATATTAAATTGTTATGAGGCTTATGAAAACAATTAGTAAAGGAATTAATTGGAATTGTTTAGTGATTAAAAGAATGCAAAATTAATAATTGAAATAGAAACAATGAAGCTTCACGGAGTTGGGTTTTTTCTTTATAATTACAATTGATAAAAAATATGGAGAGTTTACGTTGCTAACAAACTCAAGGTGCCAAAATTCAAAAGTACTGTGAGTGACACTAGATGGTTATCAAATAGATAATTGGTTTTAGTAAAATCCAAATCTTGCGGGTAACAGAATTCAGTTTGAATTCTTGAATAGTGAAGCAAGGCTATCATTAGCATATTAGGATAAGAATAAAAACAAGATACATGGGTTGTACTTATCAGCTCTAACCAAAAGTATTACCATATAAAAGACACATAAGGGTTTAGAAATACCCAGTATCACACAAATCACGACTACTGTGACAGCATCTTCATCAACGAAAATAATAGTAAGGTTTTATGCGAGACTGTGTGTGCAGTGAGGAGAGAAACAGAACAGCACCGAACAATTCTGATTCAAGAACATTAGCAAGAAAAGATTAAGGATTCATGGCAAACATTAGGATTTGTTCGTTGGAATATTTGGAGTTTTTGGAGGTCTACGAGAAGTGAGTAGAAATACTCTTTCTCACTCTTTCCATGATCCAATTTGTATGGGGTTTAGGTTATGCTTTAGGAACATGTTCTTTTTTTTGTCAAATCCTGATTTTACAAATTTGGGGGTTTTTCTTCTAAGATGTTTCTGCTGCCTAAATGATACATACGTGATTTGGTTGAATTGACATGTTATATATGCATTATTTGATTATATTTGTGATATTGACATAATTCAATAACTGTTAATATGTTGAATGTTGTCTGCTGTAATACCGCCTATGATAAGGGTATCGAAAGTAACACTGCCAATGAATTGGGTGTCGAAATATGAAATACCGCCATGATGGGGTATCGAAAGTAACATCGCCACATGTTGGGATGTCGAAATAAGTACTACCACTAGTGTACAATGGTTGGTATCGAAATAAGTAATGTCAGTGAAGAGAAGGTGACATCGAAATACCTTTATGAGTAAGGTAGGCAATGGAACGCCATTATTATGTGCAGTTTGAGGGTCATATGACATATGATGATGTTGAGAATATTTGATATGTATATTAAGTTATGATGTATTTATTTATGATGTGTTGTTGAATGTTTATGGTCATTATTTGAGTATATAATATTTATTTAATTATTTTGAAAATAGCGGGAGTGAGAACAACGCTTTTGTGAAAATATTTTGTAAACGTATTTCTATTCATTGGGATTATAAATCTCATTAGCAGTGTTGCTTTCAGAGACTAAGGACGACCCTGTTGAGCAGCCAGACGCTTGAAGATTTGTTCTAGTAGTAGCTTGGGTTAGTGTGGCATGGCATATGCAAGGAGGACTATTATTATCGTTTATTTATTTATGCGAGTTGTAATAGACGCCCAGTTTTGTGGTTTAAAAACTTACTAAGTATTTTATTTATTAGATTGATATAAACAATTATTTTCGATTAATATTATATCATGAACTTATTCAGTATTTATTAAGAATTTTTTTTAGTTACCTTGTTTTATTTAAATTATTATCTTGGGTTATAATTGTAACGAGGGGCATTACATTTTTGGTATCAAAGCAGTTGAGTCCTATATTGGACTGTGGTATTGGGTTGTTTTTAAAAAAAAAAATCAAATATGGGCGCATAGAACTGCTTGCTAGAGTTATATATGCTGCATGCTATTCTTTGAGATATTGGACCTGATCAACCCAATGTTTGATTGGTGGTGTGCAGATTTATGGCTACTAACAGGCGTGGGGCTAACGCTAATGATGAACTTGCACCAGTTCTGGCTAAAATGACCAGAGTCATGCAAGAGCAGACGGAGACACTCCGTCAGATGAGGGACAACGGGAACGTGCATAACGTCGGAGCAGTTGCGGCACAGGATCCACAGTACATGGGACTGTCAGAGTTTAGGAAGAACGATTCGCCAACCTTCCGAGGTACTACTGATTCGGTTGAGGCAGAAGAGTGGTTGCTGAAATTAGAGAAGATTTTTCGGGTAATGAGGTGCGCTGATCCACAGAAAGTGGATTTTGCCACCTATATGTTGGAGTCTGATGCGGAGCACTGGTTGAATTGTGCTAGGGGTGGTTTGCTAGCCTTGGACGCTCAAATCACGTGGGACAAATTCAAGGAAGTTTTCTTGGAGAAGTACTTTCCGCATAGTGTTAGCATTCAGAAGGAAATAGAGTTCCTGCAGCTCCGTCAGGGAGACATGTCTATTGCTGAATATGTTGCTAAGTTTGAAAGCTTGGCAAGGTTCTCTCGATACTTGAGGGACAATCCTTTGGACGAATGGAAGGCGATCAAATTTGAGTAAGGTTTGAAGCCAGAGATGCGACATTTTATTGGGATCTTGGAGCTTCGGGACTACCCCACCTTGGTAAACAAGTGTAGGGTAGCTGAGTAGAAGATGCAAGCTTTAGAGATGGAGAAGCCAAAAGAGAAGAGTTCTGTTGAAGGAAATAAATTTCATAGCAAAGGGGGTAATTTTCTGAAGAGCCTGCGACCAGTGCCTACCATCTCAAAGGGTAAGCAGGTCCAAGGAGCTCAACCAGATAAGGGAGATGGATGTTTCAGATGTGGTTGGCACCACGGGGATCGCGCATGCCCCGCGGCGCAAGTCTCCTGCAATAAATGTGGAAATATGGGACACTTTGCTAGAGTCTGCAAGGGAGCAGGACTCCATCTCTGAGGTGCATTCCTTCCTGCTCACCCATCTGTACGGTATAAAGGTCAATCTTCCTTTTCTTCTCTTTGACCGTTTCAAAGAAAACTGCATTGATATCGTCTCTGTGAAGACCATTATATACGCAATCCTTCTCTCTCGTGTCTTTGAAAATCAAGGGGTTTATCGCATGCTACAAAATGTTCATCCTAGCATCAGAACCTCCTATCAAACAGTGAGCTGCCCTGTGTTTGGAAAGGCAAATCTCTCCAAAATGCAACGCAAAACTGTGCTGGCGTTTGATCAAGCTCAGACCACTTCAACTCAAGCTCCTCGCCTGGACGATCTTCACCGTCGTCAGAAAAGGAAGCTTCAGACTCAAAACGTTGCAAACCCTCCTCTTTTCTCCTCTGATCCGTCCACTCAGGCTACATCTCAAAACGTGTTCGAAGAATTTGAGGAAAAGTCGAGCCTGGAGTTCGCCTCAATGATGGAAGGTATTGCCTACACCATCCATTGAGAAAAGTTCATCAAACTCAATGGTGTGGTACTTCCTTTTGTTGAAGAGATTCATGGTCCTTTGCTTAAGGTTGATTTAGGCTCAAAGCAGCAGGCTCATGTATCCTCTCAAGTGAGTCTAGATGCTGGTTCCTCTAAACCTAGATACAGAAAGAGGAAGCTTCTGGTGGACGAAGACGACGAAGAAGATGATGAGGATGATGTTCCTATTGCCCTTCTTCTTGCTAAGAAAAGTAAGGTATCTCCATCTCCATCACCCTCAACTTTACCCAACCCTTTTGTCTCTTCTGTACCCTCCACTCCTTCTGAAGAACCATCTTCTATCCTTCACCCTAATCCTAAATTCTCTGCATCCATCCCTCTTCCACCAAAACCAATCCGAATCAAAACTGTAGCCCAACGGCCACCTAGACCCAAAATTCTCATCCCAGACTCCTCAACCACCACTCCCTCCCCACAAAAATCCACTTCCCCACCCCCATCTCCAACTCTCTCACCGCTATCACATGTCTCGGAATCATCTTCTCCTCCTCCTGCTCTTCTGCTTCCATGGTACTCTCATGAAGAAGCCACATCTTCAGAGGTTCCACTGGATAATTCTTCTACTTCAGGTACTGTTCCTTTTTCCCAAGCGGAAGCCCGCTCGGTTCAGCACACTGAACGTCTTGATGTTGATTCCACCCTGTCTGGAAACACGATGGAACTACATCTTGATGAGGAAGATGTCAACTCTTCTACAGCTGAAGAAGCTCGCCCTGCTCCAGTTTTGGCTCCTTCTCTACCCCCTGGTCTGTCTCCTGAAGTTGCTGACTACTTAGTAGATCGAATCTCAACTAGGGTCACTGCAGAGTTGGATCGAAAGATGGCTCAGTTCTTCTCCTATCTTCATCGCGTCTTCCTTGACTTTCCCCCTCCATCTCCTTTAGTCTTTCCTTTTTTTTCATTTCTTGCTGACAATGATGTTGTATCCTCCCTTTATCCCTTTATGTTTGATGACAAATAGGGGGAGATAAAATATATTTAGATGAAATGTTGTTAAATATATGAAATGAATTGAAAATTTGGTTATATATCCTATCTTTGCTCCGATATTCTAAGTTATATCTTCATTAAGTAAATGCATAATCTCAGGGGGAGCCTTTTATAAATGCGAAATACTGTCTACATTGTTTTAAAAAACATGCTTCATAATAATGTTTGTCATCATAAAAAAAGGGGAGATTGTTAGAACTAAAACAGTAATGACTAATGACCCCTAAAAGTTTCAATGATTAACAAAGTTATTATATGTTTATTGAAATTACTCGAAGTCAAGTTTATGCTAATCCATAAGGTCAAAAGACCTTTTGTATGTTTATGACTTTAGATGGTTCTCCAAAACCAAAGTTTCACCTAGCTCTTAAAGGACAAAAAGCTCACTGCAATATCTTCGTCAAAAGAAACTCAGTGGTAAAGTGATCTTACAGTATTGTACGTTTTAACGTCCAATTGTTTGTACCTATTATGCATCCAAATGTTTTCACTGAACGTCCAACTGTTTATACCTGTTGTGCATCCAATTGTCTATTCTTTGCATCCAATTATCTTCAATGCTTATGCGTCCAATTATCTGTGCGTCCAATTCTATATTTGCCTGTGCGTCCACTAACTTCTTTTTGTAGATGACGTGGCACTCTGTTATTCGAAAGTCTTAAATGGTTTTAAGGAAATATCTTTTTCACATAAAGACAAAAAAAGGTACGAACGTCATACAAAGCAAACCACGTAGAGCAAAGAACCACGTACAGCAAAGAATCACGTAGAGCAAAACACATGTTGGCCATAAAAGCAAAATAAGTCTGCTACCATTCAAGCTGCTACTACCTTGTCATTTTGAAAGGACAAAATACACAACTATGGACAGCTGGCGAATGATTTGTGCCTAACAGATATTTGATTGTGTCTAAACGGAAAAGTTTTCCCAATATTTTGAAATCAGAAGGTCAAGTCGAAGCTATAAGAAGACCACTCTCATGAAGAAAAAAAAGAGAACACACGAGCAAGAAAATATTCAAGAGAATTCATTGTGCAAACAAAAAAGCCCCAAAGCTTTCACTCTCTAGTTTTGATCTGTAAACAGTCTCATTCTTTCATTGTAAAGTTGTAAACAGATTGTCAAGAGCTAATTTCATGTAATACTCTCACTGTTGTGAGTCTGTAAAAAGCTCAGAAAAACCCCTCTCAAATCTTAGGATTTGTTGAGCCTGAAGAGGCTTGTCTGTAAAAGAATACTTGTTGCCTGGAGAGGTGCCGAATACTTAGAGTTGTAGTCTTGGAGAGACTTGGAAACAACTTGTGTTAAGTGCTAAGAGTTTTAGTGGAAAAACCTTCTGAAGGAAGGGACTGGACATAGCTCTTTGTTTTGAAAGAGTGAACCAGGATATATCTTTGTGTGAATCTCTCTATCCCTATCTCGTTAAGTTTTTTTATTTATTACTAACTTGGGGATTGAAGACAAAGTATCTTAAATGCCTATGATCGTTTTGGTGTGTTCTTATCTTCCTGCTTTAAACATTTGTTTTAAAAAAAGGTTTTCGAAAATTGGTTAAGAAAAATAATTCAACCCCCCTTCTTGTGTTTCCCTGTTTCACTTTCATTCACAAGCGGATGTGGGCGGCGCCAGCTTCTTTGCATGTCACCAGTAGGATAGGTTTTGTCTCACTTGTGGTTAGAACATGTTATTTGTTTATCGCTGGGTTATTGTTAGTAGACGCCCGGTTTTGAGGCAATGGTTTATTTAGTGTAAGAATTTTTGTAACATTATTTATCTATTAAATTATTAAGGTATTATTCGTATTTTTTAAAAATTATGGAATTTGTACTTACTTTCATATTGATTATGTTTTATTAAAGGATTTTGTATGTTTTTTCTACGGGTTACTAATGCAACGAAGGGTATTACAATAAACAATTTGAGATGTTTTATAGTCAACGCATACTCACCCTACTCACTAGCCGGTAAGAGGAAATTGTGGAATGATCTTAGAATGTCAAAGTAGGATTTTGGAAAGGTGGTGTGTAGCAGGCGATTTCAACACTGTTCTAAAGAACGTTGAAAGAATAGGTATCTCTAATCATGACTTCTCGGCTGATTCCGATGAATTCTTGGCTTTTGTGAAGGATTTGGATCTAATAGACCCTCCTCTTTTAGGTAGATGTTTCACTTGGTTTAAAGCCAATGGATCCGCAATGAGTATGTTGGATAGGATTATGATATTGGAAGAATGGTTGTCTGAATGGCAAAATTCGGTACAATGGGTGCTTAACAAGGATGTATCGAATCATTGCCTTGTTATTCTAAGATACAATGCAGCAAACTGGGGACCAAAACCTTTTAAATTTAACAATTGTTGGTTTCTTCCCGATGGTTTTACAGAGCAAATTAAACAAATTTAGGAAAACATAAATGTTGCAGGTTGGAAGGCTTACAGTCTAAAGGAGAAACTAAAGGTTATAAAGAACCACTTGAAAGAATGGAATATAACAACTTTTGGGAATATCGATAAAGTGGTGTCGGTGCTAACTGTGGAGATTGGATCATCGGACACTAAGGGAGAGTCAATTTTTTTAAATGGTGAAGAGGTGGCAAGAAGGAGGTGGCTTTTTGAAGAGCCTCGGAAGAAACTAAGAAAGAAGGAAAGCCTTTACTACAAAAAATCAAGAATCATATGGATTAAGCAGGACGATGCAAATAGTAGCTTCTTTCATGCTTACGTTAATTATAGGAGAAGAAGCAATCAAATTAATGTCTTGTTTGAAGAATCTCAATGGATTAAGGGTGTGGTAAGGATTAGAGATGTCATTAAGAACCATTTTTCAAAGTTATGTAACGAGGCTTGGTGGAATCGACCGAAAATTCAATGGATTAATTTTAAGAGGCTTTCCACAACTGAGAATTCCTTTTTATGTGCATCCTTGGAAGAAAGTAAGGAAGCGGTCTGGTGTTGCAAAGAAAACAAGAGTCCGGGACCAGATTGTTTCAATTTTAAATTTATTAAATCTATTTGGGGTTCTATTAAAGAAGAGATTCAATCGATATTAAGTTAATTTCACTTAAATTACACTTTACCAGCTAGCTTTATATCCACCTCTATAGCTTTGATCCCAAAAAAACTGACCCTCAATCCATTGGTGATTTCAGATCTATTACTCTAATTGGTTGTATATACAAAATTATTTCCAAAATTCTGGCGAAGAGGTTAAAGAAGGTTTTGAACTCAGTGATATCTCATAATCAAACAACCTTTCTTGTGGGTAGACAGATTCTAGATGGTGTTCTTGTGATAAACGAGGTGGTAGACTTTGTAAAAAAATCAAAGAAGGATTGTTTGGTTTTAAAAGTAGACTTCGAGAAAGCCTATGATTCAGTCAACTGGGGTTTCTTAGAAGACATGTCAATTAACCTAGGCTTTGATGTGAAATGGAGACATTGAATGAAAGCTTGTATTTTCTCGAGATCCACTTCTATTTTGGTAAACGGGTCTCCTAAAGAAAAAATTAAAGTGTCTAAAGGTATTAGGCAAGGCCATCCATTAGGTCCTTTTCTTTTTATTATAACTGCGGAGGGTCTATGTGGGATGATTAAGATAGCAGTGGAGTTGAATAAATTTAAGGCTTTTAATTTTGGTAAAAACCAAATGGAAATTTCCCACTTACAATTCGCGGACAATACAATTATCCTTGGGGAAGCAAGCTTTGAAAATTTATGGTCCCTGAAATCTCTCTTCCACTACTTTGAATTGATATCTAGGTTGAAAGTGAATTTTAATAAGAGCAGCATTTTTGGAATTAATGTAGAAGTTGACTTCTTGTCCGTGGCTTCGGACTTTTTGAATTGCAAGATTGGGGCACTGCCTTTTTCTTATTTGCGTTTACTTATGGGAGCAAATCCGAGAAGAATTGAGACATGGAAACCAATGATCGAAAAGTTCAAAAAAAGGTTGTCTTCTTAGAAGGGTAAGAAGCTGTCTTTGGGAGGAAGGGTAGTGTTAATCATTTTGGTTTTATCCTGAGACAGCCACTCCTCGGAGGTCCCATTTAGTAACCAGAACTTATATTCTCAACGTTATAGAGAAGCGTGATTATATAAAATGTGGAAATATTAAAAGCAACCAACACTAATACCGCAACCATATATATATATATATATATATATATATATATATATATATCATTCATATATAAAAGTACTGGCTCCATCCGTATATCCTAAAACAACACCAACTATCTCAGAGTACGCAACCACTATGTCATATACAAATAGAAAGCATGGTAGCAAAATAAAATACATAAGACTTCCCCTCGTGGCCCCAAAAATACATTTCGCTCAACCCATGTACTGGCCATAACAAAACCAAGACTGACTGCCCAATCAAGACTCTAATGTATATGGTAGTCGGGCCCGTATACACCACTCGTTGCTGGGAGTAATCAATCTCCCAGAAACAGTCGTCATCCTTGTACAGCAACTCAAAGTCTCCCAACACTGGGATCTGGGGCTCTCTCGCCAACATCAGGTTCAACAGGTGTGCCATAAATCTCCTCTGGCAGCTCCTCAACAGAATCTTCTCATGCGATCGAGAATAGATAAAATACAACATAGAGAAGTACAGAAGATAAGAAACAACAATACATCATAAATAGGGAAACAACTATAAAATAAGATATACAGATAGCAATGCACAACAGTAAAACAGTGTCAAACAATCATCTCTTAAGTTCTTCACTCTTAGCTACAGTCTCTCACACTCATGGAGCTAACGGCTATATGGACGCGATCACGACGCGACATCCCCAACAAAGCAAGATGTCACATTCATCACTATGCCACCCCCCGTAATGCAGGGTTGGGCCAACAGCCCTCTAGGCTCTACTTATGGGTATGACATAGTCCCCCGTCCGCAAGCCAGTCAGAATATTCGCCCGTCAACAACTTAACTTACAGCAACGATAGATCCCACCCCGCCCGCAGGACAGGTCGAGACATTCACCCGTTATCGACTCAACTGATAGGTTCGATTATCTCCCCACAGGCAAGATTGATCGCTCGTATGCCAACACAGTAATGAACAACAACATGAACCTCACCGACTCATCTCGGGATCAACAACTTAGTGTCTCAACCACAACTTGTACACAACTACGACCAACTTTCTTCGGTATAACCAGGTGTCAACTTTATATCTCAACATAAATATATCAATAGGATCTCTAGGTTGAGCACTACAAGATATATATCCTCGAAATCCTCACCACATATACATCTCCCAATTTATCAGGAATTACTGCCTATCTCTACTCATACAACAATGATCACAGGTATCACATCATAAGCAACTATAATCATATTCGATAATCATGTTCATCATATCTACTCGTAGGCATATACTCAAGTAATCCTAAGCATGTTACTAGGCACACAAACATATCAACGTGTATCATATTAAGCACACCGACACACAAGCATACAATATCGACATATCATAAAATCAACTTATCCGCGATAAACCTACAATGCCTAAAACTGCATTGGTACCACTAACTAGTAGTCGCCAATATGAGTTAGGTGTTGTTGGTTATTCAGCCACTAGTAGGGTTTAGGTCACCCTATGCATATCAATATATTATTATTTTATTCTCGCCTCCCCGACGATATTGTGGTTCTTCCCCCCACATGAACAGTTTCCTGCGTGCTTTCCTGTGCAACACTGACTGCGATTTTGCAACCGGCAACCGTACATGCTTAGAACAATCAAACACAGTTTGATCCTTCACAACAAATCACAACAAAAAATTAATAAAATCCAACAAAACTCATTTAGATCATGTGAACTATGGTTTGGCCTTCACTAATTAACTAGGCTAAGGATGTTAAAATTTTACTACCTCTTTAATTAATGATCCTTAAGTATGATGAAGACATAATCAATAATCATTTGTCAAAGATTTGAATCAAAACTCATCCAATCAACAAGGTTAGGGTTTCGGCCTTCAATGGAGAAATAAGGAGGAAATTTCTTTTAGGTTCATGCTTCGAGATGATCAATATATGCATCATAATGAGTTCATAAAAATTGGTTTCATGTCAAATGGATTTCTTTACAATTTTCTAGAGATTTTTGAAGAAAGTTTCATGAAAATGGATGATGATGATTCATGGCTTAATCTTAAAAAATGAATGAAGAAAGTTCATGAATGATCATAGAGATAAGAGATTACCTCTTGAATTACGGAAAATTGCAAGAAATCAAGCAAGTTCTTCACGATTTTTGCTTATGGTTTACTTGAGAAAAAGAGAGAAAATGAAGAAGATGATGAAGGTAAGAAGAAAATGAATGAAATGGCCTTGATGGGGGGGTGGCATCAGAAAGAAGGGACAAGGGGGCCCAAGTTTTGTTCATTTTAGGGATAAAAGAGTAAAATCACTTAGGAATAAATTGGCATTTAACAAAAAGGCTAAGAACATAAACGTCATCCAATCTCTAACGCCATAAATATCGTAGATATTTTTAGAATGTAATGATGACTGGTGGTGAGTCATATGGCAAAAATGTGTTTTCATTAATTACTAGGGGAAAAATGGTCTTTTAGTGCCAAAAATATCTTAGATATTTTTAGAATTCCATAAATATGTTAGATATTTTTAGAAAAAAAAAATGATGACTTGTGGTGAGTCATGGTGCTGACTCACCCTCTAACTCACCGCACTTAGGTGACCAATGTCCCTCGTCAGGTGTTCGGTTTTGTCTCTGCACGTTCGTTCTCGACTCCGTCGATTTCCCGATTTAGGTTTTACGCTCGAATAAAGTATAATAACTTATTTATTTTGAAAAATTTCAAAATAACCAATATCATTGGAAACGAGATATAAAATCTAACCATTTCGTTCTCGAGTCAAAATTAGGTTTTCTGATCAGTAAAATCTTATTGTCAGTGAAAACTCAGACCAGGTATCTCTGAATTTTCAACCCAAAATTTAACTGTAACTTTCTACGATAATGCAGAGTATAAATATGATCTTGGTTTATTCAAAATCATTTTCTAAATCACGGATAAAATATAAACTTATTTATATAAATTACCGATCTTAAAAAGCAATGAAAATCGGGGTGTTACATATCCAACTTATCAGTCTATTACCCGTCTCTTATGAAAGCTCCTAAAAAGGTTGTTAAGATCTTGATGGGTTTTTAACGGACGTTCTTATGGGGAGGCTCATAAGACAAGCACAAAATTGCTTGGGTACGATGGGAGGAGGTTTGTAGACAAAAAAAGTCGGGTGGCTTAGGGTTGAGAAATCTGGAGATGTTTAACATAAGCTTACTCGATTAGTGGAAATGGAAAATGTTATTAGAGAAGGAAGCTCTATGGCAAAAGATCGTAGAGGTTAGATACAGAGAGGTTCCTAATCCATGGCATGCTTTTCAAGTCAGAAGGCTAGACTCAAAAGACTCAATTTGGTGGAAAGATTTGTGTGGTATTGAAATCCAAATACATGCAACCTCTGGCTAGTCTAAAAGTGGTCTCAAAAATAGATGGGAAACGAGAAGTCAACCTTGTTTTGGTTTGATCCATCGATTGGCAAATTTTCCCTCTATGATAGATTTGAGAGACTCTTTCAAATCTCATAAAACAGGGCTTAATCTATAGCTGACTTAGGTTATTAGGTTGAAGGAAATTGAGTTTGGTCCTTTAGATGGTGAAGAAATTTTTTTCGTATGGGAGGAAGATCTCCTAGAAGAAATTTTGTTGGTAATTAGTAATGTTGTCATGTAGATTGATAAGGAGGATAATTAGGGGTGAGTATATAATGACTCTGGTTCCTTTTTTCGAAATCGGCTTATGTTCAGATTCAAAGCATGTCTACGGGTCTTTCTAACCTGGGGGTACAACAAACCAAAGGTTTTTCCTGAAGTTCTGGTTTAATTCTGTCCCAATGAAAGTGATGGATTTTTCCTGGCAAATGAGTTTTCATAGAATACCAATAAAGGTCAATCTGGTAAGAAGGAACATTTTACAGAGTCATCAAAGCTCATTTTGTATTATGTGCCTTCAAGGGCAGGAATCAGTTGCTCATTTATTTTTTACATGTAGATTTACATATCTGATTTGGGGTTAAGTATATTCCTGGTAAGGCTATCAAGTAGCTCTCCCTCATGATGCACAATTACATTTTAAAAATCATTATGGCTTAGTGAGACGCAAGAAGTTAAAAAGGTATAGATGGTAGCTTGGTTTACAACGGTATGGTCCATTTGACTAGCAAGGAATAATTGTCTCTTCTATCAGGAAGAAGTGGATCTGCTTAACACTTTTGATCTAATTAAGGTTAGAACCTGGCACTGGGTTAAAATTAAGAGCGGCGGAATTTTCTCTTTCTCCGATTGGTGTTTATGTGCTAGAGAATGTATGGAATTGGCTTTTGAAGCGTAGGAGATGAGTGCCAGTGTGTGGTTTTTGTTGTTCAGGCTAAGTGGAATAGGTGCTTCTGCTGTTTTATGAGCGGCAGGATTTTCTCTTTCTCTAATTGGTGTTTATGTCCTATAGAATGTATGGAATTGGCTTTTGAAGCGTAGGAGATGAGTGCCAATGTGTGTGGTTTTTGTTGTTCAGGCTAAGTGGACTAGGTGCTCCAGCTGTTTCTGAACTTTGTCGGTTAGTGGTTATTGTGATAGTAGGCAACCTTTTTTTTTTTTTTTTTTTGTTTCAAGATGTTGGTTATTGAGCTTTTTAAACCACTAACGCGTTTGTTCTTAAGTTTTTCTTTGGCAGTTTTTTTGTTGCCTCGATTTTATGAAGGCTTTTAGGTTTGATGCGTCGTTGCTTTCATTCCATCTTCGCGACGGCTTTTCTTTTCGCTTGCCCTTATGTTCTCGAGTTGTGAGATTGGCTAGCTTCAGGGCCTTCTAAACCGTGTCATAAGTGTTATTCTTGGTAGTGTTGGAACTCATGCTGGTTTTCATACGTTTTTGGTGGCCATGTTTGTGAGCACTGGGTTTTCCTATCTGTTAGAAGGTGAAGCTTCCCTTGTCAGGGAGACGGTTTTTATACGACTGTTCTTTTTGAACCCTTTGGTTTGATTTTTGGTTGTTACAGGTGATATTTTTAATCTGTATAAGGTTTTCTCTTTTTTAAGTTGGTTTTTGTTTAGTGGTTTTGGTTTGTGTTAATTATAGTCATACCTGTTTTTGTTTAGATAGGGGTAGTATGGTACTTACATTCGATCTTCTGTATTCTTTTCTTGTGTATAGGTTCGAATACCCCTACGGTACTCGTTTAATGTACTTTGGTTTATATATATATATATATAAAAAAAAAAAAGCAATATTACTTTGTTTAATAGGAGTTCCTTCCAAGACCAATGTTTAATCATGGACTTTATGCGGTTGTTTCAAGAGTAAGAGGCACACGGCCGGCCTTTGGGTGAAGCGGCTAAAGCAACAGCTTTAGGCCCCAAAAAAAGTCTCAACTTTTGCATATTTAAATATTAGTCTTAGGCCTCAGTAGTTTTATTAGTTTTAATAAGGCCTTCCTCCTCACTTAAAATATTTTTATTAGTTTTAAAAATGTCTCACTCAAATTCACTTTAGGCTTCATTATATGTTGGATCAGCCCTGAAGAAGCATAAAGGGATTGACAATCCTTACACTACATGAAGAAGGGAATACATGTAAGACAACAAAAAAAAAAATATTGAATACAAAGAAGTTTCTGAAATTATCTAGAAACCCAGGTATGATTTCGTTGCATATTAAATCAAATATAATTCTTTGTTTTTTTTTTTTTTTTCTGAAAAGGCCAAATATCAAATATAATTCTTTGTATTATTGAACAAAATAACTTTATTCAACTAATAATCTTTGAAACTAACAAAAATGAAGTCTCCAGATCTTATCATGATCATGTAGGTCGCATGGCTTCTGCAATGAAGAAGTTCGATTACACAGTCGCATACAATTTAATATATACAACTTTGAGGTATGCCTTTCTATAATAAGTTCATTTCAAATATTTTCTTTCTGTTTATAAAACACAAGTCTCACTTACAATTTTCCTACAATTCCTCATAAAATACTGTTTCCAACACATTTTTGTTGGACTGAATAGGGATATCTTCCTTCTTAGTTCTTTGGAAGCCTGCTTAACAAAAAAAAAGTTCTTTGGAAGCCTACTCTTATATTTATGGCATGCAAGAATCTTCAATATATATTATTTATGTATTTATGTATATTCAAATTAGAGAGTTCATTTCCATTCAATGCTATACATTCTTTACTACATTGTCAATTGTCATTTATTTTTTATTGAACCATGAATGCAACGTAGGGGTTCATAAGAATCAAACAAAGTAGAAAGCGAAAAGCATGTCCCTGTTGCACTCCCAAAGATTTGAAGAATTAGTTGTGTCCATTGATTCATTTAATTGCTTGAGAGAGAGAAAGAGACGAACAAATATAACTTCTTCCATATTATAAAAAACTTCATCAAATATAGCTAAATAATTGATTTTATATATACTTTAGATATAACAATAATAATTACCTACAGAATAAAAAGATACCCAAAGAATTACATACCATCTTTAACATATGGAAGGTATACAAACAATATTAACATAAATGTTCATATGATAATGTCCCATTTTATTGAACTAATTAATACGATACTTTAATTACCTTCAAAATAAGAGAAGGTGGATGAAGAGGTAGGTATGGAAAAACAACAACCTCTTGCTGAATTCCCAATTGGATTTCTATAACCAAATGGCTCAAAAGAATTCTCTGGTGCTCAAAGTTGGTGTCTCCTGCGGCTCAGGGCCTAAACGAAGCTCAAGGTCTAAATCAGTCTTCTTTTCTTCAATCCTCTCCACTACAACACTACCTTCCCTTATTTCATTGCTAGAAGTTGGTCTCCCAACAAATAAAGGAAGCTGAATTGCCTTGCCCCTTTGAAGTGCATGATCATCCTTTTCAGGAAAAGGCCTAGACTCATGATCAGTGGCGTTCTTGATTGAGATGTCTAAAGAGAGAGAGTTTTCTTCAGAAGATTGCCTAAGCTTTGCTCTGTCTCTTCTATGAATATTCATGTGACCACCAAGTGCCTGTGCATTTGAGAACCCTCTCTTGCAAAAAGCACAAGTAAAACATCTAACTTGTCCAGGATCATCAGAGTTCCATCTTGTCTGCTCGGATTTCTCGTAGTTTTGGGGATTAAACTCCATTTTTTTTTTCTCTGGCTAGAAGAAGGCGAGTAGCAATAGGACAAACAAAGAAACAAATTATAATAATGAGTGTGTGTTTAAAACTGAGGTCAACAGGGTCGGTTATGATAAATTTATAATCACATTGGAAAACAACATAAGACATGCATGTACGAGTTTATTTTCCTCTTATATTAATAAGTCAGTTGAATGATATAGCTAACAACTTAATAGTATGTATCCTTTTAAAATGGTTAGACAACCTTAAAATTACTAATTGAATAAAATAATAGCAGAATCAGTTTTTAATCATTCATTGATTCTACTAGACATCTTTCCTTTATATTGCCTGGAGGGGATCAATAAGAATTAATATGAATTTTATTTTGTGCTCTTTTAGGCTTTATGAAAAGCTAGTAAACTTTTTCACTATAGGTGAAAAGTTAAATCAGGTTTTCAGTTATCGTATTGCAGTTGATCACACAATTGCAGCTGTCATTTACTTTTTTTTTTTTTTTTTTTTTTTGCTAAAGAACTGAAATATTTGAAAAATGGGAAATCAAATAGAATTTATGGCCCTTTTGGAGTGGCATTAAACTCTTCATTTACAGTTAGGAAATATGCATCTATTAAAGATTCTGAAAAACACAGTTCAGGGAGATATATAATTGAAGCTTCGATATGGAAGAAATACGAATCCCTTTCCAACATTAACTATAAGAAAGTACTAATTATAATTAAGTCTAGCGCTTCCTTCGTAAAAAAGTTTAACCTTTTCAATAACTTTTTCTATGATAATAAGAGTTTTTTTTAACCAATTAGCTTTTTTTATTACCTTTGCAAATTTGCAATTATAATGAGAAGAAGTTACTTCATTTCAAGATCAGGTCATATATACCACCAAACTTTTCAAGAAGGCTTAGAGAGATATGCAAATAAATTAACTTTCCGTTGTTTGATCCTACAAGTTGAAATCCTCGTAGACAATTAGTCTTATGCCTAATGGTGTAGTCACCATGTCAGAAACGACATTTAATAGCATTTATTTTTTGTATTTGATAGCATTTTAGATCGTTATCTATCTTAGCACTATTAAAAGAGGTGTACAACGATAGCGAGCGCTATCGTAGATCTACCAACAATAATGCTTCTCAAAGGAGACGCTATCGTAGTTCACACTAAGATAGCGCGTCTAAATGGAAGCATTGTTGTAGGGTCGGACTGAATATAGTGCTAGCTTAGTGGAAGAAACGCTATCTTAGTTGGATCTATTATAACATTTCCTTGGAGAAGCACATTATTCCCCATTTTTTTAAAAAATAATAATATTTATGTTGTTTTTTGCACATTTCCCCTACATTTAGCATTTAAAAAATAACATTTAATATTCAAAAAACAACATTCAACATGTGAAAAAACAGCATACAGCAAATATCCCACATTTCACGATCAAAGTGAATGGATTCTTACATACACCTCATATGCAAGCAACACCAATTTTTTTATGAAAAAGATCAATCATGCAAAAAACACAGAATTTGCCATGAGAAATCAAGAATTGTCTCATAGCAAGCACTAGCACATGAACATTTGAGATTTCAAAGAAAAGATATGCATTCACAGGCACTACATTCAAATTTTCTAAATAGAGCTGGTATCCATGGATGAACTTGATAAAGTAAATAAAATAGTAAGTATTACCTCAAATTTGATAATGGTCAGCCCACGCTGGCACCTTTTTTGTTGGGTGTTGGGATCAATATCGTCATTGGGAGATGCCATTTACCTGCAACAAAATTAAAGAACATACAAGTAAAAACGTCTTTGAACTATGGATATGCAAATGAAAAAAATAAAAAACCTAAAATATAAAATTAATTAGAAAAAGAACATACATGTGTTTAAGTCGATCTTTACCTTTTCTTCGTCCGATTGAGACTTGTTTGACCCTTATTGGTACGAAATGATGGATTGACCCAAATTCTCTCATCATGATCATCCCTCATATATAGTCCATCATGTCCATTTGGATCAGTATCAAGTGATTATGATGTCCAAAAAAAGAAAGGATCATCCTCAATATTAGTAGCTTCATTGTCTTGATCATTAATGTTATATTGACAATTATTATATTGGTCAAAAGAACAATGGACCACTTCTTATCAGTTGGATCGGTGACATAGAACATATGTTGAGCTTGATATGCCAAAATAAAAGGCTCATCTTTATTACCCCACCCTATTGAAATCCATTTGCATGAACCCCAACTCATCAATTCTAACACTGTTATTATTGTCAACCCACTTACAATGGAATACAGGCACCCAAAACATTGTGTAGTCCAACTCCCATATGCATTCAATGACTCCGAAGTATGACATATTTGCATATATGGGGTTCATGTCTTTGACACTTGCCACATGCATAGTTTGAGCTACAAGAGTCACACCACTATTTTGTATTACACTCCGATCATCATGTTCTTTCGTATAGAAGGTGTATCGTTAATTAGATAATCGGTGTAAGGGAATGGTGTACACTAGGACCTTGTGCTAACCATCTCAATCATTCTAAAACTGAATTAGGATGTATAGTTAACTCTACAAATATGTGATTCTTTAGCCATGTTATAAAACTCTGATTGTGTTCTCTTATTATCCAATTCTCATACTTAGTGAGGTTTAAACCTTAAGTAGGTCATTGTGTTTTTCAACATATGGTTTAACCTTATCGGCGTTGTGTAGAAGATATAAGTGCTCTTGCTTCCATTTTGTCTTTGATATTGGTGACTACTTCCCCTGTTGTTCTTCCCATGTGACGAGACTTTGGAAGCCATATGGATTCGGCATTCATAGGTATTCGGTACATAATTCCACAACCTCTTCCACTATGTACCGTTCAAGAATAGAAACCTCTGGTCGTGATCGGTTTTTCACATACCCTTTTTATATCTTCATGTAACACCCAAATGGGTACATCTATACCTTGAGGGCCTACACAATTATGTCTCTCTGACCAGGTGATCGATTAGATGAACCATTATGTCAAAGAACGAATGTGGGAAATACATCTCAAGCTCACACAGTCACAACAATTTCTCTTTCAAATTCCAACAACTTCATAGAGTCAACCACTTTGCTGCAAATCACCTTGAAGAAGATACATAGTTTAGTTATGGACGATCACACTTATTTGGGCAAAATGGAGTGTATGCCAATTAGTAGAAAATCCTCCACGAGAACATGGAAATCATGAGACTTTAGACCTTTAACTTGAGATTTTTCATTGATACGAGGTTCCTAATCTTTGAAAAGTACCCCTCTGAAACTTTAACATCATGAAGAAACTTACAAAAAGCCATTTTCTCTTTTCTAGATAGAGTATGAGCAGTATGAACTCCCGGAGGTAGATATGTATGTTTTCATTTCTTTATCGATCGCAATTTTGTTCTTAATCTCATACTAACCAAGTCCATCTATGCATTGATGTCATCTTTAGTCTTTCGTGGCACATTGAGTAACGTATGCAATATCTATTCCCGAGTGTCACATTCCCGAACGATTACAAGGCCGAAAATAATATTAATGTGGAAAATACGAGTTTTTTTTTCTTTTCGCAATGATGTAATGGGATTAGTAAAGTAAGTAATAGTAAATGAACTTAGGTTTACCAAGCATTTTTAGAAGTCATACAAAATTAAAGTACAGAAATAGAAACAATACTGTATACAGTCATAAGTCCAAGCCTAACTGATAATGAGTATAAAATTAAGTACTAGGAATCACAGCTCCTCAAAAGGGTACAACTGACAGTTGGAAACAGCCTAGCCAAGATAGAACTGTTGAGTCTCCAAATGTCCGATATGCATTTACCTTAGTTTTGATGAGATTAAAACACTTATTCAATGATTTAATTGAACCCGTCTGTGGTATTTAACTTATCTATTTAGTGTGCAGATTAAAACATTAAGTGTCTATATGAACTGTTCACTCGTCTGAACTTAGATAAGTTCACCCGTCTGAACTAACTTAAGCTCACACGTCTGAACTAACTAAAGTTCACTCATCTGAACTGAGATAAGTTCACTCGTCTGAACTAACTAAAGTTCACTCGTCTGAACTGAGATAAGTTCACTCGTCTGAACTAGCTAAGGTTCACTCGTCTGAACTAAGAGAAGTTCACTCGTCTAATGAAGTCTTCAACCGTCTGATCAAAGGAAGGCTCACCCGTCTAAAAGACTTTTCAACTGATGTCATCTCTTTGTTAAAGAGTCAACCCGTCTAATGAAGCTACTCATCCGTCTAGTGACTAACGTTAAAGAATACATTGGATGAAAGCTGTCTCGACTCTAATAAGGAACTTCAACGAAGTGCTTTGCCTGAACACAACTGCATCTTACACCAAAAGGGAAATTTTTTCCTCTGCAAACAAAAAGCACGTATACAGACCTGTTGAGACCAAAGGTATATCAGAAGTCTGCATCACTCTGATGAAAGAGAATAAGCGAAGTTTCCTATGCTTTAATGGCTGATCAGAACGACTCTATTGCATATATTGAAGATCTGCAAGAAGCCAAGCCTTCAGACTTTGTGTCTAACGGCCTTAAAATCTTGAAGCCTATTTAATGAAGAAGATTTTGAAGATTCAAGCAGAGAAGAGAACGATCAAAGCAATCAAGAGCAATTACTCTGTACATTTATATCTTCATTCTTTCATTATTTATTCTTCAATCATTTGAAGTTATTACGCAGTTATTTAGAATTTCACATTTAATACACTCGTCTGAGTGCTTGTGAAAGACTTGCAAAGTGTAATCTTTTTACAACTTCTCTCAAACAAACCCGTCTAAGCCTGAAAAGGCTAGGTGTGAAAACAATACTCGTCTGGAGCTTGGAGAGGCTAGGTGTGAAAACAATACTCGTCTGGAGCCTGAAGAGGCTAGGTGTGAAAATAATACTTGTCTGTCCTGTAACCTAAATCTGTTATAGTGAGAAAACTTGGTGCTGCCAAGGACTGGACGTAGCCTCATTGTTAAGGGGTGAACCAGGATAAAACCTGCTGAGTGATCTCTCTTTCCCTTAACTCTTTAGTTTGATTATTTGTCTTAACTATCATCTAACTAAAGGGGTTTATAATTGTGTTTATCAAACCTTTTTTTATCTTGCATGATTGTGTGTTTTCTGTGAAAACCTTCAGACTAGTTATCAGTCTGATTGACCTGTTTGTGTTTACTCGTCTATCATAACCCGTCTGTGCTTGCGAAAAAGTTTCTAAATTCCGTTTAAATTTGTTAAAGACCATTCAACCCCCTTCTAGTGTTTGCATCTGTCTATTTCAGTTGGTATTAGAGCTCAGCCTCTAGGTTGAGCACCTAACAGTGTAGAGAAAAGATCCTGAAGAATAGACAATGTATTCTGGAGCAAGCTCAAGTGGGAACCCCCAACCTGAAGGAGGCTCTATGACCAGACCTCCCTTTTTCAATGGTTCAAATTATAACTACTGGAAAGAAAGGTTTCACTGGTTCATCTTGTCAACAAATTCTGATGTATGGGATGTCATTACTGATGGTCCTTACACTCCTCAAAATAATGATGGCTCAGACAAGCCTAAGGCTCAGTGGACACCTGCAGAAAAGACAAGATGGGATCTAAATCATAAAGCCAGATATATTATAATCTGTGCTCTCAGTCTAGAAGAGTTTGAAAAGTTATGTGCTTGTGATTCTGCTAAAGAAATGTGGGACTCCTTATCTGTCACACATGAAGGAACTGCAAAGGTAAAAGAATCTAAAATTTCTATTCTTATTAGAAAATATGAATTGTTCACCATGGATGAAGGTGAATCTGTTGCTCAAATGATTGGTAGATTCCAAACTATTACTAATGGTTTAAAATCTCTTGGTAAAACATATACTAATGCTAAGAAAGTTGCTAAGATTCTCAGAAGTCTTTCAAGGCAGTGGAGACCTTTTGTCACTGCTATTTCTCAAGCTAAGGATCTCACCTCCTTTACTATGGATGAACTTCTTGGCACACTCACTGTTCATGAGCAAAAGCTCAATAAAGATGTGTCAATTAAAAAGAGCAAAGCCATTGCTCTAAAAGTTGATCTAAAGACAGCTAAAGCCTTAAAAGCTTCAAAGGCAGACGAGTCTGACTGTGACATAGACGAGTCTAATGATGAGGATTCTGATGATGATGAAGAGACTTCTCTCATGACCAGAAAGATGAAAAAGCTCTGGAGAAATAAGAAGTTCAGAAAGGAGAAGCCTTTCAGAAAATCTCACAAAGAATCCACATCAACAAACAAGAGTCCAGTTGTCTGCTATGAGTGCAAGAAGCCTGGTCACATCAAACCTGAATGCCCTTTTTTGAAGAAAGCTTCCAAAAAGAAGTTCTTCAGAAAGAAGAAGAAAGGAATGATGGCCACATGGGAAGATCTTGAATGCTCATCTTCTGAAGGAGAAAAGACAGAAGAGGAAGCCAATCACTATCTAATGGCCAATATAGATTCAGAACCTGAAACTGAGGTACATTCTGAACTTGAGGAATTGCATGATGCTTATGATGAGCTGGTAGAGGAATCCAAAGGCTTATCTAAGGCCTTCAAATCCCTCAAGAGAGATTATGTTAAACTCCTCAGTGAGCATAAACAAAAATCTCAAGAGTGTGAGATGCTGGCCAAAGAGAATAGCCAGCTGAGGACTGAAAAGTCTGATGAAGCTTCGATCTCAAGTGAAACATCAAATCCTGAAGAAGTGGTCACACTTCAACAGAAAGTGAAGGAGCTCACTTCTGATCTTGCTAGATTTGTTAATGGCAGAGATAATCTGACAAAACTGCTAGGATGTCAGAGACACTCTCTTTACAAAGAAGGCATTGGATATGATCATCAAGCTGATCATAAAGTATCAACAAAATCTTCAACTGTCTATGTTAAACCCATTCCAGTCAGAATTAGACCCGTCTGTAACTTCTGTGGAAAGGCTGGACATGTTATGTCTAAGTGTTTTCACAAGAAGAAGAGGAAGCCTTCACAGACTCCTAGAACTAACAGAAAAGGACCCAGAAAAATATGGGTACCTAAAGATAAAATAATTTCTGTTGCAGACATCCTTAATAGGACAAAGCAGACGTCTCTGCTAGTACCTGGACAGTGGCTGCTCGCGACATATGACAGGAGAAAGATCTATGTTCCAAGACCTCCAGTCTAAGAATGGTGGATTTGTTGCCTTTGGAGGCAATCAAAAAGGAAGAGTAACTGGTGTTGGTACAATTGGTGGTAAACCCTCTCTTCCCTCTATCTCAAATGTGCTTATGGTTGAAGGACTAAGACACAATTTACTTAGCATAAGTCAATTATGTGATAGTGGATTTGATGTCTCCTTCACTAAGAATGAATGCATAGTCAAAGACAAGAGTGACAAGACCCTCTTTTTAGCTAATAGACAGCAAAATCTTTATAAGATTGAGCTAACTGAACTCTCAGATCAAAGTGTAACCTGTTTGATGTCTAAAGAGGATGAAAGATGGTTATGGCATAAGAAACTAGGACATGCTAGTATGAAACTTATTTCAAAATTTAAAAAGGATAACCTTGTGAGAGGATTGCCTGATATTAGTTTCAAGAAAGATGTTTTATGTGATGCATGTCAGAGAGGTAAACAAGTAAAATCAAGTTTCAAATCAAAAAACCTTGTATCAACCTCTAGACCTCTTCAGTTGTTACACATTGATCTGTTTGGACCAGTTAGTGTTGCCAGTTTAGCTAGAAGGAATATGGATTTGTCATTGTTGATGACTATTCTAGATTTACTTGGGTACTTTTCTTAACCCACAAGGATGAGTCTTTTAAGGCCTTCTCTGTATTCTGTAAGAAAGTACAAAATGAGCAAGGTTTCTGTATTTCTACCCTTAGAAGTGATCATGGGGGAGAATTTGAAAATGAGCAATTCAAACTGTTCTGTGAAGAGAATGGAATCTCTCACAACTTCTCTGCACCTAGAACTCCACAGCAAAATGGAGTGGTTGAGAGAAAGAACAGATCTCTGCAAGAGATGGCTAGATCAATGCTCAATGAAAATAATCTCCCTAAGTACTTCTGGGCTGAAGCAGTAAACACTGCATGTTATGTGCAAAATAGAATACTTATAAGGTCTATCCTAAAGAAGACTCCTTATGAATTGTGGAAAGGTAGAAAACCCAATATATCTTATTTCCATGCATTTGGATGTGAATGCTTCATCTTAAATACCAAGGATCAACTTGGAAAGTATGATTCCAAGGTAGACAAAGGTATCTTCATTGGATATTCTGAAGTGTCTAAGGCATATAGAGTTTTTAACTCTAGAACCTCTGTTGTTGAGGAATCCATTCATGTAAAATTCAATGATAATCTAAAGACTGATAGGGAACTATCAGATCCAGAAGATGATCTTGCAGGATTTGATCTTACCCAGCAGACGAGTCAACAGCCAGACGTATCAAAAATTGAATCTGCTGAGGAATCTGTCAGACAAGTGGAGCAGACGAGTCATCAGTCAAATCAACATCAAAATGATGATCTCAGAAGAGACTGGAAGTTCAAAGCTCATCATCCTAAAGATCTTATCATTGGAAGTCCCTCTGAAGGTGTTAGAACCAGATCTGTCTTAAGAGAGTCAAGCAATATGGCTTTTCTATCTGAAATTGAACCAAAGCATATTGAGGAAGCTCTTGAAGATGAAACCTGGATTCTTGCTATGCAAGAGGAACTTAATCAGTTCAAAAGGAATGATGTCTGGAAACTTGTCTCCAAACCAACAGACAAGTCTGTTATTGAAACAAGATGGATTTTCAGAAACAAGCTAGATGAAGATGGCAAAGTTGTCAGAAACAAAGCAAGGTTAGTAGCTCAAGGCTACAACCAACAAGAAGGTATTGACTATACTAAGACTTTTGCACCTGTAGCTAGAATAGAAGCTATTCGCATACTCATGTCATATGTTGCACAACATCAAATTACTTTATTTCAAATGGATGTAAAAAGTGCTTTTTTAAATGGAATAATTGAAGAAGAAGTTTATGTTAAACAACCTCCTGGTTTTGAAGATAATGAAAAACCAGATCATGTTTTCAAACTTAAAAAAGCTTTATATGGTTTAAAACAAACACCTAGAGCATGGTATGATAGACTTAGTTCTTTTCTTATGAATAATGGCTTTATAAGAGGAAAAGTTGATACAAATTTATTTAAGAAATGCTCAAAAGATAACTTCATAGTAGGTCAAATATATGTTGATGATATTATTTTTGGAGCTACTAATGAAAAATTGTGCAAAGAATTCTCTAAGTTGATGCAAGCAGAATTTGAAATGAGCATGATGGGAGAATTGAAGTTCTTCCTTGGACTGCAAATCAAGCAGACGAGTGATGATATCTACATCCATCAACAAAAGTATATCAAGGAAATTCTAAAGAAGTACAAAATGGATAGCTCAAAGATCATGAAAACTCCCATGCAAACTAATGCTAGTCTAAGCAAAGGTGAGGAAGGTAAAAAGGTAGACCCAACTGTCTACAGAGGTATGATTAGATCTCTTCTTTATCTAACATCTAGCAGACCTGATATTCAATTTAGTGTCTGTATGTGTGCTAGATTCCAATCTGATCCCAAAGAATCTCATCTTAAGGCTGTTAAAAGAATCTTTAGATATTTGCTTGGACCCACTAATCTTGGTTTAATGTATTTGAGAACACAAGATTATAGATTAGTTGGTTTTTATGATGCTGACTTTGCTGGAGATAGAATTGAAATGAAATAGCACCAGTGGAGGATGTCACTTCATTGGAGCAAACTTAGTCTCCTGGTCAAGCAAAAGACAGACGACTATTGCACTCTCAACTGCAGGAGCAGAATATGTCTCTGCTACAAGTTGCTGCTCACAGCTATTATAGGTAAAATATCAACTAGAAGATTACTCTATATTTGAGCATAATATACCTGTCTGGTGTGATAATTCAAGTGCTATTTGCCTAACTAAGAATCCCATACAGCATTCTAAGGCTAAGCACATAGAAATCAAACATCACTTCATAAGAGATTATGTTCAAAAAGGTGTATTTGTTGTTAAGTTTGTTAAAACTGAAAATCAATGGGCTGATATCTTTACAAAACCTTTAGCTGAGGATAGGTTTAAGTTTATAAGAGACAACTTGAATATACATTGCTTTGCTGAATAACCTGTCTGATGAGTGTTTATGATACCCGTCTATATTTAATCGTTTGACTCTTTGAATCATACTCTTTATTTGAAATATTTTCTTTTAAATGGTTATTATCTTTAAGGCCATTTCTTTCTCTGAGGCAAAATGTGTACATGGCTTTTTTTATTTTAAATCAATTTTTTTTAAACCTCCATCTTTTTGTTGCTTTCATTTAAAATTACAACTGTCTTTGGTCTTTAAAAGGCAAAATTTTTTTTCTTTTAAAAGGTATTTCGTTCTTACGTTTTCAAATCTCTTTCTCTTCGTTTTTAAAACCATCAAAGAGGATGCATCTACTCAGGGGGAGCAGTTGAAGAAGCCTTTAGGCAAAACCAAAGAACAAACATGCCTTTAACTTTTTTTGTTCTCTTAGTACCTTCTTTGTAATTTTCTTTTTAAATTACCTTGTACACAGCCAATGATGGTTAAATACAAATTACCTCCTCTGTTTCTCTATTTTGATTATGACAAAAGGGGGAGAAAGTTAAATGAAAAATGTTTTAATGTTACAACTGTCTGATATGACTAAGATAAGACCAAGATAAAAAGTTCAATGCTTATCTGTCTGAGTAAGTTGTAAAAATGGAACAATGTTTTAATCTGTCTGATCATGTTACAATTGTCTGATACATATACATGACTGCTTTATGTGAATTTTCTTAAGTTCATTAAATCATTTAACATGTTTTGTCATCATCAAAAAGGGGGAGATTGTTGAGTCTCCAAATATCTGATATGCATTTACCTTAATTTTGATGAGATTAAAACAGTTATTCAATGATTTAATTGAACCTGTCTGTGGTATTTAACTCGTCTACTTACTGTGCAGATTAAAACATTAAGTGTCTATATGAACTGTTCACTCTTCTGAACTTAGATAAGTTCACCCATCTGAACTAACTTAAGCTCACACTCTGAACTAACTAAAGTTCTCTCGTCTGAACTGAGATAAGTTCACTCGTCTGAACTAGCTAAGGTTCACTCGTCTGAATTAAGAGAAGTTCACTCGTCTAATGAAGTCTTCAACCGTCTGATCAAAGGAAGACACACCCGTCTAAAAGACTTTGCAACTGACGTCATCTCTTTGTTAAAGAGTCAACCCGTCTAATGAAGCTACTCATCCATCTAGTGACTAACGTTAAAGAATACATTGGATCAAAGCTGTCTCGACTCTGACAAGGAACTTCAACAAAGTGCTTTGCCTGAACACAACTGCATCTTACACCAAAAGGGAAAGTCTTCCCTCTGCAAACAAAAAGCACGTATACAGGCCTGCTGAGACCAAAGATATATCAGAAGTCCGCATCACCCTGATGAAAGAGAACAAGCTAAGTTCCCTATGCTTTAATGGCTGATCAGAACGACTCTATTGCATATATTGAAGATCTGCAAGAAGCCAAGCCTTCAGACTTTGTGTCTAAGGGCCTTAAAATCTTGAAGCCTATTTAATGAAGAAGACTTCGAAGATTCAAGCAGAGAAGACAACGATCAAAGCAATCAAGAGCAATTACTCTGTACATTTATATCTTCATTCTTTCATTATTTATTCTTCAATCATTTGAAGTTATTACGCAGTCTTTTAGAATTTCACATTTAATACACTCGTCTGAGTGCTTGTGAAAGACTTGCAAAGTGTAATCTTTTTACAACTTCTCTCAAACAAACCCGTCTGAGCCTGAAGAGGCTAGGTGTGAAAACAATACTCGTCTGGAGCCTGGAGAGGCTAGGTGTGAAAACAATACTCGTCTGGAGCCTGGAGAGACTAGGTGTGAAAATAATACTTGTCTGTCCTGTAACCTAAATCAGTTATAGTGAGAAAACTTGGTGCTGCCAAGGACTGGACGTAGCCTCATTGTTAAGGGGTGAACCAGGATAAAACCTGCTGAGTGATCTCTCTTTCCCTTAACTCTTTAGTTTGATTATTTGTCTTAACTATCATCTAACTAAAGGGGTTTATAATTGTGTTTATCAAACCTTTTTTTATCTTGCATGATTGTGTGTTTTCTGTGAAAACCTTCAGATTAGTTATCAGTCTAATTGACCTGTCTGTGTTTACTCGTCTATCATAACCCGTCTGTGCTTGCGAAAAAGTTTCTAATTCCGCATTAATTTGTCAAACACCATTCAACCCCCTTTCTAGTGTTTGCATCTGTCTATTTCAAGAACCACATAAGGAGTCCCTCCTCTGGACTCAAGGTAGATGTTGAGCTGAGTCACCATTGCACCCATCTTCTCAAGCAGAAACAACAATACAAGCAGAGAAGATATATAGATATGGGTGAGATCACAATCCTCAACACAACAAAACAGCAGAAGTAAAAACGGGACGACATGCCAAGTAATATTATACCCAGCATGCATACCATAAATCTCAATATATCATGATAATCAATTAGCATCATAAGAAATCTTTGAAAAAAGAATAGTGATGTACAACAAGTAAAAGTAATCACCAACAGCCATGCAATGCAATGCGATGTACATGATTCAATGCCATATGCCACAAGGGTAAACTCTGACCCCTACTCCATGGAGCTAACAAAACGTCAGAGAGAGTGAATGGGAGGACATGTTCCGTCTATGCCAGCCATGGGCAAGATGCTACAACATTCCTAACATGCACGTATCTGGATTTACGTAAACACTCTACCCCAAACTTGAAAAGTACGACATCTAGTCGAGGATATCAGTAGATTGCTTGGAGTCACCACGACATAAAAGAGCTACCAACTGGTCACATGTTAGCCTTTCCAAACTTGATACCTCCAATACTATTTAAAACGTCACCATAAGATTCACACCAGCATCTAGGTGTAAGCTCAACTCCTAGGCTCAAGGCCTTACAAACTCATGCAATGAAATGTCAATGCTTACACAAAGCAAATGCGATAAAGCAATGTCTATCCACCGGATAAACCTCAAGGTTCACTAAGGTTCTCTTCCTTAGGAAACTATACGCGTCTTTGTATTATAAAACTTTTACCCATCGGATAAATCTCGTGATCCCTTCGGGATCGAGTCATCAAAAGACTGAAACAATTGAATGACTTTCTTGGATCCAAACCATCGGTTCGTCATCGAACTACTGTCTCAAAACCCAAAATGTTTCATGTTTGTGTTTGTGTCATATGAATTACATCTCAAGTCCTAAGTGTTATGAAGGAGGATTGAGAATCCCCTTAGATAAGTCTTTGATCCTTTCTAAGATATTATTTCCTTGAGTTCCAAGTAATGAAATAAGTATTAATTTACTTAAGTCTTATGAAGTCATTAATGAACTAAGTCATCAATGGTATAGTGCATGGTCTTATTCAACCATATACTATACTTAATATCTCTTTTCTTTTGCTCTAAGTTAATTACTTAACTTAGGTTTTCATATAGGGATATCAATTTCCACCCGTGCGTGGGGATCCTCGCAGGACTGCCCCATTCGGGTCCCCGCGGGGACGGAGACGGGGGAGAAACTCCCCCCGTAGTCAATTCAAGGACGGGGATGGGGATCACACCCCCCACCTCGCGGGGTCCCCGCCCCGAAAAGATCAGATAATTACCTATATATATAATATCAATATTATTGATGTCTCTTTTGATCTATTTATGTTAGTTTTTTTTATAAAAAAAACTAATATACTTGCTATTGAATATACTTTGCGATTGGGAACCCTAACCTTAGCTCTGCTCTGCACCACAAATAGCATCCCAGATGGCCAGAACCGCTACTAGCTGACCACCATATGTCCTCGCGTCTGCTAGTCTCTGCTCGCGTCTCAGGCAAATGAATCTCGCTTCTCTACAAGGTTGGTTACTTTGTTTTCTTACACTAATTCAATTTGTAAAAAGATGTTTCTATTTTTGGACATAAGAGATGGGGATTTGCGAGCAATAGGATGGGGTTTTGGGTTCGGATTGATGGTTGTTTTGGTGCTATGAGCACTACTTGCGGGATTTCATGGATAAAGTGAAGGAAGAATCAACTATTTTCACCTTTTTGCCTACTTGTTCGTATATGATTATGATTATAAAGCATTTGAGCTGTTTGAATCTAGCCTAGACTAATCTAATTCACAAAAAAAAAATTGAGTTGTTTGTACTTGATAATTTTAGCAACTTTGTTTATGTTTAGAGCTCTAAGAATCATTAGATATACTTCAGTTTTTTCATGTAGTAAAAGAAATACAGTGGGGCTTGAATCAGGTAGTAAAAAAATGGAAGAGAAAAGGTTGAGAACTAGATAGGACTTGAATCGGAACGCAAATTTGAATTTATCATTTCCGGGGTCCCCGCGGGGACTGCGGGGATCCGCGGGGACGGGGTACAAAAACTCCCCACGACAGGGATCGGGGACGGGGGAAAATTTGGGGGGCGGGAACGGGAAGCGGGGGAGTACCCCCCGTCCCCGCCCCGTCCCGTTGACATCCCTATTTTCATGCGTAAAACTTTACTATTTGAGTTGAAAACTCTCAATTTAAGACTTTGTAAACCAAAAACTTTCTAATTGAAAACTCATTTGATTTATAAGAACTTTGTTCCTTGCTTTAAGTAAAGTACCATAACTAATTTGAAAATGGTTTTTCCTTACTAACTTAATATAAAATCGTGATCTAAGTTAGCGTAAAAGAAAATGGAATTCCATTTAGTTTTCAAACTATGATTCATTTAAATCTAAACTTTAGGACAAAGTCCTCTTTATGCTTTGAAGATTGAATGTTAACTTGGTTTTTAAAAAGAATGTGATATCCTACTAAATCTAAGGTAACTTTATATTAAGTTTACTTTCATGAAATCACTTTCATCATTTTATTCTTACAACACTTATTTAATTGAACAAACTTTGACTACAGCCAAACATATTTTTACCTTAGTTAAAAGCACTTTAAGGCTGAAACCCTCATTGATTCTTTGGATCAAAATCACTTCTTGTTTTTTTTTTGAAATACAAGTTACTAAAACACTTATTAGCTTTCAAAAACATTGAAGTTCAAGACCAAACTCATGTTCTTATTTTTTTCATAGTCATGGCCGAATACTACCACACATAGGATGTGAAGACTTTGCTTCACTAACTTGTCAAGCAATAGCTCAAAATGATCACAATATTATGATGGACAATAATCATACATCATTCAACCATAAATAAGCATAAATATCCTTACTTGATCTAGTGATCAAAGTATGGTTTTCAACATACATGAAAACATTTTTCCATCCAAGCATACATCATCATAAGCATATAATAAGCATGGAAACATTATTACAATCATGTTCTAAAAGAGAACTTCACCAATAAAGTAGTGAACCCAAGCAAAAGGGTTTCACCCAAACCAAGCATAAACAACCATTTTCATCTTCCACCAATTTTGATGTGATGAGGTTCACTCCCCATACCTTTAGTAAAGAGGTGTTGGTGAAAGGAAACTCCAAGCTCCTTAAAGAAAAGGATGGCTGAATCCTATAGGAGAGAAAAGGTGAGATCTTTAACTTGTTTTCATGAAAATGAAGAACTAGAAGATGATTACTCAAGGTAATAAGTAAGGAAATGAAGAGAAAAAGGATTTAGAAGCTTACCAACTCAAGAACAACTTCAAGGTTTTGGATGGTGTTCTTGGAGCTTAAGAACACACTTCACCAAAACAAGAAATTTCCTTCACCAAAGTTGATCCTTGGATTAAGACAAGATGAAGTATGGTTTAGAATTGAAGAAAGAAGTTTGGTTAGTGACTTTGAGTAAAGAACCATGTATGAAGAGTAGAGAGAGAAGAGAGGATTTTTCAAAAACTTAAGAAATGAAAGCTTTGATCTAGAAGAAGTAAAAATGAAGTTGGTTGGTGTTTTTTTGGACTTGATGGCCGAATGGACCATTGGCTTTAGGACCAAAATATTGGTTAAAGTGTGATGGAAATGAAGGGCCAAGATCTAATGGAAGTACATAGGTGTTGCTTCCATAACAAAAGTTGTAGAGGTTAACCAAATGTATGTACTTTAGCTTTTTCCATGAAAGACAAGTTGGCAAAGTGAAAGTTGTCATGAATTGACAAAAAGATGATTGTCCACACTCTACTTTATTGTAGAGAGTTACGGTTAATTGAAAATTCAGACGAAAACCGGTCTGTGTTTTCCACTGATAGTAAAATTTTACTGATCAGAAAACCTAATTTTCACTTGTGAACAAAACGGTTAGGTTTTATATTGAATTCCCGATGGCCTGGGTTATTTTGAAACTTTTCACTAAAAGTGAAATAATATATTTATTCGGGCGAAATATTAAATTGGAAAATCGACGGAGTCGAAAACGGACGTCCGTAGACAAAATTGGACACCGAACGAGAGACACAGGTCAGCTGAGTGGGATGAGTCAGTGGGTGAGTCACCACCATGACTCACCACATGTCATGATCACTTCTCTAAAATATCTAGATATTTATGGTGGAAAAGACCATTTTGCCCTTAGCCTTTTTGTGAAATACCATTTTTGTCCCTATGTGATTTTACTCTTTTGTCCCTAAGAACTAATGAAATCACACTTTTGCCCTTATGACTCACCATTGTCATGATTGCATTTCTAAAATATCTAAGATATTTATGGTGGAAAAGACCATTTTGCCCCTAGGAACTAATGGAATTCCATCTTTGTCCTATGACTCATCATTCGTGATGATGGCTTCCTAGAAAATATCTAAAATTCCTTTTGAAAAGACCAAAATACCCTTGGACTTCTTTATGAATTCCATTCATGTCCAACTAGTGTTTTGACAACTATAGTTATCAGTGAGTTTCCCGAATCGAAACAACATAGCAAGCTCAAAACAATATCTTATGATCATTAAGCTCATAATTGAAATTCAAATATGAATTTCCAATTATTCAATATTCTTACGATTATTATTAATCAGGTTGTGTTCTCAGTCAAGTAATTCACACAAACAGTTAAAAGAAAGCTATAGGAATTTTGGGATGTTACAACGTACTGATGACACTATCACATATTTTTTTCAACATACATCACATCAAGAACCTAATTAACTAACCTTAATTACATTATTAATTGCTAGCGCACTTATTAAACCTACGAAGATAATTAATACTTTTAAACATACATGCACAACATATATGTAACATAGAGTAATGACTCCATCAATAGAGCCTACACCATAATTACGGTCATCAAAGCATGCATTCAAAAACGGATTCATGGTACATATGATCATACTACTAACACACTTGCTCACCCTGCCCAAAAGATACATCAAAAGATAAAGAGACTCATTGGCCATAATAAACACTCTAGCCTTACCCAGACTCTAGTACAGATAACGAAAACTCCCCACTGACGCTCGTTGTCGCTTCCAGTAGACCTGCAATGGCTCATACATAGTGGAACTATCGGATACCATCATCCTCTGACGTTGTGCCTCCTTCATCCTCCTCTAGCTACGAGCATTATAACATCCCGATTTTTCAAGCTTTCTAAAGTCAATAAATTGTGTTTATGTGTTTATATTTTATCAGAGGGTCTCGAGAGTGAATTAAAATAATCTGAGACCATAGTCACGCTCTACGCTATCGTAGGGAGTTAGGTTAAATTTCGAGTTGAAAACTTAGACGGAGCCCGGTCTGCGTTTTTCACTAACAGTAGTGTTTGACTACTCAGAAGACCTAATTTGGACTCGTGAACGAGACAGTTAGTCTTAGAATCGGATTCTCTACAATTTTGGTAAAATTGGTTTCGCGCACTAAAAATCGGAATAATAATAAACTATTCGAGCAAATTCTCAAACCGGGTGACGAACGGAGCTAGATATTGATTTATCGGGACCCGTTAATGAATGATCTTGAAGTAGCGTCAGGTCAAGTCACCTAGGAATGCGTGCCAATGTCATGATGGTTTTCAGAAAATATCTGGACGCGAAATAACCAAAATACCCTTGAACTTTCATGGAATTACCTTTAGGACTTATGGGAAATGACCATGTTACCCTTAATGAGATTTTTGGTGGACATTCTTGTCCCACTCTAACCCCACTCGCCCCCCTTTCATATTCTCTTCACCACTTTGTTCTACACTTCATCATTTTGTTCTTCATTTCAAACTTTCTCCTTCACTTTCTCTCACTTTTGCTTAAGAATCTTCAAGCTTTTTTGTGAAAGAAAGTTGATCACTCACTCATCCTTGTCATCTAGGAGGTATAGACTCCATTCTTGAGCTCTTAAACATCATGTTTCCTTCATTGATTCTTGCATTTTCAAGCTTTATTCAAGTTGAGCTTTGATCTTCAAAAATTCATAAGAAATTGGAGAAAAATCCTTTTAATGCCAAAAGCTTGTAACCAAAAGAGCTCTCTAGTTCATATGGGTATGGATGGCCGAATGGCACCTTTTTGGGTGAGTAGGGTTTTGTTTAAAATTTTGGTGTAAGAAGCATGAATCTAGTTCTCTCACACTTAGTGAACATTGAATCCAAGAGATAGGAATTTTTGGGTATCCCTAGCTAATTTTTCTAGCCTTTGGCCGATCCTAGGTCGAGGAAAATAGGAGTTTTTGTGTGGATTTAATGTTGATGATTTGATTGATTGTATGTGTGTAGTTGCTGTTGGGTAATCGGACTAGAAATCGGGAGAATTCGCGGGCCGATTGGACGACTTTTGCTCGGAGGAAATGGGTAAGGGGGTAAACCTGAGAAATTCAATTTCCGACAGCTGTGACACCCCCTTCTGGGACATCACATGGTAACCCATTACGGAAACTAAAAACTTTTTGTTTTGAAAAACACTCACTCGAGTGGTTATAGAAATCTAATACCAAAAACAAAACAGAACAATCATATAAAACAAATTGCCATTCATCCTTTGTAATAATAACTCAACCCGGCATAAGGCGTAAATCATTTTCCCAATCTTTCCATACGCCATACATGCATCAAAAATCCTAAGAGCTGGTCTAATACAAGAACATCTAAAGATGGTAAAGTATACTACCTAGTATACTTCAAACCCTTGAGACTAAGCCTCGTTGTTGCCAGTCCACACATCCTTGCCGTCGATGTAAAGTGACTCCAGCTTCGGGGTCCCAAAGTGGCTCAGGGATCCACTGAAATCTATCTGTACATGTATCCAAAAACACAACAGGGTGTCCAACATGTACAGGCAAGGGTGAGATACCAATATATGGATTCAAACACGATAACCACATGCATTACACATCCACAGCACATGGGCATATACAGTCATTACGTATAAGATTCTACTGGATAAACAAGTAGTATATCATAGGGTCTCATACCCGACAGTCATTTTCAAAAGAAATGCATGACACTTCAATATTCATCATCTAATTCTTTACTTAATCTCCGGAGATACCAACACCGTTTTATAGAAATTGAGTTGACCAAGCTCGATTGCCAAAAGGCACACTGTTGTTAAAACCATTGCGCACTGTCCAACACAAGGCACAGGCGATCACCGTTTCATTGTCCATCAAAGCACAATGATATATACACCGTTTGAATATCCTGACCACCAAGATATCCAGAATAACACCGTTGGCACGTCTGCCGAATTTTAATGCATGGAAAAACGTTTCATGTTTTGTCACTTTTCTTTGTGTTCGTTCTTTCGTTGTCGTAGCTCAAGGCTCTCGACTATTCATCGTTTACAGCGTTTTAAAACCTTTCACCGTTTAACACAGGACGAAATGTCCGAGTGCTCAATCGCGGAACCCTAGACCGATGCACCAGCCCAAGGTCCGTGGTAATAGAAAACATCATTCACCTTTAATCACGTTTCCTCGTAATAAGAGGAGGACAATTAGTCCATAGGACACGCAGTCCATAACACCGTTGCACGGCTTCTCGTGCTACTTTTACAGAACACTAGCATCCCGACGTCTCGTATGCTAGGTTCATGTCTTCATCGTTTATACATCGTTTTTTCGTTCTGTGAAACACATTTCCAAAACAAAAATTCAGCAACTCATCCAAGTTGTCGGATTTTACACCATTGGGAAAACTCGTTTTACAGAAAAACTTTTTTGTTTGAAAATGGTTTGAAAACCAACGAACTCTGACAAAAACTTAATTTTGGTTGAAAGTCCTTTCCCAAAAACCAACTTTTGAAAGGAAACAGCTGAGACCAAAATGTCGTCCCAGAACAGCATTTCTGTTTTCGAAAATGTTTTTCGTAAATCTTTTCAGAATTAAAACATCATTTTTAGCGTCAAAACGTCTTAAGTTCCAAAAACTTGAATTTTTCTTTATTCTTAAAAACTAATTTTTCCTACTAACTTCATAAAATATTTTAGGATTTCTCTTTTCCTTTAGAAAACTAGCATCATTGAAAATCCCCAACGTTTTTCCCAAATCAATCTTTGGTATTACTACAAAGCTTTTTAAAGCTTTTATCTTTGTTAGTTAATTGAGCACTGACCACTGTCAGGCTTTCCAATCAACAGTCAACATCATAGTCAACATCATAATATGTTACAGCAGATTTTGCAGCAGATAGTACAGTTAAATTGCATATCCAACTACTACATCACACATTAATAAACAATTATCAACAAATCAAGTAATTGTTGAAAGTAAATAAATCAACCACCACACAACTTAATTACATACATACAGAGCACATATAATGACATGTAGTCATCAGGAGAATCCCTCAGGCATTTTCCCCTTACCTCTTGAAGTTCCCGATAAGCGTAAAGTTGTCCAATCAATCCGGAAGTCGCCCGGTTTCTCGTCGGCAACTACACATAATCAATCAATCAATACAACAACTTTAAAACACAAAAATTCTCTCCTAATCCCCCCTCCTAGCTTCGGCCATGGGTAAGAAAATATGGCTAGGGAGTTCCAAAAATTGTCATCTCTTGGATTCCATCCTTATTAGGTGTGGTAAGACTGGATCAAAGTCTATTACACCAAAACTTGAACCAAAACTCCCTCCACTCATCAATGGAGGTTTCGGCCCCTTTTTCCCAATTGAGCTAGAGAGCTCTTTTGGTTTCCAACTCTTGGATCATGGTAGACAATCATGAACTAGGATCAAAGAAATTGATTTGGTGTAAAAAGGATTTTTCTACAATTTTTTATGGATTTTTGAAGTTCTAAGTTCAAAACTAAACTATCATGAATCATGGAGATTAAAGAGACATTAAGAGATGAAAGTTGAGGATAATACCTCCTAGATGATATTCCTTGAAGAAAACTAGCTTGAATCACCCAAAAACTCCAAGTTTCCAAGCTTTAACAATGGAGGAAAATGAAGAAAATAAGAGAGAAAGAAGAGAAAGTGAGAATGGGGGGGGGGGAGAAGAATGGCCGAATGGCCTTAGGGGTGAGAGAGTGAGTGAGATATTTTTAGACCAATGGCAAACTTGTAGTTAAGTAGAAGGGTATTTTGGTAATTTCACGTCCAGATATTTTCCGGTATATTATATTTTATTCGGGACCACAGAAAATTGACACGTGTCCTCCATAGGGATTTGACACGTGGCATGGTGATGATGTCATCTTATCCGTTAGCAGGTCCAAGAAAATCATGTATTCAGCTCCGTTGTCCACTCGATTTAGGGTTTACGTCCAAATAACATATAACGACTTCTTTGTTTTGAAAATTTTCAAAAGAACCAATATTGTTGGAAATAAAATATAAAACCTAACGGTTTCGTTCACGAGTCAAAATTAGGTCGTTTGAGCAGTAAAATCATACTGTCAGTGTAAAACGCAGACCGGACTCCGTTTGAGTTTTTGACCAAAATTTAACCATAGCTTCGTACGATAGCGTAGAACATGACTATGGTCTCGGATTATTTTATTTCACTCTCTAATCCCTCCAATAAAATGCAAACGAATAAATACTGTTTAATTGAAACAGAAAGCTCGAAAGCTTGAAAAATCGGGGTGTTACAACAGCTATGTGTTGTGCTTGGGTAAATGGATTGTAATATTTTTAATGTGTTCTGTTGATATGGAGTGATTTATTTATGCTTGTTCATATTTGATTATGCCTGATTACGCATGATTTTGCTTGGTTGCACTTAATTATGGTGAATGATGCTATTTATGCTTGCTATGATTGATATTGTGCTAAGGGACTTAACTTCGGTTAGGTTTCAGAACCGAGTAAGGTTAAAAGCTTTAAAAAGCTCGGAACGTAAAGTAAGGAAACAAAAGGCTAAGGTTTCAAAGAATTTTGGGAAAAATAAATGGAATGGATATCTTTTGGGAATGAAGAAAATAAAATATACTTGATTGAGAAGTGAGTTGACATAAAGGGAAAAAGGAGAAAAATAGCTTTAGTTTCAAGAAAAGTAAGGTTTAAAGTAAAAAGTATGTTTTGGAGACACCGACCGTATTTAAAGTAATAAAGCAAATTATTTCAAGTAAAAGTATTTCAAGAAACCTAGTTTCGAAATAAATGGTTTTATCCAAGTAAAAGGGGTTTTTCACGAGCCGTATTTCAATGTTTTGCAATAGTTTACCAAAATACTTCAAAAGAAAACGTGATTTTCAACCAAGAGTTGTTTTATGGAAAACCGATTTCGAAGGCTTTGTGTAAGCTTCGGAGATGTGGGTTTTGGTTTTTCAACAAGAAATGGTTGTTTTTTATGTGAACCTAGAAATCGAGACGTCAGGGTTCTAGGGTTCTGCAGATAACTAAGTGGTCCTGTAAGCGTGTGGATAATCTTTGTGATCCTATAAGCTCGTGGACAAGTTGTGTGCTTTAGAATCCAAAATCCGAGATTGGTGCATCGGTTATGGACTTTTGGGTTCGAGCTCTTTTGGATTGAGTGTCCTGTTTTTAAGAAAATGTGGTAAAGACCTAAAAGTGTCTGAAACATTATGGTAGTTGATAGCGTTGATGCTTCAACAAGGAAATAATGATGCGACAAAGATAAACAGATGAAAACAAATGTTTTCTCATGTATTTGCTTTTGGCAGACGTGCCGTTGAAACGAGGGGACTTTGATGGCAATGAAACCTGGGCTGACTTATGTCATTGTGTAACATTGTGCTTTGATGGACAATGGTGTCATACGTGTTGTGAGAACGTATTGTGCCTTGAGTTGAACAATATCGTATGGCATGATTACATTGTTATGTACCTTTGATTTGCGCGCCCATGTGAGATCTCATGGGATTCATGTACTTTTGTTTAGCAAGTTGGTGCTAGTCATTGCTGCCAGAGGGCCAATGAATTGTGAGCCTGATCAGCTCTTTGAAAGGTGATGGGATTTCCGGAAATTAAGAATTGAACGTTAGATGATATATGTGGAAGTGCCATGCATATGCTTTAAAAACAACGATGATTTTGGATACGAGACCCTTGTGTTTTATTCATGTTCATGAAATTCTGTGATGTGTTTATCATGTTCAATTACTGTGTTTGATGTACGAATCTGTTGGTTGTGTTTTAAGCATGTAGTTGTTGTACTTTGAATTCATATGTTGGTTTCTCACCCTTGCCTGTACATGTTGGACACTTTGTTGTGTTTTTGGATACATGTACAGATGTTTGTCAACAGTCCTCTGGGTCAGTTAGGGACCCGGTAGCTTGAGCTGCTCGATGTTGATGACGAAGAGGTATGAACGGTTGAAGACGAGACCCAGTCTTATTGGTACGATGTGTGTAAGGTACTAATTTTGTCAGACCAGCTTAGGGTTTCTTTTTGAGGTAGTGTCTTTTGGGTAGTCTGTTAGCGGCTACTGATGGCCAGGGTTTTGTAGATACAGTTCCTAGATTATTGCTACCTAGTTTGTAGGCTTGTATTGTTTATTTCTATTAGTTTATCTTTTGAAGACGGACGTGTTGTCCAAGGTCTCCTATGTATGTTGTTAACTGGTGATACATATATGTGTATATGAGTGGTGTTAATAATTATCTGGAGTATATGTTCTTCAGTGTGGTATGAAGAAAAAAAAATTTATCACGATTTTCAGGGTAAATAAGAGTTAAGTAAAGAAAGTCTGTTTTCCGAAAGTAAACCAACAATTTTTTTTTTACTTTTTGTTGTTTGGGGTTATGAAAGTGATACCCGAAGGAGGGGTGTTACAAGCATGCCTCCCCTGGCTACAAAACCTCTACATGATGTAGCATGAGAATGCCAAGCAATGTCCAAGTCTTGATGATACTCCCAGTGTCTGCTCCACATCCTCTCAAAAGGTTGTCTCTGTGCGATCTGAAAATCCCCAATTAGACAAGCTCTAGGTGAGCCCCACATATGAAAATAAACACTAACGGGTCCCGTATATATAGTCATGCATCGGGAGTAGTCGAGCTCCCAATACCTCTCATCGTACTTGTGATAAAGGTACTCGAAGTCCCCCAGAATTGGGATCTGCGGGTCTCCCGCCAGCATCGGGCTCATAAGGCGTGCCATTTTCCTCGAAAATAGATTCCTCGATAGGGTATTCGCACGGTGTAATAGTAAACATAACATAACATAAAGAAATAGGAGATCAGAATCTACAACACATCATCAATAAGTTTCTTCCAAATTTCAAATATTTTAATAATTCTTAATGGCTTCTATGATATTTTAATATTTTCCCTCTCTTTATAGAAGCACCAAGAATTTTCTCATTTGAAATTTCAAATATTTATCTCATATTTCTAAAGGTTCTACCTTTCTTATAGAAACATTTAAAACTTTATCACAAGATTGATATGTTTCTCATAATTAAACTTAGAGGATCTTTTATTTTTTAATTAATTTGCATTTAGTTCCGATAATTCACATTTTAAGAAGTTCCAAGATTCAAATTTTAAAAACATTTGAATTTTGAATTGTATGGTCTAATTTTCATCATGATTTCTATTTGATCATCTAAACTTTTAATTCAATCTTTAATTTATTAGACGAATTTTTCATTGATTTGTTTTTCAAATTTTGAGCATATTAGGAAATATTCTTTTAATAAATTTTCAAATCAATTAGCATTAATGATTTATTACCAAAATCATAATGATTTTTCAATTTGAAAAATTAACTTAAAATTATTTTCGAGTAAAGTATGATCATGAATTAAGTTAGTAAATTATTCTTGAATTAATTCTTCAATCAAGATATTTCAATTTTATAGAAAAGTGAGAGTTAATTATTTAAATGATTTTGTGTAATAAGAAAATTTTAATTTTGATCCACTGAAATAATTCTCTTTTGTTATTTCTTTATTCCTTATAAAATTAGTCTCATTTATTGTTTTGGCTTTTCAATCACAATCTTTTAAGATATTCAAGTAAGATTAATGTGATATGATAGCTTATGAAATATTTAGAATATTTGGGACAAATTAACATTGTTTGTATTAAAGGAATTTTTTAAAATATATTCTCTAAGATTTGGATTTGATTTGTTATGTATTTGAATTTTGAAATATTTTGAATTTTGAAATGTTTCTTTTAAGAGAAAGAGAATAAGATCAGATTTTGTCTCCTAATAAGACATTAATAGGGAATTAATTAAGATTCGACTTAATATTTTAGGTATAATTTTCCCATTATTAATATTATTTTTCGAACAATAATCGATTATGCACCCTGCAATAATCGATTATACTGCCTCTAGTCTCTTAACATGGCACAACTTAATTTTTATAATCGATTTCACTAATCAATTATGAGCTTTATGTTTTGTGGGAATTCTCTAGCATTTTCTCTATCAATTATCATAATGGATTATGAAGCTTCTATTTCTCTCCCTAGTTTTCTCGAGGAATTATAATCGTTTATCCTGTTCGATTTTCACATTTTCATAGCAAGAGAGATTTGATTTTTCTATGAAGCCCTATAATTTCTAACACCCCGATTTTTGAAACTTTCTAATATTAATAAATTGTATTAATGTGTTTGTATTTTATTGGAGGATCTAGAGAGTGAATTAAAATAAACTGAGACCATAGTCACGCTCCACGCTATCGTAGGGAGTTACGGTTAAATTTTGGGTCGAAAACTCAAACAGAGTCCGGTCTACGTTTTCACTGACAGTAGTGTTTTACTACTCAGAAGACCTAATTTGAACTCGTAAACGAGACAGTTAGTCTTAGAATTGAATTCTCTACAATTTTTCTAAAATTGGTTTCGCGTCATAAAAATCGGAATAATAATAAACTATTCGGGCGTAATCTCAAACCGGGTGACGAATAGAGCTAGATATGGATTTACCGGGATCCGTTAACGAATAATCTTGAAGTCATCTCAGGTCAAGTCACCTAGGAATGTGTGCCAGTGTCATGATGGTTTTCAGAAAATATCTGGACGCGAAATGACCAAAATGCCCTTGAACTTTCATGAAATTACCTTTAAACCTATCGTGAAAAGCCCATTTTACCCTCGATGAAAAATGTGAAACCTCCTTATCTCTCCCTTCCTACCTCCCACGCCCCCTCCATCATATTTTCATCATCACTTTCTTTCTTCTTCTTCTTCTAACTTTTCTCCTACATTTCTCTCCATTTCTTCAAGATCTTCAAGCTTTTTGTGAAAACAAAGTTGATCACTCACTCATCTTTGTCATCTAGGAGGTATGAACTCCATTCTTGAGCTTTCAATCTCCATACTTCTACACTTAATCCTATGGTTTATGCTATGTTTTAAGTTTGAAGCTTAAACTTCAAAAATTCATGAAAAATGGTAGAAAAGTCCTTTTAATATCAAATCAATTTTCTTGAGCTAGATTCATTGTCTTCTTTCATAATCCAAGAGCCTAGAACCAAGAAATCTCTCTAGCTCATATGGGTATTATGGCCGAACCTCCCCCATTTTGGATAAGTATGATTTGGTTCCAAGTTTTGTTTAAGAAGCATTGATTTCATCCTATCACACTTAGTAAGCATTGAATCCAAGAGATAGGAATTTTTGGGTAACCCTAGCTACTTTTTCTAGCCTTTGGCCTAACCCTAGATGGAATAAAATAGGAGTTTTTGTGTTAGTTAAAGTTGATATCTTAATTGTTTGTATGTGAGTAGTTGTCGTTGGGTAATCAGACAAGAGAATCGGACGACTTTCGGTTTGGCCGGATAACTTTTCACAGAGTGGAAAACTTCAACGGGTAAGGGGACAAACCTGAGGAATTCGAATTCCGACAGCTATGTTCTGTGTTTGTGTATATGGGTTGTAATGTTTGCAATGTGATTGGTTAATGTGGTGTGAATTAATTTTACTTGCTCATAGTTGAATATGCTTGAATATGTCTGATTATACCTGATTATGCCTGATTTTATTGTATGGTGCTTAATTATGGCGGATAAATGTTTATTAAGCCTATCACAATAAATATTGTGCTAAGGGGCCTAACAGCGGTTAGGGTCCAAAATCATGTAAAGTTAAAAGTTTCAAAAACCTTGAAATGTAAAGTAAGAAAAAGAAAGGTTAGAGTTTCAAAGGATTTTGAACATAAAAGGAAGTGATACCTTTTAGAATGAATGAAACAAATATGTTTTATTTGGAAATGTTTTGACATAAAGGGAAAAAGGAGAAAAATAACTTTAGTGTAAGAAAAGTAAGGCTTTGAAACAAAAAGTGTTTTCAAGAAACTTTCGTTTCAAAATAAATTGTTTTATCCAAGAAAAAGGTTTTTCACGAACCGTATTTCAAGGTTTTGATAGTTTACCAAAATACTTCGAAAGAAAACGTGGTTTTTAACCAAACGCTATTTTTATGGAAAATCGATCCCGAAGGCTTTGTGCATAACTTCAGAGATTTGGGTTTTGTTTTTTGGGTTTTCAAAAGAGAAAGGTGTTTTTTTTAGGTGAACCTAGAAACCGAGACGTCAGGGTTCTACAGAACACATGGATCAAGGATCCGTGTTAGTGAGTTGGTCCTGTAAGCTTGTGGACAATCTTTGTGGTCTTGTAGGCTTGTGGATGTTTTATATGCTTTAGAATTCAATATCCGAGACTGATGCATCGGTTAGGGATTTTTGGGTTTGAGCTGTTTTGGACTGAGTGTCCTGTTTTTGAGAAAATGTGGTAAAGACCTAAAAGAGTCTAAAACATTATAGTTGTTGATAGCGTTGAGCTTTAACAAGGAAATAATGGTACGACAAAGATAAACAGACGAAAACAAAAGTTTTCTCATGCATATGTTTTTGGCAGACATGCCGTTAAATTGAGGGACCTTGATGGCAAGGAAGCCTGGGGATGACTTATGTCATTATGTAACATTGTGCCTTGATGGACAATGGGTCATACGTGTTCGGAGAACGTATTGTGCCTTGAGTTGGACAATATAGTATGATTTGTTTACATTTGTTGAGTACCTTTGATTGCGCCCTTATGTCAGAATCGCGTATTGTCATGGGATTCATGTACTTGTTTTAGCACGGAGATGTTAGGCATTGTTGCCTGAGGGTCAATGTGTTACGAGTTTGATCAGCTCTTTGAAAGGTGATGGAATTTCCGAAAATTAAGAATTTATATATATATATATATATATGAAAGTGGCATGAATATGTTTTGAAAATAACAATGACTGTTGGGCACGAGGCCCTTGTGTTTTACCTTTAGTATTATGCTATTTTGTGATATGTTTATCATGTTGATGATTATATAAGACGTGCCTATATGAATCTGTTGTTTGTGTTTTGAGCATATAGTTGTCGTTTTTGGATTCATATATTGGTTTCTCACCCTTGCTGCACTTTTCTGGACTGTGTTGTTTTCTTGTTGGATATATATTTATCTATGTACAGATGGAATTAGAGAGTGAAGGGCTGGCTCACTCGGGAGTCCGCTTCCTCATGTTTGAACAACGCGAGGAACCGGGTGCGTGGGTCATCCACCTGGGCGCGTAGCGCGGTGTATACAGGGCCGATCTACACCCTTCGAGGGAATACCGAGGTGGGGCCCTAGGAGAGGACTCACACCGTGGAGACCATACAGATCCCTCTACTGCCCATTTGGATGATTCTACAGTTCCTAGTGGTTCAGAGGCAGCTTCAGCATCACATTCCTGCTGCACAGCCCCTGCAACAGTAGTTGCCTTCGACTCCTCCCCCGCCGTTCGTTTTGGTAGCGGAGGGGCAGGGAGAGGATCCAGAGGAAGACCCTGAGGAGGAGGAGAAGGAGAATCCTCAGGAGACCCCTGAGTACCATCCTTCAGAGGCCTCTGAGCCTCAACCTCAGGAAAATGGGAATGCAGATTCCCTTAATCCTTCCTCGGACGTAGAAGTTGGACCCTCATTCGGGGGACTGTCCAACGGGTTTCACTAGGCGTTGACCAGCTTAGGGTGCTAGTTTTTGAGGCAGTAATTTTTGGGTAGTCTGTTAGCGGCTATTGATGGCCATGAGTTTTAGATAGGGTTTTCCAGACTGCCGCTGCCTAGTTTTTATAGTTGATAGCATTTTCTTTCTGTTAGTTACTTTTGAAAGGGACATGTTGTCAAAAGTTCATATGTATATAACTAACTGATGATTCATATATATGTATATGTATATATATATATATATATATATATATATATATATATATATATACACACACACACATACACACATACGAGTTATGCTGATACACTCTAGAGTTGTTGTTATTTATAGTTGTAATAATAAGAAAAAAATTTATCACGATTTTTGTAGTAAATAAGATCGAAGTAAAGAAAATCTGTTTTCCGAAAGTAACTAGCAAATTCTATTTCGTGTTTTTATGTTGTGTTGGGTAACAAATGTGATGCCGGGTTTACGGTGTCACATAAACACTACAAGTCTACGAACTAGGTAGAGATAGTCTAGAAACCGTATCTCCAAAACCCTGGCCATCAGTAGCCGCTAACAGACTACCCAAAAACCGTTACCTCAAAAAGCAAACCCTAAGCTGGTCAAACACGAGTGGAAATCGTTGGAAAAGTCCCCCGAATGTATGACCCAAGCAGTAAGGTCCTCATATGGCTCAAATATTATGGAGCGAATCCCCGAATGGGCTAAGCCTTCTTGTTTCGACCTTATCTGTATACAGATAATGATATATGCCAAGGGACAACAACATAGCCAAGAAGTACCGCAAGGGTGAGAAACCAATATATGAACTCAAAATACGACAACTATATACACCACACACAAAACAACAGGTTCATATATATACTCAATATAACTCATAGGCATCATAAGTACGAAACAGCACATTATGCCAATAAAAATAAACCAAGGGTCTCATACCCAACAGTCATCGTCATCTTCAAAACATATGCATGGCACTTCCAAATATATCATCTAGCACTCGATTCTTAATTTCCGGAAATCCAATCACCTTATCAATGAGTTGATCAAGCTCAGGGTAAATTGGCCATTAGGCAGCAATGTCTAGCACCAACGTGGCATAATAACTAGCACCAACGTGGCGCAATAACTAGCACCAATGTGCCATAATAACTAACGGTCATACTATATTGTCCAACTCAAGCTGGCGTAATATATATAATGACTTAAAGTCACCACAGGGTTCTCTGTCATCAAGATCCCCCATTCCATGGCACGTCTATCAAAAACAAATGCATGAGAAAACCTTTTGTTTTCGTATGTTTTTCTGTGTCGTATAGTTATTTCCTCGTTAATGCTCAAAGCTATCAACCGCCAAAACTTTTAAACTCTCGAGTCTTTTCAACTTTTATCAAAAGGGACAAATAGTCCAAAACCCAAAAAGGACACATAGTCCAATAGCCCAAATCCAAAAATCTTCAACTGATGCACCAGTCTCGGATTTTGGATTCTAGAGCATACAAAACGTCCACAAGCCTACAGGACCACAAAGATTGTCCACAAGCTTACTGGACCAATTTACTAACACGGATCCTTGATCCAAGTGTTCTGCAGAACACTAGAACTCCGACGTCTCGGTTTCTAGGTTCACATCCAAATTAACTCTTTTTCCTTGAAAAACAAAACAAAAGCCACATCTCCGAAGTTTACACACAAAGCCTTCGGGATTGGTTCTCCATAAAAACCAACTCTTGGATTAAAACCACTTTTCTTTTGAAAAACAAACTCTTAGTAAAACATCAACACTTTGAGACATAGTTCATGAAAACTCTTTTCCTTTGATAAAACAATCTACTTCAGAAACTGATCTTTTTGAAGTACCGTTACTCGAAATACCTCATTTTATCCTTTCAACTCTATTGATAATTTTTCTAAGGGAACGTTCCTCCTTTAAAACATACTTTTCCTAAAACCAAACTTTGTTTTCAAGTTTCTTTCCTTATATCTTTCTATTCCATTAATAAAATACATTTTATTTTTCTTATTCCCAAAATCAACGTCAAGACGCGTTGTCTTCAAATCTTTTCCAAAAATCATAACTTTTCTTCCGCTTAACTTTATGTCTTAAGCTTTTTGAAGCTTTTAACTTTACTTAGTTGGAACTCTAACCAATGTTAGGTCATTAGCACAATGTAAATCATCATTTCAATCAACATACCACATTAAGCATAACCAAACATAAGCAAGCATAATTAAGCATAGGAAAACAAAATTAAACATAAGTAGGCATAAGGTAAAACACTCCACAAAATAATTACAATACACCACAACTTTACATTCTTCCACACAAACAGTACATAGCCATCGAAGTAATCCTCAGGTTATCTCCCCTTACCTCTCGAAGTAATCCTCCAAACGATAAGTCGTCTGATTGGTCCGCGAATCTTCCGATTACATGCCCGAATGCACAACACCAACTACATTCACACAATCCATTCAAACATCAACATCTAACGACACAAATTTCCCCAAAACTCTTGATCGAGGATTCGGCCATCAAGTCTTAAAATGGCTAGGGATGTCTAAAAATTCATAACTCTTGGATGAATGATCCTTAGGTATACCTAACACTAAAACAAGTCTCATTACTAAAAACTTAAATAAAAAACTTAGGATTTCTTATCCTCTGGGTTTCGGCCCTTCTATACCCAAATAGGCTAGGAAAATCTTTTGATTACATGCTCTTGGACAACGAAAGAGGATTATGGAAATAGCTCATAGAAATTGGTTTTACATTAAAATGATTTTTCTACAATTTTCTAGAGATTTATGAAGTTTGAAGTGTAATCTTGAACATAGTTGAGGAAACAAGATTTTCAACGAAGAACATGAAGATTAAGATATCAAATGAAGGGTTCATACCTCTTGGAGGATGAAAGTGAGCAAGATTATCAACTTTTCTTCACAAAATCACTTGAGGATTTCTTAAGAAAAAGAGAGAAAGAAAGGAAGAAGATGTAGTTGTGAAGAAAAAAAAAATGGATGAAGCCATCTTGAAGGAGGGTGGGGCGTGTGAGAGAAGAGGAGGGACAAGGAGGTCCAAAATTTTTCACTTAAGGGGCAAAAGAGTCTTTTCATCCAAGGTTAAATGGTAATTATGAAAAATGTTAGGGGCATTTTGGTCTTTTCGCATCCCGATATTTTCTAAAGTTATCATGACACTGGCACACGTTCCTTGGTGATTTGACCTGACGTGACTTCAAGTTTATCCGTTAGCGGGTCCCTGTAAAACCCTATTCAGCTCCGTTCTTCACCTGATTTGAGATTTCTCCCGAATAACTTATGTTATTTCACTTTATAGTGCGAAAAACCAATTTTATCACCAATTTTATCAAAATGGTTGGAAATTCGATTCTAAACCTAACTGTTCCGTTCACGTGTCAAAATTAGGTCTTCTGAGCAGTAAAATCTTACTGTCAATGAAAACGCTGTTCGGGCTCTGTCTGAATTTTTAACCCAAATTTTAACCGTAGCTTTCTACGATAGAGTATGATTATGACTTCAGTTTATCCGAAATCATTTTCTGAAACTCCGATAAAAGATAAACGCATTTATATAGTTTACCGGTCTTAGAAAACGTGAAAAATCAGGGTGTTACATTGATTCTAAGCAGAAATTTCAAATGTCATTTTGTATTGACCAAGAGTTTCACAATCAAGTAATCATATTCAAGTTGGGATTATTGCATGGAATATATCTCTGTTTCATCTTGATTGATTTCATATAGACATCTTTATCAACATACCTCCATTTAGCAAGTTTCACATTTGAGCATGTATAGTAAGTAGAGAATAAATTTATCTCGTTGCATGAATTCACAGAAGGATTCTTTCTTACCCACTTTCGCTTGATCTTGAATCTAGCTTTTACATTGTCTATCTTGTTCTTGTTTGAGTTGTTCATCAAGAGACCTTGGCTTCTTTTGGTAGCAATTGCATTATCAAGATTGTGAAGCATTCTTCTTGATGTCATCTCCTTTTGCAAGATAGATTGTTTCTCAATTTTGGATTTTTCCTGCACATTTGAATTACTAGAGGAACTTTTTGGTACCCATTTCATATTGGGTCCATGTAGGTTAGTGGACAAGCTATTTGCACATTTAGGTGCCCAAACAAGTTTATTTCTCATACAATGATTTTTCCTATAGACGCACATATGAGAAATGTGTCCTAACTTACCACAATAATTGCATGATATACTCTTTTCATTTTTCATATAATAATTTTCACTTCCAACTATAGAGTGATCATGATCATGATGAATGCCATGTTTAACAATAGATAAATTATAGTTGGCTTGAAATTCTTCTTTTTCATATAAAGATTGTACACATGTGGAATCTTTTGTCTTAGTAATTTCATGAAATAAATCCTCAACTTGATTATCAAGATATATGCAATTTACATAACATGGTAAGGATTCAGATTTCATAAAATTTTCTTCACCAAGAAAATTATATTCCTTTCTTAAATTATCTATATCGTTTTCAATTGAAGAAATATTTTTCAAGCAATTTAAACTTTTGCTTTCTAAACTCATCAATCCATCGTATACATCATTTAATGCATATAAACCATTCATCATTTAATAATTTGAGTTTAGTATCATTTACCTCTATTCTCTTTGAGTCATTTTGAGAATAGTTTCTATTTTCTACACTTTTGATTCTTTGATCATGGACACTTTTTCTTGGCATGATCTTGAGGATGATTCTCCTCCAATGAATTTTGTCCTTTCCTGTATTTGCTTTCAATCTCAAAATTGTTAGCGACAAGGTAATAATTATCACGAGTATTCAAAATATCCTTGGCACAATCACAATTTTTAATTCTCTCATAAGCATCATCGCACAAACAATTCCGGAGAATTTGCATAGCTTTGAGATTCAAACAAAAAAAGTTTTTGTCAAACTCAGTCTGATGTTCCTTGGGTTTAAGAATGAGTCCATCGACTCCAATATCCCGTAAGTCCACATCAATTGACTACAAAAAGATTTTGATTCTCATTTTCCAATAAATAAAATTCTCACCATCAAAGAATGGTGGTTTGTCAATTTCAAAACCATACATTTTGAAAAACCTTTTAAATGGTTGCCAGCAAAGAGGATCTTAAATCTAAGCTGTTAAGCTACTATCCAGAGCCGAAGCTCTGATACCACATGTTGGCCCAGGCAACCATTACCCAAGAGGGGGGTGAATTGGGTGATCGTTTAATTGAAAAATTTTGTACAATCAAAACGCCTTTTTAAAACTTAAACAGATATAACATAGGAATAAAATAAATTACAATAGCGTTAAATAAAATGACTAAATGATAAGCACTATAAGTAAATTGATTTAAGATAAAGAGTAATAATAAACTACGATAATAAAAAAAAAGGGATAGGAAAGAGAGAACATGTAGATTTATCTTGGTTCGGCTACCAACTACCCTAGTAGCCTACATCTAGTCCCCAAGGTCAACCACCAAGAGTTTTCACTCCACCAAGAGTTTTCACTCAATAATTAGCTTTTAAATCAGGTTCAGCTAGAAACCTTCACAAAGAAGAGCACTCCTCACAGACCATGGATATCACCTCCCCCAGTGACAGAGCCTCAACCAAGCTTAACAGATGTTGGTAACCTTCGGAGCACTCCTCATAGACCTGGGATATAACCTCCCTCGGTGACAGAGTCTCAACCAAGCTTTACAAGTGTTGGTAACCTTCAGAGTACTCCTCACAGAGCAGGGATTTAACCTCCCCCAGTGAAAGAGTCTCAACCAACGTAAGAGATATCACCTCTCTTGTCAATTTGGTAAACAAAAGATGGTTTGAGTCGTTTGACTCTTACCACAATATAGCACTCTTAATAGTGTATAAAAAACAAATTGAATCTCAATACAACTCAAACTATATGGAGTACAAGCTCTCTATCAATATAAATATATTCAAAGTGTATAGAGTAGTGATAGTGATAAAAGAACTTAAACAGAGTTTTAGCGCAACTAGGATTAGTGAGTGATGTTCTTTTTGAAACACTCCTCAAGGCTTCCTATTTATAGAAAAAGAAATTAAGCCCATAGGAATTTGGTTACGCCTAATAGGAAAACTAATTTTCCTTGCATCATAATCGATTATACACAAGGTCATAATCGATTATCTCACTTAAATACAAAAGGCGCTGGGAGGCAGTAGCCTTATAATCGATTACTCCAATTGATTAGGAACTTTCTGTTTGAGGATCCTTTTACACCCATATGATTATAATCGATTATGTAATCGATTATATCTTTTCTGATTTTAGCTCAATTTCACGCATCTGCATAATCAATTATGCTAATCGATTATTACTCCTCTGTTTGTAAAATCAGTTTTTCATATAGATGATAATTAATTATTAGAAATCCTGTAATCGATTATACTTATTAAAACCACTGATTTAAACTTAACGACTATTAATTGATTTTAACCAATTCAATCGCTTGAAGCCTATTAAGTTTATTTTATGTGTGTGTGTGATTGATTTTAGATTTGAGAGCTTTACTACCACTTACAAAAAGATCCTAAAAACACAGATTATAAGAAAGAAAATTTCCCATAACCCAGTCTTGAAGAACTTGATCTCCTTGATGCTCTTTTTCGCTTTTTGTATTCTTGTCCTTCTAGGATTTCCTTTTGTCTATAATCATGTTCATATTCTCCTCGACATCTTTTGTCATTTCATATCCTTTGAGGAATCCTTTGTCAATCATCAAAACTAAATTAATCCTTTGTCAAGCGCTTAAGGAAGATGGAGAATTAGACGTAACTCCAGACGCATCAACGTCTCAACAAGTAGCTAACCCCCCTCGTTCGTGGCAATTTAGGACTTACGATCCTGAGGATCAAATCATTGGTAAACCAAATGATAAAGTCCGAACAAGGTCAAACTTCAGAGAACAAGCTGACTCATCCTTCATCTCCGAATTGGAACCAAAGTCAGTGGACGAAGCTCTGATGGATGAATGTTGGATCCTTGCTATGCAAGAAGAGCTTAACCAGTTTCAACGAAGTAACGTTTGGACGCTGGTTTCCATGCCAAAGGATAAGTTTGTCATTGGAACCAAGTGGGTTTATAGAAACAAGCTGGACGAAGATGGTAAAGTTGTAAGGAATAAAGCAAGGTTAGTTGCTCAAGGCTACTCACAAGAGGAAGATATTGATTATACTGAAACTTTCGCTCCAGTAGACTAGAAGCCATACATATATTACTTTCATATGCTGCACATCATAACGTTATGCTCTATCAAATGGACGTAAAAAATGCTTTCTTTAATGGTTTCATTAATGAAGAAGTTTACGTTGTACAACCACCTGGTTTTGAAGATCAAAATCACCCTGAGCATGTATATAAGCTTAAGAAGGCTTTATACGGACTCAAACAAGCTCCTAGAGCTTGGTATGAGAAACTCAGTACATTCCTAATGGAGAATGGTTTCTCAAGAGGAAAAGTGGATACAACCCTTTTTAGAAAAACGAGTCAAAAGAATTTTATTGTTGCACAAATTTACGTTGATGATATAATATTTGGTGCAATTATGAATCCCCTTGTCAAGAGTTTTCTAAGCTCATGTAAAATGAATTTGAAATGAGTATGATGGGACAACTAAAACTTTTCCTTGGACTTCAAGTCAAACAAACACTGGACAGAGTGTATATTCATCAGACGAAACTAAGGAGCTTCTGAAATGCTTCAAATTAGATGATTGCAAACCAATGAATACTCCCATGCATCCAACGTTCATACTAAACAAGGATGAGAAAGATAAAAAGGTAGACCAAAAGGTATATAGAGTTATGATTGGTTCCCTCTTATATCTACTGCGTCCTGACCTGACATTATGTTTAGTTTTTGCTTATGTGCTCGATTTCAATCCGATCCAAGAGAATCTCATCTCTCAGCAGTTAAAAGAATCTTTCGATATCTTAAATGTTCTACTAATCTGGGTTTGTTGTATAAGAAATTTGATGAATACAGATTAGTTGGTTTTTATGATGTTGATTATGCTGGAGACAGAATAGAAAGAAAAAGCACCAGTGGAGGTTGTTACTTCGTTCGAGCCAATCTAGTCCCATGGTCAAGCAAAAGGCAAAGTACAATTGGATTATCAACTGTTGAAGCCAAGTACATTGCTGCTGCAAGTTGCTTCTCTCAACTTCTTTGGATTAAACATTAGTTGGAAGACTACAATATGTTTGTAAGTAATATTCCAATAATGTGTGATAATACTGCTGCCATTAATTTGTCTAAAAATCCCATACTGCACTCTTGAGCAAAGCATATATAAATCAAGCATCATTTCATCAGAGATTATGTGCAAGAAGGAATAATTGATATTTGATATGATCCAAGTTTGAATCATCGAAATTGAGGATCTATCCAAGAGCTTGATCTTAGAAATTATGCAAAATGATGAGAAGAATTGGGGGAAGAAGATGTTCTTGGACACCCGAATGCATATGAAGGATATAGACTAGGGATTGAAAATAAACAACTAAACGATGAACAAAATAAGTAAAGAACACTAATTAAATAAAAGAGGGAAGAATTGAAATGAAAGGTGTAGAAATTAAATGACATAAATATAAATTAAGAAGAACATAAGCAAAAATAGAAAATTGAAGAGGAAGAAGATGAAGGGGAAGGCGCCACAATCATCCATAGAATTGGAAGATTGATAAGCCAAGGGGGATTCGCCACAAAGAGATAGAACTCTTTGATAAGAATCAAGCAAGTTCTAATCCAAGAACTTGAAGAGGAGGAGTCAATGCTCAACTCACAAAAATACCCAAATAGGATAAATTCTAATTTCATTCAAAGTTTCTGTAAATGAGGTCATACAAGTCCTATTTATAGAAGCTAAGGAACATTCTAGGTTAAGGTGGCTGAGTCATTTCGTGGCCCATATAGCCCAAAATATAATTAAAGACCAAAACCAATTACAAGCCTAAAAATGCCTAATTAAGTCAAATCCGTCCAGAACAGCGTTCCTAACTTCTAGTCCGGTTTTTCATCATGATAGAGTCCGAATCAGGTTTTAAACTTCAAACGAAACTTGTAGATAGTTCTCTTATATTTCCAACGCATCAATAATCACATCAATCGGATATCTAGAACGCAAGATATAACCAAAACCGTGAAGAAGGTTTTCTTTGGACTTGAATGGATTAAGTCAAACTCGTCTAGAACAGCGTTCCCAACTTCTAGTCCGGTTTTCATCATGATAGAGGCCGAATGAGGTCTTTATGCTTGAGATAACATTTATATATAATTCAGTGATATTTCCAACGCATTAAATATCACTGCATTCGGATATCCATAACTCAAGATATACCCAAAACATTAAAGAGGATCACTTGGACTTAAAGAGTTTGAATTGGACTTGAAAGGATTGACCTCCTCTTGTTGCAAAGTTCACTTGCCCCTCCTTTGCCTCCATCAATATTCAATTTATTGATACTGACTATCAATGAGCAGATATCTTCACAAAAAACTCTTAGTTGAAGATAGGTTTAAATTTATAAGAAAATATTTAAACATTAATTAATTAATAGTCCAATGCATGCGTCCAATATTGTGTCTCAGTCCAATGCATGTGAGTTCCATATATGCTGAATTACTCGTCCAATGCATTAATTGAACAAAATCTTTGTCGAAGATGTATTTATCTCTTATTCCCTGACTGAGTCAGTTTCATTTTCAATAATTACAAAACTGCTTTGTACGGTTTCAAAGTCTGGAACGTGTGCCAGTCATTTAATGCACGTCGCCTCACCTCCTTCTTTCCTCTTTTCTTTTAAATTTGATTTTGAAAATACGAACGGTTTTTTTGGACTATAAAACCGTACTTGTTAAAGATTGAATCTTTTCAATCTCTTCATCTTCAACCTTGTAACACCCCAATTTTCACTGCTTTCTAAGGTCGGAAATGAATATAAATAAACTTATATTTTATTCGAGGTTTAGAAAATGACTTTGACTAAACCGAAGTCATATTCATACTCTACGGTATCGTAGGGAGCTACGGTTAAATTTTGGGTTGAAAATTTAGATGGAGCCCGGTCTGCGTTTTCACTGACAGTAAGATTTTACTGATTAGAAGACCTAATTTTTCGTGAACGAAACAGTTAGGTTAGAATCGAATGTCCAACAATTTTGATAAAATTGGTTTTTCATACTAAAAAGTGAAATAATATAAGTTATACGGGCGAAATCTTAAATCGCGTAATTAACGGAGCTGAATATGGATTTACTGGGACCAGCTAACGGATAAAATTTAAGTCACATCAGGTCACATCACCTTGGAATGCATGCCATGACTCACCAGTGTCATAATGACAAACAAAAATATCTAAATAGGTTCACACTGCGAAAAGACCAAAACGCTTTTAGCCTTTTCCTAAATGACATTTTTGTCCCTAAAGGAAAAGACCATTTTGCCCTCACCCTCATCATTACCTCTAGAAAATATCTAGATGTTTTGTTACTTTAAGGGTGAAAGATCATTTTGCCCTTGGTCTTTTGTCCTAATTCCAATTTTGTCCCTAGGTGAAATGACTATTTTGCCCTTAAGTGAAAAAATTTGGACCTTCCTACCCTTGCCCTTAAGCCTCACGCCCCCACCTTCAAGAAGCCTCATCCACCATTTTTCTCACCTTCCCCAGTTTCTCTCCAAGTTTCTCTCATTTTCAAGTTTGATCTTTAACTATTTTTGGGGAAACAAGTGTGGATCTTTGCTCATTTTCATCCTCCAAGAGGTATGAACTCTTCCTTTGATCTCTTAAGCTTATTATTCTTCCTTGAAATCTTGTTTTTTTAACTATGTTCAAGTTTAAACCCGAAAGTTCATAAATCTCTAGAAAATTTTAGAAAAATCCTATGATCATGAAACCAATTTCTTTGAACTCATCATGATGTATACAATGATCATCTAGAAGCATGAATCCAAAAGAATTTTCCTTCCTATTTATCTATGTAGTGGTCGAACCTAAAGTTTGTGAAATCATGAGTTTTGCTTCAAGTTTTTGAATGATGAAAGTTGTTTTAGTACTAGGTATGCCTAAAGATCATCCATCCAAGAGTTATGAATTTTTAGACACCTCTAGCTAATTTTAGTGCATCATGGCCGAACCCTAGAACAAGTAATATAAGGAAATTTGTGCTGTTAATGTTGATGTTTTGAATTGATTGTGTGAAGGTGGTGATTGTTGATTTGTTCGGATGAGTAATCGAAGGATTTGCTGACTAATCGAACGACGTTCGTTCCGAAGATTATCTTCAAGAAGTAAGGGGAGATTGCTTGAGGGATTTCTCGATAACTATGTGTTATCAGTGTTTGGTCTGGTTTGAACTGTGTGGTAGTTGTTTAATTTATGTTCAGCTGTTATTTTATCTGTTGATTATTATCTACAGTTATGTGTTATAGTATTTTAATGCATATTATAAACTGTATTATCTGCTATAACGTTGATGTGGCAATGTTGTTGATGTTAATGTTGATTATTGATTATTAATTGAGAAGCCTGACAATTGTCAGTGCTCCATTAATGAACGAGATAAAAGCCTTGAAAAGCTTCACGATGAACGTTAAATATGTAATCGAGAAACGTTTGGTAAATTTTCAAAGATGCTAGTTTATGAAAGTAATCCTAAGGTAAAACGAAGAGTTAATAGACAAATAGGTTAATCTTCAAAAACAACTTAATTATTTTGTTGAGAAAATTATTTTAAGAGAAAAAGTCAAATTTCGACTTAATACATTTTGAAAATACTAAATGACAGAGAATTCCGAAAATATTTATGGAAGGTGTTTTCGAGAATAGCAATATTTATTTGGATAGCGATTTAGTCTGAAACGACTCTCTCTTTCAAGAACTGATGTTCTGAAAAAGACTTTCAAAGGAAAATAAGTTTCATTGGTAATTCGACGGTTTATAAATGAATTTCAAACGGAAAGGATTTTCTATAAACGAGTTTTTCCCAACGGTGTAAATTCTGACAACTTGGATGAGTTGCGGAGATTTTGTTTTAGATTTGTGTTTCACAGAACGAAAAATGGTGAAAACATTGAAACATGAACCTAGTAAACGCGACGTCGGGATACTAGTGTTCTGTGATAATGGCATGTGGATCTGAGATCTGTGTTACGGTGTTGTGGACTTTGTGTCCTGTGGACTGTGTGTCCTCTTTACGTTGTAATAAACGTTGTTAAGGGTGAACGTTGTTTTCTATCACCACGGACCTAGGACTGGTGCATCGGTCTAGGGCTTCGTGATTGAGCACTCGGACGTTGTGTCCTGTGTTGAAGATGAAAAAATCTTAAAATGTTGTAAATCACGAATGGTCGAGAGCCTTTGAGTTTCGACAAGGAAAGAAAGAACAAAAAGAAAAGTGACAAGACATGAAACGTTTTTACATGCATAAATTGGCAGACATACCTACGATGTTAATCTGGATATCTTAGTGGTCAGGATATTCAAGACGGTGTATATCATTGTGCCTTGTTGGATAATGAAAACCATAAACGGTGATCACCTGTGCCTTGTGTTGGACAATGTGCAATGATTTTAACAACTGTGTGCCTTTTGGCAATCGACTTTGATCAAATCATTTATACGGTGTTGGGATCTCCGGAGTCCGGAGATTAAGTAAAGAAATAGACATTGAACGTTGAAGTATCATGCATTTTTATAAATGACGGTGATTGTCGGGTATGAAACCCTATGATAAGCTACTTGTTTATGTAATGGAATCTTATGCACCATGATTATATATGCTTATGTGTTGTTGGTGTGTCTCGCATGCAGTTATTGTGTTTAAATCCATATATTGGTTTCTCACCCTTGCCTATACATGTTGGACACCCTGGTGTGTTTTTGGATACGTGTACAGATGTTTATCAACAGTCCTATGGGTCACTTCGGGACCCTATAGCTTGAGCTGCTTGAGGTTGACGTCGAAGAGGTGTGGATTGTTGAAGATGAAACCTAGTTCCATTTGTACGACGTATGCTAGGTAGTACGTCTTTTTGACCTTAGAGTTCTTTCACTAGACCAACTCTTAGAATTTCTGAATGTTTAAGTCCAGTCTTCGGACTATGACTATGTGTGTCGTGTATTCAGAGATTGGAAGGATATATGCCTAATGGCGATGCTTGAATTATTTTATATATGATAAGTTGCCAAGTGTTTTCATCTGGTTGTTGAAATTTTCTTTTGGTATCAGATTTTCGTAACTACTCTATAGAGTTATTTTCGAAAATGAAGTTTTTATGAACAAGGAAAAAGATAATTTGGGTTACAAAAAGTGACACCAGGAGGGGGTGTCACAAACCTCTCTCTCTGAAAAACCCTTTCTTGAAAAAGCTTCTTTCTCTGAAACAATGGCCTCTTCATCCTCCATGACCACTAAAGGTAAAGGAAAGAATCTTGATATTCAGATTGCTGAAGTAGTGGTTGAGTTTAAGTTTAATTTGAAATTCTTCGCTAATCATGGGATAGACATTTCCCCAAATATTCAAGCTGCTAGTTGGTCAAGTTTCTTTTAAGGTTCTCTAATCATCTACCCAGTTCTTGTAAGGGAATTCTAGACAAACCCTACAATCTCTGCAAGGGAAATCAGAAACAAGGTTCTTAATACCGAAGTTATTGTCTCTGAAGCAACTATTTTAAACGCTATTGATCGTGCCCAATATGGAATCACTTGTGAAGATAAATGGGAAGAAGAACTTGGTGGTTTTGACACCATCAAAGAATGCCTTTTGAAGAACTTATCTAACAAGCTTATAGCCTCGAGAATGAATGATAAGGCTAGGGTTCTTCATCAGATACTGAACAAATCCATCCTTCATAAAGCTGGTTCGAAGGACAACGTCTCAAAGGCACATCAATTTTGCCTAGTTTACCTGATTCTGGAAAGGCAAATCAATCTTCCACACCTTCTCTTCACTTGTTTTAAATATGCTATTGAAGACTCTGGGAAGAACACCACCCTTCTGTATGCTGCTCTCCTTTCAAGAATCTTTGAGAAGCATTTGGTCTACAACGATCTTTTGTTCCTGACTCCAGAACAGAAACTTAAATATTTTGGTGTTCATGGCATTGATCGTGTGCATCAACCAGAATTCAGTAAGCAAAGCTTGGTGATGATGCAACTAGACATATTAAAAATTCCAAGAAAGAAGGGAAGTTAAAAAGTGTTCAGACACAAGCTGTTGATGAAGCGTCTGATCAACCAATTCCTGTTGAACAGTTGATAGAGCCTGCTCGTCCAAAGGCTAAATCCTCTTCAAGTTGTCCAACAACTGTCCCCGTCCAACCTACAAGGAAAAGGAACTGGTTCTAGCTTCTGTTGATGAAGAAGATAAGGACGAACAGCCTATCTCGAAGGTGATCAAAGGTCCAAGAAAAGTATCCTCTTCTACTGCCTCTCAGCCTAAACCTGCCACAACAAGACCAAGATCTACAAGGTCTAAGACTCAAGGTAATACTGAACCTTAATCTAGCTCAGTTATAACTTCTGGTATTGAGTAACCGTTTATGGTTGAGACCTAACAATAGACTCTCAACCATCTATAGATCCTTCACCCCCCACCTTATCTCAAACACAAACCATCCCTTCACCACAAAGACAATCCTCAAACCCTCCTTCCCCTGAACCCTTCAAACCATGTGGAGCACCTTATCCCAGAATACTCTACCCAAAAATAAAATATAGACGCATACCCAGAATCACTTTTGAAAATAAAAGCTCTAACTGGGCTGGCGTTAAAAGAAGATTCCCCACTCTTTTTCATAAATACTCACCTCCCTCCACCTCTCAACATCCTAAAAGTCCAATCCCTCCACCAAAATACCAATATGAAACACCTTCCCTTCCACCACAAAACCCCTCCGGTCCACTTCTTGAACATGGATATTATCCCATCCCTTACACACTCTCAGGACCACGGCCAAGCCAACTCTTCAATGCTCATGGACCCTGATGGACAAAATTAGCAAGTGTACTAATTTGTCGCAAGTAATAGGAACTGAAGAGTTCCGAGTATCGATCTCAGGGATTGGGGTGACCAATTACCAATTCTCAATCTCAATAACTATTTGAACGTCTAATATTTGAGTTGGAATTCAATGATTAAATAAATTGAATAATTAAAAATAAGAACTTCAATGATAAAATGCAAGAATGAAAGATGTGTTTACTCAAGTTGAGAAAGCTCTAGGGCTCCGATTTCACCGATCTATGAATCTAAATTCTCATAGACAAGAATCCATCTTCATATACGAACTACGGTTTGGCGCGAGTATGGCATCAATCCTAATTTCTATTCATATTCTAATATCAACCAAGAACCCTAATGTAATTTCAATGTCTCTTGGTCAAGCTTTTATGAAATTTATTCCTTGAAACCTAATTCCATATGTCTATGTAAATTAGGAATTAAGAAACTCCTTAAGTTCTAGGTTCTCTATAGCAGTTGCAAAAGATTAACATGATATGTCTATCTATATCAACCCTATGGTTTTTCCTCGATGCTCTAGACACGTATATCTCTTGTCGGTATCAATATGATTGGCTAATCGTTCAATTATATTTGCAACTATAATCAAAAGCAATAAGATTGGGAGAAAAACCTAAAAGAGATAAAAAGAAATCAGAAATTAGCCATACTATTACCAAACCATTGTAAGCGTTTATATCGTCACCCTAAAATGGGGAATTTAGTTCATGATGCTCGAAGATATTCCAACTTGATTTGATTGAAATCCAACATACACCATCATGTTCATAATCTCTAAATTTCTCTCTCAAAAATTGGGAAACGCAGTTTATGAAGAATGAAATCAATGAATGAATGAATGAATCCCGTTTTCATTAGGTGTAAAGCCTAAATGCAATTCTGGACACACGAATTGCTAAGCGAATCCCAATTCACTACGCGAATTTAAGAAATCAGGCCCAGCCCATGATCAGTTATCGCTAAGCGAATTTACATTCGCTACGCGAATGCCTTCTTCCAGCAACTTCTGCTTCTCTCCCTTCACTTCTTCTTTGTTCCAAAGCTTCACTTTTTTCACTATCATTGAGTACCTGAAAGCATAAATACCCAATTACAAATAATTGACTCTAAAATATAGAAAAACGATAAAACAACCTAAAAAGACTCAAAACACAACTTAAAGACGAACAAAGGCAAATATGGGCAAAAACCGAGAATTAACTCAACAATAATCATCCAATCAATTAATAAACCGTAGTTAAAACTAGATAAACCAACGGATTATCAGAATATCCCAAACTTGCACTTTGCTTGTCCTCAAGCAAGCTAAAGAATAAAAAGATTCAATCGAAGACTCAATAATGGCAAATTTAATGAACCTGATAATCATGCAACTCTCAATCATTTGTACAGATTTTCAATCAATCAAACTTCCTATAAGATCAAGGTTCAGCAAGTCAAGTAACTTGAGAGATAGCCCGTCAATCAAATCCTACTTCTTTTTTTTTTTTTTTTTAATACTCACATGTATACACCATCATCCATCAAATAAGGGGTTTGAAGACACCAAACACAATAATCAGGTATCCAATATGATCTCTTTCTCACAAGGTCGATTTATTTCTCTCAATCTCTCAAGTGTTTAGGTTTGTGTTTACTTTATCATTAATTAAGCACACACTCCATGGGTTTGCCTTTCATCTAAACATAGATCCCACAAAACACATGAATGCACAATCATGAGGACTTTTTAGGGTTGTAATGAGGCCAAGGTAAAAGGATGGATTCAATGAAGGGTACTAGCTAGAACCCTACAGATCAAAGGAGCAAAGATGCAACAAGTTTTCACTTTTTCTCCATGTTCAAATAAAGTACCAACTGGGGACTTTTTGCCTCTATTTCTTTACTAGAGACTAAATCTTCTTTCCTTTCCCTTTTGAACCATTCAAGCAATATATATATATATATATAATTTTAGCGAATGGAGCAGATTTTTTTTTTTTTTTGCTTGAATAGTTAACTTTTTCCAGCTTTCTCTTTCCTTTCATCTTTCCTACCACCCCAAACTTGGTCTTCAAAATCCTTACTAACATATACCAATGCTCCTCTAATCCATTAAGGTTAGGTCACTTGGCTTTTCAGAGATTTTTAGTTCATAGTTAAGGCTATTAAGAAGAACAAGGCTAAGGCTCAAGTGGGTTAACAAGAGATATTCATTATATTCATGTAAGCTTATTTGGCCACTAGTTTTTTTTTTTTTTAGAACAAAAATGCCTCAATCATGTTATGCAACATATATTCATGCAATCAAGTTAAGACTAGAGCAAACCTAAGAGCATGCGTCTTAACAGCTACTCTCTCAAAAAGTGAATTTTTCTTTAAGGCCTAACTTTCCTCATAAGGACGCACTAGAGATCCATGTCCTAATTAATTATGCCAAGTGCTCCAACCCCAAACTTGTCAGGAATCTAGTGTTCAACTCGTTTTGATTCGCACATGGCATATCTCTCAAGTCACAAGCTTCACCCACTCACCCAAGGGAGTAACATTCTCAAAAATGGATGACAAAGTGTATGGTTCAGAAAATCAGATCACATTAAATCTGCCAAGACTCTACTCAAAAGACTCAAAGACTCGATCGCAAAACAGCAAAAGACTCAAGTGCACGGACAGTCAAAATTGTAACTAAGAAAATAAAAAGAGAAGGTTAGGAAGACAAATCTTAAAGGTTCAATAAAGAACCCTTTTCACGCTTTCATTTTCTCAATGTTATCTCCTCCAATTTCCTCTCCGATATAGCATAACCAGAGGCAAGTATGCTCAAGGCACCCGTTCAACTCAATAGAAAAGAAATGCATGACAATATAAAATCAAAACCAAAATGGGTCTCCAGTTCATAAAATAAAAGTGTTTCTATGACAACTCATGAAATACATCAATGAAGACTAGAGTTTATCAAAGAACACAACAAAATAGATGGTAAAATGATGCTGCAAGACTACAGCACATCAGCAAGATTCTCCTCTGCCTGTATATCTGGGTCCACGTCACTGTCTGGACCATTACCATCAAACTCTCTCTGAAGCTCTGCAGACTGAGCTGACCTCTGTGCTCGCTGAATGGCCGGCCCTCCTCCCGCTGGGGCATGTGTCTCGTCTCGAGACCAGTCATGCCAGCCATATAGGGCACTCAGCTCAGCCTCAGAATGGAACTCAAAAGCCCTGCCCTCCATCTGGGCACTAGATTGTGCCCGACTCAAGTCTCTCGACGCAACAAGAGAGCTCATCACTTCCATGTGCATCTGTTTTTGCTCCTCATGCTGAAGGGTCAGCATCTGCATATAGTCATCCAACGTCCGGTGCTGACATGGCCTAGACCTCTGTGGCCGCTCACTGGTCTCCTGTTGCTGCTCAACCGACTTCCTTGTTTTCCTCTTCTGAAAACAGTAACGAGTGATATTATCAACATCAATGGGCTACTTATATTTGACATCTACCTCCTTAGGCACCTCAAAACTAGCCTGGGCACACAACTCCGTAATCAAAAATGGATGGCCCAGAGCATTCATAGTCAAGGAATTCGCACTAGTTTGGATATCCAATGCGATGATTCCGCCAATATCAATAGTTAGGCCCTTCATTATGGCATAGAGCAACTTCACCCTAGGTACAGGTATGGTGGAATCATGTGAGCAAGGCTGGATATTAGCGTGCATGAAGGTATTGCACATTTTTCCTAGAGGCGTCAAATCCTTCCGCTTTATCCTCAATAGGTTTCCATGGGGTCCTGTCTCCCATTGTGCACCTAGTGTACAACAAACAGCAAGCACATCCTCAGCTATCTCTTCGATTGCCGGAAGGCGCTCGTAGTGGCATTTTTCTTGCCAATTCTTCACAATGCCAAAGAAGGCATTAATAGTATTACCATCAAAAACAATTTCTCGTCCTCGGACCACAGAAACAAACTTTCTGTCTTCAGGTTTGGGATTGTAAGCATTAGCATAAAATTCCTTCATGAGTTTTATGTGGACTCGCTCAGGAAATTCAGTAAACTTCTTCCAACCCCTATTATCAATCACCCTTTGTATATCCGGAAACTGGTGCGGTAACAACTGTACTCGCCTCTTCGGTGCAAATTGCTTCCTAGCAATTAAGGCATAATGTTGCTTGTGCTCCGGAGATCGATAATTGAGAGAATCATCATCAGCGGCCTAAGAGGTCGAGACGTTGTCAACACGCCTCTTCTTAGGACGAATGGCCTGTTTTTCAACCCTAGGAGGAGCCATACCTGAAACGCAGAAAAGTCCCAAAGCAAACAATAGACAACATTATGTTTTCAGAACTAACACTAAACAGCATTATGGTAACACCCAAGTTCAAATCCAAAATTGAAAATCCTAATACCCAATGCATAAATGAACCTAAAACTCCAACTTGGTAATCCCAAACTTGATTTTCTATGCATATGTTGTGTGCAAATTATAGGACATTGAAAAACTAGGATCCTCTATCTAAACATCAAAGTTCAAGATCGCAATTCTTGAAGAACTCAGCATTTCCCCACAAATAACAGTTTCAATATGTAAGAGCGGGTATGAGAGTTACCTGAGATGCTGAGAAGAGGGAAAGCAAGAAGAACTTGAAGTTGTGACCAACAAAGCACCAAGGAACGCTTGGGGCTGCTGGGTTGTGCGAGAGAGCAGAGATATGGAGTGTGAAGAATCTTCATTCCTCTCAACCTTTTCTAGCAGGCATTATTCGCTACGCGAATAAATTTTCGCTACGCTGTGAACACCCAATTTTGCCCGGGTTAATTAATTTGTTCGCTAAGTAATCAAAAAAAAAGGAAAGAAAAATTAAGTGGGCTTTGGCCCATAATCCCATTTTTGTTTAACCCACTTAAAAGCCCTTTTCTTGTTCAAAAAAAAAAAAAGAAAACGAAAATAAAAAAAATAATAATAACAGCAGACTCAATTCAAAAATGGATGATACGTAGGTTTTGTTTTTTCTTCTTTTGGAGGTCTTCTCCTCTTTCTTTCTCCCTTTTCTTTTGTTTTCTTTTGCTTTATTTCCTTTCCCCCCTAAGCAGCACCAGCAGTGGCCATGGTACACTGCTCTCCTCCCTGTAGCACCACCAAGCAGAGGGACAAAAGCTGATTTGCTCCCTCTTGAGGTACCCATTTCCTCAGCCAGCTAACAGAAAATTTTGGCATCATTCTCCTATGTTTTTTTGCCTATAAATTCAACCTCTCACAGGGAATAGAGGAGGATTTTTCGGGGGGGAGAAGAAAGAAGGAGAACAAATGAGAATCAAAAAAACACATAGAGCTCCAAAAAAATAATCAGAATCCTCTACCCACCTCCATCCTCAACTAAAATCCATTCCCCCTTGTCCTTCAACACCCAATACATCCCAAGCCATGCCTCCACAAGCCTTCATCAAGCCAAGCCAAGGTACCACCATACCCAAGTTCCCCTTCACCTACAACAACCAGAAAACATAAACACATTTCAACTTCAAGACCATCCATTCATTTCATTCCCTAATATAAATTTCCAGTCACACAAAATACAACAAAACACACACACACAAAACAACAGCAGCAGCAGCAGACAGAACTGGGAAGGGGTGCTTCCACCGCCGCCGCTCCGTCGTGTCCACTGTAGCATCCCCGCAGTCCAGACATCGCGAACTCATCGCAACGGCCGCCACGCACCATGGTGCTCCCATGCTCCACCACCTTAGCACCGCATCCCAGATCAAACCCACACGGTCCAGAGAGCCACCGTAGCAGCACCTCCCACCAGTAGACGCACCACCACGTCCTCCGTTCACCATTTCAGGCCGCGACCACCACCGGTCCAAGCTCCGCCCAGCCGCGTGACGCCGTCTGCCTCTGCCACGAGCACCACCGCCCAGCCAGCCGCGCCGCACGAGCCCCTCTCCCCTGGTCTCTTTCTCTCTCTCGTGATGGCTTGGGGGGAAGGCAGAAGCCTTCCCCTTTCTCTCAGCTTAACCCCCTTTTCTCTTTCCCCTTTTATTTTCTTTTCTCTATTTTTTCCTTTTGTTCTAGGTTCTGGGCTGTGTTTGTTTATGATTGGGCTTGGCTCATGAAGTTTGTTGTGATAGAAAAAATTGTTCAAAAGTGAAAAGTGGAAAAATAATAATGGCTTTCAAAGAAATTCACGCAACAATCTACGACGTTGGTGTATGAATTTTTTTTCATCCTCAAGTGTCGCATGAATTGTAAGGGTTATCGTATAGTTTTGCTATCTTTAATCCCGTGCAAAAGTGAATTCTTCTTTAAGTAAAATATTTTAAAAATTCGCGCGACAATTTATGACGTTGATGTATGGTCTCCCATCCTCAAGTGTCATAAGAATTGTAAAGGCTTATCGTATAGCACTGCTATCTTTAACCTTGTGCAAAAGCGAGCCAGTTTTGAAATAAAATCCTTTTTCGAAATCGAATCCTTTCCCAAAAAACTAAAATCAACCAACCAATCAAATTTTTTCTATTAAGAACTACGTGGCTTTGAGTTTTCCATCGCACCGGGGAATACGTAGGAGCAGAATAATCATTCTGTCAAGCCAAAATTTTATTTTCTTCCTTTTGTGGTTATTTCTTTTTTTGTTTTAAAAATGGGGTAAAATAATATTTTCAAAGGTTATTAAAAATTTTGCACGATTAACTTGGGGTACCGTTCTTAGAACGGGTGACGTAGGGTGCTAACACCTTCCCTACTCATAACCGACTCCCGAACTCAAATCTCTGTCTTTTTTTTAGGACCAGTTTTCCTTAAATAATTGGGTTTTCCAAAGTTCTCCCAAAATAAAAATTTTGGTGGCGACTCCTCTGTTTTTTTTTTACCCCCCCTTTTTTCGCGGCGCCCGGACGGGACGGTCGCGACAGCTGGCGACTCCACTGGGGAATTTGGAGAGTCAGGCCCATCATAGTTAATTGTGCAAATCTTTAATAACTTTTATTTATTTATTTTTACCCTTTTTCTTTTTTGTTACCTGGTACATTGTTTTGTTTTTTATTTTTTATTTATTTATTTTATTATTATTATTATTATTATTATTTTTTTTTTTTTCTAATACTTTTTTGTATATATTCTTGCAACCTTAGGATAGCAAACCATTGTGCTGTGGGTTGATTCTTCTTGCAGGTTTGGGGAATTTTTTATTTGTATAGGATTTTGTACAGGTTTGTATGCTCTCAGCACACACCGCACTATCACTTGCTTCACACACTGTTGGGCTCTATACCCGAGTCCTGGAATGCCATAGGTTTAGAAGGGGTTTCAGTGGTGTTATTGTGATGCTTTTGCATCCCTGGCAGTCACTGATTCTCCCGCTCAGATTGCTACCGGTACATGGACTGCCATATTGTGACTTATTTGTCCCTGTGGTGAGGTTCATAGATCCGGGTCCTTATCTTTTTAGATGAGGGTAATCTGGGGGCCTTTTAGGAGTCTAGATCTATGCCAAGAGTTCTGCACATAAGTTGCCAATAGAAGCCGTCCGAATTAGGGTTTTAACTTCAGAAATCCCAACCATAGGATGCAACCTGTGTAGGACAAAGAAGAGCACATTCCGCTTTCCTTTCTGCTGCATACGTATTCACATCCATCATGATTTCAAGCATATTACTCATTTCCTTTTTCATGCATCGTTGCGCCTAAGGTTAGGCTTGGATGACCGATGTCGTCCTTGACTTGAGCATTATGCTACGTTTCCATTGCACCTCGAAACGCAGTCAATTGCAAGGACAGTCATGCGCTAGTAATACATAGCGCACCCTAAGGGGTTCACGCCCCTTTTATGTGTACCAGCACCCTCATTCATTCATAAAGTGCATTCATTTTTCAATTTTTGCTAATAAAAATTTCCCTTTCACAGATTAATTTGGTGAGAGTTAACCCTTTCTTTGATAAACAAGAGATGGAAAAAGCCAGGCACACTAGCAAGAGCTCCAAGGTGATAATGAACTCGCTGGAGAACCTGAGGGAGCTAAGTCGGGCATTACCTCAAGAGAATCGAAGAAGCTTTGTCAAGAAGTATGGAGGGATTCTGGACCTTATCTTTGTACCAGTTGAAACTGCCGTTTTGAGCACTCTGAGTCAGTATTGGAACCCGCAGCTCAGATGTTTTGAGTTGCCTCACATGGACATTACCCCTACCATCGAAGAATATGCTTGTCTGTTAAAGTTACCGATGCAGACCGAGCCTGTCATTTATTTCCATATGGGGCAATACCTGACCATCACCAACATAGCAGGGTTACTGGGGCTTCCTGTAAAAGACGTCCACTTGACCGGACACTCAAACTCATGGGGATTGACTCGAACATTCCTTGAAAACCTCTTGAAAAGGTTGAAAGATCAACAAGATTGGGGGACTTTCGAAAGGGTATTGGCACTTGTCATCTATGGGCTGGTTTTGTTTCCATCAGCACTGGATATGATCGACCAAGCTGCACTGGACGTATTCTTCACAGTAGAAAGGAAAAGGAATCCAGTGCCCGCGATATTAGCTGAGACGTTTCTGACTTTAGATTTTTGCCAGCGCCATCAAAAGGGGAAGCTTCGATGTTGTGCACAACTGTTGTATGTATGGGTCATCACTCACATGTATGCGAAAGGCCATGTCAGCCGACATTCAGATCCACTGAGAGGCTTCCACAATATCCCAGTGAAACAGCAAAGTGAACAAGAGTGGAAGAACGAGTTTGACAAAGTGGATGGCAGCTCTTTCAAGTGGGTATGCCCATGGTACGAAGGTCAACAAGGGCAAGATATCATTTACAGTTGTGGCGAGTTCCCAAATGTGCCTTTAATGGGCCCGAGAGGATGCATATCTTACACGCCAACCATAGCCCTGCGACAGCTTTGCTGGACACAAACTGTACCGCGAGAAGAACAACTCGGTGGATGTTGTTTCCGATATGAAGACGGTGAAGATACCAAGTTGTCAGCAAAAAGGGTCAGAGATGCATGGAAAAATGTGAAGATGGCAGGGAGAGCCGAATTAGGCAGGCCGATCCTAATCATTGTCTCAGAGTATGAAACATGGAGAAGAGCAAGGAAGGTTCCCATCAGCACTCCGAAAAAGGATCAGAAAGACGAAGATCATTCTCTTTTGGTGACTCAGATGGCAGAAAAATTAAAAATCATGGAGGCACAAATGAAAGCGGTGGAGCAAGAAAAATAAGATGCTGAGCTGAAGGCAGTCACCAATCAAAGGCGGTACGAGAAGTTGGCAAGAGAAAATGAGCACTTAAAAAACATGTGCGCCGACATCACCACAACCTCAGGTGTCAAAAGAACAACAGATAAGGTTCCAGCGAGCCTCATGGCCAGAATCCAGAAACTTGAAGGGAAAATGTTGACTTTGACAAATGATAAGCTTCAACTAAAGGAAGAGGCACGCCAGTTAAAAGACGAAGTTGAGAGAGGAAAGGCATTAGAGGCGGAAATTAATCGGCAAAGGGAGGCCAATGACGATTTAAAAAACCAGATCTGTACACACAACAAGGTGGAGGCTGGATTGGCACAGAAAGTCGAGGACCTGAATGCCTTGCTGTTCGAAATCAAACAAAGTTGCGACCTAGGGTGGACGTCAGCCAAACATTATCATGACCAGGTGACGCGAGCGGTGAATGCCATGAAATGGTGGAGGGGAGAAGCCAAAGAGCGAGGATTGGATGTTGATATATGGAGGAAGAGGTATATAAGTATGGCTAATGAGCTAAGTCATTGCATCCCGACCTTTGTTCAACGCTTTGAGAAGGCTAGCAAGCGGATTCGCGTGAACCCTATGCTACGTCTCCCTCCGGAGTTAGAAGATTTCATGCAGATGTGTGATGGGCTCACCCGGGGCCTAAAAAGGAAAAGATCAAAGTTGTTGACTTTAGGATAAAAGCGTTGTTGCGAATTTATGTTTTGATGTTATTTCAATCTATGTACTACCCTTGGAGGTTTCAATGAAATGAAATGCATTCTCTCGCCTTTACTTTCTCTCGCTCTCCGTCTCTTATACTTGATTCGTGACAACGCCTATCGTGGAGCGTAATCTCCCTTTAGTATGTTGCTAACTACGTCCTTGCCTTATAGGAGTTATCCTTCTGTGTAAAGCGTAGTTGTTACTTCCTCGACTCGGAATCAGCAATGCTAGTGTGCCTAAAGACGACATCTATTGTGGAAAGGATCCTCTCCCCTAGATTCGTTGTCAACCCCACGCCGTCTTATGGGCAAAATGCCCTCTGAATGGAGTGGAGGGACCATCTCTTGTCAATCGTTGGGGCGTTAACTCTCTGAAAAATAAAATTTAATAATTTCAAGTATCTCGAAAGGGTTAATACGTTTTCTGTGTTTTCTTATCCCTTTTTGTTTTATTCATTTTCTTTTTCGTTGTTGTAATTAAACAGTGATCTTTTGAACCATTGCTCCGCGACACCCTTACCGCACTCGTTCGCAAGCTAAAGTTATGGCTGACCTAGAACAAACCCAAGAGATGAGAGAAGAGGTAGACCAACTCAAGGAACAGATGGCAAAGATGTTGGAGTTGTTGCAAGCGATGCAAAAGGAGAAAAGCACAGATGAGAACCCTTCGGCCTCGAATGAAGAGCATCCGGCTACGCCTCTTCTCCCACCTGGTTTCACTCAGGTTCCTGTGCAAATGCAAGGATTCAACCAACAAGGAGTCATGGTGCCTTTCGCTATTTATCCAAACCACCAGACTCATTCCTCAGCTGCCAATCATCATGAGTCTACTGTAATGAACCATCCTCCATACGGTCTTCCTCCAGGTTATGTGCCGCCAACTGCTGCTGGCCCACAGGACAATAACCCTAACCACCAAGACACTGCCCAGGTCCCTCAAAATTCTGTCCTCACATTGCCAACACAGGGGATCCCTCCGCCACAAAACCCTCCGGAAGGTAGTGCTCCGGCAGTGATACCTTCTCCTAATCCAAAGCTCCCACCGTACACCCTGCACTTTGGACCCAATGGGGCTCAAGCGGCACCAAACTTCACATCCGCCTACATGCCACAGTACCTTCCACAGAACATGTACGGTGAGGCTCATGTGGATCGGTCCGGCGAGAACCCCCGATCTAGGGAAAAGTTGGAGACACTAGAGGAAAGATTAAGGGTTATTGAAGGAGCAAGTAGTTATGGCCTCAGAGATGCCTCGGAGCTTTGCTTTGTGCCCAATGTCGTAATCCCACCGAAGTTCAAGGTCCCAGATTTCGACAAATACAGGGGAACCACTTGTCCCAAGAACCACTTAACCATGTATGTCCGAAAGATGGCATCATACGCGCACGATGATAAGTTGCTGATTCATTTCTTTCAGGACAGTTTGTCTGGGGCAGCTTCGAGTTGGTACACGCACTTGGAGAGGGCACATATCCGATCTTTCAGGGATTTGGCCGACGCCTTCTTGAAGCAATACAAGTACAATGTTGACATGGCGCCTGATCGGATGCAGCTGCAAAATATGTCTAAAAGAGACACAGAAACTTTCAAGGAATATGCGCAGCGTTGGAGGGAAGTGGCAGCCCAGGTAGAGCCCCCGTTGGCAGAAAAAGAGATTGTTGCGATGTTTATTGACACACTTCAGTCGCCCTTTTATGATAGGATGATCGGTAGTGTATCGTCAAATTTCTCAGATATGGTCGTTATCGGTGAGAGGATTGAAGGTGGAATGAGGAATGGCAAGATTGTCGAGACTTCAATCGGGGCACCCGGCCCGAAGAAGCCCCCGTTTGTAAGGAAGAAGGAAGGAGAAGCACATGCTGTGACTTTTGACCAGAATAAGTCTGGCCAGTGGAGACCAAACTTGATGCCTGTCCACCCTCAGCAATATTTCCAAACCCAGTATTACCCACAAACTCCGTACCACCAAACTAACCATCCATACATTGCCGCCACCTCACAATTTCCACATCCCCAGCCTCAGCATCCAATGACACCTTACCGGCCATCATACCCTACCCATCACCAAACACTTCCCGCCATACCATCCCAAACAGTTCAACCACCACATCACAACCCAAGCACAAACCAGAGACGGCCACCTCATGACCTGGAAAGAAAACCTGTACATTTTGACCCGATACCCATGACCTACACCGAGCTGCTACGCCAACTCGTGAAAAGCTCTATGCTAGCTCCTATCCCAACAAAACCAATGGAACCCCCGTATCCGAAATGGTTTGACCCAAATACTAAATGTGACTATCACTCAGGGGCATCAGGTCATTCCACCGAAAATTGCAGAGCTTTGAAGCTTAAGGTGCAAGAGCTGATTAACGCCAAGTGGTTGAGCTTCGAGCAGCCTAATGTGGGGCAAGATCCTCTACCAAATCATGGGGGTCCTGGCGTCAACGCCATAGAGGACTTCATGGAGTATACTCTCATCAGTCAAGTCTCCAAGGTCAAGACCCCCATGAGAATTATTTTCAGGGAGATGTGTAGGCATGGGATGATGCAAGCCTCGATTGAGGAGGAAAGTGACCTTGACAAAGGCGTAAGATGTGACTTTCATGGGGAGAAAGAACATACAATTGAAGATTGTGCAGAGTTCAAACAGGTTGTACAACGGTTATTAGATATGAAGATGATCCTGATTGGTTGCCAGTTGGATGAGGGAGGCATAAATGTGGTTTCTGAATCTACGGTCTCCCCGATGCGGGTCAATGTAACTCCTTTGACCATCCGGGTCGATCCTCGGCCAGCTGTTGAAACAATCGTCCCAAAACCACTGGTGATATACTATACCAAAGAGGTACCATCACCGACTTCAAGTGGGCCGAGGCCACTCGTCATCCAAGTTCCACGTCCTTTTCCTTACAAGGACACCAAAGCAGTACCATGGAAATATGACGTGCAGGTTCAACCACAATATTCTGAAGATACCACTGTAGTCACCAATGTCTCGGGAGTCGGTGGGATGACTCGGAGCGGTCTTGTTTATACCCCGGAGGCGTTGCGAAAAGAAGATACAGAAAAGGAAGGAGGAAGTTGCAAGGGAAAAGGAAAAGAAACTCTTGTTGAGGAGGGCGCAAGAGGGAATGGATACAAAAAAGAAGTATCCGATGAAGAAGTCTCCGAATTTTTGAAGTTCATCAAACAAAGTGAATATAGGGTGGTGGACCAGTTGAATCGAACTCCGGCCAAAATATCTCTTTTGTCTCTGCTCATGAACTCTGAACCACATAGAAAGGTGTTAATGAAGGTTTTGAATCAAGCTCATGTTTCTCATGACATCACTGTTGATAAGTTTGATAACATTGTGGGCAACATCATCACCGATAATTATGTAACCTTCACCGATAATGAAATACCTGTTGAGGGAATGGGGCATAACAAGGCGTTGCATATCTCCGTGAAATGTCGGGATCATATTATGGCTAGAGTGCTCATTGACAATGGATCTTCTTTGAATGTGATGCCCAGGTCGACCTTGTCTAAGCTGCCTTTCGATGGGACCCACATGAAGCCGAGCTCAATGATAGTAAGAGCATTTGACGGCACGCGAAGAGAGGTCATTGGTGAGATCGAATTACCTATTCAGGTTGGTCCTTGTACCTTTGAAGTCCTTTTTCAAGTAATGGATATCACACCGACCTACAGCTGCCTCCTTGGGAGACCTTGGATCCATTCTTCTGGAGCTGTACCCTCCACGCTGCACCAAAAGGTGAAGTTCATCATTGATAATAAATTGGTAATTATTTCTGGAGAAGAAGACATGCTGGTGAGCAAACCAACAACGACCCCATACATTGAGGCAGCAGAAGAAGCCCTTGAGACCGCTTTCCAATCACTGGAGATTACCAATACTACTTACGTAAGAGAGGGGGCTCTGCTTTCAAAACCGCGGCCGTCAAAAGCATCTGTCATGATGGTGAGGGTTATGCTTAAAGGAGGATATCGACCTGGGAACGGATTGGGAAAAAGCAACCAAGGGGTTCCCAACATCATAATGCTTACTGAAAACAAGGATAGGTTTGGGTTAGGATACAAACCCACCAAGGTGGATAAGAGGAGAGTTCTAGAACAGAGGAAAGAGAAGAGGCTTGCTCGTTTGGAAAATCGTGAGTACGAGGCTGAAAGGGTTCCTATCTGTGACATACGACAAAGCTTCCGCAGTGCAGGGTTCGTGTTCCTTGACCAAGTAGCAGCCCTCGGAGATGATGATTCCACCAATCGCAGTGTCAATCTTGTTTATCCATGCTCTCCTGATACAGAGCTCAGCAATTGGGAGACCATTGAATTCCCGAGGACCATAGAATCTTTGTCAAAGTAATTCTGTAATGCTTATCCTTTAGCTCTGCCCAAGGCTTTAGGATGTCTTTTGTACCGGGCTTACTTGTTTCTATTTCAGTATTAACTTATCAATAAATGCATGTGTTCGGTCCCTTTTTATTCTTCCGTCCTTTGTTGTTTTGTTTCCCTAATAATTATCAATAACACAGTTTTCGCCTTTTCCCCTTTATTTATTCACCTTTCCCTGATAATCATCAAAATGCAGATCTAAAAGTGACTCTCTTGAAAATGACAGTGTTAGTGTTCCCGCATACAATTTCGATTATCCCATTAATCATGCTGACGAGGATATTGATGACAGCGAAGAAATTCCCCCTGAGCTAATGAGATTAGTAGAACAGGAAACCAAAGAAATTCGACCCCATGAAGAGCCGACTGAGGTGATCAACTTGGGAACAGAAAACGATAAAAAAGAGGTCAAGATTGGTATTTCCCTGAAAGAAAGTGAGCGACACAGACTGGTCAAGTTGCTACTCGATTTTAAAGATATTTTTGCATGGTCGTACCAAGACATGCCGGGGTTAGACCCTAGCATAGTAGAACACAAGTTACCTCTAAAGCCCGAGTGTCCTCCGGTAAAGCAAAAGTTACGAAGGATGAAAGCAGAGATGTCGTTGAAGATCAAGGAAGAGGTCAAAAAGCAATTAGATGCAGGCTTCCTAGCAGTTGCGAAGTACCCTCAATGGGTTGCAAACGTTGTCCCTGTTCCAAAGAAGGATGGAAAAGTTCGGATGTGTGTCGATTACCGGGATCTGAACAGAGCTAGCCCGAAAGACGACTTCCCTCTCCCTCACATCGACGTTCTGGTGGATAATACTGCTCATCATGCTTTCTTCTCTTTCATGGATGGATTTTCGGGATACAATCAGATCAAAATGGCTCCGGAAGATATGGAAAAGACTACGTTTGTCACTCTGTGGGGTACCTTTTGCTACAAAGTTATGTCTTTTGGTTTGAAAAATGCAGGGGCGACATACCAGCGGGCCATGGTGACTCTATTCCATGACATGATGCATAAGGAGATAGAAGTTTATGTGGATGATATGATTGCAAAGTCCAAGTCTGAAGATGACCATGTTAACGATTTGAAAAAGCTTTTTGAACGGTTGAGAAAGTTCCAGCTTCGATTGAATCCGGCCAAATGCACTTTTGGAGTGAAATCGGGCAAGCTTTTGGGGTTCATAGTTAGCCAGAAAGGGATAGAGGTCGATCCCGATAAGGTGCGAGCGATCATCGATATGCCAGCACCTCGAACAGAGAAAGAAGTTCGTGGGTTTTTAGGGAGATTGAACTACATTGCCAGGTTCATCTCTCAGTTAACCGCGACATGTGAGCCAATCTTTAAGTTGCTGCGTAAAAATCAGGTGGTAAAATGGAATGAGGATTGCCAAAAGGCGTTTGAAAAGATCAAGCAGTACTTGCAAGAACCTCCGATATTGGTACCTCCAGTCCCTGGAAGACCGCTCATCATGTATTTAACAGTGCTAGAAGAATCTATGGGTTGTGTGCTGGGGCAGCATGATGAATCAGGAAGAAAGGAGCATGCCATCTATTATCTGAGTAAGAAGTTCACGAGTTGTGAGGCCAACTATTCCTTGCTGGAACGCACATGTTGTGCTTTGGCATGGGCGGCTCGTCGTTTAAGGCATTATATGCTGAGTTATACTACCTGGTTGGTGTCCAAAATGGACCCGATCAAGTACATCTTTAATAAGCCTGCTCTGACTGGAAGGATTGCCCGCTGGCAAGTCCTGCTATCCGAGTACGACATCGTCTACGTCACACAGAAGGCAGTAAAAGGAAGCGCTCTCGCAGATTATTTAGCCAACCAGCCTGTAGAGGATTATGGATCGATGCAATGTGACTTCCCAGATGAAGACATAATGGCTTTGCTTGAGCAGGGGCAGTCGTCAGAAGAAGAAAAGTGGACCCTGTTGTTTGATGGAGCTTCTAATGCACTGGGGCATGGGATCGGAGCCATCTTGATCTCACCGGAAGGTAATTTTTTCCCAATCACCGCAAGACTTTGCTTCGGTTGTACGAACAACATCGCCGAGTACGAGGCTTGCGCGCTAGGGATCCATGCAGCAATAGAATCAAAAGCAAAGGTGCTAGAGGTATATGGGGACTCTGCTTTGGTCATTCACCAACTAAGAGGGGATTGGGAGACTCGGGATGCCAAGTTAATTCCGTATCATGATTACATCAAGGGTTTGATTGAGAAGTTTGATGAAGTTACATTTCACCATATTCCCCGGGAGGATAACCAATTAGCCGATGCGCTATCTACCTTGTCCTCAATGTTCAAAGTAAGCGACGAGAAAGACTTGCCACTCATCAAGATGGAAAGTCGTGATCATCCTGCGTATTGCCAAGTGGTAGAAGAAGAACCTGATGGGAAGCCTTGGTACCACGATATCAAAAGTTTTATCCGAAAAAGAGAATACCCTTCAGGTGCTTCGGAGAATGACAAAAGGACTCTAAGAAGACTTGCAATGAGTTTCTATTTAGACGGGGATGTCCTCTACAAGAGAAATCATGATATGGTGCTTTTAAGATGTGTCGATGCAGAAGAAGCGAAATGGTTAATCGAGGATGTGCATGAAGGATCTTTTGGGACTCACGCGAGTGGACACGCCATGGCAAGAAAAATCTTGAGGTCTGGTTATTATTGGTTAACAATGGAGGGAGATTGTTTCTCTTATGCAAGGAAGTGCCACAAGTGTCAGACATACGCCGATCGGGTTCATGCGCCGCCAACATCCTTAAACGTCATAACATCACCTTGGCCATTTTCGATGTGGGGAATGGATGTCATTGGACCGATAGAACCAAAAGCCTCGAACGGGCATCGCTTCATTCTGGTCGCGATTGATTACTTCACAAAATGGGTTGAAGCTGCATCTTATGCTAGTGTGACTAGGAATGTGGTGATTAGATTTGTCAAAAGAGAGTTGATTTGTCGTTATGGGTTGCCAAGTGAAATCATCACTGATAACGCGACCAACTTCAACAACAAAATGATGACAGAGGTATGTGAAAGTTTCAAAATAAAGCATCGTAATTCCTCCCCATATCGTCCGAAGATGAATGGAGCAGTCGAAGCAGCTAATAAGAACATCAAGAAGATTGTTCAAAAGATGGTGGTGACGTATAAGGATTGGCATGAGATGTTGCCTTTTGCCTTGCACGGCTACCGCACTTCTATTCGTACTTCAACTGGGGCAACTCCATATTCCCTGGTTTATGGGATGGAAGCAGTAGTCCCAATCGAGGTAGAGATCCCTTCACTAAGGGTGCTGATGGAAGCCGAGTTAGAGGAAGCTAAATGGGTACAAGCTCGACTCGACCAATTGAACCTCATTGAAGGAAAGAGATTAACCGCGTTGTGTCACGGCCAACTTTACCAAAAGAGGTTGATGAAAGCTTATGAGAAAAAGGTGCGTCCAAGGCAGTTTCGGGAAGGGGACTTAGTGCTTAAAAAGATTCTACCCATCCAAAAGGATCACAGGGGGAAGTGGACTCCAAACTATGAGGGACCTTACGTTGTGAAAAAGGCCTTCTCCGGAGGAGCTTTAATCCTAACAAGGATAGATGGTGAGGATCTGCCACTCCCTATAAACTCAGATGCGGTCAAAAGGTACTATGCTTGAGCGCACTTCCAAAATAGCAAAAGAAAAGAAGAAAGAGAAAGAGAAAAAAGATGGCTCGCTAGGCTGAAAACTTGAAAAGGCGGTCTAGGCAAAAGTCAGAGCGACCCGCTAGGCTGAAAACCTGAGAAGGCAGTCTAGGCAAAAGTTAGGGTTAAAATACAAAAATGCAAATGAAGGAAGTGTCATCAAGCTAGTAAACTGGGGCAATGTTCAGTCTTGACTGGGGCAACTCATGTTCTTTAAAGCTGATTAATGGGTATTCGAGGTTAAATGTGGGATGCTAGCTCTGGTCGTTGTAGAAAGTGTCATTAAGGAGATGTGATTCCACACTACAATCTTGCTTGTTAAATTTGAGTTTTTGTGATATTTACCTTGTATACCTTTCCATTTTCAATAAATGACATTTCCTTCCATTCCTGTTGTATACCTCTCACCTTTCATTATCAATTGTGTGCATTCCTTACGATACGCGTATACTGAACTAGAAACATGTAATCATAAAAGCATTTAGATTTCTTTGAAGGTTTTAAAGTTCGGGAAGAGCGTGGTGGTCTCCCTGCCAGGGATGCTGTGGAAACAACAATTTCTCCATCCATCGGGACAATCATCACGGATGAAGCATGCCTTTAACAAACATGCCAGGAGTAATGGGCTTTGTTCTAGTTCATCCTCAAGCCGCTGTGATCGAATCTTAAGGGTCGAGGATCAAGCAATGATTTGAAGAAACAAAATACCAAGAATAAAAAATTAAGAAAAAATCATAATGGCTTCATCAAAAGCATCTCTTGCATATCACACCATCTTTTTCATCAATCGCAAAAGCAGGTTTTACATCATGCATCATCACATCATTTCTCAGGCCAATCTTTGCATTGCATTTGTTAGCCTCAGCGGATACCCGACTCCGCAAGTTTTGGTACCTTTCTTGTCGAGCTTCTAATGGGCAATCCATCCCATAAGCTCCTTATCTTTTGTTCGAACTTCTAACGGGCAATCCACCCCGTAGGCTCTTTTGGTTTCTGTTCAAGCTTCTAACGGGCAATCCACCCCGTAGGTTTTTTTGTTTCTGTTCGAGCTTCTAATGGGCTATCCACCCCATAAGCTCCTTATCTTTTGTTCGAACTTCTAACGGGCAATCCACCCCGTAGGCTCTTTTTGTTTCTGTTCAAGCTTCTAACGGGCAATCCACCCCGTAGGCTTTTTTGTTTCCGTTCGAGCTTCTAATGGGCTATCCACCCCATATGCTCCTTATCTTTTGTTCAAGCTTCTAACGGGCAATCCACCCCGTAGGCTTTTTTGTTTCCGTTCGAACTTCTAATGGGCTATCCACCCCGTAGGCTCCTTTTGTTCCTGTTCGAGCTTCTAACGAGTGGTCCATCCCACAAGTTTTTTAGTTTGAGTCTCGGTAGGCAATCTGACCTTTGGGAATCTTATTCTCCCGGACAAAATCGAAGTTCAAGTCTTTACTCGTTTCTTATAACGATAAAAGGTAAACTACGGTTACACCTATTATCTAATAAGGACCTCGTAAAGAGGGGCAGCTGTGAACACCCAATTTTGCCCGGGTTAATTAATTTGTTCGCTAAGTAATCAAAAAAAAAAAGGAAAGAAAAATTAAGTGGGCTTTGGCCCATAATCCCATTTTTGTTTAACCCACTTAAAAGCCCTTTTCTTGTTCAAAAAAAAAAAAAAGAAAACGAAAATAAAAAAAATAATAATAACAGCAGACTCAATTCAAAAATGGATGATACGTAGGTTTTGTTTTTTCTTCTTTTGGAGGTCTTCTCCTCTTTCTTTCTCCCTTTTCTTTTGTTTTCTTTTGCTTTATTTCCTTTTCCCCCTAAGCAGCACCAGCAGTGGCCATGGTACACTGCTCTCCTCCCTGTAGCACCACCAAGCAGAGGGACAAAAGCTGATTTGCTCCCTCTTGAGGTACCCATTTCCTCAGCCAGCTAACAGAAAATTTTGGCATCATTCTCCTATGTTTTTTTGCCTATAAATTCAACCTCTCACAGGGAATAGAGGAGGATTTTTCGGGGGGGAGAAGAAAGAAGGAGAACAAATGAGAATCAAAAAAACACATAGAGCTCCAAAAAAATAATCAGAATCCTCTACCCACCTCCATCCTCAACTAAAATCCATTCCCCCTTGTCCTTCAACACCCAATACATCCCAAGCCATGCCTCCACAAGCCTTCATCAAGCCAAGCCAAGGTACCACCATACCCAAGCTCCCCTTCACCTACAACAACCAGAAAACATAAACACATTTCAACTTCAAGACCATCCATTCATTTCATTCCCTAATATAAATTTCCAGTCACACAAAATACAACAAAACACACACACACAAAACAACAGCAGCAGCAGCAGACAGAACTGGGAAGGGGTGCTTCCACCGCCGCCGCTCCACCGTGTCCACTGCAGCATCCCCGCCGTCCAGACATCGCGAACTCATCGCAACGGCCGCCACGCTCCATGGTGCTCCCATGCTCCACCACCTTAGCACCGCATCCCAGATCAAACCCACACGGTCCAGAGAGCCACCGTAGCAGCACCTCCCACCAGTAGACGCACCACCACGTCCTCCGTTCACCATTTCAGGCCGCGACCACCACCGGTCCAAGCTCCGCCCAGCCGCGTGACGCCGTCTGCCTCTGCCACGAGCACCACCGCCCAGCCAGCCGCGCCGCACGAGCCCCTCTCCCCTGGTCTCTTTCTCTCTCTCGTGATGGCTTGGGGGGAAGGCAGAAGCCTTCCCCTTTCTCTCAGCTTAACCCCCTTTTCTCTTTCCCCTTTTATTTTCTTTTCTCTATTTTTTCCTTTTGTTCTAGGTTCTGGGCTGTGTTTGTTTATGATTGGGCTTGGCTCATGAAGTTTGTTGTGATAGAAAAAATTGTTCAAAAGTGAAAAGTGGAAAAATAATAATGGCTTTCAAAGAAATTCACGCAACAATCTACGACGTTGGTGTATGAATTTTTTTTCATCCTCAAGTGTCGCATGAATTGTAAGGGTTATCGTATAGTTTTGCTATCTTTAATCCCGTGCAAAAGTGAATTCTTCTTTAAGTAAAATATTTTAAAAATTCGCGCGACAATTTATGACGTTGATGTATGGTCTCCCATCCTCAAGTGTCATAAGAATTGTAAAGGCTTATCGTATAGCACTGCTATCTTTAACCTTGTGCAAAAGCGAGCCAGTTTTGAAATAAAATCCTTTTTCGAAATCGAATCCTTTCCCAAAAAAACTAAAATCAACCAACCAATCAAATTTTTTCTATTAAGAACTACGTGGCTTTGAGTTTTCCATCGCACCGGGGAATACGTAGGAGCAGAATAATCATTCTGTCAAGCCAAAATTTTATTTTCTTCCTTTTGTGGTTATTTCTTTTTTTGTTTTAAAAATGGGGTAAAATAATATTTTCAAAGGTTATTAAAAATTTGCACGATTAACTTGGGGTACCGTTCTTAGAACGGGTGACGTAGGGTGCTAACACCTTCCCTACTCATAACCGACTCCCGAACTCAAATCTCTGTCTTTTCTTTAGGACCAGTTTTCCTTAAATAATTGGGTTTTCCAAAGTTCTCCCAAAATAAAAATTTTGGTGGCGACTCCTCTGTTTTTTTTTACCCCCCTTTTTTCGCGGCGCCCGGACGGGACGGTCGCGACATACGCGACTCGGGCAAAATTCCAAATTCGGGAACCCTAAGTTCGCTACGCGAATAGTTTTCGTTTAGCGGAACATACAGACTCTTCATTTTGGTATCAGCAGATTCGCTACGCGAGATGGCATCGCCTCGCAAACCAGGGAGGCTATTTTTTTTTATTACCCAGTTTAGCTAAGTGAACGTGGTTCGCCTCGCGAACCAGAGAGGTGGATTCTGGGTGCCCCAGATTCGCTGAGCGAAAGTGATTCGCCACGCGAACCAGAGAGGTGGCATTTTTTCTGCCCTGTATTTGCTGAGCGAAAGTGTTTCGCGTCGCGAAAAAGACAGAGGCCAGTTTTTGGATCTGCTATATTCGCATAGCGAACCGCTTGGATAGAGCAAACTTTTTTTTTTTTGAAATGAAATCATGAAATGCAAGAAACAGTGCAAAACTTGAAACTCAATTCCTACTCTAGATGCAACTAACTACATGGTATGCATAAAAGGATATAGAATTGGGTGGCCTCCCAATAAGCACTTGTTTAACGTCCCGAGCCTGACCCAATGCCCCCGAAGGGGCTACTTCAGATTCCACTCGGCTTCATCTTTGGCAAACTCACCCCCCATATAGGGTTTGAGTCTTTGGCCATTGACTTTGAAAGTTCTTCCTTCCTTCGGATTATGCAATTCCACAGCTCCATGTGGAAAAACACGAGATATGACAAAAGGTCCACACCACCGGGACTTCAGCTTAATCGGAAATAGCTTGAGCCTAGAGTTGTACAAGAGTACACTTTGGCCTGATTCAAAACTCTTGGGCACAATATGCTTATCATGCCATGCCTTTGTTCGCTGTTTGTAAATGAGCGCATTTTCATACACTTGCAATCTAAACTCATCCAACTCATTTATCTTCAGCAATCTCTTCTCACCGGCTTCTTTACAGTCAAAGTTCAACGCCTTATTGGCCCAAAACGACCGGTGTTCCAACTCAATTGGAAAATGACAAGCCTTCCCATAGACTAGTTGGTATGGGGAGCAACTAATAGGAGTTTTGAAAGCTATCCTGTACGCCCAAAGCGCATCATCTAATTTCTTGGACCAATCCTTCTGAGAAGCATTGACTGTTTTTTCCAGGATTCTCTTCAACTCACGGTTGGACACTTCCACTTGACCGCTTGTTCGTGGATGGTATGGAGTGGCTACCCTGTGATTGACCCCATACTTCGCAAGTACATAGTCCAGCTTCTTAGTGCAAAAATGTGACCCTCCATCACTGATTATGGCTCTTGGAACACCAAACCGTGCGAAAGTGTTCTTCCGCACAAATTCAGTGACAACCTTCGAATTGTCAGTTGTTGTTGCTACAGCTTCCACCCACTTGGACACATAGTCCACCCTCACTAAGATGTACTTGTATGAGAACGAGGGTGGAAACGGTCCCATGAAATCTATGCCCCACACATCAAAGATCTCTACCACCATGATGCCATTTAAGGGTAACTCATGCCTTTTGGAGATGTTTCCAACTCTCTGACAACGGTCACACCTTTCCACATATGTCCTTGCATCTTTGAAGATGGTAGGCCAATAGAATCCACTTTGGAGAACTTTTTGAGTTGTCCTTTCGCCTCCAAAATGGCCTCCATATTCGGAACCATGACAATGCCACAAGATGTCCTCCACTTGAAACTGTGGAACACATCTCCTTAGGAGTCCATCCGCACAATGTCTAAACAAGTACGGATCCTCCCACACATAGAACTTGGCATCGCTGAAAAACTTCTTCCATTGTTGCCAAGTGAGGTCTTCAGGAACGATCTTACTAGCCTTGTAGTTTGCCAAATCGACGAACCAGGGAGGAGAAACTTCAGTTACATCATAAAGTTGTTCATCCGGGAACTCCTCCCGAATAACTAATCGTTTCTCCTCCTCGTCCAGGTTAAGCAACCTGGAAAGATGGTCCGCCACTCCATTTTCTGATCCGTTCCTGTCTTTTATCTCCAGATCAAATTCTTGTAGCAACAAAATCCAACGGATTAGTCTAGGCTTGGCATCCTTTTTGGTCATCAGGTGCCTGATTGCAGCATGATCAGTAAAAACAATAACCTTAGATCCAATGATATACTGTCTAAACTTGTCCAGAGCATACACAACTGCTAAAAGTTCTTTTTCAGTGGTGGAATAGTTCAGTTGTGCATCATCTAAGACCTTGCTAGCATAGTAAATCACATGGACTAACTTTTCAACTCTTTGTCCTAAGACAGCCCCTATTGCAAAATCACTTGCATCACACATAATTTCAAAAGGATAGTACCAGTTAGGGGCAGTGATAACAGGGGCTGTGATCAGTTTATGCTTTAATGTTTTGAATGCATGCAAACATGAATCATTAAAAACGAAGGATACATCCTTGCCCAATAGGTCACACATGGGCTTAGCGATCTTGGAGAAATCACGAATGAATCTCCTATAGAATTCGGCATGCCCGAGGAAACTCCGGATCCCCTTCACATCCTTCGGAGGTGGTAATTTCTCAATCACCTCCACTTTTGCTCTATCCACTTCAATTCCCCTCGAAGAAATTTTATGCCCCAACACCACACCTTCCTTCACCATGAAATGGCATTTCTCCTAATTAAGGACAAGGTTGGTGTCTTGGCATCTCTGCAGTACACAGGCCAAATTCTCCAAGCAGTTATCGAAAGATGACCCAAAGACGGAGAAATCATCCATGAATATTTCAATGAATTTCTCCGCCATATCTGAGAAGATGGCCAGCATGCACCTCTGGAATGTTGCTGGAGCGTTGCACAAACCAAAGGGCATTCTTCTATATGCAAAGACCCCGAAAGGACAAGTGAAAGCCGTCTTCTCTTGATCTTGTGGATCCACGATGATCTGGTTGTAGCCGGAATATCCATCCAGAAAACAATAATAGGCATGCCCGGCTAACCTTTCCAGCATCTGATCAATGAAAGGGAGGGGGAAACGATCCTTACGAATGGCATCGTTCAATTTTCTGTAGTCTATGCAAACTCGCCACCCTGTGATAGTTCTCGTTGGTATCATCTCATTTTTTTCGTTAACCACCACAGTAGTGCCCCCCTTCTTGGGTACCACATGAACAAGACTTACCCATGCACTGTCTGAAATTGGGTTAATGATCCCCGCATCTAAGAGCTTCATCACTTCCTTGCGCACTGCTTCTTTCATGACTGGATTAAGTCTTCTTTGAGGTTGGACTATCGGCTTGTAGTTTTCTTCCATTAAGATCTTGTGAGTGCACAAAGTGGGACTGATGCCTTTTAAATCAGAGATCTTCCACCCTATGGCAGATTGGTGGTTCCTGAGTACCCTTAAGAGCTTTTCTTCCTCATCAGTCTTTAAGTCCTTGCTGATAATTACCGGATAGTGTCCCTCCTCACCCAAAAATGCATACCTTAGGTGAGTAGGGAGTTGTTTAAGTTTCGGCTTTTGCACTTCTTCGACTTTTCCATCCTTCGGAAGCTCTTCGATCAGTGACTCTTCTTTTGGTACAATTGGCAGTGCATCCATTTGTCGCTCAATCTCTAAAATTTCTGCACTGTCCAATTCCACTAATTCTTCAGTACCCTGGGATTTTACCATCGCTTTTTCAAGTGATGAACCATGGTTTCCAGTAGTAGCAAGTGACTGAACTAAAGGTTCAACCACATCAATACTGTAACAACTTTCCTTCTCTATCGGGTGCTTCATTGCATTAAAAACATTGACGACCATTGTTTCATCGTGCACCCTTAGAGTCAGTTTACCCTGCTGGACATCACTTAATGCTCTTCCAATAGCCAAAAATGGCCCACCCAATATAAGCGGAATCTGAGCATCTTCGTCAATATCAAGAATCACAAAGTCAGCAGGAAAAATGAACTTGTCGACTTTAACTAGCAAATCCTCAACCACCCCAAAAGGGTATTTAATTGACCTATCTGCTAGTTGAAGGGACATCATCGTATTCTTCACCTCTTTAATGCCAAGTCTTCGCATCATAGACAAAGGCATCAAATTAATACTCGCTCCCAAATCACAAAGAGCCTTGCCAAATGTTAGCTCCCCAATAGTGCAAGGAATACTAAAAGACCCCGGATCCTTCAATTTTGGTGGTAGCTTCCTTTGCAGGATGGCGCTACACTCTTCAGTCAAGGCAACCGTTTCTTCATCATTCAACTTGCGCTTCTTCGAAAGCAACTCTTTCATGAATTTAGCATAAGCTGGCATTTGCTCTAGTGCTTCCACAAAAGGTATATTAATTTGAAGCTTGCGGAATATATCCAGAAACTTAGAGAATTGCTTGTCTTGTGCTGGCTTCTTCAATCTTTGAGGGTAAGGTACTTTCATGAATGAGGGGAGATCCTTTGCTTCAACAACTTTCTTCCTGGCAAATTCCGGATCCACAAATTTAAAGTTCTCATGCTTCCCCTTCCCCTTTTCTGATTCTTCAAAGATTTCTGTAGCAATTCTGTTCTCTTCCTTTGGCAATTCAGTATTTGACTCTTCCTCATGTTTCTCTTCCTCCACCAAGGAATTTATCTTAGGGTCCACCACTTTGCCACTTCTTGTAGTTATGGCATTGCAATGGTCCTTAGGATTATTCTGGGTATTACCAGAGAAAGTACCAGGAGCTCGCTCGTCTAACTTCTTAGACAAATTAGATATCTGCCTTTCTAAATCATGAATAGAAGCCTGAGTGTGAGTTGACAATTTATCAATGGTTGCATTAGTTGAAGCATTACTCGAACTAATAGAGGCAGATAATGCGGCATTTGACTTCTCAAGAGCTATCTCCCAATCTGACTTCCCCCTTTGAGTTAGCACTTGTTGATTTGGAGGAGTAAACCTAGGAAGAGCTTGATTGTTGGATGAGGTACCATATTGTTGCTTCTGCTGCCCCTAAGTATCACTGTTACTCCATGAGAAATTTGGGTAATTCCTCCACCCTGGATTATAAGAATTGGAGTTGGGGTTGTTCTGCTGCCTTGGATAGTCGTTCCTAGGCTTGTTGTCATAGAAATTATGGCAGGCATCAACATGTTCCTCTGAAAAATGGCCACTCAAACAAACTGAACTATCATGCTCCCCATTGCAATACCCACAAATGATCGGACGATCACTGATTGCGTTGACCGATTTCTTGGAAAGAGCGAGATTCTGAAGTAGAAGCTTGTTTTAAGCTACAACTGCTTCGTATGTATTAACATCCACTTCATACACACCAGACTTCTTGGGATGAACAATGCGATCATTCCCCCTATTCTGATAATTATTGTTGGCCATCCTCTCCAGCAATTCCCAAGCATCCTCCGCTGATTTAGCCATAACAAATCCACCAGCTGCTGCGTCGCAATGCTGTTTAATACTTGGAAGAAGCCCATTATAAAAGAATCTTGCTTTCCTCCATAAGTCAAAGAATGAACTTGGGCATCTACGCAAGAGTATGTTATATCGCTCCCAAGCCTCATTCAATGACTCTCCTTCTTGTTGTCTGAAAGCATGAATAGCATTCTGCAAAGTTGCAGCCTTCTGAGGAGAGAAAAATCGGGTCAAGAACTTATGCGCCATCTCATCCCAGGTGGTGATACTTCCGCGATTCATGTAATCAAACCAATCTCGAGCTCTATCCCTAAGTGAGAAGGGAAAAGCTCTCAATCGGTAGGCGTCATCAGAAACACCTTACTGCTTGGAAATAGCCAGAATCTCCAAGAATCTTGTGATATGCCTGTGAGGGTCTTCGTTGTCTCGCCCATCAAACTGATTTTGGAGAATCAAATTGATCACATTGGGCTTGATTTCAAAAGAGTTTGCCTCAATAGCTGGCCTCACAATAGTTGAACTACAATCCTCCACTCTTGGATGAGAGTAATCCATAAGTGGCCTGCATGGTGGTGGGTTTGCCATTACTTCAATTTCTTCAAATTCAATTTCTTCAATCACAGGAGGGTTAATTGTTGCTATCCTGTTTCTTGCCTTAGTTGCTTTCCGAGTAGATCGACAATGTCTTTCGATTTCAGGGATATAGACCAAGTCTTCAGGATCAAATTTACCTCGCATGCACAAACAAACCACCACAAAGAAGCTCCAACCAAGGTTAGAAGTTCAAGAAAAATATAAAAATGAAATTAGAAACAAAGTTCAAAGTAGTGATATCTTTTGATACTACTGATATTGGTTATGCCAATCCCCGGCAACGGCGCCAAAAACTTGATGGACAAAATTAGCAAGTGTTCCAATTTGTCGCAAGTAATAGGAACTGAAGAGTTCCGAGTATCGATATCAGGGATTGGGGTGACCAATTACCAATTCTCAATCTCAATAACTATTTGAACGTCCAATATTTGAGTTGGAATTCAATGATTAAATAAATTGAATAATTAAAAATAAGAACTTCAATGATAAAATGCAAGAATGAAAGATGTGTTTACTCAAGTTGAGAAAGCTCTAGGGCTCTGATTTCACCGATCTATGAATTTGAATTCTCACAGACAAGAATCCATCTTCATATACGAACTCCGGTTTGGCGCGAGTGTGGCATCAATCCTAATTTCTAATCATATTCTAATATCAACCAAGAACCCTAATGTAATTTCAATGTCTCTTGGTCAAGCTTTTATGAAATTTATTCCTTGAAACCTAATTCCATATGTCTATGTAAATTAGGAATTAAGAAACTCCTTAAGTTCTAGGTTCTCTATAGCAGTTGCATAAGATTAACATGATATGTCTATCTATATCAACCCTATGGTTTTTCCTCGATGCTCTAGACACGTATATCTCCTGTCGGTATCAATACAATTGGCTAATCATTCAATTATATTTGCAACTATAATCAAAAGCAATAAGATTGGGAGAAAAACCTAAAAGAGATAAAAAGAAATCAGAAATTAGCCATACTATTACCAAACCATTGTAAGCGGTTACATCGTCACCCTAGAATAGGGAACTTAGTTCATGATGCTCGAAGATATTCCAACTTGATTTGATTGAAATCCAACATACACCATCATGTTCATAATCTCTAAATTTCTCTCTCAAAAATTGGGAAACGCAGTTTAAGAAGAATGAAATCAATGAATGAATGAATGAATCCCGTTTTCATTAGGCGTAAAGCCTAAATGCAATTCTGGACGCACGATTCGCTAAGCGAATCCCAGTTCGCTACGCGAATTTAAGAAATCAGGCCCAGCCCATGATCAGTCATTCGCTAAGCGAATTTACATTCGCTCCGCGAATGCCTTCTTCCAGCAACTTCTGCTTCTCTCCCTTCACTTCTTCTTTGCTTCCAAAGCTTTACTTTGTTCACTATCATTGAGTACCTGAAAGCATAAATACCCAATTACAAATAATTGACTCTAAAATATAGAAAAACGCTAAAACAACCTAAAAAGACTCAAAACACAACTTAAAGACGAACAAAGGCAAATCTGGGCAAAAACCGAGAATTAACTCAACAATAATCATCCAATCAATTAGTAAACCGTAGTTAAAACTAGATAAACCAATGGATTATCAGGCCCTTGCTAGTTCGTCTTGAGCAGAAAAAGTTCCCTCCAAAGAAGATCTATCATAATCTCATTGAGGACAAGGCATTTCAATGGTGTCACTATAATGTTGGCAGACATATGATACTCCTTAATGAAGAAAAGGAAGGCTGCAAAACCACTGAGGAAAGAAGATCAAGGACTTATGGTATGGAGAACATTTTTCTTGACCGCGATATCAAATTCATTCCAAGCTATCCCTCAGCCTGGAAGGAATACTCTGATGTCAGGGACTTCTTACCATATTACGCTGTCAAAAAGGAGTGTGATATGTCACGAGAAACTAAGATCCATCACAATCTGCCAAAGAAATTTTGGAGCAGAAGTTCTAAAACAAGAGTAGGAGTTGTTCCTCCTCAAGCTTGTCCAAGAATTCCAATTCTGGATCCCAACAAAAACACAAAGATGGAAGAAAAAGGCTTGAAACATGGACGCTACCTTATAGAACTGCTTTTGATCCTCTCTTCTGGACTAGGCCAAGAGATGACTCACAAGAGTTAGCTCATATATGGAAAAAGGATCCCTCTAAAAGATATTATCCAGATGCTCAGACTTACTGGGAAAACTACATCTGGATATGTACCAAGGAAGCTTCAACGTGTGGTCTATCGGACGAAGAAAAGAGAAAAATTCGCATATTCAGAAGACAGTTCAAACTCTTTGAGGTTGATTTTATGATTCTGGATTGGCATCCCTCTGTATCCAACAGATGTTCTTCCTGGACCAAAGCCTAGATGGAGACAAGAAAGTAGATATGATGATGCTGAGATCATCCTTGAGGTACTTCCTCCACCACCTAAGCATATTGTGCAAGAGGATTCTCTTCTTAAAGCACCTGTTCCTGTCATCCCTAAAGAAACTGAGGACACAGAGATTGTCTATGAGGACCCTTATCCTGAAGAGCAAGCTGAGCATGTTGCATAATCAAAACCTCCTAACAGTAATGCATCCTGATGATCCATCACTGTCCAATGCTCTAAGTGTGATTCCTGACTAGCAGAATCTTGAGGTAACTAAGGCCACTGCTGAAAGCTCTGTCTCTGATATTCCTCCTGAGTTTCAAGAGTTCATCCAACGGTCCATTGAGGCAAAAAATGCAATTCTGCTACAACAGATTGCGACCATGTTTCAGAACTTTCTCCCTAAACCTCCTCCTCCTCCTCCTCCACCTTCTTCAAAATCTTTCTTTTTACAATTTTTTTTTCTGACAATGATGGTTGTATCTCTCTTTTGTCTGATGACAAAAAGGGGGAGAAAGGGAATATAATTTGATTAGCAATATTTGTCTTGATATATTTGTCTCGTTCATGTTAATCTGACTCATTGCTTGTAGATATATTTCTGACAATATTTGTCTTGATATATTCTGGGCTTCTTAGCTGAGACGACCCGCGGTCCCATTGGAGAAACTAAGATATTTAATTAAGCCTTAAACCATATTATAATGTTAACGCGCTTTATTACGACGGAACATAGCTGAAAGATCAAAACGTGATAACAAAATTATATTAAGGCTATGCCAAAATACTCATATATCAGAGTAACGCAGTTCAAACGTAAAGTATATACATGCATCAGTTGTCCTGTCAGTAGGCTTACAGTAATATTGTATACATACAAAGTGCATTAGTACAGACTAAAATCAAAATACATAAAAAGGCCTCAAGAAAGCTCTCTGGCTAACCACAATCACTGCCCAACCTCTCGAGGCTAGGGTCCGTGACTCGTCCTCCGGCGTCAGGATCGTAAGGAATGCCATCTAGCTCCTCAGCAATTGGTTCCTCCTCAGGGTCTTTCCATAAAATAAAGTAAACACACAGAGAAAACACAGGGAGAAAAGAAATATGCATCATCAAATATGGGAGAGGGGCATTAGTACAGCATATATACATGCAGCCACAACACTTAGAAAACATACAACACAACGACACCCATCTCTTGAGTCATACAGCACAACCACCTCAAATTTCAATCTCTCAGGTAAACCTATAAGAGGGATACTAGTCCTTATGTATATGCTGACTTCCTTATATACATGTCGGCCGATACATCATGTCCCCAGTCGGACATCCCCGTCGGGATAACATCACGTCCCCAATTTGACATCCTCTTAAGGATAAAAAAAAATGCACCATGTCCCCCATTGGACATCCGGCCTCGGGATTAAAAACATCACGTTCTCAATTGGACATCCCTCTTTGGGATAAAATGTTGTGGTATGAAATGCTATTATATGCAACACACATCCATCATAGGTTGATACCAGGACCTCACACCTAAATCACTCGGCCACGACCAAGATGCACTACATCCAAATCAACATCATCATCAACATCAACATCACGACGCCATGCATCTACGAGCCAATACTCCATGGTCAGGACCATGACGGTATGAACCCGAACAACATCACAACTCACCATACTTTCATCAACAATCATCCATCCAATCACAATAATATATCACAACAGTGATTATGGCAATACAATGTCATCACGATGACAGACAGACAGCTAATCACACAGACAGTTCAACATAACAGATTAACAGATAAGCACATAAACAGTTCAACACATCAATCTTAATCTATCACATCATCTAGATTAGCATCTTAGTGGTGATAGCCCCAAAGTACCTGCATCTAGGGTCCAGGCACTTTGTCCAGGGATTAACATCTAGTAGGGTTTAAGGTTCCCCTACACATGTATACATTCTATACTAAGCTTGCCTTCCTAACCAAAGCAGTTCTTTTCTCCCCACTTGAATTTGCTACGCATGTGCGCCTTCCCGCACTAGCTCCTGAACACTGCTCCGCAGCTTTCAGTCGTATATGCTTTTGAATGATTGAATGCCATCTGATCCTTCACAACAGATCTCAACCACAAATCAATCAAAATCCAACAAACTTATCAAATTCTCACACACTAGGGTTCGGCCTCTTATTTTTAAAATAGGCTAGAGGTGTTAAAATTCGACCAACTCTTGGATCAATGATCCTTAAGCATGCACAAACAACACTAGAGTAAGTCTTTTTACTCAAAAATGGAATCAAAAACCTATGATTTCAACATACTTAGGGTTCGGCCCTTTTTTTCCAAATGATCTAGATAGCTCTTTTGGTTTCAATCTCTTGGATTATGATAGAAGAGGATGAAACTAGATCATAGAAATTGGTTTGACATTAAAAGGATTTTTCTACAATTTTCTAGAAATTTTTGAAGTTTAAGCTTCAAAGTTGGAAAAAGCTTGAAACTCATGATTTTAATGGAGGAAAGATGAAGTTTAAGAGCTCAAGGATGAAGTTCATACCTCCTTAATGTTAAGGACGAGCAAAGGATCAACTTTGCTTCAAAACTTCTTTGAAGAATCTTAAGAGGATTTGAGAGAAAGTGAAGAAGAAAAAGAGAAGAAGAAGAAGAAAATGGAGAGGATGAGATGAAGGAGGGGGCGTGGGAAGAGAGAAAGGGAGAGATAAGGAGGTTAAAAATTTTCACATAAGGGTAGTTTGGTCATTTCATCATGGTTTAATGGTAATTTCATGGAAACTCAAGGGCGTTTTGGTCATTTTGCGTCCAGATATTTTCTAAAAACCATCATGACACTGGCACGTTTTCTTGGGTGATGTGACCTAAGGTGACTTCATGATTATCCGTTTGCGGGTCCCGTTAAATCCATACGCGGCTCCGTTTGTCCCTCGATTCGAGTTTTCGCTCGAATAGTTTATTAGTATTCTGATTTTTAAGGCGCGAAACCAATTTTAGCAAAAAGGTAGGAAACGTGATTATAAGACTAACTGTCTCGTTCACGAGTCCAAATTAGGTCTTCAGAGTAGTAAAACACTACTGTCAGTGAAAAACGCAGACCGGGCTCCGTCTGAGTTTTTGACCCAAATTTTAACCATAGCTTCCTACGATAGCGTAGAGCTTGACTATGGCCTCGGTTGATTTTATTTCACTCTCTAGACCCTCCAATAAAATACAAACACATAAATACTGTGTAATTAATATTAGAAAGCTTTTAAAAAGAATGGGGTGCTACGTTAGCTCTCTAGAAGACTTTGTTCTATCAAATTAGTATGTTTTGTCATCATCAAAAAGGGGGAGATTGTTGCAACCAAAGTGGTTGTAGCCCATTAATCCCTTGAGTTTTGATGTTAACAAAAGTCTAATTTAAGAGAACAAAGATTGTGTTGTGGACTAATGCTTTATCTTAAGCATGCAGGAAAATCTAAGTCAAAAGACAATATAAGTCCAAAGACTTACAACCCGTCCAAGAAATTAATCCTCGCTCTGTCTGCTCTATAAACTCTCAACATTGTATCTGAGTCCAAAGACTCTTTCTATCTTTCGATTAGACGCTCTCTTTAGTAAAGTCCAATGACGTATGCTTTTAAAGTATTTGAATCTATTATTCAATGTGTAAACGCTTGTATCCTATGGATAAACATTCTCTGTAACCTTCGTACCGTCAAAAAAGCTGATGCCAATCCTTCCCTGACACAAAATAATTTGACTATCTCCGAAAGGAATGACAAAAGGTAACTTTTGAGTACAAGGAAAAGATGTCAGTCTTATTTCAAGTTACCAAACTTGATAGTCTACTTTGCTGATCAGAAGCCTCAACAAGCTATCAGACTCAACGGACTAACGCATTTAATGCTTAATCAGAACGAATTCTTTTCCAACCGTTGAAAACTGAAGTTGATCAAGACCAGAAGGCTATAAATATCTCTTCTCTTGAAGATGCAAACTAGTGATATAAAACTGAACTTGAGAAAAATACAAGCATACAAGAAAACAAGTTACCAAGAGAAAAATCTAAGCTTACAAGTTTACTCTGATTTTAAACTTTCTTATCACTCTCTGCGAGGAGTTTTGCTTTAGATTTCTAAGCTTTGTTTCAAATTCTCACTCTTAATGAGTTAGTTGAACAACAAATCTTTTCAAACCTTATTTGGTTGAGCCTGAAGAGGCTTGTTTAGAAAGAATAATTGAGCCTGAAGAGGCTTGACTGTAAAAGAATACTTAGTGTGCCTGACAATGTGTTGAATACTTGTAACAAAAGGTTTTTGTTATAGTGGAGAAAACTCTCAGGTAGAGAGGACTAGACGTAACTCTTTAGTGAAGAGTGAACTAGGATAAATTCCTTGTGTTCGTTTTTCTTTCCCTTATCTTTACTTTAGTTTGTTTTAGACTAACCCCTTGGGATTGAATTGCCTTTTTATCATGCTTATTTTATTTGCTTTACTCCTTTCAAGATAGCGTCCAAATTGTACGTTGGAAACGTTCTTTACATCTGCTGCTATCCTTTTATCGTCCAACCTTTGTGCAAATTTATATATCTGCTTGCGAAAATGTTTAAAAACATAAGAAACACAATTCAACCCCCTTCTTGTGTTTCAAACAGGTTCCTTCACTTAATGTCATTATAGTCCATACAAATACCAACAGAGGGACGAATTTGATTAACTTTCTGCAATTCCAAGGATCATTTTGGAATACTCATAATGTGGGGGACTAAATTGATATGATGCCACAATTTTAGGGACCAGATTGAGTATTTACTCGAAAAGTAACACTTAGGCCAATATTGTAAACGTTGGTATTTATAAGGGACTAGTTTGTTATAAAAAAAAGTTAAGGGACCAAATTGAACAAAACAATTATTTTAAGGGACCAAAAATGTAATTTTGCCTAAATTTTTACTCTTTTAATTATGACAGTGTTTTCAAATTTAGAAATCTCAAACACAAAATAATCATGCGATGATTTTTCGTTTCAAATACTACACGAGTCGCTCTTTTAATTTGTTATTTTCTATATTTAAATATAAATATTCTTTCAAAATAGTGTAAAATATTCATCCCCACACATAATACGTCTGTGTCGCACGTATACAAGATCTAGTTGAATATAGTTTCAAATAGAATAGATTTATAAAAGCAACTGAAACTAAGCGTTCTGCCGACACAAAAGAGAGATTATAATCGTCGTTTTAACGGTAAGGTGTGTGTTTGAACTAACTACGAAAATTAATTATTTCAATAATTGATTATAGATATAATCAATTATTATTATAATTGATTATAATAGATTCAGTTTTATGTTTTTTGAATATGTTGTTGAAAAATGATTTTAAGATAGTCTATTTTATCTGGGTTGTATAAAAAAATCACATTTATATAATAAATTATAAAAAGGGTGTGAAGTAATTGTATAATTTAGAGTGCGTTTGTTTAAGATTATTTGATTACAAAAATTATTTTTTTAGTTAAAAATCATTTTTAGTGGTTTTAATTGTGTTTGTTTAAGATTTTTTAAGAAATCATTTTTAAAAAAAAATTATTTTTATTACTAAAACGAGAAGTTATTCCTATTAGCTTCTCACTAAAATCTGATTCTATCGAGGAGAGAGAAGATATGTTTATTATATATTATGAAAAAATGATTTTCATATATTTTCTAAATTATTTTATATGAAAATCATTTTTTCATAATCTGCAACAAACTGGCCCTTAATAATACTTGTTTGATAATTAGTTTTGTAAGGGTGAAATGAAAATAATGTTATTAGTTTCAAAATAATCTAATAATTTTTTAAATAAACTTTAAACTTATCTAACAACATATTTTTTCTCAAGAAAACAATTATTTTACAATTGAATCAATTTACCTAAATATTACTACCTTCTACTAAAAAATAACTTATACTATGTAGAACAATTGTTTGAGTAAGAATTAATCTTACCCAAAACATACTAACATGATCATATGGGACAATCCAACTTTCCTTTTCATTGAGTCTGTTTGGAAAAACTGAAAAAAATAGATTATGTTGATAATCGATTATAATCAGAATCTGTTTTTGTCTGAATATATTTGTAAAAAAGCGATTTTAAGATAATCTATTTCGTTTAGAGTGTGTTTGAGAAAGCTGAAAAAAATAGATTATGCTGATAATAGATTATATATATAATCGATTATATATTGTGGTAATCGATTGTAATCGGAATCTATTTTTGTTGGGTATGTTTGCTGAAAAGTGATTTCAAATTAATCTATTTTGTTTGGGTGGAGCAAAAAAATCACTTTTATAGAGTAAATTACGAAAAAAATATATGAAGTTATTTATATAATTTAATAATATTTGTTTGGAAGTTAGTTTTATAGGGATAAATAGGAAAGAGAGTTTTGGGATTGAAAAATAATCAAATCACAACAATTTTAAGTTAAAACAAATTCGCTGACCTAAAACAAATTTTTTCCCCAAAAAAGCTTTTTTATAAATTTAAGCTAATTGTCAAACATGATAGATTATATATGAAATAGTCTTTTAGCAAAAAAATAGGTAAAATAGGGAAAATCAATCTTTCCTGGGATAAAAATAACTTCTCTTTTTTAAAAGAATACTTTTTTAAAAAATTAAACTAAATCTCAAACACATTAGATTGTATATGATTTTGAGCATGTTTGGGAAATATTATTTTTTCTCTTTTTAGCCGGTTTTTAGCTAAAAAGTTGTTTCATACATAGTATGTGTTTGGATCAGCTGCGAAAATTTGATTATTTTAATAATCGATTATATAGATAATCGATTATTGTTATAATCGATTATAATAGAATCAATTTTATGTTTGGATGTGTTTGCTGAAAAGCGATTATAAGATAATCTATTTCGTTTGGATTGTGTAAAAAAATCACTTACATATAGTTAATTACTAAAAAGGGTATGAAGTTATTTATATAGTTTTATAATATTTGTTTGGTAGTTAGTTTTGTAGGGATGAAATAGGAAGAATGTTATTGGTTTCAAAATAATCTAACAACTTTTTAAATAAGTTTCAAACTTCTAGCTTATCTAAAAACAATTTTTTCTCATAAAAACAGCTGTTTTGAAATTTAATCAGTTTATCCAAACATACCAACTTCTACTAAAAAATAACTTTTATCATGAAAAACAGTTGTTTGGATAAGAAATAATCTTACCTAAACACCCTCATAATCTATCATATTTGATAATTAGCTTAAATTTATAAAAAAAAAATTTTGGGAAAAAAGTGTGTTATATCATCTAATTTGTTTTATCTTAAGATTATTATGATTTGATTATTTTTCATTCTCAAAACTCTCTTTCTTATTTATCTCTACAAAACTAATTTTCAAACAATTATTATTAAATTATATAAAAAATTTCATACCATTTTTTATAATATACTATATAAAAGTGATTTTTTTACCTTCTAAATAAAATAAATTATCTTAAAATTATTTTTAAACAAACATACCGACATAAAAACAGATTTCAATGGTTATCACAATAATAATCTATTATACATATGTGGGAAATTATGTATGCCAAACAGCTGAATCGGAATAAGCATCTGTCCCAAACTTGTTTTTTTCCCCTACATTTTTGGGTTCTGATTCTGAATCCCAGGCCCTCATACCCGACCTCCTCGCCTCCCACGCACGCTCCCAGAAATTGAATTCTTCCTTGCAGCACTAACACCCAGGCCCCAGCCTCCCACGCCATCGACGGTCATCGGCGCCATCTCTCACCGTAGCTCCGCCGTCTCGTCGCTGCTGTACTGCTGGAGAACTTCGTCACTTAACAGGTAGGTGTGGTTAGAAAACCCCTCTTTGCTTCCCTTTCTGTTGATTCTGAAATCTTAACTGAAGAATTTCCCTTTTCTCCCCTCCTTTTGTGTTTTTTGAAATCTGAACTGAATTCACGGTTAATTATTGTGTTTGTTTGTTGATGGTTTTGGAAATACTCACCATATATTACCATACAAATCTGGTATATATACTTCATAATAAAGTGTTCGGATATTGCATACAGATTGATTATTAAATAATAGAGTGTATTCACTTGTGCAGTTCTATGCTTTTTACAATATTTTGTTTTCTCTACAACCAAACTGCCTTTTTCTCTACATCCAACTTGTGCGGTTCTATTCTTCCTTTTCATATTTTTTCATTGACCTAGCTAAGCACCCACGTGAATCAATATTTTGGGCTTTTTATAAATTGTTACTAAAAACCGTTGAGAATTGGTTTCAGCGAAGGCGAGTAACAAGACTTGGTAGATGAAGAAGGAGGTAGTCACTAATAATGGTCGGAGCCGGACCTTCCCGGTCGATCTGAATGTCCCTCGATGGGTTTGCCAGAACTGCCGCAACTCCCTCTGCATCGTCGGTGTTGATTCTTATGCTGACAAGTTCTTCAACGACCCGTCCCGCTCTGGTCAGTTATTGTTTTCTTCCTCCACCTCCCCTAATTATTATTATTATTTAACATTGCTATCATTAATTTTCATTATTTGTTGATTTAATTATTGTTGATACTTGATATTGCTTTAAGTGCTCCAATTATGCGATTCAACTATTCTATATATGAATTTGAGGGTGACTGTCATGTTTTAATCTCTTGGAATATTAGTTGTTGATGAGGCTGATTTTCTGTAAGTAATTTGTAATTTTGTTGCATCTAATGCTTACGTTGAGTAGTTTTAAAACAACATTGCATTCGTCATCTGTAAAATTGGAATACAATTTGGTGGGTGTTTCTTTAGTTATTCAAACAAGAGTGATTATGATGATTTATTCTTAATGAAGAGGCAATGAACGCATGCAGGGATGCAAGGATCATCCATTCATGGTGCCAACAGTGTTCTAAGTACAACTAGAATGGACAATTCGTATGTTGTGTTGCCGAAGCAAAGGCCTCAGGCTCAAGGAATTCCTCCTCGCCCTCGTGGTGGGACTGGTCAGCCTGATGCAGCCCATCCTGGGAAGGCAATGGAAGAGTCATTTGTGGTTGTGGACAAGTCTGAATCTGCTTCTGATGCAAGTGGGGCTCACTCATTGCCCCCCGGGGCTGATCCTGGTAGTCATTTGCAGCCTCAAAACTCTGGGTTTAATTCAACCATTACTGTCCTGAGTCGTGCATTTGAGATTGCCACAACACAGACACAGGTTTACGTAAAGAAACCTATAATTCGTTTTGAAATGTAGATAATAAGTTGGTTTCATAAAATTGATTTTGAGGCAATTGGATTATAGTCTGCATGTTTCTATATGCGTTTCCAGGTTGAACAGCCTTTATGCCTTGAGTGCATGAGGGTATTGTCTGATAAGCTTGATAAAGAGGTTGAAGATGTAAACAGGGACATTGAAGCATATGAAGCTTGTCTTATGCGCTTGGAGGGGGAGGCCAGAGATGTTCTCAGTGAGGCTGATTTTCTTAAGGAGAAATTGAAGGTGCTCTTTAGGTTTACTATCTCAAATGTGTGCATTACTATAATTTCTGTAGGAATCAAACCATGGTGGTAATAACTATGGAGAGAAATCACAGTATCAAACCATAACTGCTCTTAACTAGTTTTTTGGATATACGTGTTTGCTTGCTATATTGGTTTATTCTGAGATATAGTTTTTTAACACTCATTCTAATTTGGAATTGGAAGCATTTCAAATTCCTTGATTGCTTGGAGAAGGGGTGACATCACACCATAATCTATTGCAAACGTTTAGGTATAAGTGTATAACAATACATATGCTGTTGCAACAATAAATACACACCAGGAAAAATTCACTTGGATACTATTTTTGTTGATCCCCATTTCGTTAAAGCTTTCAAGAGCTGTGGGTGACTTGATTTGGCAGCTACACATTTTCATGGAGTTGTTCCAAGATCAGTTGTGTTATATCACTTCTCCCTTCATCTTTTTATCTCTCCTCTGTGGGAGTTATATATGTATACCAAAAAGCCAGCAAGTAAAGTGTTCTTTTTGATATCTATGAGAAATGTATGTTACTCGTTTCAATCTTGAAGTTGAAATGATTGGTTCACAACATCTTCAAATTTCAGAAATATGCTTGTCATTCTTTGTAGTGGAAATTTTGAGTTTTAATCTGAAATATATTTATCCTAAGAAGCACTCCTTTGATTAAAATGATTTTGTATAGTTACCTTCAAGTTTTCTTCCAAAGCCTAATTATTGATTTATTACTTGAATGCTATTCAAGATTGAGGAAGAAGAAAGAAGGCTTGAAGCAGCTATTCAAGATACAGAGAGACAGAATGCTGAAGTAAATACTGAACTGAGGGAACTGGAGTTAAAATCAAGCCGCTTTAAAGAATTGGAGGAGCGGTATGTTTTTCCCTGTACCTTAAGCATATGATATTTCCCTAGTAACTCAATGCCATAGTTCAAGATGCTTAGATCCCCCCTCCCCCCAAATTCCCAAAAGAAAAAAAAAATTCTATGAATATAGATAGATCTTTATTCTTTTCTTCCCTGGTTTCTCCAGATGCTCAGATGCTTGATGTCAATGATTGATTTTACATGTCTGAACCTGTAACAGGTATTGGCATGAGTTCAATAATTTCCAGTTCCAATTAATTTCTCATCAGGTTTGTCTGTTTTCTTACCCCTGGCTGAATGCCTCCGTACATACTTTATTGTAAGGAAAAATTTGTTCCTGCAAGTTTTTTGTTGTTTTATGACTTAAGCCAGTTTGGGTGATTTCTAATGACCATTGGTTCAAACTACGAACATGATTTCATTGTTTTTGACTTTTTGCTATATTAACTAGTGCCTCTACTTCTACTGCTAACTTCAATGGTGAAATATAGTCATTGATAACATGGAAGAAATTTAACTGATTATATATATTATATACTATCATGAGAGGATCATGCTTTATGAATGAAAATTTCTTTTTGACCAGATTTTGCACTTTTCTCTTCTGGGTATTTTTTTTTTTTTTTAACTAGAACATGAAATATTATTAAACAAGAAGAGAAGAATACAAAGAAAGAGGATAAGTCATCCTCCTCACTAACATACATAAAAGAAACAGCTAGGTCTGTGAGATTGATTCATGTATTGAAGAGAGGGGCATGATGCAAAGAAGAGAGGCAAATGAGCCTTGGAAAAACCTCGAATAGAGGAACCAAACCCAGAATTTAATACGAGAACCATCACTCAAATGCATGGACGAGAGATATGTAAAAGAAGATAAATCGTGTCATTCGTGTGAAATAAATTTCCAAGGACTAGTATGAGTAGCTCTACTCACAGAATTGGCTTTCCACACATTCAGTTGCAATCCATACTTACTTTGAATAACTTGTTGCTATAAAGAAGAGGACTGTAGAGGAAAATGCTAAAGCCACTTAGCTGCCAAAGCAATATTCTTGGACACCAAATTTTGGTCTACAATAAACCTCTCAATTGACAAGGTACCTACTAGAGTCTCTTGCCTTTGACCAAAGGAAATCCCGCATAATTCTCTATCTTCTGATCCCCAACAATTGTAATACCAAAAAGGGAGAGAAAATATAAAGGGATTCTAGTGTGGGCTTTAACTTATTGAGATACTTTGGTAACAAAAGGTTTTAGCAAGTTACAAAATAACATCTTTGTCTCCTTTTTTTTGTTTTTGAAAAATTAACTTCCAAGTTTGAGCATTGAGCAAGAATACTTCAATCAACAGGAGGAGAGAGATGCAATTTTGGCCAAGATTGAAGTTTCACAAGCACATTTAGAATTGTTAAAGCGAACAAATGTGCTCAATGATGCATTCCCCATTTCACATGATGGAGAGTTTGGAACAATTAACAATTTTCGGCTGGGAAGACTCCCTAAAATTCCAGTAAGATGGTTAGCATATATTTATTAATCGTTTTTAATGTTGTGTCAATGTGTTGTTGAGCTTAATACGTATGGTTGGTTTTCTTCCTTGGGAGCTTAGGACTTTAAAATAATTGATGAGCTACTGTAGCATATATGCAAGATTGTTTATAAGGACTTTAAATTATCTATTTGTTTTTGCTTTGCCTTGCTCAATTTTCTTGTCCAATTGCAATTGCAGTTTGGTATGTTAAGCTCTTTGTATATGGTTCTTTTGTTTACTAACAGATTAAGCTTTAGGGACTGTTTGGCTATCAAACAATTCACATTACTGCATGCATACCCATATACTCACATGTTTGAGGCAAAGAAATTATATTATCATCTTAGTTAAAAAAATGTTCATCTCTATAAAGCCTAAGTTGGCGCTGGCAGAAAATGTGTTAATATACCCACACATGCCATACTTAAGTCATGCCTGCAAAGTATATTTCTGGATTGCAACCTATAGATAACAATGTATGCTATTTGAGATGTCTCACTTGGATTATAATTTACTATGATATCATTGTTACTGAAAATAGTATTACATTATTGCTTTAATTATCAAGAATCAAGAATTTCTAGGTCTAAATGTTAATGGATGTTTATGAACTTATACTATAGCAACATCTTTTATTAAATAAAATTCTTTTCCAACAAAATATCAAATTTCTTTGGCTAATTATGCTGAAAGCGAGTTTTGAACAAGACTACTATTGGTGTAATTTTTTCAACTTTGTGGCGTGTGCACTCATGTTTTGCTATGGTCTTTCATAACATAAAATGTTGTAGCTGCTTGTGTCATTTCCTTATTTGATGATTTGGATATGTATATAGATTTTTTTATCCTGAAGTTTTTTCTTTCTTGTATTTCTTTATGTTAAATCCTTTTTCTTGCAAATTTGAAGATTTAAGCTTTTTATGATGATGTTTTACTATTTGGGAAATGTTTAGGTTGAATGGGATGAGATAAATGCTGCTTGGGGCCAAGCTTGCCTTCTCCTTCATACAATGTGCCAGTATTTCCGACCGAAGTTTCAGTATCCTTTTTCATTAAGCATATAGGGTTATTTAGTTCTTTTTGTTAGTTTAGTATATCTTTTCTTTTATATCCCCATATAAAAAAAAAATGTTCATGTCTTCATGAATCCAGTTCAAAACAAGATTTTACATTTAATGATGAGCATTGCTAAATGCTTTTTGAGATATAAAGTTATGGTGATCAAAATCATCTGCTAATTACAGCTGTTCTTTCATAAATTCTGTAAGTTATGGCACAAGATGGGTTTTAGTTTAATAGAAATTTTATAGCTAACTGGAACTTGTGTGATCTTCTTTGCTTGTGTCAGAAGCTCCCATTTATATACTATTGTCACTTTAAATTTTAAATATAATATGGTCAATGACTTGTGACATCCTAAATTTATCACTCTCTAGATATCGAATAAAGATAATTCCTATGGGAAGCTACCCTCGTATCACAGACAGCAACAACAGTACTTATGAGCTGTAAGTATGCTTCATAGTGCTATTCTTGTAGTCATTTGTGATTTCTGACTTTATTTGGAATAAAGAATTTGATGTTGTCTAAGGTTGAGCCAAAATCTTATGTATAATTTGTGAAGGAAAATCAGATCTACCAGCTGATTGCTTGGTTGCAATTTCAAAAAGATTTAAGTTTTGTTACTCTTTTATTTATATGAACTTCAGGATGGCCTTGGAGCCGTGTTGGTGTTTTTATAATACCTTGGGCCATGCCATTGCCATTGCCCTTGGCTCAGGTTTTGTATGTGTGGCTGAGAATGTGGTCGGTGTATTAAGTTGGACTGATATAAAAAGTTATGAATAGAATAATTTAGTGAACTTTCAGCCTTTAGATTTGTTCTTAAACTTTGTCTATTGAGTCATTGTTAATGGATGCCAGGGTTTTGCAGGTTTGGTCCAGTCAACTTGTTCTGGAGTACTCGTTATGACAAAGCAATGACATTGTTTTTGGCATGCCTCAAGGATTTTGCAGAATTTGCAAATTCTAAGGATCAAGAGAATAACATACCACCCGAGAAGTGTTTCAAACTACCTTATAAGTAAGTATTGCATATAATGTATGTATTAATTGTAGTGAATTTTATCTTTGGGTATTGTTTGACCATTTATCTTATATATGCCTTTCACATTGAACTGTCTTAACTCATTTAAATTGGATAAAGAGAAGTTTCGCATAGTTATCATCAAGTTCAACTCTACTTGATTTAAGCGGTTTTTGCCCTTTTGCTAATTGATGAAGGAGAGGAAAGGATGATGGTTAGGTTTTACTTTGAGCTTATCTTTGAGGGAGTATTCTTACTTCAGGCATGACTTAGATCTTGATGAGCATCTATGTCTAGTCATGGCATGATGAACCTTTGAACTTAATCCATCACAGCCCTCTCGTTCCCTCTCAAGAGAGGAAGAAACAAAGAAAGGATAATGAAGCCTGCTCAGGGTCCATATGCTGTTTTGGTGCTCATAAGAGGCATAGAGCCCAGATTCCCAACCCTGCCTTTCCCGCTCATTTTCCCAATCATAAAAATAACAAATGGCCTGTGGAAGGGTAATGAGCCAAGCTTTACTATGCTTACGTTTTGAGTTGAATTAGTATTTATAAACAATTAGTTGTATGGTGTTTCAAGAGCTCATGCAATTTCTCTTTAATAATGTTTATCATATTCATATTAGGTGTGCTTGCTAATTTATCAAGATACATGCTGTAATTTATGAGGATCATATATCAACTGTAAGTCTGTAACTATCATGTTTTAGTCTGTAGTATTGAGAATGACCAACATTTTGGGCTGATTTGTAGGATTGAGAATGACAAAGTGGAAAACTATTCCATCACCCAAAGCTTCAATAAGCAGGAAAATTGGACTAAAGCTCTCAAGTACACACTTTGCAATTTGAAATGGGCTCTCTATTGGTTTGTTGGAAATACGAACTTCCAGCCTCTTTCAGCAATGGTATCTTCACATGCTGAAGTGCCAGCCGTAGGGTCTTTGTACACAAAGCGTGGTAGTGGGGCCAAGTCTGTATCTGGAAAGTAAACATATGCTAGGATTTAGGCGATTTACAAATGTGTAAATAAAAATATGTAGTCTTTAGAGGTCTGTAGTATCATCTGTATATTGCAGCTAATTCTTGTGAGAAGTATTCAATACTTAATGGCATCTACTGATTTATCCAATAATTATAGAAGTTCTAATGAAGTCTACTTTGTGGTCAAAATACGGTATCTGTTGTACAGATGTTTATTGGAAATCCCGGATCATATGTATAGTTTGGCACATTTGCTGGTTTTACGTTAACTGCTTTGCAAGAAAGATTTAACATTGGTTGCATTTGATGGGCATAGATCTACAAGTTGTAAATGATAGAACATGTTATTTCTTTATTATTAGCTTGCGCAAGAAAGTGCAACACTGCTGTGCTCCAAGGTAAACTGTTTCTAGCAGAATTTGTTCACTGGTTCTTTTAATAAATGCTGAGATATCTTCTCCTGGCCACTTCCCTGATCCCTCCTTCTGAATGTGCAGCTAGTCAACGGGTGGGCCCTTCTATTTGTAGGAATTAAGGTGGCAATACATATATATACGAGGTTGCTAAGATATTTTTACTTCTTTTTGTATAGGAATAAATTATTAGAATTATTATTTGGGCTTCTATTGATTGATGTAATTTTATTTTATTAAAATGAGTTGAATGTATGATCTGATTTATTTTTTCCTCTTAGCTCATTTTATTATGTGATTTATTATGAGTTTGAGAATCATCATGTATAAATAAGATTATTGGGTCAAGCCCAATTGGCAAGTGTGTTGAAGTGATGTGTAGTGCCTATTAGGGCTAATATTTATGATGGATGGAAATTAGGCTATGACAGTTGCTACATATACCACCACTTTTGTCCTTCTATCCCCACAATTTTAATTTTGGAGTGTGAAATGACTTTTTTTTCCCGGTGGGTTTGAAAAACCCTTCCTCTTCTTCCTCCCTTTTGGTTCACAGCCCCCCCTCCCCTCTTTTTCTCCATCTCTTCTGGATCTCATGCAAAATGGCTCTCCACCTCCAGTAAGCATTAACAATCATGAATTGATTTAGGGCCTCATCACACTTATATAGCAACTGCATGAATTGTTACTCTAGCAACAACAGTAGCAAGCAAAGCACCTGGGTCAAAGCACTGTGAACTTTCTGTTCTCCCAATGTGTTCCAGCATTTAATTGTCGGAATACCAAAAATTTGTGTTCCGGCAATTAATTGCTGGAATACAAAAAATTTATGTTCCGACAATAAGTTGCTGGGATAAAAAAACACGTTTTATTTCGACAACTAATTGCTGTAAGGACGTGAAATTGAGAGAATGGATGGTGTGTGAAGGGTATTTGGGAATAAAATAATTAAAATAAAAATGTGGTGGTGGATGGAGTAAATGGGATGGTGTAGGTAGCACTACCCTTAGGGGCTATAGTTTCTACTATAAGGAGGGTAGGATCCCCACTTGACTCTTACTCATGGTAACTGCTGATTGCTCCATCCAAGAGACGATTTTGATAAAGGAGAGAGTTCTGGTGGAAGACCTTGTTCCTGACGCATATAATTGTGAGCGTTCTTCGATACCCTTCAAAGAGATATGCAATTTATTTGCGATATATAATTTTATTTAGGTGTTCTAAACCTGTAACACCCCAATTTTCACGCTTTCTAAAACTAGTAAACTATATAAATGAGTTTATATTTTTATCTGGGCTTTATAAAATGATTTTGGGAAAACGAAAATCATATTCATGCTCCAAATAATCGTAGGAGCCAACGGTTAAATTTTGGACTGAAAACTCAAACAGAGTCCGATCTATGTTTTTCGGATGATAGTGTTCTACTATCAAGACCTCTTTTTGACTAACTGTCAGGACCATAAGTCTTAGAATTCAATCCTCTACTTTTTTGCTAAAATGTGTTCTAACGTCCAAAAATATAAATAATATTTTATATTTGGGCCGATGATCGATTGGGGAGACGATTCGAGTTGTCTTAGGGTTTTTCGAGAACCTTGAGCCGATAATTTTAATACTAGGGCTATGTTAAATTGTTTGGGGACTCCTATCAGTGTGGTGAGGATTTTCAAAATGTCGGGACGTGAATTGACCAAATTGCCCTTGGTTAAATTTTTACTAATTACTTTTTATCTTTTACCTTAACTCAAATTTCCTAATTAAATAAACTATCCTCACACCCTAAACCCCCAAAATTTTCGAGCAAAACCCCCACCCACAGCAGCCCCATCTTCTTCTTCCCTTTCTTTCTTTTCTTCTCACCATTTCTCCATTTGTGGAGCTTGGAAAGCTTGATTTTTGTGAAGCTTCTTCACTCATTTTTGAAGGAGATCATCATAGGAGGTAGCTAGCTCTTTCTATCTCTCTTTATTCTCCTCAAATTTCCATGATTAGAAATGTTAGGGTTTTTACCCCCAAATCTTCAAAATTCAATGAAAAATTGTAGAAAAATCATTTTAATACCAAACAAATTTCTATGGCCTAGGTTCATGACATACTTGCATGATCCAAGAGATTAGAGCCATGAAATCTCTCTAGCTATATTTTCAAAGGAGGGGCCGAACCCCCTATGTGTGTAGGGTAGGGTTTTGGTTGGTTTTTGATGTTTTGAGTTGATATCTAGGGTTATCACACTTAGTTAGAGTGTTATCTAAGAAATGAGAATTTTTGGAGCTCCATAGTTATTTTTAGTTTAATAGGGCTGAACCCTAGGGATGGTGCAATAGAAGAAATCTTTGTTTTTTTGAGTTAATGCCTTTATGGATTGTGTGTATGTAATGATCGGCAGCTAGCTGAGCTAGTTGTCAAATATATCGGGTGTCTATAGCTTACCTTGGGACTACAAGAAGTAAGGGGACAAACCTAAGGAATTCCATTTCCGACAGCTATGTGCTGCATCGGTGTTTGTATTATAATTAAATGTTCTGTATTTGATTATTGGGTGATTGTTTTATTTACTGCTGTTGATTTGACTATGCATGACATAATTGCTGACATATTTGGATACATGCTATAACTGTTAAATAATTGTATGGATATATCGTGTGTCCTGCTGTGGGATTTAAGGCGTTAGAGGACCTAATTTCGATTAGGATTCGACATCGTGTAACTTAAAAACTTTAAAAGTTTGAAATGTGGAATTGAGAAAATAAATATGTTTTATTGTTTCTCAATTTAATTTAAGAAAATAATTAATTATCTCTTTTGGAATAAAATAATAATGAACAACTGCTTTTAAGGAAAATCAACTTAAAAGAGCAGAGTTGTAAAAATGTGTTTTTAATAATGAAAAATGATGTTTTTAAATTAAATAGGGCGTTAGAAACCTTTATTAGTTTTTAAATTAATAAAGTTAACCGTTTGAGCAAAAGCGTTTTAAGAAACGTGATTTCCAAATAAATTGGTTTTATCCAAGAAAAAGGATTTTTACAAGCTTTGTTTAAAGGTTTGTGTTTTACCGAAAAACGACGAAAGGAAAAGGAAATGGCCTTTAGACCAAATTTTATGGAAAACCGATCCCGAGGACTTTGTGTAAGTATCAAAGATTTGGGTTTTGGTTCTTTTGAGTTTTGAGAAAAAGTGGTTTTAACTTAGAAACTAGAAACCGAGACGTTGTGGTTCTGTAGAAACATGTGGGTCAAGAATCCGTGTTAGTTGTTGGTCCTGCCAGCTTAGGGACAATCTTTGTGGTCCTGTAAAGCTTGAGGATGCTTTTAAAATCTTGAATCCAAAATTCTAAACTGGTGCATCGGTTAGGGATGTTTGGATTTGGGTTGTTTTGGACTAGGTGTCCCGTTTTGAGAAAATGTTTTTGAGGTTTAAAGAGTCTAAGACATTATGGTGGTTGTTAGCGTTGATGCTACAACGAGGAAATATTGTTACGACAAAGATAAACCGACGGAAACTAAGTAGTTTTCTCATGCATTTCTGTGGGGCAGACGTGCCGTGAAACGGGGGACCTTGATGATAGGAAACCCGTGATGACTGTAATGAAGGAACCTGTTTGAAACACAAGAAGGGGGGTTGAATTGTGTTTTTAGACGATTTTAAATTCTTTTCGTAAGCAGATAATAGTTTTCGCAAGGTTGGACGCTAAAACAATTAAAAGCAAAGAGAGCTCTTCCAAACACCAAGTTGGGCGCTAACTTAGTTTGACTAAGATAAGAAGGCAGCGTAATAAAAGGCAATTCAATCCCAGTTAGTTAGTTAGATAATAAACTGAAGTAAGGGTAAGGGAGAGAAAAGAACACAAAGATGTTATCCTGGTTCACTCTTCACCAAAGAGCTACGTCCAGTCCTCTCTACTTGAAAGCTTTATCCACTATAACAAAAAGCCTTTTGTTACAAAGTATTCAACACCTCTTCAGGTTCTCTAAGTATTCTTTTACAGACAAGCCTCTTCAGGCTCAACCAAACTATGGTTTTGAAAAGAGTTTGTTCTACTAACTCAAATGTGAGAATTCGAAACTAAAGCTTAGACTCTTGAAAACAACTCTACACAGAGAGTAATATGAAAGTGAGGATCAGAGTAGCTTTTCTAGCTTTGCAAGCTTGAGATTTTCTCTTTGATCTCTTGAGCTAATATTTGCTTGTATCTCTTGAAGGATTTTGAATTGCTAAGTGTTGCTTCACTTGTATTTTTGCTCAAGTTCAGTCTTCTTATTCTTTTTGCACTTTCAAAAGATGGAGGTATATATAGCCTATTATCTTTGAGCAGACTTCATTCTTCAACGGATAAAAAAGGATCCGTTCTGATGAGCATTGAATGCATTTGATCCGTTGAGTCTGATGGCTTCTGAAGTTTCTGATCAGCAGGATAGACTGTCACGATGATAGCTAAAAGTGGTGCTGACATATCCTCTGAGTAGAGCGAAAGTTGCCTTTTGTTTTTCTAAAAGAAGAAGGTCAACTTCTTAAAGTGATAAAGACATTCTGGCTTACTCTTTACATTTGTACGAATATTACAAAGAATGTTTTGTCCCAAGGGTATAAGCCTTTTACAGGGAATAATAAATTCAAATGCTTTTACAAGATATTCACGCTTGAAATATAAAAGCATTTATTGGATTAGCTATTACAAAAGGTAACCGAAAGAGTCTTTGGACTCAAGGTTCTATAAATTACCGTCCAATCGTAAACCAAGACTAAATGTTGGACGAGATAAAGTCTTTGGACATGTTGGACGAGATAAAGTCTTTGGACTATGGATAGTCTTTGGACTCAATTAATTCTTATCCTGCACACTTAATATAAAACGTTAGTCCATAACAAATCTTTGTTCATCTTAAATTAGCTCTTTGTTAACATCAAAACTTAAAGGGCTTATTTGGACCATAATAACTTTGGTTCCAACAATCTCCCCCTTTTTGATGATGACAAAACATACTAATTTGATTGAACAAAGAGTCCTAGAGAGCTGAAGGGCTCCCCCTAAGACAAACATTCTAATCATTTAAAGCATCTAAGCATTTAAGGCATATTAGACAGATATAAGCTTTTAAGCATGGAAAGCCAGACATGTATTAAAAAGCAATCAATCAAGATGTATATATTCAATCAACCCACTTTCTCCCCCTTTTTGTCATCAGACAAAAGAGTGAGAAACACATCATAGTCAATATATTTGAAAACAATTAAAACAAAGGTTAAGAAGAGGGAGGAGGTTTTGGAATAACATCTTTGAACATAGCCGCAATTTGCTGAAGGAGCACCGCATTGTTGGCTTCTATGGTTCGTTGGACGAACTCTTGAAACTCAGGAGGAATAACCGAGCCGGAACTCTCAGCTGTGGCCCTGGTTGCGTCCACACCTCTTTGATCAAGAACTATACTAAGAGCCTGAGAAGGAGATGGATCAACAGGATGGACCATTGAGAGAGGGATCGGTTGAGACTTGGACTGAGCTGAGTCTGCAACTTGTTCCACTTCCTCAGGATGAGTTTCAGACGAAGGGTCCGCATAGACGATTTCGGTGTCCCCAGTCTCTTCAGGAATAACCGGCATAGGAGGAAGAGGAGGAGGAACATTAGGATCAATGACAGGTTTAGGTGGAGGTGGCAACACTTCAAGTATGATATCAGCATCATCATACTTGTTTTCCCTCCATCTGATAGCAGGTAAAGGCAAAACCTCCCTAGGATATAGAGGTATCCCAAAGATATCGTCTATGATCATGTAGTCAGCTTCACGGATTCGATATTGTCTTGGGTAGACGTGAATCTCTGTTTTCTCCTCAATTGATAGTCCAGAAGATGATGCTTCTTGGGAGCATTTCCAGATGTGGTTTTCCCAGTAGACCTTAGCATCTGGGTCAAATCTGAATCGGGGATCTTTCTTTCAAATGCTTGCTAGAGCCCCAGAGTCATCTCGATGTTTTTTCCAAAACAGGGGATCAAAAGCATTTTTGGAAGGCATCGTCCATGACTCAAGCCTTTTGCGAAGGTCCTTATCCTTGTTGGGATCTAGAATAGGGAGCCTTGGACAAGCTCGAGGAGGAACAACTCCTACTCTTGTGCGGGAAGTCCTTGACCAAAATTTCTTTGGAAGGTTGTGATGAATCTTAGTTTCCCGAGTCATGTCACATTCCTTCCGCACAGCATAATAAGGAAGAAAGTCCCGAACATCAGAATACTCCTTCCATGTTGATGGGTAGCTTGGAATGAAAGATAGGTCGGGATCAAGGATGAAGTTGGTTAAGCCAAACGTCCTTGCTCTTCTTTCGTACTCCGTTTTGTAGCCTTTCTTGTCTTCATGACGAAGAACAACGTGCCTCTTTACATTGTAGTGGCACCATTGGAATGCCTTGTCCTTGATGAGGTTGGGATAGACTTTCCTTGGAGGAAACGTCTTCTTCTCAAGGCAAATAACTAAGGGTCCATGGACTGTGTATATTTCAGAGGGCACACGTTTAGTTGAAGTGTAAGGGATGGGGTAGTAGCCATGTTTAGGGGGTGGTCCAGAGGTGGGAGGTCTGGGTGGTTGTTCATATTCATATTCAGGTAAGGGAAGAGGGCTTTTGGGGTGAGGTTCAGTAGTGGGGGGTGTGTGTTTAAGGAAAAGGGCTGGAAAGTTGCGTTTGACCTCAGCCCAAATTGAGCATTTGTTATTGTAGTCTACTCCTGGGAGGCGTCTATATTTACTTTTGGGAAAGATGAGTCTGGGGTAGGGAGCACCATAAGGTTGGAAGGGGTGATCTCCCCAGGGTGTGAACCAGTCTTCGGGTTCATTTGGTGAGTGAGTTTGTGGTAGATCAGTGGGTGAAAGTGGTAGGGAGGGTTCAAAGGACAAGTCTTCGATCTCAGACGATTGGACACCAGAAGAAGTAATAACTGAACTGAAGATGGGTTCAGTATTACCTTTTGTCTTTGCTCGAGTTGACCTTGCCCTTGTTGACAAAGGTTTAGGCAGAGGTGCAGCAGACGAGGTTTCCAATCTTGGCCCTTTAACTATCCTGGAGATGGGTAGATTGCCCTCTTCATCCTCATCAGTGGGAGCTAGAACCAGCTTCCTTTTTCTGGATGGTTGGACGGTGAGCTTTGGACGAGAAGAAGGAGTCTTAGCTATTGGACGAGCTAGTTCAGCAGAGCGTCCAGCAGAGACACATTGTTCAAACGCTTCTTCTGACCCTTGCGTCTGAGCTCCTTTTTGTTTTCCTTCAAGTTTGGACTTTTTGAAGCAGTCCAACTGCATCATCACCAAACTTTTCCCGCTAAACTCAGGCTGATGCACACGTTCAATGCCATGAACTCCGTAGTATCTGAACTTTCTTTCTGGAGCCAAGTTCTTTAGGTCATCGTAGACCATATGCTTCTCGAATATTTTTGAGAGAAGAGCACCATAGATGATTGCAGTATTCTTCCCAGAGCCTTCAATGGCATATTTGAAGAAGGAAAAGAGAAGGTGTGGAAGGTTTATTTGCCTTTCTAGAATCAAATGAACCAGGAAAAATTAATGAGCCTTTGATACATTATCCTTCGACCTAGCCTTATGAAGGATAGCCTTGCTCAAGATTTGGTGAAGAACCCTAGCCTTGTCAGTCATTTTTGAGGCTATGAGTTTGTCACCCGAGTTCTTTAACAGACAATCTCTGATGGTGGAAGCATCACCAATCTCTTCTTCCCAGTCATCTTCAACAGTTATACCTGATTGAGCGTACCCAGTCGCATTAGAGATGGTTGCTTCAGATACTATTACTTCAGTATCAAGCACTTTGTTGCGCATCTCCCTTGCAGAGACAATAGGGTTTGTCCAGAACTCCCTAACTAGAGCAGGTTAGATTACCGGAGAACCTTCAAAGAAGCTTAACCATCCAGCAGCATGGATGTTAGAGAAAATGTCAATCCCGTTATCAGCCAGGAATTGTAGGTTAAACTTGAACTCGACCATGACATCAGCAGTCTGAGTGTTAAAGATTTTTCCTTTACCCTTAGAGCCAGCGGCAGAAGAGGTTGCCATAGTTTCAGAGAGGAGGTTTAGGAAAAGAAGGGGTTTTTCAGAAGGGGTTTTCCTTTTTGAAGATACAAGAAGAAAGATCAAAGCTTTTTGTAAAGGTTTGATTTTTATCAAAACTTAGGTTTTAAAGAAAGGAGAAGAGAGAGCGAAAACCTTTTGTATTTTCAAAGAGAGAGAGAAAGAGCGAAACGACGTGCATTAAATGCCTGACACACGTTCAGACTTTGAAACCGTAAAAAGCATTTTTGGCAAACAAAGAAAACAAAAACTGACTCAGTTAAGGGAATGAAAAATAATAGTTCATTCGACAAAGATTGAGTTTCATTAATGCATTAGACAAGCATTCAGAAAGTACAATGGACGGGCATATATTGGACGTAATGCAAATATTGGACGCATGCATTGGACTCTCAATCAATCAATGAAATGCATGTTCAGATATTTTCTTATAAATGTGAACCTATCTTCGGCTAACGGTTAAGTGAAGATATCTGCCCATTGATGGTCAGTATCAACAAATTGAATATCTATTGTTCCTTTTTGCACATAGTCTCTAATAAAATGATGCTTTATTTCTATATGCTTTGCACTAGAATGCAGTATGGGGTTCTTTGACAAATTAATAGCAGCATTGTTATCACACATGATAGGGATGTTGCTTACAAACACGTTGTAGTCTTCCAACTGATGTTTGATCCATAGCAGTTGTGAGCAGCAGCTGGCTGCAACAATGTACTCAACTTCAGCAGTTGATAGAGCAATTGTGTTTTGCCTTTTGCTTGACCATGAGACAAGATTAGCACCAATGAAGTGACACCCTCCACTTGTGCTTTTCCTTTCTATTCTGTCTCCAGCATAGTCAGCATCATAGAATCCAACTAATCTGTATTCATCAAATTTCTTATACAAAAGACCTAGACTAGTAAAACCTTTTAGGTATCTAAAGATTCTTTTTACTGCTGAGAGATGAGACTCTCTTGGATCAGATTGAAAACGAGCACATAAGCAAACACTAAACATGATATCAGGTCTGGACACAGTTAGATATAAGAGGGAACCAATCATACCTCTATATACCTTTTGGTCTACCTTTTTATCTTTATCATCTTTGTTTAGCACGGACGTTGGATGCATTGGTGTATTCATAGGTTTACAATCGTCCAACTTGAAGCGTTTTAGAAGCTCCTTTGTGTACTTCGTCTGATGAATGTACACTCCGTCTGAAGTTTGCTTTACTTGAAGTCCGAGGAAGAATTTTATTTCTCCCATCATGCTCATTTCAAATTCCCTTTGCATTAATTCAGAAAACTCTTCCTCTTGTGAGTAGCCTTGAGCAACTAGCCTTGCTTTATTTCTTACAACTTTGCCATCTTCGTCTAGCTTGTTGCGATAGACCCACTTGGTTCCAATGACAGACTTATCCTTAGGCAAGGAGACCAGCATCCAAACGTCACTCCGTTGAAACTGGTTGAGCTCCTCTTGCATAGCGAGGATCCAACATTCGTCCAATAAGGCTTCGTCCACAGACTTTGGTTCCATCTCAGAGATGAAGGCTGAGTCAGCTTGCTCTCTGAAGGTTGACCTTGTTCGGACGCTATCATTAGGTTTGCCAATGATTTGATCCTCAGGATGATAAGTTCTGAATTGCCACGAACGAGGGGTATTTACAGCTTGCTAAGACGATGATGCGTCCTTCGTAGCGTCTGATGCCTCGTCTTTGTTGGTTGTTGGACGAGCATCTGAATCATTCAGATTCATATCTGCAAAAGAATCATCTAGCTCTGATAATCTCTTATCAGGTTGTTTGTCATCAAATTTAACATGGATGGATTCTTCAACAATCAAAGTTCTAGAGTTATAGACTCTAAAAGCTTTGGACGTTTCAGATTATCCTAACAATATTCCATTATCTACTTTGGCATCAAACTTTCCTAGTTGATCCTTAGTATTTAAAATAAAGCATTGACATCCAAAGGGGTGGAAATAAGAAATGTTGGGTTTACGTCCTTTCCACAATTCATAAGGAGTCTTATTCAAGATTGGTCTTATGCATATTCTGTTTTGAATATAGCAGGCAGTATTTACAGCTTCACCCCAGAAGTGCTTCAGGACAGAATTATCACTGAGCATTGCCCTAGCCGTCTCTTGAAGAGATCGGTTCTTTCTCTCAACAACACCGTTTTGTTGTGGAGTTCTAGGGGCAGAGAAATTGTGATGAATACCACTTTCATCACAGAACCTTTGAAAAAGCTCATTTTCAAATTCGCCTCTATGATCAATTCTGATCGAGCTGATGAATATGCCTTTTTCATTCTGAACTCGCTTACAGAATACAGAAAAGACCTTGATAGACTCATCCTTGTGAGCAAGGAACTTAACCCATGTCCATCTAGTATAGTCATCTACTATGACAAGTCCATATTTCTTACCACTGACAGAGGCAGTCCTTGTTGGACCAAACAAATCAAGATGCAACAATTCCAGTGGTTTAGAAGTACTAACAATGTTCTTGGACTCGAACGAGTTCTTAACTTGTTTTCCTTTTTGACATGCGTCACAGAGAGCGTATGATCTAAACACAATCTTTGGTAAACCTCTTACAAGGTTATGCTTGTTTAGTTTAGAGATTAATCTCATACTAGCATGACCAAGTCTTTTGTGCCAGATCCATCGCTCATCTTCAACAGACACTAGACATGATACACTTTGAGTTGAAAGTTCCCCCAGGTTAATCTTGTACAGATTATTTTGCCTTTTGGCAGTGAATAAGATGGACCCATCAGGGTTCTTGACCATACATTCACCTTTATTGAAGGATACAACAGACCCACTATCACATAATTGACTTATGCTAAGCAAGTTGTGTTTTAATCCTTCAACCAGAAGAACATTATCAATAGAGGGAAGAGGATGCTTACCAATCTTACCTATTCCTACTATCTTCCCCTTCTGATTGCCTCCAAAGGTGACCCATCCACTAGTCTTCTCACGGATTTCTTGGAACATACACCTTTCTCCCGTCATGTGACGTGAGCAACCACTGTCTAAGTACCAGGACTGGGGTCTTTTTTGTGTTGCTAAGCAGATCTGCAACAGGTATTATCATACTATTAGGTACCCAGATAGACTTGGGTCCTTTTGGGTTAGTTGGTGGTCTTTGTCCATGCATTTTGTTTTTGTTTTTGTAAATGAATTTTGAAGAGGTGTGACCACTCTTTCCACAAATCTTACAGTAAGTTCTGGATGTATGCAATTTATTTTCTTTTTGCTTTCCATAGGAATGAAAAGCCTTGTGATTTTCGTTGGACCCTGATATTTCTGAGACTCATTTTGTTTCTCAGAGTCATAGCCTAGGCCAGACTTATCATGAGGTGATCTAGTGTACCTCAATATCAGGTCTAGCTTCTCTGATCCTCCAACAAGCTTAGTTACGCTTTTGGTGAGATCAGATACCTCTTGTTTCAGTCTAGTTACCTCATGGGGTTCACTGGACTCAGAGGTGAGTTTGTCAGTTAGACTGACATTCTCAGCTTTAAGCTTATTATTCTCTTCAACAAGCTGCTTCTTTAGTTTGTTGGACTCTTCCAACTCTTTATTCACTTTTGACAATTTTTTCTTAAGCATGATGTATTGATGATGCAATAGAGAAGAATCATTTAGCAGTTCATCATATGCTTCTTGAAGAGAGTCAGAAACAGATACCTCGTCATCTTCTGATTCAGCGTCCGAAGAGCTTTTGACCATCAGGCAGAGATTTGAGGTTGACTGGCTCCTTGGTCTGAACCGATGTTCCAGAGCGTCCAGCTTCTCCTTAGCTGTTTGTAATTGCGAGACCATGTTCAGTCTTGGACGATCAAGGGCGTTGACAAGACACCAGTTAGCATCAGCATTTTGAGAACACCGTCTGATATCATCACTCGTTCAGTCTGTTTCATGTTTGGACAACGTTGATCCGTCCTCAAGGGTAATCATTGGACGATAATCTCTGTTAGTGAAGACGTCCCACAACTCATAGTCTTGAGCTTGGACGTATAGTTGGAAAATTGATTTCCAATAAGTATAGTCTGTTCCCTTGAAAATGGGTGGAGCGTTCACATTCTATCCTCTTTCAGAGGTTAACTCCTGACTTCTTTCTCCGGGAACAACAAGTTGTTCATCGTCTGAAGAGTCTTCATCTTGCTTATTGGACCAAAGGCATAGGTTAGCCTCTTCATTTGTTTCTTCTTCTTCTTCTTCTTCTTCTTCTTCTTCAGAAGAGTTCAAGTCCTCCCAAGTTGCCATGAAGTTCTTTTTCTTCTTTTTGAAGAACTTCTTCTTGTCCTTTAGCGTAGGGCAATCAGCTTTGAAGTGTCCTGGTTTGTTACATTCAAAACAGACCAGCTGACTTTTATCCTTGGGTTCAGCATGATCCTTGAAGCTTTTCTTTTGGAATGGCCTTCTTTTCATTCTTTTTTTCTTTCTCCACATATTCTGAATCTTTCTGGAGATAAAGGATAGCTCGTCATCGTCTGATACATCATCATCAGACTGATCAGCTTCATCACTAGACTCATCAGCTTTTAAAGCTTTTAAGTTGTTGGACCTATGAGGTTTCAGGGCAATCCCTTGGTTCTTCTTTCCAGGATTGTCAAGATCAAGCTCCTGCTCATGAACTTGAAGCGTCCCGACAAGATCATCCAGAGTCAAAGTAGAGAGATCTTTGGCCTGGGTGATTGCAGTGACAAGAGGTCTCCATTTCTTAGGCAGACTCCTAAGAATCTTGGTGACATTCTCCTTGGTAGTGTAGACCTTTCCAAGGGATTTCAGATTGTTGATGATCGTCTGAAAGCGACCCATCATGTCTAGGATGGACTCTCCTTCAGCCATGGTGAACATTTCATACTGGCCAACCAGCATGATGATTTTAGAGTCCTTCAACTTGGTTGTCCCTTCATGGAGATTAGACAAGGTGTCCCATATTTGTATGGCTGATTCACATGCGTGAATCTTCTAAAATTCATCAGGACTGAGGGCATACATTAATGCATATCTTGCTTTATGATTCAGTTCCATTCTAGCCCGTTCAGCATCAGTCCAGTCGTCCTCTGCTTTTTCTGTTCCGTCAGAGTTGAGACAAACGTTAGGACCTTTTGTGATTCTGGTCCAGAGAATTGAGTTTGTACTGAGGATGAAACCTTTGAATCTTTCCATCCAGTACAGGTAGTGAGTACCGTTGAAGAATGACGGTCTGGTCATGGAAGTACCTTCCATAACAGGTTGACTCCCGCTTGGCATACCTGGTCCAGACATATCTGCAGTAGGATCTTTTTCCTCTACACGGTAAAGTGCTCAACCCAGAGGCTGAGCTCTGATACCAATTGAAGGAACCTATTTGAAACACAAGAAGGGGGGTTGAATTGTGTTTTTAGACGATTTTAAATTCTTTTCGTAAGCAGATAATAGTTTTCGCAAGGTTGGACGCTAAAACAATTAAAAGCAAAGAGAGCTCTTCCAAACACCAAGTTGGACGCTAACTTAGTTTGACTAAGATAAGAAGGCAGCATAATAAAAGGCAATTCAATCCCAGTTAGTTAGTTAGATAATAAACTGAAGTAAGGGTAAGGGAGAGAAAAGAACACAAAGATGTTATCCTGGTTCACTCTTCACCAAAGAGCTACGTCCAGTCCTCTCTACTTGAGAGCTTTATCCACTATAACAAAAAGCCTTTTGTTACAAAGTATTCAACACCTCTTCAGGCAGTATTCTCAACCTCTTCAGGTTCTCTAAGTATTTTTTTACAAACAAGCCTCTTCAGGCTCAACCAAACTATGGTTTTGAAAAGAGTTTGTTCTACTAACTCACTAAATGTGAGAATTCGAAACTAAAGATTAGACTCTTGAAAACAACTCTACACAGAGAGTAATATGAAAGTGAGGATCAAAGTAGCTTTTCTAGCTTTGCAAGCTTGAAATTTTCTCTTTGATCTCTTGAGCTAATATTTGCTTGTATCTCTTGAAGGATTTTGAGTTGCTAAGTGTTGCTTCACTTGTATTTTTGCTCAAGTTCAATCTTCTTATTCTTTTTGCACTTTCAAAAGATGAAGGTATATATAGCCTCTTGTCTTTGAGCAGACTTCATTCTTCAACGGATGAAAAAGGATCCGTTCTGATGAGCATTGAATGCATTTGATCCGTTGAGTCTGATGGCTTCTGAAGTTTCTGATCAGCAGGATAGACTGTCACGATGATAGCTAAAAGTGGTGCTGACATATCCTCTGAGTAGAGTGAAAGTTGCCTTTTTTTTTTTTCAAAAGAAGAAGGTCAACTTCTTAAAGTGATAAAGACATTCTGGCTTACTCTTTACATTTGTACGAATATTACAAAGAATGTTTTGTCCCAAGGGTATAAGCCTTTTACAGGGAATAATAAATTCAAATGCTTTTACAAGATATTCGCGCTTGAAATATAAAAGCATTTATTGGACTAGCTATTACAAAAGGTAACCGAAAGAGTCTTTGGACTCAAGGTTCTATAAATTACCGTCCAGTAGTAAACCAAGACTAAATGTTGGACGAGATAAAGTCTTTGGACATGTTGGACGAGATAAAGTCTTTGGACTATGGATAGTCTTTGGACTCAATTAATTCTTATTCTGCACACTTAATATAAAACGTTAGTCCATAACAAATCTTTGTTCATCTTAAATTAGCTCTTTGTTAACATCAAAACTTAAGGGATTATTTGGACCATAACCACTTTGGTTCCAACATGTAAGTCATTATGTGTCATTGTACCTTGATGGGCAATGGATAAAATCCATATAATGTAAAGCAGTTGTACCGTGTGATATGGTTAATAAGTCTATGTAATGGAAAGCGTTATGCTTGGATTGGATAATGTGACATGGTAAATAAATCCATGCAATGGAAAGCGTTATGCCTGGATTGGACAACGTGGTGTGGTAATGAAATCCATATAAGGAAAAGCATTGTACCCTGTGCTGGTCAGTGTGATATGGTAAATAGGGTGTGCCTTGATTGGCCATCGAGTCTGATCAACTCATTCTTTTGGTGATGGGATTCCCGGAAATCTAGAAATGAATATTAGTTGAGATATATGGAAGTGTCCATGCATACGTTTAGAGAATAACGTTGATTGTGGGGTACGAAACCCATGTGTTTTACTGTTAGTACACGGATATATATGTTGTACTATGTGATGCATGATGATTTTTGGTGAGATGTATTTGTTTGAATCTGCTGGTTGTGTTTGAGCATGTAATTGTTGTTTTTGGATTCATATATTGGTTTCTCATCCTTGCCTGTACGTGTTGGACACCCTATTGTGTTTCTGGATACACGTACAGATATTTTGTTAGCAGTTCTCTGATCGTTATAGCTTGAGAGCTGGAGGTCGACAATGAAGAGGTGTGGATTGGTGACGACGTAACCCTCTCCTTTTGGTACGACTGAGGTCGGAGTAGTACACTTTGTTATCTGTAGACTTCTTTTGTCAGACCAGCTTAGGTTTATTTTGTGGTAGTTTCTTTTGGGTTAGTCTATTTTCGGCTTTTGATGGCCGTGGGGTAGACTGATGGATTTTAATAGATGATATTTACTATATATATATATATATATATATATATATATATATATATGAGTATATATATGTGGTATTGTGAGTATGTTAATATTATTATGAGTATAGGTTCTTTAATATAATTAGAAGAAAAAAAATTTATCACGATTTTCATAATAAGTAAAATATGAGTAAAGAAAATCTTTTCCGAAAGTGAACCAGCAAATCTTTTTCCTACTTTATAGTGTTGGGGTTACGAAAGTGACACCCGAGATGGCGGGGTGTTACAAAACCCTAGTATAGATCCTGAAAAAGTCTAACATATGGTATTAAAGCAAGGTTATACTAGGCTTAGAACCCTAAGATTTTAATTTAAAATTTCTTGAATTGATTGAAATTTGGAATATTAGGGTTTTGTTAAATTAGGAATTCTTGATGTAGAATTCTTGTTATCTTGTATCTTGATTACTACTCCAAATTTTTTTTCCACGGTTACTTCGATGTTTGTTCTGCACGAAGTGATGATTGTTAATATAGGCGCTTTTTTTTTTTTTTTTAATATTTCGAATAGTCCAGATCATCGAAGTGTTGCATTTTGTGTTGATTAAAAAAGAGAGAAGAAAGGCATGCATTGATCCTGTTTGCAATTTATATGTATGATTATGGAACTTCACCAAATTCTAAACGTTTAAATATATTTTTTTGACCAATTATATATATTATATTGAAAGAAATGATCAAAGCCTTTCTTGGTCAATCAATTCTTCATATTGTAACATGTATGCTTTTTGTTCACAAAGAATGTCTGATGTTTGGTTCAGGGAGAAAGTGTGATGTTTGCCTTTTTAGTGTAAATGTGTTTGGAAAATTGGATCTGAACGAAAAAAAAAAAATTGGGCAATTTTTATCCTTGTTGGGGCTCTATTAAATGAGTAAATGTATCTCACAACAGTGTGTCATTTGCAAAATTGGTAGAGTTACCTGTTAAATTTTTAAATATTGGGATGTTGTGCCATTTAAATTAATTTTTGGGTTAACTCACCCACAAGGGGTTGACTCATTGATTAATTTGTTGTGACATGTTGTTTTTGGGATGAGCATGACAGTAAAATCCTTGTAACTGTTGTTATTGTATGATATATTCTCCACCCACAAGGGAGTTTATATTATAGGTTTCATTACTGGTAATTGCCTATGCTAATAATTTCTAGTGCTTTGCTTCATAAATGGATAGAGGCCATGAATGATGAAATACTCTCTATGAATTATAATGATGTGTGGGAGCTTGTTGAAGCTCCAGATGGTGTTAAACCAGTTGGTTGCAAGTGGATATTCAAGAATAAGAAAGATTCTAAGGGAAATGCGGAGCAGTTTAAAGCGAGACTGATAGCTAAAGAGTAGACTAAGAAGGAGGGTATCGATTATAAAGAGACTTTTCCCTGGTTTCCTCTAAAGATTCTTTTAGGATCATTATGGCTTTAGTAGCTCATTATGATCTAGAGTTGCATCAGATGATGTGATGACAACTTTTCTAAATGAGGATCTTTATGAGGAGGTTTATATGCAGCGGCCAGAAGGTTCCATAGATAGTGGTAAGAAACACTAAGGGTGTAAATTGAAGAAATCAATTTATGGTCTAAAGCAGGCTTATAGGCAGTGGTATAAAATTTGCTGAAATCATCTCATTCATGAGATTTATGGCAATAAAGTTGATCAATGCATATATCTCAAGGTCGGTGGGAGTAAATTTATTATTCTTGTTCTCTATGTAGATGACATCCTACTTGCTAACAATAATTGTGATTCGGTTATTGAGACCAAGAATATATATTGTTTGTGTCTTTTGATATGAAGGACCTTGGGGAGGCTTCTTTTGTTCTGGGCATTGAGATCCATAGAGATAGATTTCGTGGTTTTTTGGGTTTGTCCCAAAAGGCTTATATTGATCGAGCTTTGAAGCATTTCAATATGGGCAATTATAGACCTGGTGATGTCCCCATTGTCAAAGTGGATAAGCTCTATAAGGATCGATGTCCTAAAAAAATGATATTGAAAGAAGATCTATGAAAAATGTTCATTATGCCAGTGCAGTGGGTAGTCTGATGTATGCTCAAGTTCGACTAGATCGGATTTGTCTTTTGCTATTAGTGTTCTGGGTAGATTCGTATCAAACCCGGGACATGCTCATTTGGTTGCTGTTAAAAAGGGCATGAGGTATTTGCAAAAGACAAAGGAGCACATGCTTGTATACAGGAGAGTTGACGACTTAAATGTTGTTGAATACTCTGATTCTGATTTTGCAGGTTGTCTGGATGATGAGAACTCTACTTCTGAATATGTTTTCATGCTAGCTGGATGGGCCATATTTTGGAAGTGTGTGAAACAAACTTTGATTGCCTTTTTAACTATGCAGGCAGAGTCTGTTGCATGTTATGGTGCTGCATCTCATGATGTATGGCTGAGAAACTTTGTTTTTGCTCTTGGCCTTGAGTACTCTATGTCTAAACCGTTGAAAATTTTCTGTGACAACAGTTCTGCTATTTTCTTTACCAACAATAACAGAACCATTGCACCTTCTAAGCATATAAGAATTAAATTCATGGTTGTCAGAGAAATGATTGAGAATCGAGAGATTCTTGTTGAGCATATTTCTATAGAGGAGATGCTTGAAGACCCCCTAACTAAGGGTCTTAGACTCAGTGTCTATAAAACATGTTGAGAACATGGGTGTTGTAAAGTCCTTTGATGGAATTGGTTAGTGGGAGTTGTTATTATTATTATTTTTTATTTTTTTACTACATTGGACTTATGTTTTTTTTTTTTTTTTCAATTGAATAATATGATTTGCATATATGTTAATATTTTTTTTTTTATATTATTGATGAAATGATCATTTATCACTTCTATTATTGTATTTGTTTCGAGATGTTGTGGTTCCTTTTTTGGGGAATGGTGTTTTGTGAGAAACGTGGATACGGTCTCCTTAGGGAGATGGTGATGTTTTCTAAAAAAAATGTTCTTTCTTGAAAAAGATGTTAGTTTCCTTTATGGAAATGATGTTTCATGGAAATTGTGAAACATGTTAAAATCTCCTTTTGGGAGATTGGTTGCGTTTTCTAGGGAAAACACAATATAGGATCCTTACACAGTAGCATGAAAAAGATCACATGAATTATGCTATAATGTGTACCTGCACTTACGCACTTGTGTTGTGATCATGCTAATGAGATTGTCAGTTATGTGATCATTGGTAAACTAAACTTCGAATAGTTTATCATTGCCATGATTCTTAGCTAATAATTTTATTAGCGGTATTGATTATGTTTTTGTGGTGAATATATTCAGGTTGTTTTGTGACAGTTGTTTAAACCAAGAGTCATTTTCAAAATGAATTTTAAAAATGAATAAAACTCAATCAATATTGTCCAAGTGGGAGAATGTTAGAACTATCTTTATTTGGGCTTCTATTGATTGATGTGATTTTATTTTATTAAAATGGGTTGAATATATGACCTGATTTATTTTTCCTTGTAAACTCATTTTATTATGTGATCTATTATGAGTTTGAGAATCACCATGTATAAATAAGATTATTGTGTTGAGGTGAAGCTAGAGTAGTGCCTATTGGGCCTAATTAATATCTATGATGGATGGAAATTAGGCTATAGTTTCTAATATAAGGAGGGCAGGATCCTCACTTGACTCTCACGCTTGGTAACCGCTCATTGCTCTATCCAAGAGACAGTTTTGATAAAGGAGAAAGTTCTAGTGGAAGACCTTGTTCCTGACGTATACAAGTGTGTGCGTTCTTCAACACCCTTAGATATCTCCAAGAGGTATGCAATTTATAATTTTATTTAGGTGTTCTAAATCCTAGTCTAGATCCTGAAAAAGTCTAACCCATGGTATTAGAGCAAGGTTATACTAGGCTTAGAATCCTAAGATTTTAATTTAAAATATCTTGAATTGCCTGAAATTTGTATTATTAAGGTTTTGTTAAATTAGGAATTCTTGATATAGAATTCTTGTTATCTTGTATTTTGATTCCTATTCACAATTCTTTTTTTCCACGTTTCGTTTGATGTTTGTTCTGCACGAAATGATTATTGTTAATATGTAGCATTTTTTTTATATTTTGAATAATGCAAATTATATATCGAACTGTTGCATTTTGTGTTGATTAAAAAAAAGAAAAAGAAAGGCATGCATTGATCCCGTTTGCAATTTATATATATGATTATGGAACTTCACCAAATTCTGAATGTTTATTTTTTTTTTATTTGCCTTTTATATATATTATATTGAAAGAAAGGATCAAATCCTTTATTGGTCAATCAATTCTCCATATTGTAACATGTATGCTTATTGTTCATAAAGAATGTATGATGTTTGGTTCAGGGAGAAAGTGTGATGTTTGCCTTTTTAGTGTAAATGTGTTTGGAAAATTGGATCTGGACGAGAAAAAAAATTTAGCCAATTGTAATCCCTGTTGGGGATCTATTAATTGAGTAAATGTATCTCACCACAGTGAGTCATTTACAAAATTGGTAGAGTTACCTGTTAAATTTTTAAATATTGGGATGTTGTGTCATTTAAATTAATTGACATGTTTTTGGGATGAGCATGATATTCAAATCCTTCAGCCCATAGGTTTAACATCCCGATTTTTTTACTGTTCATCAATTACGGTGAATATATATATTCAAGACCTAGAGAATAATTTTGGATAAACCAATGTCAAATTTATACTATACATTATCGTATATAGTTACGGTTAAATTTTGGGTTGAAAATTCAGACGAAACCCGGTCTGCGTTTTCTCCGGCAGTATAGTTTTACTGACCAGAAGACCTAATTTTAAATCGTGAATGAGACAATTAGTTTTCCTATCGCATTTCCAATCACTTTGGCGATTTTGGAAATTTTCATGCGGGAAATAAAATATTATGTTTTATCCAGGTAAAACTTTCAACGAAATACGACTAAAGCCTAAGTCAGGCATGTGATGGGGCCGCAGAAGGACAGGATAAGGCTAGGATGATTGATGCGAAGGGCATTAATGATGCGTTATAATTAAAACGAAAATATCTGAAATGCGTTCACACTAGGAAAAGACCAAAATACCCTTGATCTTTCCCTAAATGACTAAAGTGTCCAAAAGTTGGATTTGTGGGCCAAAAAGCCCACGAAGTGGGGCGGCCAACTAGCCTATAAATACACCCACCCTCCTTTGATTTTTCATCACTTTTCCTTCACAAAAACTTGAGCATTTTCTTCGAAGTTCAAGAAACCTCCATTGTTGTCTTCAAGTGCAAGCTTCTTCCTTCACTTTCCTTCAAGCTTCAAGAGGTAAATTCTCTTTTTCTTACTCTCTTAATTATGGTTAAGCTTTCCTCTTCATCTTCTTCATCTTAATTGAGCCCTAATCTTAGTTTGACATACATTAAGATTTTCACTTGAAAAACCCTAGAAAATCATAGAAAAATCCTTTGAATATGAAACCAATTTCTGTGATACAGTTTTAACTTCCTCTATCACCATCCAAAAGCATGCAGTCAAATAACATGCCTAACTAATTTTTCCATGACATGGTCGAACCCTAGGGATAGTGTAAGGATGAAATTTTGCTTCAATTTTTGCTATATGGCAATTGTTCTAGCCTATTTGATATCTATTGACATTGAATCTAAGAGCTAAACATCAACTAAAATTCCTAGCCATTTTTTTAGTAGTGGCCGAAACCCTAGCTTTTGGAAGCTAAAGGCTTTGCTTCAAATTTTTGGACAATATAAATTAATTTAGTGTTGTGTATACTTGAGGATGATTTATCCAATAGTTGAAAATTTTTAGAAATCTCTAGCCATTTTAAGTCCTCTTGGCCGAATCTATGCCTTGTGATGCACCTCTTGGCCGAATCTATGCCTTGTGATGCAAGGAAGTGTAGTTTGTTAATGTTAGACTTTGAATTGGTTGTGTGAAGGTAATTGTGGTGGAGTAGTTCGAGTGATTGATTGGAGGATTCGCGAGATCAAATCGGACAATGTTCATTCAGAGTTTTACCTTTGAGAGGTAAGAGGAGTTTGCCTGAGGGATTTCTCAATAACTATATGTTATCAGTGAAGAAATCTGTATAGTTTGATTTGAACTTCGTTGTGGTTGTTTAAGTGATTTTAGCCTATTATTTTATCTGTTGTTAATTACCTGCTTTTAATTGTCTATCTGCAATTATGTGTTATAGTATTTTAATGCATGTTATAAACTGTATTATCTGCTATAACGTTGACGTGGCAATTTTATTGATGTTTGATTGTTGATTGAGAAGCCTACCAGTGGTCAGTGCTCAATTAATTAATAAGATAAAAGCCTTAAAAAGCTTCATGAGGAATATCAACTATTTAATTGAGGAATGTTGGAAAATAATATTATTTAAATATTTGATTTGTTAGAAATGAAAAGTTATTAGAAAAAGTTAATCTTCAAAAACAACTTAATTATTATGTCGAGAAAATTATTTTAGGAGAAAAAGTCAATTTTCGACTTACTACGTTTTTGAAATGCTAAATGACGGTTAATTCCGAAAATTTTTACGGAAGGTGTTTTTGAAAACAGAAGTATTTATTTGGACAGAGATTTAGTCTCAAATGACCTTTTCTTTCTAGAACTGAAGTTTCGGAAAAAGACTTCCAGAGGAAAACGAATTTACTGGTGATTTGATGGTTTACTAAAGTATTTCAAATGAAAAGTGGTTATTGATAAAGAGTTCTACTCTATGGAAAACCAATCCCGATGACGTTGTTTGTAAGCTTCGGAGATGTGGGTTTTGTTTTTGGTACTTCACAAAGAATGGTTAGTTTGAAGGTGAACCTAGAAACCGAGACGTCGGGATTCTAGTGTTCTGCAGAATACGTGGATCAAGGATCAGTGTTATTTATAGTGCTCCTGTAAACTTGTGGACAATTTGTATGCTCTAGAATCCAAAACCTGAGACTGGTGCACCGGTCTATGGTCTTGTGATTGAGCTGTTGGACTGTGTGTCCTTTTTGATTAAATGTTGAAAAGACCTAAGTGTCTAAAAGTTGTGGTGATTGATAGCATTGGGCTTCAACGAACAAATAATTATACGAAACAGAAAAACTTACGAAAACAAAGGTTTTCTCTTGCATTTCTTTTGGTAGATGTTCCAGCAGATGGGGGAACTTGATGCCAAGGAACCCTGTGATGTTAAGTCATTGTGTAACATTGTGCCTTGATGGACAATGGTGTCATACCTATGAAGCATATTGTGCCTTGAGTTGGACAATATAGTACGACCATTTACAATTTGTCAAGTACCACTGAATGTAATTCCATGTAATCGCGTAATGACATGGTGTTCATGTACCTCTAAATAGCACGTAGGTGCTGGTCATTGTTGCTTGGTGGCCAATGTACTTTGAGCCTGATCCGGTCCTTTGAAAGAAGTTGAGATTTCCGGAAATTAAGCATTGAATATTAGATGATATATATATATATATATATATATATATATATATATATATATATATATGGAAGTGTCATGTATATATTTTAAAAATTGACGATGACTGTTGGGCATGAGGCCCTTGCTTTGCCTTTATTTTTATAATATCTTGTTCTATACTTATGATGCTCATAAGTTGTATTTGATATACATATGAATCTGTTGTTTTGCGTGTTGCGCATGTAGTTATCGTGTTTAAATCCATATATTGGTCACTCACCCTTGCTTGTACATGTTGGACACCCTATTGTGTTTTTGGATACGTGTACAGATACTTCCCAACGGTCCCCTGGGTCACTTCGAGACTCTGTAGCTTGAGTTTCTTGATGTCAACAACAAAGATGTGTAGGCTATTGACGACGAGGCCCAGTCTCATTGGTACGATGTATGCTAGGTAGTATGCTCTATTGTCCTTAGAGTTCTTTTTATCAAACCAACTCTTATAATTTTTTATGTCTAAGTCAGGTCTTTCGACTGCGAATATGTATGTTGTGTATTAAGAGATTGGAAAAGATGTACGCCTTAAGGCGAAGTTGAAATATTTTTGTAGATGATGAGCTTCAATTTGTTTTCCTCTGGTTGTTAAAATTTTCCTTTGGTATCTGATTTCCGCAATAACTCTCTTGAGTTATTTTCGAAAAAGTTTTAGTTAACAACCGAAAAAAAAATTGGGATACGAAATGTGACACCGAGGGGGTGTTACAATTGGTGTTGGATTTTTGTAACTGTTGTTATTGTAAAATATATTCTCCACCCACAGGGGAGTTTATATTATATGTTTCACTAGTGTTGATTGCCCATGCTAATAATTTCTAGTGCTTTTCTTGATAAATGGATAGAGACCATGAATGATGAAATACTCCCTATGAATCATAATGGTGTGTGGGAGCTTGTTGAAGCTCCAGATGGTGTTATACCAGTTCGATGCAAGTGGATATTCAATACTAAGAAAGATTATAAGGAAAATGCATAACAGTTTAAAGCGAGACTGGTAGCTAAAGGGTACACTCAGAAGGAGGGTATTAATTATAAAGACTCTTTTCCTCGGTTTCCTCTAAAGATTCTTTTAGGATCATTATGGTTTTAGTAGCTCATTATGATCAAGAGTTGCATCAAATGGATGTGAATACAACTTTTCTAAATGGGGATCTTTATGAGGAGGTTTATATGCAACGGCCAGAAGGTTCCATAGATAGTGGTAAGAAACACTTGGTGTGTAAATTGAAGAAATCAATTTATGGTCCAAAGCAGACTTATAGGGATTGGTATCTCAAATTTGATGAAATCAATTCATCCATGGGATTTAGGGAAAATAAAGTTGATCAATGCATATATCTGAAGGTTTGTGGGAGTAAATTTATTATTCTTGTTATCTATGACGATGGCATCCTACTTGCTAGCAATAATTATGATATGCTTATTGAGACCAAGAATATATATTGTCTGTGTCTTTTGATATGAAGGACCTTGGGGAGGCTCCTTTTGTCCTGGGCATTGAGATCCATAGAGATAGACTTCGTCGTTTTATAGATTTGTCCCAAAAGGCTTATATTGATCGAGTTTTTAAGCATTTCAATATGGAGAATTATAGACCTGGTATGTCCTCATTGTCAATGGGGATAACCTCTGTAAGGATCAATGTCCTAAAAAATGATATTAAAAGAAGATCTATGAAAAATATTCCTTATGCCAGTGCAGTGGGTAGTCTGACGTATGCTCAGGTTTGTACTAGACTCGATTTATCTTTTGTTGTTAGTGTTATGGGAAGATTCACTTCAAACCCGGGAGATACTCATTTGGTTGCCTGTAAAATGGTCATAAGGTATTTTGTAAAAGACAAGGAGCACATGCTTGTATACAAGAGAGTTGACGACTTAGATGTTGTTGGATACTTTGATTCTGATTTTGCAAGTTGTCCGTGTTAGAACCAAGGTGGTTATGGTCCACTAATCCCTTAAGTTTTGATGTTAACAAAGGACTAATTTTAGAAGAACAAAGATTATTTATGGACTAACGCTTTATCTTAAGTGTGCAGGATAATATATATAAGTCCAAAGACTTTCGCTAGTCCAAACTCCAAACTGGATTAGCTCTCGCTCAATCCAGATGACAAAAAGTCCTTTTAAACGATAGTATCTTGAGTCCAAAGACTCTTTCTATTTTGTGTTGTAATCGTTAAAGTCGAATAAGCTTTATTGTTTTAAGCGTGAACACACTTGTACTCTTTTGAATTTATTACTCTATGTGTAAAAAGCTTATATCCTTTGGAAAAACATTCTTTGTAATCTTCGTACCATCGAAAGCTGAAGCCAGTCTGGCCCTGACACAAGAGGATTTGACCTTCTTCAATAGGAAAGACAAAGGGCAACTTTCGAGTACAAGGAAAAGGTGTCGGCGCCTCTTTAAGCTATCAAACCCGATATTGTACTTTGCTGATCAAAAGCCTCAACAAGCTATCAGACTCAACAGACTAACGCATTTAATGCTCAATCAGAACGGATTCTTTTCCAACCGTTGACGACTGAAGTTGATCAAAACAAGATTGCTATAAATATTTCTCATCTTGAAGATGCAAAATAGCGAAGAGATGCACACCTGAATCAAAACTTGAAAGATATTCAAGCACACAAGAAAACAAGCAATCAAGAGAAAAATATAAAAGCTTGCAAAGCCCACTCTGTTCTTATCTTTCAAATCACTCTCTGCGTAGAGTATCGCTCAAGAGTTCTAAGCTTTAATTTCAAACCCTCACACTTAGTGAGTTAGTAGAACAAAACTTTTTTCAAAACCTAGTTGGTTGAGCCTGAAGAGCCTTGTGTGGAAAGAATACTTCGTGTGCCTGAAGAGGTGTAGAATACTTTCCTGAAGAGGTGTTGAATACTTGTACCAAGAGGTTTTTTGTTATAGTGGAGAAAGCTCTCAAGTAGAGAGGACTGGGCGTAACTCTTTGGTGAAGTGTGAACCAGGGTAACATTCGTGTGTTCTTTTCTTTCCTTTATTATTGCTTTAGTTTATCTTCCAACTAACTCTTTGGGATTGAATTGCTTTCTTAAACGTGCCTGTTCTCTTATTATAACCCTTCAGAAAGCATCCAAAGTTTTTAGAAACGCTCTCTGAGTCCATCGCTGTTGCTTTGGTTAACATCTTTGCAAAAATATATATCTGCTTGCGAAAAGTTTTAAAAATGTAAGAAACACAATTCAACCCCCTTCTTGTGTTTTAAACAGGTTTCTTCAATTGGTATCAGAGCTTAGCCTCTGGGTTGAGCACTTAGCCGTGTAGAGGAAAAGATCCTACAGCAGATATGGCAGGACAAAGTATGCCAAGCGGGAGTCAACCTGTTATGAAAGGCACTTCCATGACCAGACCTCCATTCTTTAATGGAATCCATTACTTGTACTGGAAGGAGAGATTCAAAGGCTCTATCTTAAGTACAAACTCAGCTCTTTGGGCCAGAATCACGAATGGTCCAAATGTGTGTCTCAACTCTGATGGGACAGGAAAAGTTGAAGATGACTGGACTAATGCCGAAAGAGCCAGGATGGAAAAAAATCCTAAAGTCAGATATGCTTTAATGTGTGCTCTGAGTCCTAATGAATTTCAGAAGATTCATGCATGTGAATCAGCAACGCAAATCTGGGATACCTTATCAAATCTCCATGAGGGCACCACCAAGGTAAAAGATTCAAAAATCATCATGCTGGTTGGCCAGTATGAATTGTTCACCATGGCCGAAGGAGAGTCCATCTTGGACAGGATGGTTCATTTTCAAATGATCATTAACAATCTAAAGTCCCTTGGGAAAGTTTACACTACCAAGAAGAATGTCACTAAAATTCTTAAAAGCTTGCCTAAGAAATGGAGATTGCTTGTTACAACAATCACCCAGGCCAAAGATCTCTCTACTTTGATGCTGGATGATCTGGTAGGAACTCTTCAAGTTCATGAATAAGAGCTTGATCTTGATAATCCTGGAAATAAAAATAAAGGGATTGCTTTGAAATCTCAAAAGTCCAACAACTCAAAAGCTCTAAAACCTGATGAGTCTAGTGATGATGCTGATCAATCTGATAATGAAGTAGCAGACGATGACGAGTTATCCTTCATCTCCAGAAAGATTCAAAACATGTGAAGAAAGAAAAACGGGATGAAAAGAAGGCCATTTCAAAAGAAAAACTTCAAGGACCATGCTGAGTCCAAAGACAAAAGTCAGCTGGTCTGTTTCGAGTGCAACAAGCCAGGCCACTTCAAGGCTGACTGTCCCATGTTAAAAGACAAGAAGAAGTTTTTCAAAAAGAAGACAAAGAACTTCATGGCAACCTGGGAAGATCTCAATTCGTCTGAAGAAGAAGAAAAACAAATGAGGAATCTAATCTTTGTCTTTGGTCCAACGTCCAAAATGAAGACTCTTCGGATGATGAACAACTTACTTTTCCCAAAGAAAGAACTCAAGAAGCTACTTCTGAGGGAGGATGGAATGTTCGGCCCGTTTTCAATGGAACGGACTATCCTTATTGGAAATCAGTTTTTCAAATATACGATCAAGCTCAAAATTATGAGTTGTGGAATATATTCTCTAATGGAGATCATCGTCCAACAATTACTCTTTAGGACGGCTCAACAATGTCCAAACCTGAAGCTGACTGGACGAATGAGGATATCAGACGGTATTCGCTAAATGCTCGTGCCAACTGGTGTCTCATCAATGCTCTTGACCGATCAAGACTGGAGATGGTCTTGCAGTTCCATACTGCTAAGGAGAAGCTGGACACCTTAGAGCAATTGTTCAGTCTAAGGAGTTCGTCTGCCTCAAACTTCTGTCTGATGGCAAACACTTCATCAGAAGCTGAATCGGAGGAAGAAGAGGTATCTGTTTCCGATTATCTTCAAGAAGCATACGATGAGCTGCTTAATGGTTCCTCTTTATTGCATCATCAATATATTATGCTTAAAAGAAAATCTTCAAAATTAAATAAAGAGTTGGAAGATACCAACAAGAAAAATAAGCAGCTCATTGAAGAAAACAATAAGCTAAAAGCTGAGAATGTCAGTCTAACTGACAAACCCACCTCTGAGTCTAGTGAACCTCACAAGGTAACTAGACTTAAACAAGAGGTATATGACCTAACCAAAAGCGTATCAAAGCTTGTTGAAGGTTCAGAGAAGCTAAACTTGATATTGAGGTATTCAAGATCACATCATGATAAATCTAGCTTAGGCTATAACTCCGAGAAACAAGGAGCTTCTCACAAAATATCAACACCAAAACATTATCATAAAGACTCAAGATTTCTTAAGAAGCAAAAAGAAACCAAACAACATGCATCCAGTACTTATTGCAACTTATGTGGAAAGAGTGGTCATATCTTTTCGAAATGTATACACAAAAAGAAAAACTATATGCACGATCGAAGACCACAGAGTAACCAAAAAGGACCCAAGTCTATCTGGGTACCTAAGAATATGATAATCCCTGTAGCAGACCTGCTTAGCAACACAAAGAAGACCCCAATCCTGGTACTTGGACAGTGGATGCTCACGTCACATGACAGGAGAAAAGTCTATGTTCCAAGAACTACGTGAAAAGACTGGTGGATGGGTCACCTTTGGAGGCAACCAAAAAGGAAAGATAGTTGGAATTGGTATGATTGGTAAGTATCCTTTTCCCTCTATTGACAATGTTCTTCTGGTTGAAGGATTAAAACACAACTTGCTTAGCATAAGTCAATTATGTGACAGTGGGTCTGATGTTTCCTTCAATAACGGTGAGTGTGTGGTCAAGAACCCTCATGGGTCCATCTTATTCACTGCCAAGAGGCAAAATAATCTTTATAAGATTAACTTGGGGGAACTTTCAAATCAAAGTGTATCATGCCTAGTGTCTGTTGAACATAAGCAATGGATCTGGCACAAAAGACTTGGTCATGCAAATCTAAGATTAATCTCAAGACTAAACAAAAATAACCTCGAAAGAGGTCTACCAAAGATTGTGTATAGATCGGACGCTCTCTGTGATGCGTGCCAAAAAGGAAAACAAGTTAAGAACTCTTTTGAGTCCAAGAACATTGTTAGTACTTCAAGGCCACTAAAGCTGTTGCATCTTGATTTGTTTGGTCCAACAAGGACTGCTTCTGTTAGTGGTAAGAAATATGGGCTTGTCATAGTAGATGACTATACTAGATGGACATGGGTTAAGTTCCTTGCTCACAAGGATGAGTCTATCACGGTTTTTACTATATTCTGTAAGCGTGTTCAGAATGAAAAAGGCTTATGTATAAGCTCAATCAGAAGTGATCATGGAGGAGAATTTGAAAATGAACTTTTCCAAAGGTTCTGTGATGAAAGTGGTATTTATCACAATTTCTCTGCCCCTAGAACACCACAACAGAATGGTGTTGTTGAAAGAAAGAACTGATCTCTTCAAGAGATGGCTAGGGCAATGCTCAATGATAATTCAGTTTCCAAACACTTCTGGGCTGAAGCTGTTAATACTGCCTGCTACATTCAAAATAGAATATACATAAGACCTATATTGACTAAGACTCCTTATGAACTGTGGAAAGGAGGCAAACCCAACATTTATTATTTCCACCCCTTCGGATGTCAATGTTTTATTTTAAATACTAAGGATCAACTTGGTAAGTTTGATGCCAAAGTAGATAATGGAATACTGTTAGGATACTCTGAAACAGCCAAAGCCTTTAGAGTCTATAACTCGAGGAATTTAGTTGTTGAAGAATCCATCTATGTCAAGTTTGATGACAAACAGCCTGATAAGAGATTATCAGAGCTAGATGATTCTTTTGCAGATATGAATCTGAATGATAAAGAAGATCATCGAACGCTTAACAAAGACGAAGTATCAGATGCAACTCAGGACACATCATCGTCTCAGCGAGTAGTCAACACCCCTTGTTCGTGGCAATTCAGGACTTATCACCCTAAGGATCAAATCATTGGCAAACCAAATGATAGAGTCCAGATAAGGTCAACTTTCAGAGAACAAGTTGACTCAGCCTTCATCTATAAATTGGAACCAAAGTCTGTAGACGAAGCCTTAATGGATGAATGTTGGATCCTCGCTATGCAAGAGGAGCTTAACCATTTTCAACGTAGTGACGTTTGGACGCTGGTCTCTTTGCTAAAGGATAAGTCTGTCATTGGAACCAAGATGGCAAAGTTGCAAGGAATAAAGCAAGGTTAGTTGCACAAGGCTACTCACAAGAGGAAGGAATTGATTATACTGAAACTTTTGCTCCAGTAGCTAGACTAGAGCCCATACGTATTTTACTTTCATATGCTGCACATCATAACATCATGCTTTATCAAATGGACATAAAAAACGCTTTCTTGAATGGTTTCGTTAATGAAGAAGTTTATGTTGTTCAACCACCTGGTTTTGAAGATCAAAGTCATCCTGAGCATGTATATAAGCTTAAGAAAGCTTTATACGGACTCAAACAAGCTCCTAGAGCTTGGTATGAGAGACTCAGCACATTCCTAATGGAGAATGGTTTCTCAAGAAGAAAAGTGGACAAAACTCTTTTTAGAAAAACAAGTAAAAAGAATTTTATTGTTGCACAAATTTATGTTGATGATATAATATTTAGTGCAACTGATGAATCTCTTTGTCAAGAGTTTTCTGAGCTAATGCAGAAAGAATTTGAAATGAGTATGATGGGAGAATTACAATTCTTCCTAGGACTTCAAGTAAAGCAAACACCAGACGGAGTGTACATTCATCAGATGAAGTACACAAAGGAGCTTCTGAAACGCTTCAAGTTGGATGATTGTAAACCAATGAATACCCCGATGCATCCAACGTTCGTGCTAAACAAGGATGGCAAAGATAAAATGGTAGACCAAAAGGTATATAGAGGTATGATTGGTTCCCTCTTATATTTAACTGCGTTCAGACCGGATATCATGTTTAGTGTTTGCCTATGTGCTCGATTTCAATCTGATCCAAGAGAGTCTCATCTCTCAGTAGTAAGGAGAATCTTTAGATATCTCAAAGGTTTTACTAATCTGGGTCTATTGTATAAGAAATTTGATGAATACAGATTAGTTGGATTCTGTGATGCTGACTATGCTGGAGACAGAATAGAAAGAAAAAGTACCAGTGGGGGTTGTCACTTCATTGTAGCAAATCTAGGATTATGGTCAAGCAAAAGGCAAAGCACAATTGCCTTATCAACTGCTGAAGCTGAGTATATTGCTGCTACAAGTTGCTGCTCACAACTTCTTTGTATTAAACATTAGTTGGAAGATTACAACTTGTTTGTAAGTAACATTCCAATAATGTGTGATAACACTGCTGCCATGAATTTGTCTAAAAATCCCATACTACATTCTAGAGCAAAGCATATAGAAATCAAACATCATTTCATCAGAGATTATGTGAAAAAAGGAATAATTGATATTCAATTTGTTGATACTGACCATCAATGGGCAGATATCTTCACCAAGCCGTTAGCTGAAGATAGGTTCACATTCATAAGAAAATATCTGAACATGCATTTCATTGATTGATTATGAGTCTAATGTATGCACCTAATATTTGCTTGAGTCCAACGCATGTGAGTCCAATATATATATATTGATTGATTAGTCTGTTACATTAATTAAGCTAAATCTTTGTCGAAGGAAAATTTATGTCTCATTCCCTAACTGAGTCAGTTCCGTTTTCCATAATTTTAAAAATGCTTTTTACGATTTCAAAGTCTGGAACGTGTGTCAGGCATTTATGCACGTCGCCTCCCTTTCCCTTGTTTTATTTTATTTTATTTTTATTTGAATGGCCTATATATAAAAATTCTCTATTTAAAGGAACAACCTTTACAAACTCCTCATCTTCAACCTCTCTTTCTTTCTAAAAAACTTTGTTGTGAAATATCTCTCTCTCTCTCTCTGAAACTATGGTTGCTTCTTCATCTGTTGCAACTAAAGAAAAAAGGAAAGCCCTCAACGTGGACAATGCTGAAATCATGGTCGAATCCAAATTTGACCTATCCTTCTTTGCTGAGAATGGAGTTGATATCGCTCCTTTCATTCGAGCCATTGGGTGGCTAAGCTTCTTTGAGGGATCACCTGTCATCTATCCCGCTTTAATTAGAGATTTCTGGAAAAACCCATCTATTTCTGCCAAAGAAATCAAGAACACTGTTCTTGATATAAAAGTCATTATCTCTGAGGCCACCATCTCAAATGCCACTGGGTGTCCTCAAAGCGGAATGACAACTGAGGATGATTGGGAAGAAGCAATAAGAGGAAGTGAAGTTATTAAAGGATGTTTGTTGAAAGATCTGTCTGGGAAGCTAATAGACTCAAAAATGACTGATCAGGCTAGGGTTTTGCATCAGGTTCTCAACAATTCCATCATTCACAAGGCTGACTCAAGGGACTCTGTGTCCAAGTTACATCAATTCTGTTTGGTGCATCTTCTAATAGAAAGGCCAGTAAATCTGCCTCAGCTACTGTTCTCAAACTTCAAGAATTACATTCAAGGGTCTGGCAAGAACACCGCTATACCCTATGCTGCTCTGCTCTCAAGAATCTTCAATCAACATCGGGTGCACAAAAGTTTGCTTACTATCAGACCTGAGCAGAAGATGAAGTATTTTGGAGTACACGGGATTGAACGTCTGATTTAACCTGTATATGGAAAACTGAGTCTGATGAAGATGGATCTAGATTGTTTCGAAAAGTCCAAGAAGGAAAAGAAGCAAAAAGGGCGTACAAAAAGATCAGACGCATCTGGCTGAAGAAACGTTTGATCAAATTGACTCATTTGAACATGTTGATAGTCCAACAGCTGAACCAACCTCTATTCGTCCCTCTGCTCCCTCAGCTTAGTCTAGAAGAAAAAGGAAGTTAATTCTTCAGACTGTTGAAGAAGAAGATGATGATAATCTACACCCTGCCAAGGCCATCAAAAGCAAGACTGATGAACCTCGATCCAAGCCACCTTATAAGAAGAACAAGCTCCACACGATCCAGGACACAAGGTAATACTGAACCTCAAACTTGTTCAGTTATTCCATGTCGATTATCTAATCCCCAATCCCCAACTTCTCTAACCCAAACACAAATACCGTCATCACCCTCACCTTCTGAACCTCAAAACTGGTTCACACCATAGGGAAATAATCCCTTTCACCCTTATGGGGAACCTTACCCCAACGGTCTCTACAAAAGACAAATTTTCCCTTACATTGACCCCACACCTTTCATCCGAAACAATAAACCTTTAACCTACACTGACACGTGCTTTGTCTGGCCAGTCCTATCTCTTGATTTTGATAATGGTGTCGCCACAATGATACCCACTCGCCCACACTATCCCTACCCGGAATATGATTATGAACCAGAAACTCTACCTCCTTCTCCCAGCTACACACCTCACCCCTATACTCCAACCAACCCTCTTCCCAGTGAATGTTATACATCTCTTGGACCCCTTCTCACGGATCTTGGCCAAAAGAGGTTCCCTCCAAGAAAGATCTATCCCAACCTCATCATGGACAAGAAGTTCTAGTGGTGCCACTACAATGTGGGTCACCACATTATCCTTCCAAATGAGGAGAAACCATAATGGGATACCATTGAGCATAAAAGGTCCAGAACCTTTGGTCTGAAAACTTTCATCCTGGACAGAGACGTCAAGTTCATTCCCAGCCATCCGTCTGACTGGAAAGAATACTCAGAGGTCAGAGATCTCGTTCCTTACTACAGCATAAAGAAGGAATGTGAGATGCCTCATCAAGTGAAAATTCTTCACAACCTTCCTAGAAGATGTCTGAAGCTGAAGGCACCTACCATTGTTGGGTCTGTCGCTCCAAGAGTTTGTCCCAGGATTCCAATGCTTGACCTGAACAAGAACAAAGATGCTCGGAAACATCTAAACAAGGCTGTAATGCCAACTCCAACTTCCTTTGATTCTATGTTCTAGAAAAGACCAAGGGAAGATGAAGATGTTCTTAAAAGTTGCTTGGAGCAACTTGTCTGGAAAAATGGAGATAATGATGCCCGCATTGTTTGGGAAAGCACCATCTGGAGGTGCACAGCAGAAGCATCCTCATCTGGTTTATCTGAAGAAGAGAAATCAGATACCCACACAGTCCATGGGAAATACAAGATCTCAGATGTCACCTTCATGATTTTGGGTGATGACATCTTTGGGATTCCTTTGTATCCCATTGACCTCATTGGAGAGGATGATGCTCCCTGGATTGAGCCAATTATTGAAGAATCTTAAGCCAATCCTGCTCCAGCTCCTTCGGAAGAGTTTGAAAACATTGAGGTTGTCTTTGCTGATCCTGAGCCAGAAGCGAATGCTTAGCACGTTGCAGACTCAGAGAACAACCGATCTCAGTCTCAACCGATCCCTCTCTCGGTGGTCCATCCTGTTGATCCATCTCCATCTCAGGCACTAAGTGTCATTCCTGATCAGAGAAATCCTGAGGCAACAAAGGCCTTTGCTGAAAGTTCAGTCTCTGCCGTTCCTCCTGAATTTCAAGAGTTCGTCAAAAGGTCCGTTGAAGCAAACAATGCAGTGCTACTTCAACAGATTGCAACCATATTTCAGAACTTTCTTACGAAACCTCCTCCTCCTCCACCTTCTTAAATAAATCTTTTTCCATTTCAGTCTTTATTTTATTTTACTGGACTATGACGGTTTTTCCTTGCTTGTGTCTGATGACAAAAAGGGGGGAGAAAGGGAATTTGATTTGATTGGTTTCAATTTCATTAGTTTTGTCTATTGCATATAACTTTACATCCTCTCCCATTACGTACATCTATATGTTAAACTTTGTTCTTTATCTGAATTTTATTGGACTTTAGTCTTATATGCTTTAACTGCTTATAATCCTTTTCTTAGGGGGAGCTTTTCAGCTCTTTAGGAGACTTTGTTCAATCAAATTAGTATGTTTTGTCATCATCAAAAAGGGGAAGATTGTTGGAACCAAGGTGATTATGGTCCACTAATCCCTTAAGTTCTGATATTAACAAAGGATTAATTTTAGAAGAACAAAGATTATTTATGGACTAACGCTTTATCTTAAGTGTGCAGGATTATATATATATATATATTCTATACTATGTTTGCCTTCCCAACGATAAAGTTCTTTCTCCCCACCTTAGTGATTATCACGTGCAGCCCCGACTACGACTCCATTCGAGTCTTGTCCGATTCTATTCAACAAAACACAACCAGAAATCAGTACAATTCAATCAAAAACTCCCCTAACCTTAGGACTAGGCTGCTGCCCCTATTTAATTAAATAAGCTAGGGACGTTGAAATTCTACCAACTCTTGGATGAATGATCCTCAAGTATGCACAACACTAAGGTAAGTCTTATTATACAAAAACTTGAAGCAAAACTCATAGCTCACACACAAACTAAGTTCGGCCCCTATTTTTAAAATAGGCTAGAGATGTCTAAAAATTCCTAACTCTTGGATCAATTCCTTAAGTATTCACAACACTAGAGTAAGTCTTTTTACTCAAAAATGGAATCAAAAACTCAAGCTTTACCCACACATAGGATTCGGCCCTTTTATACCCATATGAGCTAGAGAGATTTTTTGCTTACAAGCTCTTGGTTTATGAATGAGGGTAAAGAATCTAGCTCATAGAAATTGGTTTGGTATTAAAAGGATTTTTCTACCATTTTCTATGGATTTTTGAAGTTTGAAGCATAAACTTGAACTATGAACTTTCAATGAAGAAAAATGAAGATTGAGAGCTCAAGGATGAAATCTATACCTCTTAGGTGATAGAGGAGGATGAGATGATCAACTTTGCTTCACAAACTTTCTTGAAAAACCTTGTTGAAGTTGAAGAAAAATAGAGGTGAAGTTTGGAGGAAAAATGGAGGAAAAAGAAGAAAGGAAGAAGAAGAAGAAGAAAATGGAGGTGAGAGGAGAGAGAGAGAGCTCGAAAATGAGGTGAGAGAGTGGGTGAGGTCATCAAAAATTAGATATTTTAGGGACGTAAACGTCCTTTAGGAAAAAGATCAGGGACATTTTGGTCTTTTTGCGTCCAGATGTTTTCTAATTTCATAAATATCTAGATATTTTCTGGAAAGTAATGATAACAAAGGTGAGTCATAGGCACGCCTTTCTAGGTGATGTGACTTCATGTTTATCCATTCTCGATTCCGTCGATTTCCCGATTTAGGGTTTTCGCCCAAGAAAGTCGTGAGAACTTATTTAAAACCTAGATATTGTTCGCAATTTTATTTAAAACCTATTTGTTTCGTTCACGACTCAAAATTAGGTCGTCTGAGCAGTAAAATAATACTGTCAATGTAAAACGCAAACCTAGCTCCGTCTGAGTTTTCGACCAAAATTTAACCATAGCTTCCTACGATAGCGTAGAGCGTGACTATGGTCTCGAAATAATTTATTTCACTCTCTAGACCCTTCAATAAAATACAAACATACAAATACTGATTAATTAAAATCAGAAAGCTTTTTAGAAAGCTTTAAAAAAATGGGATGTTACAGTTATAGGGCACAAAAGAAGGCATTAGAAATGATTCAGGGTGCTCCGACAAAGCAGTATAAACACTTGAGAAGTTATGGAGCTGAGTTGTTGAGAAGCAACCCCCATAGCATTGTGGTTATCAAAAGCAATATGGGTGTCAATGGTCCAGTTTTCGAGAGAATGTTTGTGTGTTTTAGTGCATGCAAAACTGCATTTGTGACAACTAGTAGACCCCTAATTGGGCTTGATGGGTGTTTTCTGAAGGGGCAGTATAGGGGTCAGCAGTTAATAGCTATTGGCAAAGATGGAAATAATCAAATGATGCCAATAGCCTTTGCAATTGTGGAAGCTGAAACTACGGAATCATGGAGGTGGTTTGTCAACCTATTGATGGGAGATTTGAATGGAATTGAGCAGAAAAGATGGGCTTTCATTTCGGATCAGCAAAAGGTAACTTTAAAATTCCATTATACAATTGAAATTTGAACATTATATAATTGTTAGCACTAACAATGTCCTGCTTTTGGTAATGTGCAGGGTTTGGTCCCTCCATTACAGAACATGGGTGAAGATGTGGAGCATAGGTTGTGTGTGAAGCATCTATATGGTAATTGGAGGAAGAAGTATCCGAGAGACTTGATGAAGAATGCTCTTTGGGCAGCTGCTAGAGCAAATACCATGCTTGAGTTTAGTAGGGCTATGGAGCACATAAAAAACATGAGTGAAGATGCTTGGAGAGACATGTGTGAAGTGCCTCCTTCTATGTGGACAAGGGCAGCATACAGCACCCACACATGTTGTGATTTGCAAGTCAACAACATGTGTGAGGCATTCAATAGGGCTATACTAGAATACAGGGATAAGCCTATCATTTCACTTGTTGAGGGACTGAAATTTTACATGACTGAGAGGATAGTTAAGCTGAGAGATTTGATGTTGAGGTATAGGGGTAACATCTGTCCAATGATACAACAGAAGTTAGAAAAGATTAAAAGGGAATCTGAGGGATGGGCTCCACATTGGTTTGGGGATGTAGGGTATGCATTGTTTGAGGTAGAGAACAACATTGACAAGTATGTGGTCAACTTGGGTGAAAAAACATGTTCATGTAGGAAATGCGACTTATCTGGAATTCCTTGTCCACATGTAGTTGCTTGTATGTGGTCTAACCACCAGAATCCAGAAGATTTTGTTAATGCTTGTTACAGGTGCAATTCATAATGTGAAATGTTTATTTACATGTTTTGCAACATACGAATGGCAATATGTTCATTTGCAGGAAATCAACTTTTCCTGGTACTTATGACCACATAATCCTACCTAGTAATGGACCAAAGTTATGGCCTATGGTTGATGCTGAACCTATCAACCCCCCATACATGAACATGAGGAGGGCACCAGGTAGGCCAAAAAGCAGAGAAGAAAGGCGAATGATGAACCCAGAAACCCTCACAGACTAAAGAGGAACCAAGTTACAGTTAGATGCAGAAGATGTGGCACTTTGGGGCACAATGCTAGGTCATGCAGAGGGAAGACAGCAGTTGATAGGGTTATCCCACCGGGTGGAGATAAGGTATATAATTCAATGGCAGTATTTCTGACTTGTCAAGTATGTAGATCATTAACTTGTGCAATTTGCTTGACAGACACATACAAACTTACACATCCAGACCAAGGGACAAGTCAAGCACAATCAGAGGTTCATCAGGCCACCCAAGCTGAGGTTCATCATACTAGCCAACTACATGTTCATCAGGCCAGACCAGACAAGATAAGGGTGAAAAGGAAAGCAACAAAGCCAATGGACACATAAGAGTCTAGAAACTAGGAACATTTGCCAAGATATTGTATTTTGTTGAGACTTGGTAGTTTGCTGGTTTGTTTTTTTTTGAAGTAGCAGCTCAAATGTATTTTGTTATAGCTGCATTGCTATGTTAGTTTCATTTCAGTAACTATGTTAGCAGCAGGTGATACTTGTCATTTTGCTTAGTTTTGGTATGCAGAAACCAATTAAGATTATATGTATTTGAATGGTTATGCAAGTTAACCTTTTTATGCTCTTTTAACATTCTGTTTGTATTCATAAACCAGACCAATGCAATAATGTAACAGAAGACAAGTATAAACCCATAAAATCCTTATTTCATTTCATTTCATAAACACAAAAGATTACATTAATTCCAAACTCTGAGGAGCAATACATTAACATCAAAATACATTCAGTTGCATAATGACTCCCACCCTAACCCTAACTTATCCTAATCCTATTTTGTTACAATCACAGCAACAAGGACAACAACAAGGAAAGCAATGAAACACCAAGAGATCACAAGCCCAACCACTAATTTTCTCTCCCTAATCTTCATTGCATCATTACTGCTCCGAAGACACCTAATGAGCTTCTTCACTCGTTCATTGACCTCTGGATCATACCACTCGAAGAAACCGAATCCTCTATCGTGTTCACCCTAAGCAAATCAGAATATTAGGTTAGATAAAGATGCAATGTCAGATTGTTAACCTTACAGGGACTAATTACCAAACCCTAGACTTACCTTGTAACGAACACAGCCATAAAACCTACGACCTGGATTCCTGGCTGTCCAAGAAGTTACCAATGGGGTTTCCTCACCACAGAAGCATGAAAGGCGAACTCTTTTTCCTCGAGCGCTTGCAATTGTTGCAGAAGAATAGTTGCTCGCATCTCCCATTTCGGCGCCTCCAGAAGAAGAAAAAGAGAATGGGCTTGGATACATTGGGGTAGATTTCGTGATCTAATTTGAGCCAATGGAGCTCATATGAGGAACATGAGCAACAATTTTGCCACCTCAGACAGCAAGGTAGGAGTTAAATGGGTCAACCGTTAGTAATTGGATGGAAGATGGATGGAAGGACTTGATTGTAACATTAAGGAAACTTTAGGGACCCAATTTGCGCAATTGAAACTTTGGGGACCAAAACCGCACAAATGTAAAACCTGGGGTACCAAAAGTACAATTAAGCCACACATCAATTTGATCCTCAAAATATTACCATAATTTTTTTTGTCACTGATCAATTTTGAGTCTTCACTTTTTTTTTTTTTTAACCACGAGAGCAACGCAATGCCCAGGAATGGCTCTGCAAACATAGACGCAAGTCATGCAATTATCCCCAAATGGTCACACGAAAATAAAGGTATTTTATCTATACTTTAAATTGTTTATCTATATTTTTTATTAATTTACTGTTATTTTAAATAGTTATTTTATAAAATTATTTCTATTAAATAACGAATTGTATGCACAGGCGATTAAACGGCGAATAATGCTTGTTTGAGCAGTAAAATTTGAATTTTATTTCTAATAAGCTATTAATATGTGATTGGTACCAGTGATAACAGATTCGGATCCCTTAAATAAATGATCAGGGGTTTGAATCCTGATTTTTATGAATGGAGAAAACTTGATTGCGAGGAGACAATCCTTAAATGTTATTCAGATCCCCCGACGGAGATTAGTCACTGTTTATGACAGCGGATATTTTGTATCAATAACATGGTTACCCAAAAAAAAAAAACCATAATTCTAAGTTTGTGTTAGGTAAATAATTAGAAAATAAAATTATGATTCGAAATTCAATCTTTTAGTATTGGTAGTGACAGCGACCGCAAGTAGGGTGTTCATATTCAAATGGATCCAAAATAAAACTACAAACTGATAAAAAAACAGAAAATCGAACAAAACTGATGTTTATTGGATTTTTTTTGATCTTGTTTTGTGAAAACCAATCAGATCGGATTTTGGATTCATTTTTTTAAAATCGAATCAAACCAGACAAAACCGCATATGTAAAATATAATTTATGTTTATTCTATTTTTTGCATTATAGATTTTTATTTCTTGGTTTTTTTCCTAATATAAATCTAGTTTGATTTGACATAATTTTTTACTATTTTTAATATTTCAATCATTAAAAAAAAAAAAAGATGTTCTGGAACTAGATGATGATATTTATTTATTTTAGACATATTTTATGAAATATTATTACATGAATGTATCAACAAGTCTACACAGGTTTAAGATTTTGTTCGATTTTGCTTACAATCTTGATTCTTTGATGTAATATAAATATATAATGATATGTCGGTAAAACCCGAATCAACCAATCTAATCCAAACCGCATTTAATCATATCAGATTTTTTATAAGGAAGCAATCCAAACTGAACCGAACCGCATGTTATTTTAATCTTTGGATTAAATGACTTTTTGCATTAAAATCGATCCAAACTGATCTGTGAACACCCTTAACGGCATGATGCCAAGATGGTTGGAGCTAACGTTTAGTGGTAGTAGTGTTGTGTTGTTGTGTTTGTGTTATCACTACATGTGCATCAAATGCATAATTAAGTATGTGCAATTGGAATTCTTAGTGTGTGTTTGGTTCCACGATGAAAAATATTAAAATTGTGTTTGTTTTTGTCAAACGTGATTTTTGTCAAATGTGATTTTAGTTACGATTAAACAAAATTAATTTTGATTAACGTGATTTTAGTAGAAGTTACATAAAGTAGATTTTACGTTGGATTAAAAAATTTAGATTAAATTTTACATCAAATTTGCTTTCAAACATACACACATAAATCACTTCACTTCAAATTCATTATAACCCAATCAATTTTATTCAAAATCACGTCTATGAAACGCTCGTTCAAACACATACTAAAATTTTGATTAAAAATTGAAAATACATGATTTTAATTCTAAAAAGGCTTGCAAATATAAATAAAATTTAGATTTTCAAGTCTCACTTCGAATTTGAAATCCAAACCACAATATTTTTAGTTTTTAGGGAGAGTTTTAGTTTCCTTGGAATCATAACTTGGGAATCCTAGTTTCCCACATTTGGTATGTTCTTTTTAAAAAAATCACATTCTTCGAAAACTAATATTCCCAAGAATGTTTTTTTGGCTATTTTCCCAAAAAACATTCCCATGGGGAGGGTGTTTCCCATGACCATGGAAATTTTTAATTATTTAAAAATATCATTATATCCCAAAAACCTAATTTCACTATTCTCCCTTCGGCCTCTCTACTCACCTCTTTACCTCTCCACCTCCACTTATCCACCATCATTCGAATTCCAGCCATTTCACGAATCTGGAACGTGTCAAATTCACTCAGGAAGACACATGCTAAAAAATTGAATGACAAATCTCATATTCTCCACACCAAATCTTTTACTACCTTTGAAATGGAGCATTATTTGTTAATAAATAGTTTGGTTTAACGAAATGGAGCATTATATATCTCCAAATCGTTTAGCCCGAAAAACCATTGTTGTCAAAGGTAGTAAGCGAATGTTGCGAACTTGCCAAATTTCATGAAGCAAGATGAAAAACAAGACTAAAGCTTGGAAGTGTATAACGGAAAAAAAGAAAAGGGTTTATACAATGATTGAACTCTGACCTTGCAAATTCAGTAATTGCATACAAATCTCTAACCTCACTCACTGATTTTCAATCTTCCAAACTTAGATTTTGATATCTCTCTCTATCTTGTTTAAAGATATGGGGATAATTTTGAGAATTATACTGATATTATCAGAAAACTCGTATCTGAACCAAACATGGATTAAAATATTCTCAACTAAAATTCTCATAAATATTTAAAATCTACCAAACATATTTTTAACATTCTTAAAAATCATCACTCATCGAAATCATGATTCATGAAAAAAAAAAATTCACTTACGAAACGCTCACTAAAAGAAATCTAATGAAAAGTTGGGGTGACACCGAAGACAATAAGTCAATCACAGAGAGCTTTTGAAAACGTGCAAGAGCTATCATTGGCTTCTAACTTAACATATGCTCAGCTTGCTTACTTCTCAACCAGAAAAAAAAAAAAAATAAGTGCCACGAAAAAAAAGCAGAAAGCTCCTTTTGTGTTTTGGCAAGGGAAGTTTCTCGATTCTTAGATATTTTTGTAACTTGACTTATGTCTTGGGTGGCTGAGTTCGGTGTTTTATCCCCGCCACCAAATAGAGTTTTGCTTAATTTTTTACATCTTTATGCTTTTGATTAGCTTGTTGCCTTGTTTGATAATTGGCTTTCTAACGATTTTCTGTGACCTTTCTTCTCTCTCCTCTGCATTTGATCTTCTCCCCCTGATTTGCTTTGAACGAAAGGATTGGCTTCATTAATTTTCGGAATTTCAGGGAGAAGACAGAGACATTTCCTATTTTGATTTGAAGCATGAGTTTGAATTTTAGAAATTAGGTTATATTTGAAACTCCCAATTCGGGCAAGTATCTTATAAGTTATATGTTTTTAAAAATTTTTATAATTAGGTATATATAATCAGATTTCTTAAGTTAAATAAATAACATTTTCATAATATGATAATATATGTAGGATTTAAGGTTTAGGTGGTAAGTGTAAAAGTTTTTTATTAAGTGACATTTGGTTTATGGAATATTTTATTCATATGTAAAATATATTTTCAGGAATCTTATTTTCAGGAATGTTTTATTCTCACCCTTACACATGGGAATGATGTTTTCCATTTTAATTCACAAATTTTATTTTCAGACATCTTTTATGTTTGATAATGATATTTTATCCCTCATATCAAAGGTGGGAAAGTTTTATTCCCTACCTCACTTTCTCGAAAATATAAAACATATCTGATATCAAACGCTACCTGTAAAGATTTTTTATATTGTCAATCAATCATAAGTTGTCACATCATTAGCAATGTTTGATTCTTATCCTAACTACTTTAAAAGTCACTCATACCATGATTTATGATTAGTTGAGAATATAAATAACTTTAGACGTGAATAACAACTAAACTCATATATTTATATCGATATTATTTATTTTTAAATATATATTGTAAAACATATAATTTAGTATAATATTTCTTTAATTCTAATATATAGTTATGGATAGTATTCAAATTTATATATTATGTAAATATATCAAGTTGATACATATCCATCTTGAACATTATTGATAGGGTGTTCATGAGATGGATGAGGACGAGTTTAGCTTGGCTTAGACACGATCCGATATTTTTATAGGGTCATTTGCTCGTACCCGAACCCGACCCAATAATAACTTGATAATGTTCGAGATGGAACCAGGTCAACCCGATAGGATGGCAAAATATATAAATTTGAACATGATACATAGTTGAATCATATATTTAATGAAATATGAAATTAAAACTAAGGTATATTTTATAATATATTTCAAAAAATAATAATATCAATATAATTATATTACTACATGATGCAAAAGTTAATGATTTAAGTTAGAACTCTTATTTCTTTCTAATTATAAAAAATAAATTTTAAAAGAATGTAGGATACCAGATCAGATCGAGGCGATTCAAAGTATAATCCGAAATCGACCCGAAAACATATTGGGTCTGATTTTTAAAATCTAAACACATCATAATTTATTTCGAGCCAAGGCGGTTAGTGGGAGGGTTCATGTCTTGAACACCTTTAATTATCGGGTTATGGTTGGCTCGAGTTTCGATCTTAACATAAGATTGATTTTTAAAAATATTTGTAGTATATAAATATCAAACAATTTATTATAAATAATTTTTTATTTTTAATAACTTAACCGTGTTAAGTCAATAATTAGTTAACCTTAAAAAATGGTATAAAGTGTAATTTATAATGATATAGATCCTGATTGTTTTATATTCTGTAAAGGTAAAATCACGTTGGGAAAAAACTTTTCTCACATAGCTTTCAAAATAATTGTCTCCGAAAATGTTATTTTCATATTTGCATTGTGAATAATCTCAACCAAAGAGTGATGGCGGAGTTACTCAAAAATGAATTATCAGGGCCGTGTAGAGGGCAAGGCCATTGCCTTAGGCCTCACTTTTTTTATTCTTTTTACATATATATATATATATATATAGTAATTGGTTTGATAAGTAGTTGAGTAATAAGGCATAATTCTGTGTATAATACATGCATTATTGAGATTCAATCACAGGTAATGCAATTCACAAGACATAATATTAGTTACGTTTCAACATTCAAGGTTCTGCCTTTATGTCTTATTGCCTTATTAGTCTTTCGTGTATAGTGTCATAATTAATTGTCATTTAAGGTAATCCGCATAATTAACAATTGAGAAATGGGAATGTAACTGTGCAAAAGGATAAAATAATTGTTGGAGGTAATTAGTTAAGAATTAATTATTTTTTATATTTATAAAATTTAACTATTATTTTACTATATATATATATATATATATATATATATATATATGAGTTTTATTGTTATGCACTAGTAATATAAAGTTTTTTCACTGCCAACCAATCAAAAATCATTGTATGGGGGGTGACTTTTGAGGTGGTTAGGATAAGAGTTAAACATTTTAACTCATGTGACAATTTATGATTGGTTGACAATATAAAAAATCTTTACACTGACAGTGCTATATATATATATATATATATATATATATATATATATTATAGAATTTTAATATTTTTAGTTCAAATTTTTTTAGCTCTCATTTCTTCTTCCTTTTTTTTTCCTATTTTCATATTCTATTGAGGGTGAAATATTAAAATTAATTAATTATAAAATTTTGATAAATAATTTCACAACTCAAAATACTAAAAAATTAATATAAGAATTTATAATTTATATAATATTAATCTTTTTAAAAATTTCGCTTACCCCAAAATTCCTATATTCGATAGTGTGAATTATGAAACTTAAGCATACGTAAAAGCGATACGAATCTAAAATCTCCATATGATCTGTCTTGATTTTGGCTTTTCTCATTTTTTCACAATTTTGTGGTAATAAAATTAACAAATTACGAGTGGTGGAGGGAGGAGCTTCAACACAAACCTCAAATAAGCACAGTTCCGAGAAGCCTCCATTTTGTTTGTGAACAAAAGTCATCTATCCTCGAAAACCACATTCCAAAACCAAGGTCCATCTCACCAAAGCCACGTAATATAGCCAATCCCGTTTATGTGGTTGTTGATAAATTCTTAAGCCAATCCACAGATTTTGTTTCCATTTTCTCTTTCATCACACTCAAACTTGAGCTACCTCATCACACTATAAAGTCACCCTCTCACCTCTCTCTTTCCCTCAACTCCGTTCCATTTCGTCTGCTTCCCCTTCAACACTCCTTACCAAACCTGTCACAGCCCTTCTTTTGATTCCTTTAACAAAATGGCAACTTCAGTGTCAACTGTAGCCGTCAACATGGCACCGGTATTATATTCTTCCCGCCGTTATTATGTCATACTTAACGGTTCAAAGCTTTGGTCTCATCTATTGAACATGTTTGGTTTCACTATATATTATAATAATTTTGTTCCATTTTCTTATATATTTTTCTCTTTATGTTAAATTAATCATTTGGTCCCTATATCTGACTATTGCTTTTGAATTTGGTACTCATACTTAAAAAATTTGAAATCAGTCCTTACTCCTTATATATATAATTATTTTTAATGTAATACTTGAGGTTTATTGGGGTTATATAGTCGTTTGCTAGAGTTTAAGTATAAGGATTAAACTGAAAATGAGGACCGAATGAAAAAAAAAAATTGAATTCAATCCCAATATGTAATAATCATTTTGAATTTGATCCTTATCATGTGACGGCGTTATAACATTAATAAACTACGAAAGGCAAGTTAAAAATAATTGTACATTGGGACTGATTTCAAAAAATTTTACATATAAAGACCAAATTCAAAATCAATCTCACCTATAATGACTAAATTATTAGTTTAACCTTCTCTTTATATACTTTTATGTCTATTATAGAATGCCACCCTATGTATCTATCTATATCAGTAGGAATAGCTTGTCAGCTTACTATTATAAGTTATAACCATGGATTCCTTTTGAATTTTTGGTGATATGAGTTATAAATTTGGTTTTTTTTTTTTCTGTCTGGTTTTGTTCCCATTTTGTTCTGACACATGGATCTTGCCATCCAATTTGGAGTTCATGGTTCATTGGGGACTAATAAGGGGCTGTATTTGGTGCAGTTGAAATTGAATGGCTCAAGCAGTGGAGCTCCCATGACAAGCTCAGCATTCTTTGGAACCAGCTTGAAGAAAGTCAGTTCTGTGATTTCCACCCGTTTGTCTGGGAAATTCAAGGTTGTTGCACAAAATGAATATGATGAGGAGAAGCAGACCTCAAAGGACAGATGGGGTGGACTTGCCTATGACACTTCAGATGACCAGCAAGATATCACAAGAGGAAAAGGAATGGTGGACACTGTCTTCCAAGCTCCCATGGGAACCGGAACTCACTATGCTATCATGAGTTCTTATGATTACATCAGTGCTGGTCTTCGCCAGTAAGTTACTGTGAACTAAATTTAGCTGACAAATATTTGAAGCTCAGTTTTGATTACTGCCAAGAGAAACTTTTTGTTTTCATTCTATGAACTTCTTTAATGCTAATGGACTTATTTTCAGGTACAGTTTGGACAATACTATGGATGGTTTCTATATTGCTCCTGCTTTTATGGACAAGGTTGTTGTTCACATCACCAAGAACTTTTTGACTTTGCCAAATATTAAGGTTCCTCTTATTTTGGGTATTTGGGGAGGCAAAGGTCAGGGGAAATCATTTCAGTGTGAGCTTGTCTTTGCCAAGATGGGAATCAAGTAAGTTCAATTCCATTCCAGTATATATTTTTCATCCATGGAACAAAATGTTGGTAAACTTTCAGGAACAAAATGCTGATATTGGTTAGTTATTAACTCTTTGGTCTTTTGTCATTGAATTTAGCCCCATTATGATGAGTGCTGGAGAATTGGAAAGTGGAAATGCTGGAGAGCCTGCCAAGTTGATTAGGCAAAGGTACCGTGAGGCGGCAGACATTATAAGAAAAGGAAAGATGTGTTGTCTCTTCATCAATGATCTTGATGCAGGAGCTGGGAGGCTTGGTGGAACCACCCAATACACAGTCAACAACCAAATGGTTAATGCCACCCTCATGAACATTGCTGACAACCCAACCAATGTCCAACTTCCTGGTATGTACAACAAGGAAGAGAATCCCCGTGTCCCCATCATAGTCACTGGTAATGACTTCTCAACATTGTATGCTCCTCTCATTCGTGATGGACGTATGGAGAAATTCTACTGGGCGCCTACTCGTGAAGACAGAATTGGTGTCTGCCAAGGTATTTTTAGGACAGATCATGTTCCCAAGGAGGACATTGTCAAGCTTGTTGATACCTTCCCTGGGCAATCTATTGGTAAGTAAGTCCAGATTTCTATTTTGCTAATTCCTTATCTTCATTAACCATATAAATTGAAGAGATAGGTATCAGATTGTATAGATGAAATGTGAATAATCAAATGTTTGACGAATTTCTGTGTAGACTTCTTCGGCGCCTTGAGGGCCAGAGTGTATGATGATGAAGTCAGGAAGTGGATTTCTGGTGTGGGGGTGGAGAATGTTGGGAAAAGGCTTGTGAACTCAAAGGAGGGACCTCCAACTTTTGAGCAACCAAGGATGACTCTTGAGAAGCTCCTCGAGTATGGAAGCATGCTTGTCCAAGAGCAAGAGAATGTGAAGAGGGTTCAATTGGCTGACAAGTACCTCAAAGAGGCAGCTCTTGGAGATGCAAATGAAGATGCCATCAATACTGGAAACTTCTATGGTTAGACCTTTGATCCTAAGCCCTTGATGAGAATATTCAATCTGGCCTTATTATTATGGTGGAAATAAGATTTAGGATAAACAAGACTAAATAAATTTTGCCTTAATTGTTTGGATGCAGGACAAGGAGCTCAGCAGGTTCATATTCCTGTCCCTGAAGGTTGCACTGACCCTGTTGCAGAAAACTTTGATCCAACCGCCAGAAGTGATGATGGAAGCTGCACATACAAATTTTAGGTTATTCTTAGGTAAATTTGAACAGATAAATGAAAAGATTGGGGAAAGCGGTCTAAAAGTGTGTTACTCACTATGTTTATCAGATTAGTATTCATTTTTTTTATGTAAGCTGCATTAATCTGAACTGTGAAGTTGTACATTGTGTTATTGCTGCTGTAATCCATATAGTTTGGTTTTATGTGAGTGACAGCTTATAGCTAGCTTTGCTGGTAATATCATTTCCTTCTTTCAGTTCGTACAATCTCCTTTACAAATTGGTGTTCATGAGAGCTTACTAATTTACGTAAAAAGACTAGCAAGCTAACGGTAAGCACATCAAAACCTACAAAACAACGAAAACAATCTAGAGATACGCTACAAAACAAAACAAAAACTAGCAAGCTAATTATAAGCACATCATGCTTGGTCATGGCACATTATATTTGTTGATATTTGATGCATACGTTAGTTGGAGGTGCTAATATACTCCAACTTTTTTGTGTAATAGTAAATTAGCAACCAACACATCTGCGTTGTCCAATATAAAAGGAGGATAACTTCTTTTGTTTCATTCAAAATAAAATTTAAAATTTCTTGATTTAAATATTCAATAACTTAATAATTTATTGGCCTCAAAAGGAGTGACACAAGGAGTGTGATAACAGATGTTATCCCTATAAAAGATGTAGATTGTTAACCTACTCCTATAGTAAAATATGCAGAGTATGTTAGCATCCCTCTACTTTAATATTCTAAACATTATTTTATCATTAATTATCACAAGTATCAATGCTAAAATGGAGAAAATTTAGATTAAGTATGTGAGAATCTCATAAAAATTTTGTGAGAGTTACTCCCTCTTTCACTTTTTCGAACATGTGGAGGGTCAAAATTCCAAAAGTTATAGGTCATGTAATAGTCTCTTTGAACAAAACCATATTCTAATTGTTGGATCCGATCTAGGTGCTCTCGGATATGGATCCTATACAGCCCATCCCCTCTCCAGCTCCCTATCTCTCTCCTCTTTCTCACTTTCTTTTAGGGATGGCAATGCGTAAGGTCTGGATAGGGTATTATAGTATCTATCGTCATACTCGCGTTTCAAAAAAAAAATATCCGTACTCGGATCCATACCCTCGTGGGTAGAAACTTTAATATCCGTACCCTTACCCGTTGGGTACCTAAGTACTCATACCCACACTTATTACCCTCACTTTAATTAACTATGAAAAATTATTAAATCAAAAAATAACATTGATTAAAAATACATGTATAATTCAATTGAAAAAGTATTGAAAGTTCATCCAAACCTAATCATAGAATATTACAAACAAAACAATATAACTAAAGTAAAATACAACATAATAAGTTTATTAAATGTTACAAGGAAATTACTTGTTCTTAGTTCAAGGCAAAAGTGGGTTTTGCTTACCTCTAGGAAGAAACTATGGCAACTAGCCATTTGATTATCATCTTGGTTCCATCTTCAGATGTATGTCCTGTTGGAATATTTTGTATATAATTATATGCCAATGTCATAATGTGGGTAGATATCGTTTATTAATTATATTAGCTATTTATCAATTAGGAGCCTTAATTGATATGTGATCAAATTAAGTGATAAGGCTAATTAAATTTCTGATTTGATAATAAATTAGTTAATTGATATGGACTAAATATGAGTGGATGTCATTGATGGCCCATTTCGGAATAATGGGAACCCTAATTGGCCATCACCCTATATATAGGCTATGGTCCCCAATACACCGGACAAAAAATCATCGCATACCGTCTCTTTTCCCCATCTGAAGAGCGACTAAGGCATCAGGAGTCCCGGTTGAGGAAGAACCGCAAGCCAACGGGTGTTTATTACCCGTCTATCTTTTCTCTCCCTCTCTGCGTTTCAGGATTACTGTCATCCGTTCGTGAAGGTTGGTGATCAAGTTCATCCTCTAAATAACGCTTGAGGTTAGGAACGTACAATGGATTCAGGTATTCCTATATCTTTAATAAATCAGCATGTTGTAGATCCTAAAGGTATCAAGCTTTAAGTTGTTCGTGATAATAAAGATGCATGCTATATATGGTTATTATGTTTCCGCAATAAAGTTTATGATAGCATGCCTTGTAAATGATTATTGCGTTTAAATCTAACATGTCCAACTACGTTGATTTACAAACAGATGATCAAGTAGCCATTTATGTTTGTTCTAACTTCCCTTTTTTCCTTTTGGGCTTTTGGCTAAGTTTAGTGGTATATATTGATCATCTGCTACGATCAAAACTTCTTAAGTAATTTATCATATTCAAGCTAGTTACCCAATTATTTGCGTCAGAGTTTCTTATTAACAAACAAACAGATAAATATCTTTAGAGGATGGATCAACTTACACACCAAAAAGTTTACAACTCTTACCCCCATCTACAACATTTATTTATTTTTAATCTAACGAGTGAAACTAAATTAAACATTCAAACACTTAACGTGAGTTTACTTCGGAGTTTCTCAGCCTTCTTCTTCATGCACCTTCATTCTCTCCACTTTCTTACTCTTGCTATTCTTCCTAATAAGACAAGTTGACCACCATGGCTTTCAAATTTCTCAGACATCATAGGTTTCGAAGAATTGGAAAATTTTCAAATGGCCAGCAATTAATCCACTTCATCTTGTTAAGTGTTAACAATTAAAGGGTTTGACACATATGTACAAATACAACAAACTCAATACCCCATCTATTGAATTTCTTGAAAAGAAAATAACTTTTACAAAATAAAAACTTAAATATGCATAACCCGTCATTGTATCGATGTTTTGAAGCAATCAGAACAACCGATTATGAAGAGAGCCACAGACCCGCCATTTCTTGAACTCGCTGTTCCCATTTTTCTTCCTTCTTGAATTTTCACCGTGCAGAACCTCCTCTGTTTCACGTCGCACCGTGGCCTGATCTCTGCCGCAAGCCCAACATCCCCACGCAAAGCCTGCACCACGCACTAGCCGCGCCCCCAACCGCCATGAACTCAGCCTCGCACGCGCCGTCCGCCTGCCACCAGCCGTGCCTCCCCCTCGCACCAGAAGCCACCAGACGCAGTGAAGAAGTAGAAGGTTGAGACAAAGTGAAGTCCCGTAAAGAGTTGGAAAATTAAATTTAAGGATTAATGAAGTTTTTAATCCCTGAAATGAGAGTCAATTTTGGTTTTGATCCCTATATTTTTGTTTTGTTGGTTTTGGTCTCTATAAGTTTCAAAACTTTGGTTTTGGTCCTTACCGTCACTATTCATCCGTTAAGTGTTGACGTGACTAGCGTACTGTCACGTTAGTACTGCTATGTAGGCTATTATAATATCTTTATTTTTATTATAATGTTATTATTTATTTTTTATACTTTTATTAAATGAATAAAAGGCTGAAATGACAACATTCAGGAACATTTATAGGGTTTTCGAATATCGTTGTGGCATTAAATATTATAAAAGAATGTAAAAAAATTTAATATTTAATCATACGTGACATTAAATATTATAAAATTAGCCTACATAACAGTACTGACGTGATGGTCCGTTAGTCACGTCAACGCTTAACAGATGGATAGTGATGACAGGGACCAAAACCAAAGTTTTGGAACTTGCAGGGACTAAAACCAACAAAAAAAAGTGCAGGGACCAAAACCAAAACTGACTGACTTTTCAGGGACTAAAAACTTAATTAAACCTAAATTTAATCTCAATCATGGTGTACATGAGGAGTAAGAGTTGTAGGATGTAAGTTGATCGCTCCTCTTGGATATGAATTCAGTGACTTTCATATGTGGTGACTTTGGTGTCTTTAGGCATTTTTGGAGAGAGGAAGTGTCAAATGAGAGAGAAAGAGACAAAGGTACCAAATCTCAAAGTTATTGAATCCATTTCCCCCTCCTCTATATGTATATGCGGAAATGTTATTTGTACAACAAAATGGGACAACTTTTGAAACAACAATTCGACAATGGTTAATGCAGTTCAAAGTGCAGGGACCAAAACCAAAACTGACTGACTTTTCAGGGACTAAAAACTTAATTAAACCTAAATTTAATCTCAATCGTGGTGTACATGAGGAGTAAGAGTTGTAGGATGTAAGTTGATTGCTCCTCTTGGATATGAATTCAGTGACTTTCATATGTGGTGACTTTGGTGTCTTTAGGCATTTTTGGAGAGAGGAAGTGTCAAATGAGAGAGAAAGAGACAAAGGTACCAAATCTCAAAGTTATTGAATCCATTTCCCCCTCCTCTATATGTATATGCGGAAATGTTATTTGTATAACAAAATGGGACAACTTTTGAAACAACAATTCGACAATGGTTAATGCAGTTCAAAGTTGTGGTTAATGATGTATTGAACTTGGTTAATGGGTACACATGTAATAAATAGGTAACTCATTAACCATCCACTGATATACTCATTAATGATTAATACGGTTCAGTGGATGGTTAGTGAGTTATCCATTTATCACATGTGTACTCATTAACCAAGTTCAACACATCATTAACCACAAATTTGAACTGCATTAATTATTGACGAATTGTTATTCCAAAAGTTATCCCAATTTGTTGTGCAAATAACATATATATATATATATATATATAGCAGGCAGGTGCGAACAGGGTTAGATACTAGAGTATCCGTACCCACACTCATATATATTAAATAGGTTATTATTTACTCATCATGAATATTTTTTGCGATTATCTATCCGATCTATTATCTATTGTTAACTCTACTTTTTTTTCCATCATTTACCCTTTCCATTTCTATTCTCCCTCCACTCCTCTCTTTCTTTTTTATGCTGCAGAGGCAGGATACCATCCAAACCCATGTATTTTCTAGTAGCAAGGACAGATCTAGAAAACATGAGCGAAAAGACCCTATATATATATATCAAGTAGTTTTAGCAGAATATTTTTCTATAAAAACTACTATATATATAAAATAAAAGTAATTTTACAAAATATATTTAAGAAGGTTAATGATTAGCCATTATACAAGATATTTATCGGGGGTTGGATTGCATGATTAGCCCTTCTTTTAAAAAATGTAGCCACTACATTTTATTGGATTGAAGCAAATGGAGACTGTTGGATTGCAAGATTGTGGAATCCAACTAAACTTCGCCTTAGGCTACCGACTAAAAGTATTCAATTTCCTGTGGATCAAGCCCTTTGAGTAAGCCTTCATCTAATTTTTTTATTTGGCCTTAATTTCTGAGGGGGGCTGCAAATTGAGACTTGATTGAGTAATATATTGGGATGGTAATGGACAGGGTATTATAATACCCATCCTCATATCCGTGTTTGAAATAAATATCCGGACCTGGAACTGTATCCGCGTGAGTAACAACTTAAGTATTCTTATCTGTACCCTCTGGATATCTAAGTACCCAATCCCGCACCCATTACCCGCACTTTAATTAAAAAAAAAGAAAAAAAATAACACAAAGAACATCAACGGCTGCTGTTAGTGCTTAGGTCAGTAGGTGATTAAGTCTGAAAGGGAAAATTAGTTAAAAAACCGTAGGTTACATTAATTTTATTTTTAAAATTTGATATATAATTAAAATTATATATATTAATATAAATAAATGAATATATAAATATATGTATTTATATATGCGGGTACAGGACGGGGTGGATATTAGAATATCCGTACCCGCATCCATACTCTCTCTTGTTTGTAGGTAATTACCCAGTCCCTTCCCGTATCCACAAAGCGGGTATTTACCTTATCCATTATAGATATTTTTTTAGGGTATCCAACGGGTAGGATCCAAATTGTCATCCTTAATAATATATGAAATTGGGTGATGCTATTGAAACTGCTAATTATGTACCCGCATTCTTTGTTAATTAATCATAGTTTTATAAAAGAGGAATGTTAATTCGTACAAATGAAATTTACCAATTCAATTCTCTTTTTTTTTTTGGTAAAAAATTTACCAATTCAATTCTAAATGTGTAACCAATGAGTTTTTTTTTAATAAAGAAACGTGTAACCAATGAGTTGAGGACAAAAACTAAAACAGTTTACATCTGCTTTATAATGGAATAATGAGTGGGATGATTTGATAAAACCAAGCATACAGTTGCAATAATTTCAACTTGGCACGTCATTTTAAGAATTTATTTTCGTATAAAGTATCATACTCCTTTATAAAAGCAAAAAACTTACCTCCTCTTCAATATGTGCTGTTGATCAATTATAATATGTCACACAAATTAACTTTTTTATTTAAATTTAAATTTAAATTTAAAATGTTTCTATTTTTTCTATTGATTGATTAATCCATGTATTGATTAGTGATTGGAGAACAGTAAAAACTGTACACAACAAACTGCACCTAAGTTTTGTCCTTTATAAAAATATAAAGGATTAAATATGTTTTTTGTCCCTGTAAAATAGCAAAAATTCGTTTTTAGTCCCTCATTTTTTAAAAGTCCTTTTTTGGTTTCTCAATTTTCAAAATAACTCACTTTTGATCCCCAACGTTAGCTCAATTTTCAAAATAGGAACCATAGGTGAGCTATTTTGGAAATTAAGGGACCAAAAAGGACGTTTTGAAAATGATGGACTAAAAACGAATTTTCGCTTTTTACAAGGACCAAAAACATATTTAACCCTTATAATATTCTTCTTGAATATTTTTTTTATGAAATTTAATAAAAAGGATATACAACTCATTATTGTTCTATGCGAATAACAAATAATCATATAATGCAATTATTATATAGCTTGAGTTTTAAATTAAATAATTATATCATAAACTTATTAAATAATCATATAGTGCAATAAATTTTTTGAGAAAATCCTCAATTTGGTCCTTGAAATTATAAGGTCGTATTAACTTGGTCTCTTACATTTTTGAAATTTCAAAAACATTCTTGAAATTGTCAAACGTTAATCAATCCAGTCCCTTTATTAGGGATTAAGTTGATACGAACCTTATAATTTTAAGGACCAAATTGGCACAAAATTGACACATAGACCAAATTGATACGACCTTACAATTTCAGGGACCAAATTGAAGATTTACTCTAACTTTTTTCATATTTTTCAGAAATGCCTTTTATTAAATAATTTATTTAAATTAATTATCTATTATATATCACTCCTACCTACCTCAATTTATAATAAAGAATTATGATAATTATTTTTTAATATGAAAATCACATCCCAATTATAATGGTAGATTTATTTTTCTCACAAAAAAATAGTAGATTTCTTTTAATTCAATGTGTCATAAATCCATACTATAAAACTTAACACAATAGAGAAAATTGGTATTATTCATCTATACTATTATAAAAAATGATTTCCCATCTCAGTGTCTTATTTTTGTTTTTTAAATTATCATTGTCAATTATTCATTTAATAATTTAAAGTAATATAAAAATTAAATTATAAATATATTTTATTAAAGATGAAAATTTTACAGATAAACTAGTAAAAGATAATGTTATAAATAAATTTTACTCACCTATCAAATAGTTCTTACCTATTTAAATATGTTTTTGGTCCTTGTAAAATAATGAAAATTCGTTTTGTCCCTCATTTTTAAAAAGTCCCTTTTTAGTTCCTAATTTTTAAAATGTCATTTTTTTCGTCCCTTAATTTTCAAAATAGCTCACATTTGGTCCTTATTTTGAAAATTGAGATAATGTTGGGGGATCAAAAATGAACTATTTTGAAAATTGCGGGATCAAAAAATGACTTTTTGAAAATGAGGGATTAAAAACAAATTCTTGCTATTTTACAGGAACTAAAAACATATTTAATTCAAATATAAATTATAATTATAATTGATTAAATGACAATATAAATAAACCTTTGAGAGTATCAATAGCCTCATTCTTTTGTTTTTTTGGGTGCTATCAATAGCCTCATTCTATAATAATTAGGGGTGGACATGGGTACGGGTCGACCCGCGAACCCGGTGTACCCAATCCAAGCCAACCCACAAATACTGGGTTGGTTCGGGTCATTGGGTTGGGTTGGTTTCTAAATAAGTAGACCCATAGCTTATGGGTTGGGTGCTGGGTCCAAAGATTATAAACCCACTCAACCCAACCCAACCCACATATTGAGAGGAATGTTATAAGTCCAGCTGTTGGAGCGTGGAGGGACTCTTCTATCTTGAATTTGATGACTCTTCTTTAATACTCAGCCGCCTAAATTGGAGTGACCATTTTTTGGTTATATGAGCAGAAATAGTTTGAAGATATGCTGAAATAGCTTGAAGACATAGTCAGTGAAATTGTTTAGGAATTGTTTGAAGACATTATTATTATTTTTTATTTCACTTGTTTGTTTAATTTTGATGGATATTGTGCACCAAATTGAAGTGATATGCTTCATTTTGTATTTGGAAGTTCAAATTAATGTATTTGTAGTATTTTTCTTCCCTATTTTTTCCCCATTATTTGCTTTTGATAAAAACAAAATAATTTACTACCAAACCCGGTCACCCGACCCAAATCAACCCGTATGAGGTTGGGTTGGGTTGGTTTGGTTTACATGAAAATTTTCGAAGAAATCGATCCAACCCAACCCATATTTATTTGATTGGGTTGGGTCTTTAAATGCACCAAAACCCACCCAACCCGACCCATGCCCACCCTTAATAATAATGTATGTAGCGCATGATTGAGTGATTAGGTGGAGTACCAGAAATATGGCCAAGATACGTCTCAGATTCGCCTAACACGGAAGCGCTAAATCGGAGCACACTACCATATTATAAACCAGCAACTTCAATTCTGGTTCCAAGAGAATCTCCAATGGTAAATCATTAAGCAACTCACTTTGGTTTTTTAAGTGGATTCCATTATGTCACATCACATTTAAGCAACCCATCTATTTTTCACTTCAATGGTACATACAATAAGCAACCCAATAAACAACCAGTTTTTTATATTTTTTATTTGAACCCAATTTTATTACGGTTGCATTTGAGGCCCAATTATTACACATTTTTATTACCCATTACCCATCGCTTGAACACCATTCTCTGGAAGCTTCTCTCGCTTATTTTCCTAGTCACGTCTCTCAGCCTCTCACATTCTAATTCATTCTCTCAACTTCAATCATGCTCTCTCCATCATCCCCCATCAACTTCTCATCTTGCTCTCTCCATCATCCCCATTAATCTTATGCAGAGACCAATCGCCTTCCATCATCCCCCATTCTTTTGCGCCATCATCTCAGCCCTCCTCCCTTTCCCCGTTGATCTCTGCGCCATCATCCCTGGTTCTTGAGAAACCCCAACCATTGATTTCCCCTTTCTCCAGCATGCCAAACCCCATAGTGGAAACCTCAGATCTTCTTTCTTGTTAGCAACCGCCATCCCTCTCTCTCTCTCGGTTTCTCTGTCATCCCAGATCGGCTAATGTAGGTGTGTCCAAGCGAGCGGAGGGTGCGTCCAGGCGACCAAAGCCGTGGCCCGATGGAGATGCAGCTGTTGCAATGGTTCAGGCGACTTGCATGTATTGGATTTGTGTTTTTTGTTATTTTTGACATTTGAAGTTTTGTGATTTTTGTGATCTATTGAATCTGTTTTGTTTGTATTTTATTTTTGAGTTGAAAAAATATTGCTTTTGTATATTGGTTCTTCATCTTTGTTTCTGTGAGCACTGCTTTTTTCCCTCCTCTTTCCTGGCTCATGTTGTTTTTCTGGTTGATGAAAATGAATATAAAATGAATATACCATATTAAGCAACCGTTCCTTATATAAGGAACGGTGCTTAAATTTAAGCAACCCTCTCCACCACGTTGATGAGCTCCAATGGCAAAAAAAGATAAGGAACCGTTGCTTATCTTTAAGGAACCCTTAAGGAACCTGCGATGGAGATGCTCTAAGTGCTGTAACACAAATGGACCAATTTTACCATGATGGGGTCATCAAGATGTGATTTGTACCTCCTATATATAGTGCATATTGCACAGCTAATCACCTCCAATTAGGTCAGTTACATTGGATGAGAGCCAATTCATTAGAGGTCCCCCTATCATCAGAATCAGTGTTTTAAACGGTGGATGGGTGCCCTTTCCGATTCTAGTCAGATTAGAGAATTGGAAAAGCAATTTGATCATGTAAAATCAATCAAAATCATGTTCAACCAGTCTATAATCGGTTAAACCAACGTAAAAACAGTTTTAGAGATCGGACAGTTCATTTTTTATTTTATTTTTTTTAAAAATGAAACATACTTTTGGACTTTGGTCCGATTTGTTTAGGGGCTCCAAGACTTTAAGTGATCAGAATCCACTCAATATGTATTTTTGATTAACTATTGTAGTCAATTAGAATATATTATTTTAACAAAATTAATATAATCCTAATTTAAATGTTCTAATCTATAATGTATATTAAAAGTTTTATTCTTTTTTGACTTATTAATTGATCTCTTTATTAATATGTATATGTATACCGGTTTCACCATCGATTAAACCGATTGAATTTTGAACTGCTCTTCTTTCAGATTCCTCAATTGAACCTATTTTTAAAACATTGGTTAGAATGTTCAAACCAACCCGCATGGTAATAGACAAAGCAATGGGCTATTAATTTTGAGGAAAAGCACACGCTAAATTTTGAGCATGCATGTCGGAATCAAACTGTGAGAGTTGTCTTTCCCCAAAACGGTGCAAGTGCCGGAACGATCACGTTCTAAACATCATGAGGTAATAAATTTATGGATAATGCTAACCAACGTTCTTACAACATTGATTAAGAAATACAAAAAAAAAAAAGCAAATTTTTATTAAAAAAACTAAGTTTATCATTTCTCAAAAAATTAAATGCACCAATTTTTAATGAAATTTTTTTCATTTTGATTTTTTAACCAATATTCTAAAAACACTGATTAAGATTCTCGTGAAACTATTGGTATAACATCCTCACATAAATAAATAAGTCGATTAAATATATCAAATCAGATTTGGATGTACGTTTTTAATAATATTTTATTTGTAGAGTAATTGTTGAACATTCTGTGTGATTGCTTTTCTGTTGTGTCTTCTATATCGCTCTATGTTTGCTTGAATTAAGCAATAGAACCCTATATTGTATTCGCAAAATAGCTAGTGTAAACCAAAGATTCATTTATCACCCAAACCTAATTGATTTGTCAAATCAAACTCTACCGTTTAACATGATTTATTACCTATCTGGTTTAGATTATTTTCAACGCAAACGTGGAAATAATGTTTTCCGAGGCAATTATTTTAGAAGCTATGTGAGAGGTGCTTTCTCCCAACGTAATTTTCAAATATGATTTTACCTTTGCAGAATCTAAAACAAACATGTCCTTAGAAAATAGAAAACTACTAATCAAGCTTATCTTGTACAATAAAAGCAGTGCAACCTTACTCCTTAAAGTAGATAATTTTTTATCAATCAAAGTGCCAAACTACATCACCTTTTTTTAGTTGAAGCCCAAGTGTTTTCATATGTAGTCAAATATATAAACTTTATGTATTTGTAGATGGGGGCCTCTGTATTATTCTATTTTCACTTATAATATAATATAGTAATATTTATTTTTAAAAGTTATTTTTTTTTAAATAATTGAAGGTTACAAGTGAGAATTTCATTTATGAAATCCCTAACTTCCCCCTTCCCCTTTCTCATCTTTTTAGATTTGGTTTCCCTAAAAACCCGGTTCCCCAAATTGAAGATCCTAGCTCAATCGATTTCCCTGGCTTTTTGATCAAAGTAGTGTTTTTTTAGAAACTATTTATCAAAAAGGGGTTATTTTGTAACATTTTATCAAAATAGGGTTGTGTTTGCCAGCGTGGACTTTTTTTATATTTTATTTGCTGACCTTAAAGGCGCCAGGCGCAGTGGTGTCTTCCACTGCGTCGCGCCACGTGGAGGCTGTCCCCCCTCCCCAACCACCCTCCAAACCCCCAACCACCCGTATTTAGTACCCCCTCAACCCCCAAACCCCTTCTATTTAACCGACCCCCCCAAACCCCTCTTCATCTTACATTCTACTTCTTCTTCTTACACTATATTTTTTCTACTTCTTCTTCTTACATTCTACTTCTTCTCTTACACTGAGCAAACAAAGTTAGAATCCAACTTTGTATGGTCTTGCGACAGCATAGGATTCACACAAATGTGTTGGCCACCCAATTTCGTAACATGCCATTTGTCTGTCTTCTTTGATAAAATTGCCCTCATCCTCCATGGGCAACCTTCTGCATGTTTTGGACATTTAACATATAAAATTGTTGGTTTTGATTCAACAACTATGAATGACTGATGAATGTTCATTGAGTAATGCTTCACAGCTAGCTGAACCTCCTGTTTAGTGTCGAATCGTAAACCGACATATAATTCCTGACCCACACGCCATGACCCAGGAACATCCAACCCTTGGAATTCTATTTCTTCGTCGGGGTGCTCCCAATTAATATAACTGTAATGAGGAGATGAATTGAAGAATGCACCATGTGATTGGCCTGTAAATATACAATAACAGTATTAACCTTAATAATAATAATAATAATAATAATAATAATAATAATAATAATAATAATAATAACACCATCAATATTAGTAAGAAAAATAGTAACAATAATATCATACTTGTTTGTTGTGGAACACAATGTGCCGTAGGCCTTACAGATGAAACGGGAGAAGCTATGATCATCGATGGTGCCATTGAAGATACGATTTGATTGGATCCTAGATCAGCTTCATCTTCAGTGTCCAACGAATCATCATCTGGTATTTCATCTTCGTCTCCACTAGAATTGAGCTCCATTTCACTGTTCCAATCCAGATCTTCATTCGATGATCCGAGGTCTACATCATACTATTGTACCTCAAAATTACTACATAATGATGGCACAAGGACTATCGAACTACCGACAACATCGATATCACAGTATAACTCCAATGTTGTCATCCACGAATTCTGATCAAAAGCGTTAATCATGCACTCCACATCCTTATCGTCACTAATTTGGTAAATAATGTATTTTGTCGGATTTTGCGATATCATAAACCGGGTGACAATTTTCGAAACACATTGATTTGGATGAAGTTTCAACCTAGCATGAATCTTTGTCCTTAGAAGCTCATACCCGACTCCATGTTTTATTTGCATTATTTTTTTATCCCCTTCGAATGTGATTCCTTCTTCTCCATCAAAGATCCTCCCATTGGAGTACATGAACACTACAAATACAGATATATTGTGTGACCTAAAATAATAAAAAAATATCTTAATAATTATAGTAACAACAACAACAATAGTAATAATAATAAAAACCATTTGTAAATAAAAATAATAATAATCATCACAATAAAAATGGCAACAATAACAATAATATACAATATTAATGATTAATAATAATGACAAATTTATAGTAATAATAATCAAAATAAAAGTTCAACAATAACAATAAACAATATTTAAATTAATAATAGTCATAATATTTTCTTTAATACTACAATATTTGAAGCCATTTTTTCCACATTACAATATGAAAAAAAAATATAAGATTAGTGTTAATAATGATTATAATCATAATAACAATAACACTAAAAAATAGTAACAATAAATAAACATATAATAATAACAACAGCAATAATAATTATAGTAATAATAGCACTAATAATAATAATAAAAATAAAATTAAAACAAACTAAAAATTAGAAATCTAGTAATAATACCCAATTTAAAATTTGGTATGCAAAAATAAAATGGTAGAAGAAGTAGAAGTATAAGAAGTAGAAGAAATAGAGTGTAATGTTGCGTATAGGGGGTTAAATAGAGGAGGGAGAGGGGGTTAGGGGGGATGGCTATAATAATAATAATAATAATAATAATAATAATAATAATAATAATAAATTACAACAAACTAAAAATTAGAAATTTAGTAATAATACTAGTAATAATAATAAAAATAAAAATAATACTAATTAATCATAATAATGAAAAAAATAAAAATAATAAATGTCGTAATAATACCGTGATTAAAATTTGGTACGTAAAAAGAAAAGAGTAGAAGAATCTTTATATATAAAAGGAATGTAGTGGTTGGGGCATTTCTGTAAAATCACTTGTGTTAATAATTTTTTTTTTTACAAAAATGGCTTCCTTTATACTAGTATATTTATAAGATTAAGATAGTGAGGGGTAATTTGGTAACTTAATGTTGGGCCAAATTTGTAAATTTATGTGCTGTTTTGGCAATCTGCGCCTCTCTCTTTTCCAACACCATTTTCTTTTGCACTTCAAGCACCATCTTCTTTTTCTCTTTCCACTCCAAGCACCCCGCACTCCAATAACCCAGCGTTTCATTTCTCTCCTTCTTCCCTCTTCAAACCTTCTCCTCTTTGAACTGTTGCTATCTCAATCTCTATTTCTCGCTAAGTTCTCGAGCAGCTATTTCTCTGTAACAATTCTTTCTAAGTTCTCTGCAACACGAATCAGAGAACAAGGGTTTAAGCACTTTGCACTACTCCTTCTCTCCCTCTCTGGTTCGATTCTTCAACTCAAAGCTATTTTTCTCAACTATCAACTCACACATTTTCATTAGTTTTCGCATAGGTTTTGAAATTGTGATTTGTTCTTCAATGCTGAAGCAAGCCCCCATGAATTTGAATCTGAATCAGAAATCTAAACACAAATTGAAGAAGAGCACATACATTTACATTTTATTTCTCGATATGATTTGAGATGATTTCGTTTTTGAGGATTTGGATATGATTGGTCGAAAAAGAAACCAAGTCCCAATAAAAAACAATAAATAAGGAAATGTTGGAATTGGAAGTTGAATTCCAAATTTGACAGTTATGGTAGAGTGAGAGAGAGAACAAGCTGAAGAGCACACAAGGTTCATCAACAAGGTGAGTCTTTTCCTATTTTCTCATTTTAATTTTAGTTAAAATTAAAAATGGTTTTTTGGGTGTTGAAATGATCGATATAGTCAATACTAAACCAGCTTCAATTGTTAATCATTCTTCTATCATGAAGAGGTATGCACTCATCAGCTGCATCAGGAACTTTTCTGGTTCATATGGTCCGTACTGATTTTTTGTGCTTGAAGTTCTTCTTGGGAGGCTTTCAAAACCACTGCCAGGTATTACTTTATGACTTCAAATACTTGATAGATATGGGGTAATATATTATGTTACATTTCACTCTCATGACAACAGGCTTTGAAGAAAATTTCCAAGTTTTGAGGACAAATATTCTTCTTGGTGCTATTGCAGATGTTGGACTGCTCTATTGTGAATGTGTTCACTCAAACCAAGAATAAGCAATTAGTCAAATTGTTGAGCCAATATTAGTGTCAGTGATATCCTCTTTGAAAGGAACATCACACACTGGATTTGCAGGAGGATGGACTTTTGAGTCTTCTGCTTCAACCAAGGTACCATTTTTTTTGTAGTGTGATTATCTTTGACTACAATGTTGCTACTGGTTTTTCTTGAAAGTTGAGAATTTTTTTCAGGTTAGATCGAAGATTTCACCAGCTCTTGAAGTTGCAATCGACTATGAACTAAAATGGCTGACTTGAAATACCATCTCTTGCATTGTTCTTCGGGTGGTCGGTACTGTTATGCGTTTTTTGCTGCTGCTGTTAGTGTTAGCTGCTATTTAGAGTTTGTACTGCATTCTTTTGGTGTTGCAGTTAGTCTTTATTTGCTATGTTGGCTTTGCAAGGTATTGTAATGACTTTGTAAATTGGTAGAGTACCAGTACTGGTATTCGGTTGTTAATGAATTTGTTTGCCTTTTAAAAAAAACAAGGAAATAGGCACGACGAGTTAGGTAATAGAGAAGGGAACCCATACACATTACAAACCAATGTATTTGCAGATGGCAAAGGGAATAGAGAGCAAACACTTTACCTTTGGTTTGACCCCACAGCAGATTTTCACAATTATCGAATTCTTTAGAACCAATATCAAATTTTGTAAGATATATATGCCTACAACAAGAAACATACACTAAGCAGCTTGACTAAAAACAACCATCAACCAAAGAGAGCAATGTTCTGCAGATAAGGAGCAATACAGATCCCAAATGCCAAGACCTATTCCAACTCCAACACCGACCAGATTTCCCAGATACTCCTCCATTTATTTTGTCCCCTGTTGCTTAAATGCCAACATAAAATCCAGATGAGAAGCCAATTGTATTATAACCAGAGAAGACCAAAAACAGCTGAGACTATTCTGATAGCAGATGCAAAGACAACATCTATGTGCAACATCACCAATCTTCATAACATTGTAAGATCCCAACTCTAATCTGTTTTACTGTATTTTATATGAACTCAACAACATCAATCTATTCATTAAAATGCCTGGATCAAACTGGCGAAAGTAAAATGGTTATATAACTTATGCCACTAAATAATTGCTTATAAATGAAAATTAACCATAAAATGGAGCTTAATTGATTATGTGGTATATTAATCTATTTATGTATAGCCATATAATGTCAAATACTAAACAAATATTTGGCTTGGCAGATTTTATGTGGACAATATCCCTATTAGGATATACAAGAACAAAAGCAAAAAAGAACATGTGATAAACATTACTTCAGTTTTGTCACAAATACATCAATAAATGTCAAATGCGCAAGTGTAATTTTAATTCTCCATTTATTACAATTTTTTTTTAAAATCAAACATTCACAATTTATTTATTTAAACAATGAGGTAATCACAAATTTGTGTTTATTTGTTCTGTTATACTTTTATGTGATGGCTGACGCTTCCGATCTCTTCCAATTTGTTTAACCATTGCTGGCTGATTTTCATATGGTAACATATTTTGTAAGGTTGTTTCAAAAAATCAGAATGTAACAATTATTATAGAGCTGTTTATTGTTCAGTCAAGTTAGTGACCATCATATTTTTGTTTACTTATGTTGCCACTTGCAGGGCCACTTGGGTTAGATCAACCCTTCATGTGTATAGTTTTATTTTTTCATTTGGATAAAATGTGTGTTTAAAGTTATTTAATTAAAAGATATATGCAAGTGGAATTCTTTGTACCAAAAAAAATAAAAAAAGATATATGCATGTGGAATTCTATTCTATCAGCATAACATTACAAAATAGTGTTTTGAATAGTGGAAAGCTGCTCGGTTAGAGCTTCAAAGACAAAGTCAATTGACGACTTGGCACAAATAGGTTGTACATAAGAAAACATTATTGTCGGTGTAAAATTGTATGTATATCAAATATGTTTTGTTCCACTATTTTCCTTCACCCAAAGTGTTGTGCCATTGAGTTTGTTTTGTTTGAATTCCCACTATAATAATATAAGGATCTCTCCTCTAGCCCTGTTTGTCACTAATTTAAATGTTAGATCAGTAGGCTTTAAAATAATACTGCATTTATTAGATTATCTTTTTGTTACAGTTTGATGCTTTCGTGCATGCTTGGTATAGCTTATGATAGCATAAAAGCATGGTGAATTGGCCTGGACGTGGAAAGCTACAATATGAAGCTTCCATGTTTTCTTCCAAAAAAAATTACCAATTTGCCATTATCATTGTGATTATGGCTTGGACATGACTTCTTGAAGCTATACCAAACACGCAGGAAGAATGTTTGTGGACAAATTCCATATTTAAACGTTAGAATAGTAGCCACCATATATAATTTTAAAACTTTAAATTATGTCAGTGTTTTCAAATTAAAAAGTCTCAAACACAAGCACACCTTAAATTTGTTATTTCCTATCAATTAAAACAATCTGTCCAAACAAAATAGTGTAAACACACATAATACATCCGTGCATCGCACGGGTACAAGATCTAGTCAGAGTATAAGAGAAAAAGTAGAATGTAAAAAGAAGAAGTAGAAAAAATATAGTGTAAGATGAAAAACTAGAAGAAATAAAATGTAAGAAGGAGTAGAATGTAAGATGAAAAAAAGTTTGGGGGAGGGGGTCGATTAAATAGAAGGGGTTTGGGGGTTTGGATAAGGGGGGACAGCCTCCACTGCGTCAAGCCATGTGGCATGCGCAGTGGAGGCTGCAGCTTTTGATTTTTTTTTTTTTTTAAAAAAAAGGGAAAGAATGTACCGATGTGTGACACGTGTGATTTTTGTGGAAGACGTCAGTTGGACTGACGCCTTTAAAGAAAGGCGCCAGTTGGACTAACGCCTTTCACATCAGCAAATTAAAAATAAAAAAAGTTCACGCCGACAAAACAATCCTATTTTTGATAAATAATTTCTAAAAAAACATTACTTTCATAAAAAAAAAAACCCAGTTTCCCTACCTACCCCCTTCCCCTTTCTCATCTTCTCCATCCATGTCATGATCCATTGAAGATCGTAGCTCCTCTATGTAACACGTTGTGAACAATCAGTACCAATATTTCCTGACAAGGCTTTATTTGGTGGGTATTAACAGTTAAATATAAAATTTTTAATTGTTATGCATATCTACCGTAAGGTTTTTTACATTATCAATTATGTAAAAATAATAATATTAATAAATTTTAATATGATTAAAATAAAAATCAAACATTTTAATAGACATATTAATTTATAATTAATTGATAGTTTAAATTTTTTTTTACACAATCAGTCCCTACCAATCATAAATAGAGACTTGAAAGAGGTTCACAATATGTTACTGCATTTATCATTGTAGACGGTTGGCAGGGGAAATGGATTTGGTGGTGTAACTGCGTAATAAAATAATAAATATTGTATAAAGTGGATTTTGTAAAGGTATAATGTGAGTCGTTTGATCTTAAATTAATAGCTGAGTTGTTTAATGCGTGTAAATGTGTGTTTTTATTACTGCAGGGAATTCGGATCCGTTGGCAGGTCATACACGATATCATTGTATTGAACAATTGATACACGTTTTTGAAAAATGCAATTAATTATTTTATGGGTCATGCTAATGAGTGTCTTTAAAGCACTCTTTAAGGAAACTCAAAAAGTTAACTTTTCATTAAAAAACTAAGTATATTATCTCTTCAAATATTAAATACATCAATTTTCAATGAAAAATTTCTTTTTTTTCTTCCTTAATGAGTGCTCGGGCACTCGTTAGCATTCTCCTAATTTTATTTATTGTTGTGTTCTTAAACTAAAAACAAAAACCTTAGACTGATAATCTGATAAGGTTTGTTGGAAAGTACTAGTACAAGTCTCACACCAAGGATGAAGTGCATCGGGTGGAAACAAACCCATGGAAAATTAAAATAAAAAATTAATAATCTGATGAGGTTTATTGGAGCGCACTACTACACGTCACACACCAAGGATGAAGTGCTTCGGATGAGAACAAACCCGTGGAAAATTATAAATTAATAATCCGACGAGGCTTCTTCGAAAGCAATAGTAGAAGTCTAACACCAAGGATGAAGTGTTTCGGGTGGGAACAAACACGTGGAAAATTAAAATTAAAATAAAAAATATATAATCTGATGATGCTTCAGCAAAAGCACTAGTACAAGTCTCACACCAAGGATGAAGTGCTTCGGGTGGGAACAAACATATAGAAAATTAAAACTAAAATAAAAAATGACTAATTTGATGAGGTTTCTTCGAAAACACTAGTACAAGTCTCATACCAAGGATGAAGTGCTTCGGGTGGGAACAAACATATGAAAAATTAAAATAAAAAATTAATAATCCGATGAGGTTTATTCGAAAACACTACTACACGTCACAAACCAAGGATGAATTGCTTTATGTGGGAACAAACCCGTGGAAAATTAAAAAATAAAAATCCAATGAGGCTTCTTTGAAAGCACTAGTAGAAGTCTCACACAAGGATGAGGTGCTTCGGTTGGGAACAAACACGTGGAAAATTAAAAGTAAAATAAAAAAAATTAATAATCTGATGATGCTTCTTTGAAAGCATTAGTACAAGTCTCACACCAAGGATGAAGTGCTTCGGGTGGGAACAAACTCGTGGAAAATTAAAAATTAATAATCCGATGAAGCTTCTTCGAAAGCAATAGTAGAAGTCTAACACCAAGGATGAAGTGCTTCGGGTGGGAACAAACTCGTGGAAAATTAAAAATTAATAATCCGATGAGGCTTCTTCGAAAGCACTAATAGAAGTCTCACACTAAGGATGAAGTGCTTCGAGTGGGAACAAAAACGTGGAAAATTAAAATTAAAATAAAAAATTAATAATTCGATGACGCTTCTTCGAAAGCACTAGTACAAGTCTCACACCAAGGATGAAGTGCTTCGCATAAGAACAAACACGTGGAAAATTAAAATTAAAATAAAAAATGATTAATCCGATGGGGTTTCTTCGAAAGCATTAGTACAATTCTCACACCAAGGATGAAGTGCTTCGGGTGGGAACAAACACGTGGAAAATTAAATTTAAAATAAAAAATTAATAATCCGATGAGGTTTATTCGAAAGCACCACTACACGTCAGACACCAAGGATGAAGTGCTTCGGGTAGGAACAAACTCGTGGAAAATTAAAAATTAATAATCAGATGAGGCTTCTTCAAAAGTAAAAGTCTAACACCAAGGCAGTGCTTCGGGTGGGAACAAACACGTAGAAAATTAAAAGAAATAAAAAATTAATAATCCGATGACGTTTCTTCGATAGCACTAGTACAAGTCTCACACCAAAGATGAAGTGCTTCGAGTGGGAACAGACTCGTAGAAAATTAAAAATTAATAATCCGATGAGGCTTCTTCGAAAGCAATAGTAGAATTAAGTCTAACACTAAGGATGAAGTGCTTCGGGTGGGAACAAACCCGTGGAAAGCTAAAAGTAAAATAAAAAATTAATAATCCGATGACGCTTTTTCGAAAGCACTAGTATAAGTCTCACACCATGGATGAAGTGTTTCGGGTAGGAACAAACAGGTGAAAAATTAAAATTAAAAAAATTAATAAATAATCCGATGAGATTTCTTCTAAAGCACGAAAAGATGTTAGTCCACCTTTTACTAAATACTTGAATGGTGGACTACCACTTGTCTTATAATAATAATAATTATTATTATTATTATTATTAATTCTACCAATATAACCACACCGATATACATGGGTTAGTAATATAAAAAATTTAACCATGTATTAATTTTGTTGCTAATTCAATATTTCATCTTTAATAATTTATCTATTTAATTTTATTTTTTTGGTAATCATGGCATAGGTACGAAGTATCCACCTCCGTTAGCAGTGACTAATGTCCGTCGGGGAACCTATTGGGCACATAAGGTAGGTTCTTCCCTCCCAACGGGTTTTCTCCATATACCCTGACCACTTGCTTAAGGTGTCCGAGTCCCTCACTCGGACCAACCACATTTTGGTAGTTTATCTATTTAACTAATCAATAATCTTAAAAAGATTCTAAGTTTCGGTTTTTAATAATTTATATTCAATCAATTCTAAATTTATAATGTTTCCTTCAAATTTAAAAATTTAAAATATCTTCTAAAAAGGCCACTATCCATTTCACCATTTTCAAACTGACCTCTGTCCACTAAGACATCATAATAAGATCCATTCAAATCAGTCATGAGCCCAACAAAGTCAATCGACAAACAATTTAGGTTGCTCCTTCTCTGGACATGGTACTAAAGCCCACTAACCCAGCCCAAATAATTGACAATTTATGTCTACATCACATAAAATAAAATAAATATTCAAAAAAAATTAAATTGCCAAATGGGCCACTGATAATACCGGTCAAAAACATTTCGGGTCGAAATAGGGGAATTTTTTTTTTTTACCCAAATTTTACTCAACCCGTTTCCAGGACCCGTAATATCATCTTCAAAACCCGTATCAAACTACCAGTACCGCCGCCTCAAAATGACCTCTGCACTACAGGCCCCTTTTATGGTGCATTCCATGTCTTTGGGGTGCACTGGTGCACTCCACTTTTGATTTGCTATAATAAGTCAGTTTTTTACTGATTAATAAATTTAACCAGTTTTTACTGATTAATAAATTTAACCAGTTGTGGGTGTTCTTTGCAAATAGTACATTGTTGTGTTTTACAGTACCAAATTAAAAGGAGCAAAGTAAGGCAACCTTAACAATCCAAACTCAAACTTCTTAAACACAAAAGCAACACCATCTTAAACACAAATATTCATAACCCATTTTGTTGAAGCATTCTGAATGGTGAACTACATATTTACCCAGGCTAATAATAAAAGTAATACTAAAACATTATATATCTAAAAACCAAAATATGCAAATCTCCCTAGATTAGATTTTCTTCTGAAGTATGAACCATTTAATTCTGGGTAAAGAGGCTACAAGCATCCCTAAAGTTCGTGTGTGCTAATACACGACTTTGGGCTGTCGCTACCCTTTGTCACCACGCTTCAAGGCATGGGTCGGCGTCGTCATCGTCGTCCTAGTTGCCATGTTTGCTCTTGATTTGAGAGTAGCGAGTAATGAGGTAGGGTGGCATTTGATAGTAGTAGCATGATTGTTGAAGATGACAGAAATTAGTGATGCTGCATATGTGTTGTGGTTGCTATGGTCTCAATGTGTAGACAGTTTGTGATGACAGTTCGTGACTGCATAGTGACTAACGAAGTGGTGACTATGGAGGCTGTGGTGGTCATTGTGTTGGAAACCCATGGCAGTGAGGGTGATGAATCCAAAGAAAGAACAAGAAGGAGACATGATTTGGAAAATATCATGAGGGACTAAATGATAAATATTCAATTTTGTTTTAGGGACTTCTCAATAAATTTTATACTTTATAGTTACTTCTTTATAAATTATAAAATAGATTTATAAATAAATATTAACTAATTCGATTAACCAATTTGACAAGTTATAGGTAAATATACTATTACCATTGATTTGATTTTAAAAGAATAATGGAGTGCACTAGTGCACCCCAAACCTCGGAGTGCACCACAAAAGCACCCTGCACTACAACCACAAAAAGCGGAGGCGATAGAGGAAATTGGAAAGCGGAATCGACAAACGAAACCACAAAGCAGAGTATTATGTAATGTATAAGAAGTCACACGAAGATTACTCAAACCACCAGAGTAAAATCGCGCTCTTGGAACTTCTCCGCCACTGACAATCTGAACAAATCAGTATATATGGCCATTTTTGCTAGTGCTTGCGATCAGGCAATGAGACAAAACTTAAGTTAGTCTTCAACTTAGCATTCAGAAATAATATAACAAACGAATGCATTAGGCTTAAAAAAAAAATCTTGCCACAAAAAAAGACAAAAAAAAATAAATATGTTAGAATACGAGACTAAATCGCAAATATATTTGGTCCGAAATCCGAATACAACAATTTAGTTTGACCGGTCAAGTATTCAACCATAAAAGTGAAAAGACACATGTATCAAAATGCTTTAATGTTATTGGTCTTCAAAATGAAGTGCAAGTTGCACAGACGGCACCTAATTATAAAACTTCAAGCATCTCATAGATGGAGTGGTTTAAGTAAACCTGAACTGTTTTTGAATTTTTTTTTTTTGATCAGCAAAGAAGAATATTATTAAAAACAAAGGAGTATAAGAAATACTCCAAACCACAAGAGTCAAATACAAGACATTAGACAGAAGAACAACACAAAACTGGATTTAAACACCAGTCTGAAAAAATCCTCCCTAAACTTCTACCCTCTCTGTAAATGAACCAATTCCATGAGATAATTATCACCTGCGCCAATAATGCATTGGAATCAACACAGCCCTTCTGGAAAATAATTCTATTTCTGGCCAGCCAAAGTGTCCATACAACAGCGCACCAGATAATATGAGACAACTTCCCAGCATGCTTGCCCTTAATAGGAATCCTATGTACGAAGAAGTTCCCCACCACATTATCAAGCCACACACCAGAGATGCCCAACCAATTAAAAACTGATCGCCAAATATCATAAGAAACCACACAAGAACAAAACAGATGATCCACTGTCTCCACATGTTGGAAGCAGAAAACACAACAATCATTATGGGAAGCAGGGATAATACCTCGGTGTATCAAAGCCTCCCTAGTAGGAAGTCGATCCTCTAATAAGCGCTATACAAATACAGCTACCTTTGATGGAACGACAGTTCTCCATACTCTTCTAAAGGCCATAGAAGGATTTTGATTCAAACCATCATCCTCATAATTACTTTGAAGCAAACTAAGATAAGCCGATTTTGTACAAAAAACACCCGAAGAATTAGGCAACCAAAACCAACTATCTGTCATAGAGACCACAGGTTTAACATCAAATAAACAAAGATTCAAATCAGCAAGAGCAATTTCCTCATCTATAGATAAAATACGTCTCCAGGACCAAGACCACCTCCATTCATTTTCATGCCATTCACCAGCATTAGCCACAGAAATATGATGATCAATTGCAAGCTGATACAAATTAGGATAAACATCCTTAAAGGGATTAGAGCCCAACCACTGATCTTCCCAAAATCGAATAACATCGCCATTACCAAGTTTTGGTTTCGCCATTACCAAGTTTTGGTTTCACCATATTAGAGAACCATACAGTATTTAAAGAAATCAAGTCCCTCCACCATAAAGAAGAGTTCCTTGCTGTATTGTACCCATCTAGGACACCAGAATTTAAGGGACCATATCTATGAGAGAGAAGGTTATACCAAACAACATTATAGTCATTAAGACATTTCCACTTCCACTTTGCTAAAAGGCTCCAATTAAAAACTTCCATATTTTTAACCCCAAGCTGATAACTCTTAGAAATAAGAGTTATTATGTCCTTCTTTACTTAATCAATGCAAGTCTTTAGTCTGCTTGACAGTTGAATTTACTGATAACATATGTTTAAGGAAAGCTGTGCTGGGTGATCAGGAAGTCAGATGGAAAATAGATGCTCTGGAATGCTATAGCATTGGAAAAGAGGACCACTACAAGACAAAAGTCATGCCAGCTCAGTAAATTTCTTTGTGTTGATGTCAATCAAGGAGGGCGTGTCCCACAGCTGAAGAGAGAGATTAATAGTTATTGTACTTAGGGAAGTGGGCCAAGGATGTAACTTTTGTGCTAATATTACTAAAAGGCCCAAAAAGTGAGGAGAGAGGGTATTGTGTAAAACCCTATTTGGGGAACATTCTCTATGGTTATATAGGAGGAGGTCAGCTGGTTGAGGAGGACATCTCTCTCTAGTGCATAGTACAGCCGCAGCCTTGCTTTCTTTAATATTTCTTTGTAGCTTTTATTATCCATTAATGGAATTATCTTAATCTTTATCTTTAATTTCATTTGCTGTTGTTATGCTTATCATGAGCTAAATCTCTTCAGCTGGGAGTTATGAACTTGTAATCAACACTTCTGGGTGATTTATATTAATATATGCATTGCATTTTCTTCTAATCTGTGCCTAACTCCATTTTTGGTTGAATCTGATCATCTCAACTAGAACACTTATTTGTTAAGCTTGGAAAAGTTGAGCAAGTGGACTTGTCTAGAAGATAAGGTTAATTTCAATTAATTGGAAAATTTTTTGGAAGTTGATTGTGCTAGGAATAGACTATCAAGGCCTTAAGTATCTAGACGTACTAAACCAAGAACTGAGTAGATTTAATTTGAGCTTAGGAATAAGGAACTTTTAATGAAACTCAGTTGTTACTGCTGGAAAGCAAATATTGTTTCTGGACTAAATGCTGCAACATTATGGAGCATAAATTGCCTTGTAGCAGAGATTACAAAAGATTAGCCTCCCTAGCTATTTTTATAAACTGTTAACACTTTTCACTTGTTTTGTTTTTCTCTTGCGACTTTACCTTATCCAAAATCAGTTCTAGTTCTTGCAAAATACTTGGTTACCTCTAAACTTTGATTGCTTGGTTTCTTAACACTTGTCAATTAGAAGTTCTAGCTTATAGCTGGAGTTGTTAGCTTATTCAAATCCTCGTGGCAATGATCTCTATTCACTCTTTATTACTTGTTATGATTATGTACACTTGCACACATCACTATTTTGCACAACAAGTTTTTGGCGCCGTTGCCGGGGATCTTTGAATAGTGCTAACTTCTAAGTGTTATCAGTTTGGATCTTCTATTGAAATTTTCTTACTCTAAACTGTGTTGTGCTTTCAAGCAGGAATATAGTTGTTTATGAGAAGGCACAGTGCACCAGAATTTCCGCTTGATCTAGAAATCGAAAGAACTTTAAGGAGAATTCGAAGGGAAAACAGGGGACTGCTGGAACTGAACAACTTAGTCATGGCAGACCCCATAAACCAGGATTTGGTTAATATGAACCTAGATATTATCACTATGGCCAATGATAGGGCTAGAGGGATTAGAGATTATGCTATTTTTGACCCTTCCACCGTGAACACTGGGATAGTAAGGCCCGAGATCACTGTAAACCAATTTGAGTTCAAACCGATGATGTTTCAGATGCTGCAAACCATGGGGAAATTTAGTGGTGCTGCTCATGAGGATCCCCACTTGCACATTAAGCAGTTCTTGAAAGTTGCTAGCAATTTCAAGATGCTTGGAACATCAGATGAATCACTCAGGCTGAGACTGTTCCCTTATTCACTGAGAGACCAAGCCAAGGTTTGGCTCAATTCACTAGAGCCTAACTTAGTGAATACCTGGAACAGGTTGGCAGAGAAATTTCTAACCAAGTACTTCCCACCAATCAAAAATGCCAGGCTTCGAAATGACATAACGTGATTCCAGCAAACTGTTGAAGAATCACTTTTCGAAGCTTGGGAGATGTTCAAGAGGCTGTTGAAGCAATGTCCTCACCATGCAATACCTATTTGTATACAAATGAAAACCTTTTATAATGGTCTATCCCCAGCATCTAGGCTGACTCTCGATGCCTCTGCAGGACGAGCTTTGCTTAACAAGTCTTATGATGAAGCCTATGATATTATAGAAACTGTTGCTGCAAACAGCTATCAATGGCCCACTGCCAGGGCTCTTACTGAAGCTGCTAACTCCCCAGTTGTCACAGCTTCTAAAAAAGCCTCTGGACTACATGAATTGAGTGAGGTCACTGTATTGAGTGCTCAGATGGCTTCACTAACCCACAAGATCAAAAACCTAGCCACTGCTACTCAACTACCCCCTATGATAGCAATCGTGGAACAGAATTTTCCAGCCAGTGTGCAAGCATTGTCCTGTGTCTACTGTGGGGGGGGGGATCATATATTTGAAGATTGCCATGGAAACCATACTTCAGTCAACTACATTGGGAACAATAGGACTAATAATCCTTATTCTAACATTTATAATCCTGAGTGGAGACAACACCCACATTTTTCATGGAGCAATCCTGCCAATGCCAATGCTGGTAGTTCAAGTGCCCAAAACAGGAACATGATTTCTCCACCAGGATTCCCTTCCCAAGGCAGTCAAGGGCAGACTCAACAAACTCAACAGACTTCCAACTCCACAAGTCAAGAATCTTCTATGGAGGTCATTTTGAAGGCCTTCATGACTGAAACAAAGGCGCACATACAAAATCAGGGAGTTGCTATGAGGAACTTGGAAACTCAGGTAGGACAGTTGGCCAATGCCTTAAACAATAGGCCTACTGGTACCCTACCTGCTCAGACTGAGACCCCTTCTTCTACAATTGAGAAGGGTAAAGAGCATTGCAATGTCATAAGCTTAAGAAGTGGAAAAGAAATTTTTGATACGAAGGCCACAAAAGAAAAAGATGCAGGAGTAAGCGGTACAACCGAGTCAGATGAAGAAGTGCATGTTTCAATTGAAGATCCTAAAAAATCAGCAACCACCACTGTCAAGCAACCTCTACCAAACTTGATACCCGAGAGGCCTCCACCTCCTTTTCCACAAAGGTTGAAGAAGGCAACTCAAGAGAAGCAATTTAGCAAGTTTATGGAGGTTCTTAAGCAACTGCACATCAATATCCCATTGGTTGAAGCTCTGCAGCAAATGCCTAACCACACAAAATTCATGAAAGATGTTCTTATAAAGAGGAAGAGACTGGGAGAATTTGAGACAATAGCTATGACAAAAGAATGTAGTTCCTTACTGCAGAATAAAGTGCCTCAGAAGATGAAGGACCCAGACAGTTTCACTATACTATGCTCGATAGGAAATACCTATTGTGGTAAGGCTTTGAGTGACCTTGGGGCCAGTATCAATCTTATGCCTATGTCTATTTTCAAACAGCTTGGCATTGGTGAAGCCAGGCCAACCACAGTAACATTGCAGCTAGCAGACAGATCTATTGCTCATCCTGAGGGCAGAATTGATGATGTGTTAATCAGAGTAGATAAATTTGTTTTCCCAGTGGATTTCATTATTCTGGATTTCGAAGCTGACAAGGAAGTTCCAATCATTCTTGCCAGACCCTTCCTAGCAACCGGGAGGACTTTAATCGATGTTCAGAAAGGAGAGCTCACCATGCGGGTAAATGACCAACAGGGTACTTTTAATGTTTTCAATGCTTTACAATACCCTGATGAAGGAATGGAAGGTTGTTCCTTTATTAATAGCCTAGAATCCTTGGTTCAAGAACAATTCGAGGACACTGACGCAGAACTATGGGTTGAGGTTGAAGTTGATAGTAAAGAATTAAATGTTGTGGTTGAGCAGAGATGTAGGCAAAGGCCCTGGGTAAGAAGGTTTGAATCTCTTGATTTGACTGAAGACAGTTTCAAGGAGAATGTTCCTTCTACAGACAGGCCTCATGTACTTGAATTGAGTCAGCTACCTGATCACTTAAAATATGCATATCTCGGAGAGGAGGGGAATCTACCTGTAATAATCTCTTCATTTCTCACTGCTGAGCAAGAAGACATCCTCATCTTTGTTTTGAAAAGACATGAAAAAGCCATTGCATGGCAAATGGCTGATATAAAAGGAATTAGTCCTAGCTTGTGTATGCATAGAATACTGTTGGAAGAGAGTGCTAAAAATAGTGTTGAAGGGCAGAGAAGGCTGAATCCTATCATGAAGGATGTGGTAAAAAAGGAGATTATCAAATGGCTGGATTCAGGAATTATATATCGTATTTCTGATAGTGTGTGAGTCAGCCTTGTACAATGTGTCCCGAAGAAAGGAGGGGTGACTGTGGTTAAAAATGAAAAAAATGAGCTGATCCCTACCAGAACAGTTACAGGATGGAGAATTTGCATGGACTATAAGAAGCTAAATAAGGCAACTCGAAAAGATCATTTCCCACTGCCTTTTATTGATCAGATGTTGGATAGACTTTCAGGGAAGGAGTTCTACTATTTCTTAGATGGCTACTCTGGCTATAACCAAATAGCAGTAGCTCCCGCGGATCAGCAGCAAACTACTTTCCCTTGTCCTTCTGGCACTTTTGCTTTCAGAAGGATGCCCTTTGGTTTATGCAATGCACCAGCCACCTTCCAGAGATGCATGATGGCCATTTTCTCAGATTTCATTGAGAAGTCCATAGAAATATTCATGGATGATTTTTCAATCTTTAGAGAATCATTCCACGGATGTTTGGACAATTTAGAACAGGTCCTTAATCGATGTGAGGACACTAACCTGGTTCTGAATTGGGAAAAATGTCATTTTATGGTCAAGGAAGGCATTGCATTGGGACATAAAGTATCAAAGAAGGGGATGAAGGTTGATAAATCAAAAAAGGGGATCAAAAGTTTCTTAGGGCACGCAGGATTTTATAGGAGGTTCATCAAGGACTTCTCCAAGATATCCAAACCTTTATGTAAATTGTTGGAGCATGATAGAACATTTGATTTCACAACAGAATGTCTTGAAGCTTTTGAACTTCTAAAAAAGGCTTTAATCACAGCTCCAGTAATTGTGGCCCCAGACTGGGAACAACCTTTTGAACTAATGTGTGATGCCAGCGATTTTGCAGTGGGAGCTATTCTTGGTCAGAGACACAACAAGGTATTTCATACTATTTATTATGCTTCAAAAACCTTAATTGATGCTCAGATCAACTACACTACCGCTGAAAAAGAGCTGCTAGCTGTGGTTTTTGCCTTTGATAAATTTAGACCTTACCTAGTGGGGGCCACGGTAGTGGTTTACACTGATCATGCAGCAATTAAGTACCTCATTGATAAGAAAGATTCAAAACCGAGGCTTATAAGGTGGGTGCTTTTACTGCAAGAGTTTGATTTGGAAATCAGAGATAAAAGGGGCATCAAAAATCAAGTAGCAGATCATTTGTCCCGAATTGCAGAGAGTATTGATGAGCAATCTAAAAAGGACATTGAAGAGTGTTTTCCTGATGAACAATTATTATCAATAGAAGATGCTGCAGCACCTTGGTATGCTGATATGGTGAATTTCTTGGTGAGTGGAGTCATCCCAGTGGAAATGAGTTCTCAACAGAAAAAGAGATTCTTCCATCAGGCCAAATATTTCTATTGGGATGAGCCTTACTTATACAAGAAATGCCCAGATCAGATATTGAGGAGATGTGTTGCTGAAGAAGAGACAAATGAAATCCTAAATCAATGCCATGTTGCCCCTTATGGAGGCCCTTTTGGGGGGAAAAGGACTGCAGCCAAGGTCCTACAATCTGGTTATTTTTGGCCCACATTGTTCAAAGATGGCCAAGAGTTTGCAAAAGGCTGTGATAGATGTCAGAGAGTTGGTAACATCTCTAGTAAGCAAGAAATGCCATTGAATGCTATCCTAGAGATTGAATTATTCGATGTTTGGGGTATTGACTTTATGGGTCCCTTCCCTATCTCTTATGGGAATGCATACATCTTAATAGCAGTGGATTATGTGTCTAAGTGGGTGGAGGCAGTGGCATTGCCCTCTAATGATGCAAAGGTAGTTACCAAGTTCTTGCACAAGAATATTTTTACTAGGTTTGGTACTCCTCGAGCCATAATCAATGATGAAGGCTCACATTTCTGTAACAAGCTATTTGGCAACTTGTTGGCAAAGTATGGTGTCAAGCATAAGGTAGCCACTGCTTACCACCCACAAACAAGTGGCCAGGCTGAAGTGTCTAACAGAGAAATTAAAAGAATCCTGGAGAAAGTGGTCAATCCTTCTAGGAAGGATTGGTCCTTATACCTGGATGATGCCCTTTGGGCTTACAGAACTGCATTCAAGACTCCTATTGGCATGTCTCCTTACAGATTGGTCTATGGCAAAGCTTGCCATTTACCAATTGAGCTACAATATAAGGCTTTTTGGGCAACCGAGAAGCTCAATTTTGATGTGCAAGCAGCTGGGACAGCAAAGCTCCTACAACTCAATGAATTAGAAGAATTTAGGCTTTTTGCCTACGAGAATGTTGAAGTATACAAGAGCAAAACCAAGGCTTGGCATGATCAAAATATTCATCCAAGGGAACTGGTGGTGGGCTTGCAAGTATTGTTGTTTAATTCCAGATTAAGGTTGTTCCCTGGGAAACTTAAATCAAGATGGTCAGGGCCATTCAAACTGGTGAAAGTATACCCCCATGGAGCTGTGAATTTGTTCGATGAAAGTTCTGGCACAGAGTTCAAGGTTTATGGACAATGAGTAAAACAATACTGGGGTGAGCCGTGCACAAGGATGAAGGCCACTATCCAGCTTACTGATCCCTGAGTCCTACAAGCTGAAAGTCAGGCTGAAGACTTTAAACCAAGCACTACTGGAAGGCAACCCAGCTTTTAAATCCTTTCTTTTCTTTTTGTTAAATTTCTTTTATTTAGTTTCTTTTCTTACCATGTCAATAAATACTGTTAGCAGAAATGTGGTGCAGATGTTTTCGAAGGTTTGAGCTGAGAAAAAGGGGGTAGTTCATGAGATTTTTTAGCCCAATGTAGTGGGGCAGGTTTGGAGCCCAGTTCGTCCAAATAAAGGTTTAATTGGAAAAGTTTGAAGTTGGACAGTTGCAGCTAAGAGGATTTTTTATAAAGATGGGGACAGGCAGTGGTCCAACGGAAACATTTCTCTCTCCTAGACTCATTTACTCTGACCCCATCTTCCCAATCACTCACATCTCCCCATTACGTCTCACTCCTATTAATGAACCACTTTCCCTTGTTCCTTTTCCACATTCATTCCCCACCACAACCACTCTACCTTTCTCGCTGACCCCATCTCCCCAAACACCATAAAAGACCAAATCACTGAACAGTCATGGGGAGAGTCAAGACACGAGCTGTTAAGAAGGTCCCTGCTGTCCCCATCTTGGACAGCTCTGATGAAGAAGCTCCCACCTTTGTGGATGATGAAGCTAGGGTTCGATTTGACAATGAAATCTCAAAGAGGGGTTTCCATCTGGAAAAAGGGTTCTTCCTCACTTCTGACTCACATTATGGGCTGACAAAAGAAGTTGCTCACATTATTGATGCCCACAATTGGAACAAGTTTGTTGCTCATCCGAGAGGCCCCATTGTGCCTTTAGTGAGAGAGTTCTACGTGAACCTAACCTCACCTCAACATAAATATGCAATGGTGAGGGGCACTCGTGTATCCTTCTCTGCTGCTACTCTGAATAAGCGTTGGGGTTTGAGTGACATTAAAGATGAATATATGGCTGAGTTGGAAGGGATGGTTGAATGTGCATTGAATGATATGATGAAGGAGCTCACGGTCGAAGGTAATAAATGGCTTACTCAAGATGACAACTGGAAGTTTACAAGGCCTGCCTTGAAGCCTCTTGCCAAAGTGTGGTATCATGTGCTTAGACACAAAATGTTGCCCACTGCCCATCTAGAAATAGTTGATAAGGAGAAGCTGGTTCTCCTATTCTGCATTCTAAAAGGCAAGAAGGTGAATGTAGGCAAGCTGGTGGAAAAAGAAATCATTGCATGTGCTTTCAAGCCAAAAGGGCGTCTTTTCTCCTCCTCCTTAATTACTGATCTCTGTTTGAGAAGTGGAGTCACGCCCTCTTCTGGAGAGGAGATCATGTCCAATAAAGGTGCTCTCAATCTTGCTGCAATCAAAAGGTTTACAGCATCTTCATCCAAATCTGTAGAAGCTCCATCTCGACCCTCTGTGCAGCATGACCAGCAAGAGGGGTTGGCAAAGAAAATGGATAACTATCCAAGAATGTTGCAGCATCATATGCAGCAACAGCAACTGTTTTGGAGCTTCTCCAATGATTTCTTCAAATGGCAGAAAAGAACTTTTAAGCTAAACAATTTTAAGAAGGCTCTGCCTTGTCCACAATTCCATGAAGAGATTCTTGACCCCTTTGAGGCTGCAAAGTCTGTTACTGATGACCATAATCCAAACTCAAGCCCCAACTCTCATTCAGTTAACAATAATGAAATTAGCTCTGACTGATCCCCACCTGCCGCACCAAGACACTCACCTCCACCCTCAACTCAATCGCCTGGTTCGGGAAAAGGAAAGAGGAAAGTGGGCGCAGACCCTGTGGAATCACCTCCTTCAACAGCGCCTAAACAAGGAAGAGTCAAGCATGTAGCTCCCCCACTCCGAAGGAAAAAGCTTAGAGCATCTGAGAACTCCAAGTATCTGTCACCTAAGGACACTGAGGAAACTGAGGACAATAGGCCTATCTTAGCAGTGCTAGGCCAACAAGGGCTTTCAAGTCCTCCAAGACTCCCCCTCAGGACAAGCAAAAAGCTGGTGAAAAGGAGGGAGTCGATGACATCACTATCACTAAGGAAGTCCCAGGATCAAGCAAACTCACTTTGAAGCAAATGGCTCAAGCTGGCAGAAGAAGGAGCAGCTCTCGTTTAGCCCAACTCTGACAAACAACTCCACAATGCTGCGGCATGCTGTAGCATCTGATGATCAGGATTTTCTCTAACTCTCTATTTTGTCTGTTTCCTATATCTGTTGATAGTCTATAATTAGGACGTTTCGTGTTAATCTTGTGTTGTTTGTGTTAGTTTATACCTGTTTTGCATGGTGCACCCTTTATCCTGCCACCATTTGTACCTTTTTTCACTATTTGTTGGTAGTGGGGACACTGCCACAAATTGTTGGGGGAAGAGTTTGGTGGGGGCCTCCTTTTTGAAAAACAATGAATGAAATTAGTGATCTTTTCTTTTTCTCCATATGCAACCTGTGAGGATTAAGTGCTTGTAGGTGTGGAAACCTTTAGTTTAGTAGAAATTTGAAACTTGAATTCGGTTCCTTACACTTGCCCTTAGCTCAAGATAGTAATTGAGAGTTTTCCTAGAGAAAGGTAAGGTCAAGCTTTTGGAGTTGATTTAAATGATCTTAATCTGACAATCAGTGGGTGGGACAAAGCATTTGGCAAAATATAAGTTTGGGGGTTTTATCTTTATCTTATAAAAAAAATAAAAAATAAAAAAAAGGTAGTGCACAAAAAGGTACCCCTTTGAGGCTGATGGATTACTGGGGAAATGCCTGTTCCCAATAAAGAGGTCACCCTTTTGAGATCATGAAGGTTACTGGAGAATTACCTGCTACCATGTTCTTAAAAAAAAAAAATTTCCCACCTGTGTCGTATTATTTGATGCTATATACCTCCATGGTTGAAGGAATTAAGGGAAGTTTGGTCAACTTTCTGATGTGAAGTTGAGCTGAGTATTCAGGATCACTTGAGTGAGCTCATCTTGGGTCATCTGCAACACACACACTTGGAACTAGATTCTGCATCAAAGGTTCTGCTGAACTAAATGGTGTGGCATTTGGTGTTTGTCTAAGGTTGTTTTGGAGAATTGTGAAAGCTGATCTAATTTCTGTCATTTTGTGATTTTGGGTGTTCCAGTAGGCTGTTTCGTTGTGTTTTTTGTTCATTTCATCACTTGAGGACAAGCAATGATTCAAGTTTGGGGGTATGATAACTCTTAGAAATAAGAGTTATTATGTCCTTCTTTACTTAATCAATGCAAGTCTTTAATCTGCTTGATAGTTGAATTTACTGATGACATACGTTTAAGGAAAGCTGTGTTGGGTGATCAGGAAGTCAGATGGAAAATAGATGCTCTGGAATGCTACAACGTTGGAAAAGAGGACCACTACAAGACAAAAGTCATGCCAGCTCAGCAAATTTCTTTGTGCTGATGTCAATCAAGGAGGGCGTGTCCCACAGCTGAAGAGAGATTAATAGTTATTGTACTTAGGGAAATGGGCCAAGGATGTAAATTTTGTGCTAATATTACTAAAAGGCCCAAAAAGTGAGGAGAGTGGGTATTGTGTAAAACCCTATTTGGGGAACATTCTCTGTGGTTATATAGGAGGAGGTCAGCTGGCGGCGAAGGACATCTCTCTCTAGTGCATAGTACAATCGCAACCTTGCTTACTTTAATATTTCTTTATAGCTTTTATTATCCATTAATGGAACTATCTTTATCTTTAATTTCGTTTGCTGTTGTGGACTTGTCTAGAAGATAAGGTTAATTTCAATTAATTGGAAAATTAATTGGAAGTTGATTGTGCTAGGAATGGACTATCAAGGCCTTAAGTATCTGGACGTACTAAACCAAGAACTGAGTAGGCTTAATTTGAGCTTAGGAATAAGTAACATTTAATGAAACTCAGTTGTTACTGCTGGAAAGAAAATATTGTTCCTGGACTAAATGTTGCAGCATTATGAAGCATAAGTTGCCCTGTAACAGAGATTACAAAGGATTAGCCTCCCTAGCTTTTTTTATAAATTGTTAACACTCTTCATTTGTTTTGTTTTTCTCTTGCGACTTTACCTTATCCAAAATCAGTTCTCGTTCTTGCAAAATACATGGTTACCTCTAAACTTTGATTGCTTGGTTTCTTAACACTTGTCAATTAGAAGTTCTAGCTTATAGCTGGAGTTGTTAGCTTATTCAAATCCTCGTGGGAACGATCTCTATTCACTCTTTATTACTTGTTATGATTGTGTACACTTGCAGACATCACTATTTTGCACCCATTGACTTCGCTTACATACTTTTTTCCAACTAATCCAGCACACTTTCTATTTATCACCCAAACCACCCCACAGAAAGTTTCTCTGGATATTAATAAGAGAGTGTATTACCCTTTTAGGCGCTTTAAAAAATGAGAAAAAGTATACCGACAAACTGGATAAAACAGAGTTGATCAACACCATTCTACCTCCAATCGACAGCTAAGATTTCCTCCAGCCCGATAGTCTCCTTTGCATAAGATCAATGATGGGTCTCCAAGTAGAACACCTCTTGGGATTAGCCCCAACAGGAATGCCAAGAAATTTAAAAGGAATGTGGCCAATACTGAAATAGACAGATGCAAACACTAGAAGGGGTTTGAATGGTATTTGACAATTTAAGCGGAAATATAAACTTTTTCGAAAGCACAAAAAGAAGACAGACAAGTATGTTAAGACAGGTCACTTAGACTAGTAACTTGTCTGAAGGTTTTTACAGAAAGCCACACAAGCATGCACGATGAAAAGGTTTTATAAAACGATTACATCCTCCTTAGTTAGAAGATAAACAAGTTAAATAATCAAACTAAAGAGTTAAGGTAGAGAGAGAGATAACATACAAGATTTATCCTGGTTCACCCCTTAACAAACGAGGCTATGTCCAGTCCTTGGAAGCACCAAGTTTTCTTACTATAACTGAACAAGTTACAGGACAGACAAGTATTGTTTGTACACCTAGCCTCTTCAGACTCTAAGATAAGTATTGTTTTCTCACCTAGTCTCTTCAGGCTCACTCAGGTTTGTTTGAGAGAAGATGTAAGTAAATTACAATTTGCAAGTCTTTCACAAGCACTCAGATGAGTGTATTAAATGTGAAGTTCTAAAAGACTGCATAATAACTTCAAATGATTGAAGAATAAAGAATAAAAGATTGAGGATATAAATGTGTAGAGTAATTGCTCTTTGAATGCTGTGATCGTTATCTGCTTGAATCTTCAAAGACTTCTTCAATAAATAGGCTTCAAGGTATTAAAGCCGTTAGAGACAATTTTTGAAAGCTTGACCTTTTGCAGATCTTCATTAAATGCAAATAAAGTCGTTCTGGTCAGTCATTAAAGCTTGAGGAACATCGTTTGTTCTCTATCATCAGAATGACAGAGTCTTTTGATATACCTTTAGTCTTAGCAGGTCTTTATATATGCTTTTTGTCCTTAGAGGGAAGCCTTGCCTTTTCTGTGTAACTTGCAGTTGTACTCAGGTAAAGCACTTTGTTGAAGTTCCTTTTCAAGACACGAGACAACTTTAATTCATTAGCAACTTAGATGGAGTCTCGAAAAGAGTTCTATGGTCTTGAAAGGATTTCTTCAACGTTAGTCAACAGACTGGTGAGTGACTTCATTAGACGGGTTGACTTTTAGTAAAGAGAAGGTCAGCATTTGTGTAGATTTCAGACAGGTGAATCTTCCTTTATTCAGAGGGGTGATTACACACTTGTGCTCAGTACTTATAACACTTACTGCTTATTATTATAATCTGCATACTGAGTAGACAAGTTAACCACCACAGACAGGTTCAATTAAATCATTGAATAAATGTTTAATTCTCATCAAAACTATGGTAAATGCACATCAGACATTTTGGAGACTCAACAATCTCCCCCTTTTTGATGATGACAAAACATTTTAAATGATTTAATGAACTTAATAAATTTCACGAAAAACAGACATGTATATGTATCAATAACATATTTTTAACATGATCAGACAGGTTTAACGTTCATGATCAGACAGGTTTAACGTTGTACCAATATTTAACATTATCAGACAGATAGATAAACATTGTTCATATCAGACAAATAAACAGTTAAAAATATCAATAACATTGTTCTTGACAATATCAATAACATTGTTCAATAACAATGTTAACGTTGTTCATATTACTATCTTATTACTATCTTCTCCCCCTTTTTGGCATCAGCAAAAAAAAAAAAAGAGACAGAGGAGAGAAAATATAAGATACTGTTATTTATTCATCATTGGCTGTGTACAAGGTAATGTAAAAATAGTTACAGATAGGTACTAAAAAGAACAAAGAGAGCTTCTATTCTAGCTTCTAGATCAGCTCTAGCTCTTCTTTCTGCAGCAACATCTCTGTGAGCAGCTTCTACTAAGGTCCTCAATGATGCTATTTCATATTGCAAATATTGAAGAACTCTTCTGGGCACAGTAATGTGATCAGCAGATGCGTCAGAATGCCAGGGAAGAGCATAGACAGGTGGTGCAGAAGGGACAGAGAAGGACTCAGAGATCCTGGGAAAGAATCGTAGATGAAGATTTCTATAGAAGATAAGAGGTAGAAGTGTGAACTTAAGAAAAGCATCATCAGAGGAGTGATCCTCTGTAGGTGATGGAAAGATAGAAGATAAAATAGAGCAAATAGATAGATGGATATAGGTGGGGATAAGGGTTCAGCATAGAATGATGGAGGATCAGGTATTAACATGAAGGAATACGAACCAGTAATAAGAATGAAAATAGGTCTAGAAGGATTGGGTAGAAGAACTACAGAATTATGGTAGGTGAGATTGGGATTAGGGTGATGGAAAAAGATAACAACAGGATACATCAGAAAAATATCCCTACAGGTGTTTGTAAAGTGAGGAGGAGGAGGGGGGATGACAAGGAGGTTAGAGACACTTGCATTCATTAAATGTTGCAAGTTAGATTTGAACAAAAAAGATGAAATGCCAACTGTTTTGTTGGGAGTTGAATCCCTTGAAACAAGAGCATGACAAACATCAGACATAACTAAGAAAGATGAAGTATGAGTGGAATGAGAGGAGATTTCCTTGATTGGTGAAGAAGGATGTTCTTCATGAGATAAGGGCGAGGTTGAAGATGAATAATCTCCAAGGGTGGAGTTCTCCGACATCCTAAGCTTCTTGACACGTCTAGGAGCCTCAAGCAAAACAGCTGGTTCAACAGGAGGTGCTTCTACATCAGCAGCTACAACTGTTATACCAGATCTCTTCCTTTTAGGAATAATTCCAGCAGAAAATGCTAGCTTGACCTTAGTTTTGTCTAAAAGCTTCTTCAGCTGCTCCCCCTGAGCAGGTGCATCCTCTTGACTGGAGACAGTCTCACTCAGCACAGTCTTAGAAGACTCAACTTCAGAATCCTCCACAACAAGAGCTTTCTTCTTAGGAGACAACTTCCTCCGAGAATCTGAGTACTTTCTTCTGTCCCAGTGGAAATGGTTGGCTGTCTAGAAGAAGGTTTCTGGCTTTGTCCAACAACTTTCTAGAGGGTGCCCACAATTTTTCAGATGCAGGGGCCTCAGACTGGTCTGTTGATTCAGCACGCGCTTTGCCTTTCTGATCCTCTGAAGCTTGATTTGTCGAGGACTGAGCAGGAATTGAGAATCTCATCATAGAGAGAGTCTTTTTGTCCAAAGGACGAGCCAAGTCCACAAAGGTGACATCTTCAGGTACAAAGATTATGATTCTAAAGAGCTTGGTCAGAAGCATGCCATATGGATAGGTAGGAGAACTAGATCTCTTAATCAAGGACATGAAATGTTTGAAGATGAGGTCATTTAGGTCTACCTTGATTTTGTGGATAAGATAAAAGAGGACAAATTTATCGAACTTAGAGACATTATCTCTAGATCCCTTCCTAAGTAAGACACATTCTTGCAGAAGTTTGAGCAAGAATCGACATATGGGAATAAGGGTTATGGATTTAAAGTTGAGAGGGTTTGGAGTACCATAAAGAGCGATGTTGATGTCGCTCTGGCTTAAGGAGGTTTCCCACTCTTCTGTAAAACCAGCCCCATGCCGAGGGCAGCCAGTTGCATTTTCCAGAGTGTTGTGGTAGAAGGAGAAGTGTTGGTTGTGCACATGCGCTTGAATCTCTGTGGGAAATCCACTTGGAGAGCGCATGATTACGGCGTTTGACCAGAAGTCAGTCACCAACTTTGGATGCACAAGCTCCTTCAAGTTGAAGAACGGTGTCCAGTTGGAGTAGTTAAGTTCTTCAAACATGTTCATACCTAAACGACTTAGAGCCTCAAGATCAACGATTTTGCCAGGGATGATCTTTTCAACATCTTCGACATCCAGGTTGTATTGTTTAGCAATGACAGCAGTAGAGAGTTTCTTCGTGGGTGCCATGACAAAGGGTTTAGGGTTAGAGAAGTTTTGGAGACAGAGAGGGTGAGAGGAAGATGAAGCGAGAGTGAAAATAAGAGAGGGTGTTTGAAAACTTAAAGATGAAGGATTTAAAAGAAACAGTTTAGTTTGTAAAAGAAAAACAAAACTGTCATGTACACGTTTTGCCTCAGATAATAGAATGACATTAAAGAATAATAACCATTTAAATAGATTATTTCAAATATGAGTATGACTCACGGGATCAGACGACTAATCACAGACGGGTAATGCAATACTCATTAGACAGGTTATTCAACAACGCAATGTATGTTCAAGTTATCTCTTATATACTTAAACCTATCCTCAGCTAATGGTTTTGTGAAGATATCAGCCCATTGATTTTCAGTTTTAACAAACTTAACATCAAATACACCTTTTTGAACATAATCTCTTATGAAGTGATGTTTGATTTCTATGTGCTTAGCCTTACAGTGTTGTATGGGATTCTTAGTTAAGTAAATAGCACTTGAATTGTCACACCAGACAGATATATTATGCTCAAATATGAAGTAATCTTCAAGTTGATGTTTTACCCATAAGAGCTGTGAGCAGCAACTTACAGCTGAGACGTATTCTGCTTCTGTAGTTGAGAGTGTAATAGTTGTCTGTCTTTTGCGTGACCAAGAGACTAAGTTTGTTCCAGAAGTGACATCCTCCACTGGTGCTTTTCCTTTCAATTCTATCTCCAGCAAAGTCAGCATCACAAAAATCAACTAGCCTGTATTCTTGTGTTCTTAAATACATTAAACCAAGATTAGTGGTTCCAAGCAAATATCTAAATATTCTTTTAACAGCCTTAAGATGATATTCTTTATGATTAGATTGGAATCTAGCACACATACAGACACTAAACTGAATATCAAGTCTGCTGGATCTTAAATAAAGAAGAGATCCAATCATACCTCTGTAGACAGTTTGGTCTACCTTTTTACCTTCCTCATCTTTGCTTAGATTAGTATTAGGTTGCATGAGAGTTTTCATGACCTTTGAGCTATCCATTTTGTACTTCTTTAGAATTTCCTTGATGTACTTTTGTTGATGGATGTAGATACCATCACTCGTCTGCTTGATTTGCAGCCCAAGAAAGAATTTCAATTCTCCCATCATGCTCATTTCGAATTCTGCTTGCATCAACTTAGAGAATTCTTTGCACAGCTTTTCATTAGTAGCTCCAAAAATGATATCATCAACATATATTTGAACTATTATGAAATTATTTTTTGAGCATTTTTTAAACAGGGTTATATCAACTTTTCCTCTTATAAAGCCATTATTCATAAGAAAAGAACTAAGTCTACCATGCTCTAGGCGCTTGTTTCAAACCATATAAAGCTATTTTGAGTTTGAAAACATGATCTGGTTTTTCATTATCTTCAAAATCAGGAGGTTGTTTGACATAAACTTCTTCTTCAATTATACCATTTAAAAAAGCACTTTTTCCATCCATTTGAAATAAAGTGATTTGATGTTGTGCAATGTTGTGTAGCATATGACATGAATATCTGAATAGCTTCTATTCTAGCTATAGGTACAAAAGTCTCGGTATAGTCAATACCTTGTTGGTTGTAGCCCTGAGCTACTAACTTTGCTTTGTTTCTGACAACTTTGCCATCTTCATCTAGCTTTTTTCTGAAAACCCATCTTGTTCCTATAACAGACTTATCTGTGGGTTTGGAGACAAGTTTCCAGACATCATTCCTCTTGAACTGATTAAGTTCCTCTTGCATGGCAAGAATCTAGCTTTCATCTTCAAGAGCTTCTTCAATATGCATTGGTTTAATTTCAGATAGAAAAGCCATATTGTTTGACTCCCTCAAGACAGATCTGGTTCTAACACCTTCAGAGGGACTTCCAATGATAAGATCTTCAAGATGATGAACTTTGAATTTCCAGTCTCTTCTAAGATTTGAATCATCATGCTGATGTTGACTTGACTGTTGACTCGTCTGCTCCACTTGTCTGACAGATTCCTCAACAAACTCAACTTTAGATAATTTTGGCTGTTGACTGTCATGTTGGGTTAGGTCAAGTTTTGCAAGATCATCTTCTAGATCTGATAGTTCCCACCAATTGTACCAACATCAATTACTCTTCCTTTTTGGTTGCCTCCAAAGGCAACATATCCACTGTTCTTAGGCTGGAGGTCTTGGAACATAGACCTTTCTCCTGTCATGTGTCGCGAGCAACCACTGTCCAGGTACCAGCAGAGGAGTTTGCTTTGTCCTATTAAGGATATCTGCAACAGAAATTATTTTATCTTTAGGTACCCATATTTTTCTGGGTCCTTTTCAGTTATTTCTTGGAGTTTATGAAGACTTCCTCTTCTTCTTGTGAGTACACTTAGACATAACATGTCCAGCTTTTCCACAGAAGTTACAGACAGGTCTAATTCTAATTGAAGTGGATTTAACAGATATTGTTAAGGTTCTTGTTGATACTTTATGATCAGCTTGATGATCATATCCAATGCCTTCTTTGTTAAGAGAGTGTCTCTGACATCCAAGCAGTTTTGTCAGATTATCTCTGCCATTAACAAATCTAGCAAGATCAGAAGTGAGCTCCTTCACTTTCTGTTGAAGCTTAACAACTTCTTCAGAATGCGATGTTTCACTTGAGATCAAAACTTAATTAGACTTTTCAGTCCTCCGCTGGCTATTCTCTTTGGCCATCATCTCACACTCTTGAGATTTTTGTTTATGCTCATTGAGGAGTTTAACATATTCTCTCTTGAGGGATTTGAAGGCCTTAGATAAGCCTTTGGATTCCTCTATCAGCTCTTCATAAACATCACGCAATTCCTCAAATTCAGGATGTACCTCAGTTTCAGACTTTGAGTATGCTTTGGCCATCAGACAGAGATTGGCTTCTTCCTCTGTCTCTTCTCCTTCAGAAGATGAACATTCAATATCTTTCCATGTGGCCATCATTCCTTTCTTCTTCTTTTTGAAGAACTTCTTTTTGGGAGCTTTCTTTTAACGAGGACACTCAGATTTGATGTGACCAAGTTTCTTGCATTCATAGCAGACAATAGGACTCTTGTCTAATGATGTGGATTCTTTGTTGAATTTTCTAAAGGGCTTCTCCTTTTGAAATTTCTTCTTCTTCCAAAGTTTTCTCATCTTTCTGGTCATGAGAGATGTTTCTTCATTACTATCAGAATCCTCACCTTCAGACTCATCTGCATCGCTAGCAGACTCGTCTGCCTTAGATGCTTTTAAGGCTTTGGAATCCTTTAGATCAGTCTTTAGAGCAATGGCTTTGCTCTTTTTGATTGACACATCTTCATTGAGCTCTTGATCATGAATAGTGAGTGTGCCAAGAAGTTCATCCATAGTCAAGGTGGTGAGATCCTTGGCTTGAGATATAGCAGTGACAAGAGGTCTCCACTGCCTTGGAAGACTTCTGAGAATTTTAGCAACTTTTTCAGCATTTGTATATAGTTTACCAAGAGATTTCAAACAATTTGTAATAGTTTGGAATCTTCCAATCATTTGAACAACAGATTCACCTTCATCCATAGTGAATAATTCATATTTTCTTACGAGCATAGAAATCTTAGATTCTTTTACCTTAGCAGTTCCTTCATGTGTGACAGATAAGGAGTCCCACATTTCTTTAACAGAATCACAAGCACATACCTTTCAAATTCTTCTGGACTGAGAGCACAGATTATAGCATATCTGGCTTTATGGTTTAGATCCCATCTTGTCTTTTTTGCAGGTGTCCACTGAACTTTTGGCTTGTCTGAGCCATCATCATTTAGAGGAGTGTAAGGACCATCAGTGATGACATCCCATAGATCAGAGTTTGTTGACAAAATGAACTAGTGAAATCTTTCTTTCCAGTAGTTGTAATTTGCACCATTAAAGAAGGGAGGTCTGGTCATGGAGCCTCCTTCAGGTTGGGGGTTTCCACTTGAGCTTGCTTCAGAAGTCATTGTCTATTTAACAGGATTTTTTCTCTACATTATTGGGTGCTCAACCCAGAGGCTGATCTCTGATACCAATTGAAATAGACAGATGCAAACACTAGAAGGGGGTTGAATGGTGTTTGACAGATTTAAGCGGAAATATAAACTTTTTCGCAAGCACAAAAGAAGACAGACAAGTATGTTAAGATAGGTCACTTAGACTAGTAACTTGTCTGAAGGTTTTCACAAAAAGCCACACAAGCATGCACGATGAAAAGGTTTTATAAAACGATTACACCCTCCTTAGTTAGAAGATAAACAAGTCAAATAATCAAACTAAAGAGTTAAGGTAGAGAGAGATAACACAACAGATTTTATCCTGGTTCACCCCTTAACAAATGAAGCTACGTCTAGTCCTTGGCAGCACCAAGTTTTTTCACTATAACTGAACAAGTTACAGGACAGACAAGTATTGTTTGCACACCTAGCCTCTTCAGGCTCTAAGACAAGTATTGTTTTCTCACCTAGCCTCTTCAGGCTCACTCAGGTTTGTTTGAGAGAAGATGTAAGTAAATTACAATTTGCAAGTCTTTCACAAGCACTCAGATGAGTGTATTAAATGTGAAGTTTTAAAAGATTGCGTAATAACTTCAAATGATTGAAGAATAAAGAATGAAAGATTGAGGATATAAATGTGCAGAGTAATTGCTCTTTGAATGCTGTGATCATTATCTGCTTGAATCTTCAAAGACTTCTTCAATAGGCTTCAAGGTATTAAAGCCGTTAGAGACAATTTTTGAAAGCTTGACCTTTTGCAAATCTTCATTAAATGCAAATAGAGTCGTTCTGGTCAGTCATTAAAGCTTGAGGAACATCGTTTGTTCTCTATCATCAGAATGACAGAGTCTTCTGATATACCTTTAGTCTTAGCAGGTCTTTATATATGTTTTTTGTCCTTAGAGGGAAGTCTTTCCTTTTTTGTGTAACTTGCAGTTGTACTTAGGTAAAGTACTTTGTTGAAATTCCTTTTCGAGACACGAGACAGCTTTAATTCATTAGCAACTTAGATGGAGTCTCGAAAAGAGTTAGTCAATACACTGTTGAGCGACTTCATTAGATGGGTTGACTTTTAGTAAAGAGAAGGTCAGCATTTGTATAGACTTCAGACAGGTGAATCTTCCTTTGTTCAAACGGGTGATTACACACTTGTGCTCAGTACTTATAATACTTAATGCTTATTATTATAATCTGCATACTGAGTAGACGAGTTAACTACCACAGACAGTTTCAATTAAATCATTGAATAAATGTTTAATTCTCATTAAAACTATGGTAAATGCACATCAAACATTGTGGAGACTCAACAAATACTGCAATTAAGAAAGGAAGCTGCTAACTGCATGAAGGTATCATCAACATGTATACCGAATAAATTACTCTTTGAGAAGTTAACTCTCAGACCAGAAACAAGCTCAAAGGCACGAAAAATCGCCTTAATACACCGTAAGTTTCCCCAAGAAGGCTCACACATAAAGATAGTATTATCTGCGTACTGAAGCACTGGGAAAGAAACCTCTTGAAAAGCTTTATACACACTGAACTGACCAGAATCAACGGCCATTTTAACCAAACCATGCAAATCTTCAGCAAGAATAGTAAATAGAAAAGGAGCAAGAGGGTCCCCCTATCTCAACCCTCTCTGAACCACAAACTCATCCCTAGGGCTGTCGTTCACCAAAACAGACATAGAGGTAGCTTTCATCCACCTACGCCAATTATAACAAAAAACCATTCTAGACATCATATAATCTAGAAAGCCCCAATCCACAGAGTCATAGGCCTTCTCAAAATCAACCTTAAACATCAAACACTTCTCCTTTCTCCTCTTTGCAAGATCAATCACTTCATTAGCAATAAGCACGCCATCTAGTATGTTTCTGTTTGGGAAGAAAGTTGTCTGGTACGGTGATCTAATTTTGCCCAACACTTTCTTCAATCTCGAAGCCAATAAGTTCGCAACAATCTTGTATAGGCATCCAACAAGGGAAATGGGTCGATAATTAAATACAATTTGAGGTTGCTCGATCTTAGGAATCAAAGCAATGAACGCGGTGGTAATAGCTTTGGAAAACTGAGCATTAAGCTGAAACTCGTGTACAAAACCCAACAAATCATCCTTAAAAAAAACCCAACATTCCTTAATAAAAGCAAAATTAAAGCCATCCGGACCCGAGCTTTTGTTGCCATCACAACTCCATACTATCTCCTTGAGCTCCTCTAAAGTAACATTTGATGTAAGCATATCATTTTCATCATAAGAAATCTGTCCAAAATCAATCCCATCTAAAACAAGGCGCTTAAAATTCAGATTGCAGGAAAAATTTTCTCTAAAAAACCTCAAAATTGCACCTTTTATATGGGGTACTGTTTTTGCCCAAGAGTCACCAACCTTTTTTGCTTCAATTTGATTATTTCTCCTTCTTCCTTTTAGACAACCATGAAAAAAATCGTTTATTTGCATCACCTAGTAGAATCCATCTAGCCCTTGATTTTTGAGCTAAAAGACTTTCCATGAGTCGTAGCTGTTGCCAGAACTGTTCAGAAAATGCCTTCCTAGAATCTTGATGTACCACCTCCCCTGAAGCAGCCGAGTCTTCCAACAAATTCATGTTGACAGATTTAATCTCAATAATCATATACAAGGCATGCTATCATAATTCTTTATTGCGGAAACATAATAACCATATATATAGCATGCATCTCTATTATCAAGAATAACTAAAACTTGATATCCTTAGGATCTACAACATGTTGATTTATCAAAGATATTAGGAATACCTGGATCCAGCATATGATCTTGAACTCAGCGTTCTTCAAAAGGATGAACTTGATCATCATTCTTCACGAACGGAGGGCGATAATCCTGAAACGCGCAGAAGGGGAGAAAAGAGAGAGACGGGTAATGTACACCCGTTGGCTTGTGGTTCTTCCTCAACCGGGACTCCTTATGCCTTAGTCGCTCTTCAGATGGGGAGAAGAGACGGTATGCTCTGTTTTCCGGTGTATTGGGAACCATAGCCTATATATAGGGTGATGGCCAATTAGGGTTCCCATTATTCCGAAATGGGCCATCAATGACATCCACTCATATTTAGTCCATATCAATTAACTAATTTATTATCAAATCAGAAATTTAATTAGCCTTATCACTTAATTTGATCACATATCAATTAAGGCTCCTAATTGATAAATAGCTAATATAATTAATTGACGATATCTGCCCACATTATGACATTGGAATATAATTAAATACAGAATATTCCAACAATCTCCCACTTGGGCAATATATCGTAATAATTATGTCAGAATTCTTTAGGCGCGCATCCGAATGCTATTTATCTTTAAATTTCCCCTTTACAATCTGGTCCACCTCATACATCAACAATGGGAGCACCGCGGCTGTCGTCACTAACGTCTATTGTGACTAAACCCCGACGACCACCACATCAATGCACTTGATGACATAGATCGATATGGATGAGTGGCATGGAAATTTCATGCAATGTGATCTCTGAATCATGCCTATTTCCAACTGGTCCAACTTAAGTCTTTAGTGAGATCAATTTTGCAATTTTTCAAACCAAAGTCCTTAAAGTGTAAATAAATTTTAGACACAACAAGATACAAACAAGTTCATAATGAACTCATAAACATAACTTTATTTCTGCAGAAAATCTGAAATAACAAAAGATTTGTATCTCAAACATAAAACACAAATAGAGACTCCCACTAAACCAAGGCATCTTCTGTGACAACACCCATATGAGCAACATGCTCGTGAAAAACCTTAGGTGTCAAGCCTTTAATTAGTGGATCTGCTAGCATAGAATTTGTCCCTATGTACTCCATAGAAAACTATTTTTCTTGAACTCTTTTCTTAACTACAAGATACTTGATGTCAATGAACTTCAACTTTGTAGAACCCATGTTGTTGTTGAAGTACAATATGACTTGACTTCTTTGTCACAACCTAACTTGAGTGGTATTTCAATACCTTTTACTAGATGCAACCAAGTGACAAAAAAAATTACTCCAGTCATATCCTGTAGTCGGATGCCTACTATCTTGGCATCCTGTAAAATCGGAGTCATAATTCATCATGATCTCTAAACTATTAGATCTCCGATATGTGAGCATATGCCCTTTTGTTCTCTTTAAGTATCTCACATTCCTTATGGTTGCTTTTCCAATAATCCTTGAATTGTTCAAGTATCTGCTTAATAATCCTACTATGTACGCTATTTCCGGATGCGCACAAAATTGATCATACATTAGACTTCCCACAGCCGAAGCATAGGGAATCTTATACATTTCCTAAATTTCCAGATTTTCATAGGGGCATTTAATTGAGACTAAAATGTCTCCCTTAGTGACCGAGGTATCTTCTGGTTTACTACCTTTCATGTCGAACTTATCCAAAACTATATCGATATACCTCTTTTGTGATAACCCAAAAATACCTCGAGAATGATCTCTAAGTATCGAATTCTTAAGACAAAAGAAGCGTCCCCAAGATCTTTCACCACAAAATTCTTTGTCAGAAATTTCTTGGTTTCGCGCTATAAGCCTATATCGTTCTTGGCTAGTATAATATCAACATATAATACCAGAAAAATGAACTTACTACCACTGAACTTGTAATACCCACAATTGTCCTCGATATTCATCTCGAAACCAAATGAGACAATCTCTTGATGGGACTTGTGGTATCACTAACGAGACGTCTTCTTTAGCCCATAGATAGATTCCGTCAATTTTCAAACCATCTTCTCTGTGTCTTTCGACACAAAGTTTCCCGGTTTGCATTATATACATTTGTTTCATCAATGTTGCCATTGAGAAACACCGTCTTGACATTCATCTTGTGAAGCTCCAAATTATAATAAGTAACGTGAGCCGTGATTGTCCTTAAAAGAGTCATTTAATGATACTGAAGAGAATGTCTCTTTACAAGCAATCCTTTCTTTTGAGTATAGCCTTTTGCCACTAGACAAAACTTTATAACTCTTCATATTACCCTTTTGACACCTTCAAGTAACAGGAAAAGTTTCAAACCTTATTGTCTAGCTTGAGCTTGTACTCATACCTTCAATCTACTTTTCCAAATAGAAACGTCATATGGTTTGATGGGAGTTGATAGAATCTTCTTCCATTATACCATTTACCTTATGTTCCTAGATAAATACTATATAATTATCCAAAGTAGTATTCACTATTTCTTTAGTGGATCATGGCAAAAGGCATCGGCTCTTGATGCTCTAGTTCTTGAGGGTGTTGAGTTTGACCTTCAAGAATAATTTCCTTATCTTGAATGAGAAGAATAACAACAATATCCTCACAAGGATCCAAATTTGCTACACCAATAGCAACTGTATGAATTGGTTCAGGGATTAGAACCAATTCTTCCTCAAAGATATTGTCTCTAATCTTATCTCCCCCCAAACTCAATATCCTCAAAGAACCAGTCAGTTCCTGTCTCAAGGTTTCTTTAATTTGGGATTATCAAATTCATTTACCCCTTTGACCTTTCAGAGTATCAATAAGGTTGCCGTTCACTATTTGGGGGGGGCTCCAATCTCCTTTGCAAGACTCATAAGGTCTTGTCTTAGTTGGATGTTCCCATACTTGAAAGTGATTGAGCGGTAACTTTAGTTGGTACTCTGTCAAGCATTTAAGCTGCAATCTTTACTGTTACTCTCGTAGTGACTCTGGTAAGGTAGAATGACTAATCATACTCCTTACCATATCTCTAAGCGTCCTTACTTGGACTTAACTGCATTCTTAATAGCCATATTCTGATATATTTAACTTTTAATACAAAAAAAAAAAAAATGTATACGACCAATGGAATCTAGGATTCCCTCATACAAGTTGCTCAACTCTATTTATAGAGATGTGCCCTGAATGTTTGTATCATAGCACTCCTTGATTTCACTATAACTTTACACTTAGTGTCATATGATTCCTCACTCAATGTTTTAAAACAAGAGGTTTTAATACCAAGCAATTATATTATGTCCAACCCATAGCTTGACTGGTTCCTACAATGTTTGAATTTTAAAAGACAAATTGAATCCATCGTTTCTAAATGAACACAATTATCCTGATTTGTTCAATAAGAAACTAAAACCAAATTTCATCTAAATGATGATTAAATCAAAATGTCTTTTAATTCCAAATATTAGCCAGTGACAGAAACGTCAATAGCCTTATCCTTTACTGATTTTGGTCAACTCCAATATGGATGCATCTTTCAGCATCACTTGGCCTTCATCAGTTCAGACAATCCTTTATAGGCATACCAAACATGATATTTGGGACATTTCTTCTTTAGTATCCCGATGTCCTTATAAAAGAAATAATTATGACCCTAGCTATTTCTTTTATGATGGACCCTTAGCAGCTTTATCCTCAGTTTTTTTTTTGTTAGCCCTTATTCTTATAGGTATTTGTCAAATGAGCACTATTTATCGTTTCTTACTTCATTGTTTCCTTTCTTGCACACCTTATGAAACGAATCCATCCAGATATCATTTCTCTTTATAACAGCTATAAGCTGACTTAAACGGACTGAATTGTGCATGAAGGAATACTAAATGCTAAATGCATGGGCAAGTCGTTAGACAGCCCACGTTTTAGCGCCTTAAGTTTATGAGCAAGATTGGACATTCCCGTAACGTGCTCCTTATATTTCCTTTTCTTTATACTTAATGAAAATCTAGCTCTCCAATGAGTGCTTGTTTTAGTCTTTATTGCTTTCAGAAAACATTTTTAATTTCAGCAAGAAAATCTCTAGCATTAATTATGCCATCCAAAATAATACCCCTAAAGGTTTCTGGAATATCGACCTTTATGATCAAAAGACCCATGCAATGGGAGCAGTCCCACTTCCATTACTTGATCATCTCTTCAGAGAAACTGGATTGTGAGAGAAGGTGGTTTTCTCCATCCTTATGCAAGGTCAAGATCCAAGAACAATATTAATGTTCTCCTTTCAATTCCAAAAATTAGTTAGAACTTTTGAGAATCAAAATTGAATTAAATCTGTAGATACATAAGCAATATTAGCTTAAAGAGAACATAAATATCGTAAAGATACTCACCAAAATACCCCGTGCACCATTAATATTAAGTCTTTGGACAATAACATTAATTGTTAGTGGTATTTTATTATAATGATCAAACACTGGTGATATTTTCTATCAAACAACAACTATCTTTGGATACTTTGTTATTCACATGAAAAGAATCTTTATAATCACTATGTGTTTACCATCACAGGTGTGAATGCAACCCTGCCAAATATTAACCTTCCGTTGGGCCGATTAATATCCGCATGGATGTACACCCACATAACCTTTAATATTTCTTTTGAGTGATTTCCATAAGAGATGTCTCCTTTGCGACTTCATATTTTAATTGACTCACTCGAAATCCAAATTGGCAAATTGAAGACCCAAACAAGATACCAAGTGCACCATCAATTCCCAATCTTCGGATTGTAAGAATTAACTGCTAGTGGTACTCTCAGCGCAATGATCAAATATTGGTGATAAGTCCTGCCAAATAATGGTCACCTTCGGGCATCCCATTATCCACATGGAAAATACTTTATAATCACCACACATTTATCATCACAGGTATGTAATTATCAGGCCAAGTTGTGCCTTCCTTCGGGCCGACAACAACTTGCATGAATAATTCCATACTACATCTTTCGTAAATCCAATTGAATCAAATTTACGCAGCAGCGGTTACTTTGGCAACGTGTTGTTTCAACCAACTCAACCAAAATTACCAGACAATTTTTATAAAATGGGGGGTCCCAAATTTACCATTTTCACACTAAAAACATGAAAACTTGAATGCTTAGTGTGAAAAAATTCTTCTCATATGTGAACTTTCCGAATAGGTGGTTCTATAGTTCTAACTTTGGTTTTTAGAGTTTGGACCAATTTCGAAATATTGCCCACAACCATAGGTAAACTATTAGAAGTGGCAATACCCTCGAAAGGAATCACTCTAAGTTAGGCCTTCGTGATAACCAAACGGGATGTACATCCAGAAGGCTATCACTACTCAACCTTCTCCCTATCTCAAGTTGCACTCAGGTCCGGGTTTAGGGTCTCGCTCATAAGTATGTGAGAAAAGTATAACAAATACATTGCTCAACACAATGAGACCATAAAACAATATGGAAAAGCAAGTCTTTTCCCATTCATCTTTATATAATATATATACAAAATTGACATCCAATCCCAGATGATTATGATTACGTGAAACAAAAAAAATTTCAATCAAGAAACATTAATCACGTAAAAAAAAAAATATCATCATCAATTCATATATTCAAAGATTGAAAAACCAACATAGATATATTATTTTTAACCAAAAAACCATGAATGAAAGAAACCTTATGAATCAAACTTTCCAGATTCACTTTCCAAACTTTCACCAAAGATCGAAAATTGATTATAATTTATTAATACAGAATCCTGGATTCCGATTTCAAAAGAAGAAGAAAATTTGGATCACGTATTGGAGGTATATATATTTAATACCACGTGCCAATTAAAAAAAAATATTTCCTTTCAAAATTCCTAATTTTCAAAATTAGGATTCAAATCAAATAATCCCAATAAATCAAACATCAAGACCGCTCTGATACCATTTGATAGATTTAATCTCAATAATCATATACAAGGCATGCTATCATAATTCTTTATTGCGGAAACATAATAACCATATATATAGCATGCATCTCTATTATCAAGAATAACTAAAACTTGATATCCTTAGGATCTACAACATGTTGATTTATCAAAGATATTAGGAATACGTGGATCCAGCATATGATCCTGAACTCAGCATTCTTCAAAAGGATGAACTTAATCACCAATCTTCACGAACGGAGGGCGGTAATCCTGAAACGCGGAGAAGGGGAGAAAAGAGAGAGATGGGTAATGTACACCCGTTGGCTTGTGGTTCTTCCTCAACCGCGACTCCTTATGCCTTAGTCGCTCTTCAGATGGGGAGAAGAGACAGTATGCTCTGTTTTCCGGTGTATTGGGGACCATAGCCTATATATAGGGTGATGGCCAATTAGGGTTCCCATTATTCCGAAATGGGCCATCAATGACATCCACTCATATTTAGTCCATATCAATTAACTAATTTATTATCAAATCAAAAATTTAATTAGCCTTATCACTTAATTTGATCACATATCAATTAAGGCTCCTAATTGATAAATAGCTAATATAATTAATTGACGATATCTGTCCACATTATGACATTGAAAAATAATTAAATACAGAATATTCCAACACATGTCAGCAACAATATTATCAATATTTAAGTCTAGGAACCCAAATACCTCCTTATTTCACTTTCTAAGCTGTTCTTTTAGAAGCTTCAATTTCTCCTTGAGCACAAAACCTTTCCAGCCTTCAATATGGAAATTATCCCAGTAGTCTTTGACAAAGGAAAGGAAATCCTTATGCTCCAACCAACAATTGTTGAAGCGAAATGGCTTCGATCCCCAATCCCTTTCCTCACATTTTAACCACACTAGACAATGATCCGAGATGTCTCTAGAACCAACCCATTTTGTGGGCGTAGAACCCAAAAAGTCTAGGCAGAGACACATTCCTAGAAACACCGCAACATTTTTTCAATGTAAAGTAAGCAAATGGATTTGAAGTATAATCCTGGTATGTTAGGTGGTTTTTCAAAGCCATGAGTAGAGAGAGAGAGGAGATGTGCATGACTAGAAGGCCATTTCTTGGGTTTTTGGGTCCCTTAGCGACCACCGTCGAGCACCAATAACAAGAAGGAAAAAGTTTATTTTTTTACATGTCTAATGTGAATATAATTAGGTGAATTCTTCACTATCTCAACGATAACTTTTCTCTGTCTAGGTGGTTCAATTAAATAGTGAGAATTATTTGATTTGACTCACTAACATGACTCATTTAATTGAGGTGGCGCACTCTGATTGGACAGGATAACTATTATCTCAAAATTATTAGGGATACCGGAGAAGGCACCAATTAATTTAATATTACCATATATCATATACACAACACAAATAAATGTAGGACAAAATTTAGATACAATTCTATAGGTATATTAGGTGTTGTTTTTCAATAGGAATATGACATGTGTAATAGTTGTTACACATGTTATCTTTTCATTGATGAGTCTTTACACATGTCGTATTCTCGTTGAAAAACATCACATAATGTACCCATCAAATTGTATCTAAGTCTTATCCATAAATGTATTTTTTTTATCTACTTCGAAGAGTATCCCACCGCCAATCTGAGACGGGGATTAATCTCCGCGGGAGTTTGTTCAGCACCTCGATAGGTGGCATCCCTCCTAGCTGAGGTTTTTTCCATACCCAAGACTCGAACCCGAGACCTTGGTTAAGAGGCAAGAAGCCTTTAACCACTCACGCCAACCTGAGTTGGTTGTCCATAAGTGTATTGTATGTAAATAGAAATGAAGTATTGTATTATGATGAATTCTCCGGTACCTCAAGAGTAACTTTATCCTACCTAGGTGACCCAATCAAATGGTGAGAATTATTTGACTTGACCTATTAACTTGACTCATTAAATTGAGGTGACATCTTCTGATTGTACAGAGTAATATTTACCCTAAAATTATTGAGAATACTCGAGAAGACACCTTGTATTATTGGTAATCAAATAATAGATTTTTGATAAGAAGCCTTCAAAACGACTGTTCTTGAATGCTCATCCATATAATAAATTAACAATTTTGCTACTATTATTGTTATTTTTAATTTGTGTAATCAACTAGTTGTAAGTAAAAGAATATGATTATTGATACTGAGAAAAGAAAAAAGCACATGATTAAGTAACATTAGTAGTTGCCTTTTTCCAAAAATTTATGTGATCAACTTGTCTTAAGCAAAAATCACAGTCCATGTCTTATTTTTTTCAATTTATATAATAGACTAATCCACTCTTACTGTTTGGAAATGGTTAAAATATACATGTTTATATTTATTTAATCTTTAAATATTTTCAAATTATATAAATAAATAATTTCATGATAAATATTAATTACAAAACTTATTTTTTAACATTAATTGCAAAACTTTAAATATGATTACCCTATTCTTCTAAAAATCCCTTTCCTGATTAAATAAAAAATAATCTCCCGACTCACCCTTTCTCATTCTTCATTCTTCATTTCCAACCTCTCCATCACCCCCACACTCTTTCATAATAAAATAATCTCCCGACTCACACCTTTACATTGCAAGTTTTTTCTTTCCATCTATCCAAATCAAAGTGGGTAAATTTTAAATTAAAAAAAAAAAAAAAAACAAATTGGATCCTTTAGCCTCAGTAAAAATCGCTGCTAAACGATAAGAAACATTAGAAAGAGTTTATAAAAGATTTATTTGAGTTTATGAAAATAATTTATGATAATAAGTTTATGAAAATAATTTACAAAAATAATTTATGACATTCTTAAATAAAAATAAACATATAAAAATAAATTTTTTTTAACTTACTTCAAAATAACTTATTAATAACTGTTTGATTAAGTTATTTATCCATTCATACCCTAAAACCTACTCCAAGTCACAAACAAGTCAGACTATCGTGATTCTTTACTATGTTTGTATTATAGAAATGGGTGAAATGATATTAAATTTTATTTACAAGTTATTTATAAATTATTTAAAAGTTTAGAGACCCAATTACAAATGTTTGAAGTGTAGGTATTCAAATAAAAAATATTTAAAAATTCGAAAACTTAATTATAAACTTTTAATTTGAGACCTATTAAAAAATTTTTAAATAGTTTAAGGATTTGTAAAGTAATTAATCCTTTATAATATTCATAACCTCTATATTTCTTAAAAGAGAAGTATCTATCATAACTTTATTATATTCCATCTCATTTCTAGTTTATTTCACTCATCATTAAGTACCTTTTTGTTTACGGGACTCATCATTAAATATCTATATATAGACAATGGTATGCAATGGGACCTTTATTGGAAAGGTAGCTGGCGTTTGATATACGGGGGAATTTTGTAAATAGAACAATATAGGACATCAAAATAAAAAATAAAACATTTTGATTACTAAAAGAAATGAAACCAAAAATAACAAAATATCACATCTTATTTTTAGATTTAATTACTTTGTTGGTCCCGGGATTATTTGAAAATTTTTAAATAGTTCCTTAAGCTAAAATTTTTTGTAATTGAGTCCCTGAACTTCTAAATATTTTATAATTAGGTCCCTGCACTTTAAATATTTATAATTGGGTTCCTGAACTTATAAATAATTTGTAATTACGTCTCTGAGATGAGAGAAGAATCTTGTAATTAGAACACCGTATAAATCTCTTACGAGGTTTTTTATCGACCTTAAAGGTTAATAGAACCATTGGATCACTACAATAGCAAAGGTTTTTAAAAGCCTCATATCTCAGAGATCTAATTATAAATTATTAATAAATTCAGGAATACAATTACAAACGTTTAAAATGCAGGGACTCAATTATAAAATATATCAAAATTTGAAAACTTAATTATAATTTTTTTTAATACGATAACCTATTTAAAAATTCTGAAACGGTTGGAACATGTACGAAATAATTAAACCTTATTTTTATCAGCACATGAAACATTACCCTTAATTGTTCTGCTTAGTGGGGCGTGGCAGACAAAACCCAAACCCATACCTTTCTTTCACTTTCCCTTTTGTCTAGCTCATCAATAACATCTCTACTGCCCGTGTGGACCACTGATTCGTGTCTTTTGCTCATTGCTCAACAGGTACCCATCATCTCCTTCACCATCCAAATTCCAATTCATTGAATTTAAACAAAAAGATAACCTCTATATGCTTGCTCTTTCCTCATAAAACATCTATTCTCACCAATATTCTCAGGTCTCAACCCTTGTCATTCAAAGTCCTTGATTTGCTATATCTTTTTTTTTTTTCTTGTTCATCATGGCCAACTTTCTCAAACTCTTCCCTTTTCTACTGTTCCTTCTTATCCCAGTTTCATCTCAGCCTGACCAGCTCTTGTATCCTGGATTCAAGGAAGTGGGGAACAACTTAACCTTGAATGGAGTAGCAGAAATAGAGAAAAATGGAATACTAAAGCTTACAAATGACACCAGTAAATTAATGGGTCATGCTTTTTATCCAACTCCTTTTCAGTTCAAGAACTCCACCAATGGTAAAGTTTTCTCCTTTTCTTCCTCATTTGCACTTGCTATTGTACCTGAGTATCCCAAGCTAGGTGGGCATGGCATGGCTTTTACTATTGCAGCTTCCAAGGATCTCAAAGCTCACCCAAGCCAGTACCTTGGTCTACTTAACTCCAGTGACATTGGCAACTTCTCCAACCACCTCTTTGCTGTTGAGTTTGACACTGCCCAAGACTTTGAGTTTAGGGACATCAATGATAACCATGTTGGAATTGACATCAACAACTTGGAGTCCAATGCTTCTGCCACTGCAGGTTACTACACTGACACAAATTTAACCAAACAAGATCTCAATCTCAAAAGTGGGAAACCAATTCTAGCTTGGGTTGATTATGATTCTACTGAAAATGTTATCAGTGTCACACTTTCTCCATCTTCTTCCAAACCCAAAAAACCAATCTTGTCCTATGCTGTAGATCTCTCACCAATCTTTTATGAATCCATGTATGTTGGGTTCTCTGCATCAACAGGTTTGCTTTCTAGCTCCCATTACATCTTGGGTTGGAGCTTCAAAATCAATGGACCAGCTCCACCCCTTGGTCTCTCTTCTCTCCCACAGCTTCCAGGGCCAAAGAAGAAGCACACATCTCTGATTGCAGGGGTTTCAGTCTCTTTTGTTGTCATTGCTTTGTCTGCTATCTTGATTGGCATTTACTTGTTCAGAAAATTCAAGAATGCTGATGTGATTGAAGATTGGGAGCTTGAGATTGGGCCTCACAGGTACTCCTACCAAGAGCTCAAGAAAGCTACCAAAGGTTTCAAGGACAAAGAGCTACTTGGGCAAGGTGGATTTGGTAAAGTGTACAAAGGAACATTGTCAAATTCCAAGACACAAGTAGCTGTTAAGAGAATTTCACATGAATCAAAACAAGGCATGAGGGAATTTGTATCAGAAATAGCCAGCATAGGCCGGCTTCGTCACCGGAATTTGGTTCAGTTAATGGGCTGGTGTCGCTGCCGTGGGGACCTCCTACTTGTGTATGATTTCATGGCCAATGGGAGCTTAGACAAGTACTTATTTGATGAGCCAGAAACCATCCTAAGTTGGGAACAGAGGTTCAAGATTATAAAGGATGTTGCTTCAGCTCTTTTGTATCTACATGAAGGCTATGAGCAGGTGGTGATACACAGAGATGTGAAGGCTAGCAATGTGATGCTAGATAGTGAACTGAATGGAAGACTAGGAGATTTTGGGTTAGCAAGATTGTATGAACATGGGGCTAACCCAAGTACCACAGGAGTGATTGGTACTTTAGGCTATTTGGCACCTGAGTTGCATAGAACGGGAAAGGCCACTCCAAGCTCAGATGTTTTTGCATTTGGTGCACTTTTGCTGGAGGTGGCATGTGGACGCAGACCTGTTGAGCCAAAGGCATTGCCAGAAGATTTGGTTTTGGTAGATCTGGTGTGGAAAAGATACAAAGAAGGGAGAATACTTGATGTGGTGGACCCAAAACTAAATGGTGATTTTGATGAAAGAGAGGTGCTCATGGTGTTGAAACTGGGTTTAATGTGTTCAAATGGTGCACCCGCTGCTAGGCCTAGCATGAGGCAGGTGGTGAGGTTTTTAGATGGAGAAGTTGGGTTGCCAGATGAGTTGAGAAAGCCAGGAGAGATAGGCCCTCAGGAGGGTTTTGATCAATTCTTGCACGCACTTGAATCTTCTTCATTTGATAAGATGAGCACTAGTTCCTATATTAGAAATAGAGACATGGATGCTAGTTTTCCTTCTTTTGTTAATTCACCTCTTTTTACTCCTGGTGGTAGAGGAAAAACATGGTGATTTTCTGTATTTAACTGAGAGTTATACTTTCTATACTTTTTGTTTGTTTTGTAAAGTCTCATAATTGCAGAGAGAAAGTTCTGGTCATATGAATGAAATCCCAAAACAATGAGGTTTCTATTTTAATTGTGTCCCTCATTGGAACCCCATTTTCTGGATTCATAATATTACCCTTCATTGGCTTAGCCTAATTTACTGCTTGTTAGATGAACACTTGTGCTTACTTCTGTATTTTCTTGTGCCCTAAGAATTGATGAAACAATTTGCTTTTAATGGCTCCAATTTTGTCCACTGTTGTACAATTGGGCCTGAAATGTTTTAATGACCACAACTAAAGAATATTCTAGATATTCTTTTTTCTACTTAAACATTACTAATGTCAAGTTTTCTGAAGTTGGAACAAAAACACTCCTAACTCTTAGTTGAGACAAAATTCAAATATTGTATGAGAGGGTTGCAGTGAAGAATTTCATCTTGTTTTGCTTCTGCCATGGCTACAGTGCAGCCCCTCAACCTTATTTTTAAAAGCTACTTATGTTTTCATTTCAGCCTCTAAACTCTCCCAAAGGATTAAAGTATTCTATTCATGCTGAAACAGTTTCTCCTTATTCAAAAGGTGAATTTGGCCCTCTAATTTGTTGTTATTGTCATCCCTATCATTGAACTCTACAAGCTGTTACATGGCTTGAACTCTATTGTATCAACCACTTCCACACAAAAATTTACTTGCTAACTTGTTCATGTCCAAGAAAACAAGTTCTTGAACTTGTTCCTCATAGAAACATCAATGGCAACTGCAAACTCTTCTAGGCAATAGTCTTGCAGCAGCAACTGATTGTTAACTATCCTCCATTGACGCCAACATTGCATATTTAGATTATGCAAAAGGTTCTACCTCGTCAAGCTCGATATAGAAACGATGTGTTTATTCCTCCTATCTACTCTTGAGGCTTGAGAAATGAAAAAAATAAGACATGAAATTAGGTGATGAGAAAATAAGAATAAGATAAATTGATAAATTTGTATCAAATTACGGTTTAAGTAGTTTTATGATTTAAGGTGCGTTTGATATACAGCTTATTTAAGTGCTTATGCAATAAGCTCTTTTTGTAAATAAGTTAAAAACAACTTATTTTCATAAGTTTCTCTGACAAGCTTATGAAAATAAGTTGAAAACAGTTTATGGAAAGATCATAAACTATTTTCATAAACTATTTGTATAAGTTTAATTCTATAAGCTATTTTCACAATCTCTCCATAAGCTCTTCCAAACGCACGCTTATTCCTTAAATGGAAAAATAAAATTTTTTAAGTTCCAAAAAGTAATAAAAGATGATTGATTTATTGTTTATTAGGGATAGCAATTTAGACCCTACCCGCTGGGTACCCGTAAAAAATACTCACTATGCGTAGGATAAATACTTGTTTTATGGGTATGGATCCGGATACAGGTACTCTAGTACCCACCCCGCCCCGCACCCGCATATATATATATATATATATATATATATAAATATATATATATAACATTAAATAATCTTATTCTTGAATCTTGTTTGTGAAATTGATAAAAAAAAAAAATAGTTTTATATATATATATATTATATATTATATATATATATATGTCTAGGAAACTACTACAGGTCCAGGATCATATATTTTATTTTATATATATATATATATTATTTATTTATATATTTATTTATATTATTACATATAATTATAATTATAATTAAATATAAATTTTTAAGTATATAATAATTAATCTAAAAGTACCAAACTTAGATAATTCTTTATATTTAAATGTTTTTTTTAGTTAAATACTTTAGTTTGTAATGTTTTATAAGTAGATTTGAAAGAAGATGAATTTTTAATTAAGTTATAATGATCTTTTTGTTATTTATTGATTTTTTTTAGTTAAAGTGCGGGTAACGGAGGCAGGTATGAGTACGGATATTGTTATTTTTTTCAAGCACGGGTATAAAAACGGATACTATAATACCCTATCCATTGCAATCCCTCTTGTTTATCACTTTGAATTCCTTTCGTCCTTTACCTTGACTCCTTTTTTCTGTCATTATGATTATGGATCGAGCTCTCAAGTCTAATAAATAAGCTAGAGTTTTTTCTTAAAAAGGTCTTCTTCCACTTTTCTGGGAAGAAGACTTACATAAGTAAAAAGAAATAATAAAGTAGAGAATCGAATCTGGGTTTAACCAAATGAAAGTTGGCCTTCTCAGTTGCTATTGTTGTCATTCATGTCGGCCACAGCAATATTTGGATATCATTCATTCCAAATGCAAGCCGTGAGGAACGGGTTATTATAGAGGCCAACCCATTACTTAGATTGGTTGAGAATTGGTCATTGCACACTTCTTTTAGAGAGGCGCTTTAATATATTTTCATATCTAAAAAATGGAATCATAGTCAATATGTAGAGGAGATTGTCATTAATGCGGCTGCCATATTGAAAATCATCTTCCAAGCATGATTGACCGGAGGATTTCAGTTTTGATGCCCACTCAAACAAAATATCTTCTATAATGTGAACAAATCTTGAAGCTTAGGAAAAAAAAGGGTAGTCTTTTTTTTGTTATAAAGAGAGAAAAGTCTTTTTGACCACGGACTTTGACACCCTGTGGAATGCAGACTTCTATTTGAAGAGTTGATACTATCTTATAGGGGTGGACAAAATAACGGCATTGACCCGAACTCGATCAACCCAGAAGATGGATTGAGCAAACGGACGGATCATTTTGGGTTAACGGGTCACACGGATAAAAGCTTCAGTTTTACACGATTAGCATCGGATGGGTTTGGGTTGGGTAAAGAGATTTCGATCCCGCCCGAACTAGACCGAAATAGTAATGGGAAGATAAAAATTTCATCTTTACATTCCTTGTTTCCCGTCCCTTCAATGTTGTTCACTGAACCATTCAATTGGGAAGATAAAAAGTTGCACTTAAGCATTCAAATTTTCTCTTTCTCTTTCTCGATGTCAACCGTTCAATCTCTCTTTCTTGATTTCCCTTTCCCTCTTCTTCCATTTCTGTCTTTCTCTCTTTTGTGTGAAGGATGAAATTATCAGTCTCGCTCTCTCTCTCCAAATCTCATACCATGAACCCTAGCCCTCTCTCTTCAGATCTCACCACTCAGATCTCATACCAAGTCGAGGGCGAGAGAGCTTGCTCCGCTCGCTGCTCGCCCTCGCCGCGAACCACTGCCAATAGTTCCTCTCCCTTCTCTGTCCGAATCCGACCGAAACCGATTACTGTCCAGCCCTACTATCTTATATTATAGATAAAGCTAGCTGGAATATACTATAAAAATATGACTAAACTGAGTGTTTATTTTTAATGTTCAAATATACTATATACTATACTACATGAGCTTAATTACTATACATTATCAATATAAATTTTTTTTTATACCGTCAATCAATCACAAATCATAATATGAATAACTTTTAAGATAATTAGAATAAGAGTCAATCATTTTTACTGATGTGAAGATTTATATTTAATTGACGATATTAAAAATCTTTACACTGACAATACATAACAATTAAATCCATGCTAGAAAGTGCTTGACACCCAGATTCAGCTTTATTCAAACCATCATCTAATGCTGCCAACAATCATACATCAGACGACAAGAACTTCGACCTTGATCATGAACCATTGCAAGTGAAGCACAAAAAAATCTCAGAATATTTCACGCCAAATCAACTCAGAATGTACGTGTATTAGTAAAATACATAAACCTCCTTAACTAAACAACAAATAAATAAATAAATAAATAAACTTCATCCAAAATTACACACCAAGTAACATAGTTGTTCACTTGTATGCAATTGGATATATATGACAATACGCTAGATAAGCACCCATATTCAATCTGAAGGATGATTCCTTTGAGTCTAAACTTTTTTATAAATGAAATAATGACAATTTACACGAGAATAAAGCAGCACTAGAAAGTCGTGCTATAGGCACATATGCAGATAACAAAATCAAGACAAGATTAAACTATCGAAAGAAAAATTGTATAAGATAGATCAGCATCAGTGATGAAGTTAATAACTCCATATAGAACTATCTATGAGCCATGTTCACAGTCCCCTTCTAAGTCTTCAATACAATCAGTAAACTTTACTGTGAAAGCTTATGTAAAATTGATGGATGAATGAAGACACCCAGTTTATTAAGATCCTTTGCCTACATCTTCAAAGCAGCTCTTGCCATGGCCAAGGCACCATCAAAATTTTGGTTTCCACCAATAAAACCACTCATATGCACGAAAACACAACCAGGAATACCAGCCTCCTTTGACAGTTCATCATCCCTAAGACCTCGCCACTGTGAGGGTAGAGCCTTTCGGCTCTCAAACCTATCAGGAGATACTGCAACTGCCTGCACTCGCCACTGTTTACTTCTCTCATCCTGTAAAAAGGGCATTGAGAAACGTATGTGGAGAAATCAGCTATGCTAAAAGAACCTAAATCAGAGATATATTAACCTTTACAATAACAACCTTAATGAAGAAGTTAACAAATTCAGAAACTACTGGATCTCCGCCAACACATGCAAATTACCGATAAAACTCCAAAATGGTGGTGGTGACACAGGGACTTAAAAGTATTTTATCAGCAGTTTTCAGCAATTAAAAATACCAACATAATTTGAAAATGGGATTTTAGTTATGTCCAAAAATATTGGGTCATTTTAAGTAAGTACAGGTAAGCTCCAAAATTATAGTCCAACTTGAATAAATATTAAACTTGACCAACTTTATGTGGTTTAGAATCCCACCATTTTCCAGGACCACGGCCCACAAGCCTTAGCAAGGGCTTATAATGATACATATTGCCTACAAAGGGAATTGTTGGCAGGAATCTAACTAAGCCCATCAAGTAAAGTATTTCGATCCTTACCAGTTGATCCAATCCCCTGCTGGCATCTAATAAGCCTATATAGAAACTTCAAGATCTATCAATTTATAAAATAGGTTATATCGCTTTTGAATTATTAAGAGTTTTTTTTTAAGTAAATATCTCTTTAGGAACCATGAGTGATTTATCAGTTCTATATATCCCAGAGGTTTCCCTATCTCTTCTCCTTTAGATATTACTCTTTTTTTTCTTGTATCTCATTATCTAATTACTGAAGAGTATCTCTTTAATCCTCAAGATAATATGGCACCATTATCCTGATAGTTAATTATTTTTAGCCCTTTTAAACTCATATCCAACTCTTTTTAAACAAGTTGTCAGCTGGCAGTCACGTTCTTTTCAAACTCCGGGCTTTAAACCAAGTGAGTCCTTTGAGTTTAATTTTTCGTTAAGTTCCCTCCCCCACTTATATTGAAAAATCGGACCACATTCCAGTCTACTTTGGGCTTCATATGGCCCCAGCATCATGCTAGAGATTTGGACTTAAGAAATACTAAACAGCCCTTATTCTAATAATTTTGGACTTCTTAATTGTTACCACCGAAGTATTTTAATAACAAGGGGTGTGATTATGAGCACCATTAGATTTGGGCCAAAACAGCACCATAAGGCACGACTTACCAGTCATTCTAAAAGTTTATCTATCACCACTGCATTGATCACCTGGCTACCCTTTTTTGAAGACTCCTCTTGAGGACCAGAAAACTAGAATGGAGCTTAAAGAAATGGAAATCAACTGCATACCTGATAGAGAGCATATTTGATGGGAGGGTCAATTTTCATCTCCCCCTCAAGCTCGAATAAGTGAAGCTTCCACTGCAGAAAACAACCAAGTTAATATCTTCTGACAATAGAGTATCTAGATCATGCTAATAAATAGTACCGAGCGGCTAACACCCAAGGAGAACAAAGAGATGGCGAAATTTTGTAGAGAGAAAAATTAAGGAAATCTCTTGTACAATTGAACAGGCTCAGAGATGACCATTCTAGACCATATGCAACAGCAGCACCATGATGGTGGTGTTTATACTACTTATAATGTCAATTTTAATGGGGAAGTAAGAAAATAGTGAGATCAACACAGCTGTTACAAAACAGGTAAGACCACACTCCATTCAGAAAGTTGTTTTGCTACCTGATTACTAGTTGTGTTGTGAGGGTACAAACTTCGAATGATGATTTCAGGATTAAATATTTAAGAAATCCTGTTTCTGCCAATTCTATCTACTTTTAATGTTAGCATGAAAATTTGTATGCCAAATGCTGTGCAATTTTTTTCATCAACATAAATGTACAAGCTTCAAATTATGACATCTGAACACACCACAGTGGAGTAGTGGAATAGATATAACTTGAATTAATCAACTTCAAATATTATACAAACTTTAGAAGAGGTAGACAAGAATTTCCAACTTACAGGACAGAATTTATTCAAAACTACAATTTCTCCACTTGGATCGACACTATGTCTAGCCACGAGGGTATCCATTACAATTGACCTTGCTGGTAACCAAGAATTTACATGAAATCGAACACTCTGCAAAGGGAGAGGGGAGGTTGTTAAAACAACAAAGCAAAAGGTAAAACAAGCAAGGACATATTTAAAACCCTTTATTCATCTTACGGTTTGAAAAGAAAGGGCATGAGGAGAGAAGACTAACATCTAGAAACTCGCTGCCAGCAAGGGCCATGGCACGTTGAAAGGATTCATTTTCTTTCTCCGGTGATTGATCAGGATCTGTCCAATCCAAATTTAACCTTCCTACTCTTGAGGACAAATGTGTATTATTCACATATTTTGGAGGCTGGTCTGTATCATACTGATTGATCCCGTTGTCTATAGCATCAACTGCCTGATATAATTAAACATGAACATTATTTGTCATAATATCAAATGCTATCAGAAATACATTTTTCTTTCACTGATCAGCCACTTTAGGAGGACTAATAAACTCCAAATGCACCATGTGTCCCATAAGCCATTCTGCAGGTACTTATCAAATTAAAATCAAGAACATGTGGTACAGTTGAGTGTCCCACAACATAGGCAAGAACAAAGTTCTCTTTTGAACAAGCCATTAGTAATGAATATCAAATAATGAAGGACTCATCCACACTATAAATGCCCAATATGCCAGATATATACCTCTAGCTACAAAAGAAACAATAACTTATAGCAAAAGCCCTAGAAGTTCACAAAAACACTGAGTATGTCAGCTCTCAGAAGTCCAAACTCAAACTTTAACAAGAATGATATTGATGATGAAGAAAACGAATGTGTATATGCCAAAATTATTTCTACAGGTCCCAGTGTCTAACAGATATTCTAGATTCCCACAATGAATAAAGAGAAGCATACAGCATTCTCATATTTGTCCTGTATGCAAGCATACATGGTTCACAGATTGATTGACGTATTTCAGTAAATTATAATATAAACATTCACCACAAAACAATGCCAATGTTGATATAGCTTTCTGTTAAGATGCAAAAATTTAATTCTTTTAGTTCCTTCATACTATTTCTTCATCTACTTCCATCATGCCAGTTCGAAACTAGATATGATACAGATGGAAGATAGAAACTATACTTGGAAGCACTCCCTATCCAGGTGCGAGAAGAAATGAAAAGTGTTTTATTCCTCTCCGCATCCATTATCCTTGTGAACCTCCCCTAAGTCTCCTTAACCCAGATTTTACACGATAAGAACTTAATATTTAAAAAGAATCAGTACATGGAAGAGAATTAAACCCAACCAGGATGTACAAAGTATAGAAAGTTAGTAAGGGCGAGAAAATAAAATTCAAATTTTACTACCTCCATGAAGCTCTTGTAGACAGCCAAAAATATGTGATGCACATTTGGGTGCTCTTCATCTACCTTAAGCTCCTTGGCTATAATCTCCTTTCCAAAATGCTAGACAGAAAAAAGATGTATAATATAATTATTACAGTAGATTCATATTCAAAACAAAGCTTCTCACAAACAATTGGCAATTGTACCACAATAGAGGAATTAGCCGACATGCAAATGAAGTAAAGGCCGGAGGCAAGAAGTGATAAAACCAAAACCATATTAGGTTGTTTAGATTAGAAAATTACCTTATAAACAAGACCAGCACTACTCAACTTAGTGGAGAAACCATGCCCAAAAACCCCCTCAAATCCTTTCTGGTGATGATCATACCGATCTCGGCTGGGGTCATACACTCCACCAACATCAAGAACAGCATCAAGGCCCTCCAACACCTACAGAGCCACGATTTAATTTAAACAAAAACCTCGAACAGATACTAAGAGGCACAAACTTCCACTCCATTCACTTGCTAAACACATAGGGCAACAACCAAAAAGCAAAACCAACAGCAAGATAAAAACATTACTCATCTCTATTCTCTCCTACTAAATTTCATCTGCCCCTTCCACTTTTAGGTCATTGACTACAATTAAGTATTAAAATAACTCCCCAAACAAGCCAACACCTCACCAAGCCACTCACAATTGACAAGTTCCAGAAAAAACCCTCCCCGCCCAGGTCCAAATTTTCTCAGAAACCAAACAAAAAAATCAATGACATTTTTTGGGTTATTGATTACATTTCAGCATTGAACAACTCCCCAAACAAACCGACACCTCACTGTGTCACACTGTCACTCATAAGTGATCAAACTTCCCGAAAGAAAAACAACATTTTATCAGCAACTAGAAAAGCAACACCTTCCCATATTTTCTCAGCAACCAAAACACACCAAAATTTAAATTTTTTTTAATAAAAGTGACTACATCTTTTGGGTCATTGACTACATTTTACATCGAAAAACTTCCTAAACCAAGTAATACCTCACTGGGTCGCTCATAAGTCATTAAAATTCCAGGAAAAGAATATATTTTTTCAGAAACTAAGAATGCATCACCCTGTCCACATTTTCTAAGCAAGTAAACAAAAAAAATCACATTTTCACAGCAAGTAAACAAAAAAAATCACATTTTCACAGCACCCAAACAAAAAAAACATATTTTCCCAGCAACCAAACATCAAAAAACACATTTTCTCGACAATCAAAACAAAAAAAAAAGAAAAAAAAAAAACTTTTCTCAGGAACCAAACAAGAAAACACAAATGGATTGGGATATAAGGGCCTCACCTGAGGATCACGGGTGCGCACGATTTCGGCGTTAGAGAATTTGTAAGTGAGGCGAATCATGAAGCAGCCAAGGGCTTCGTCGCAGTGGAAGCTTCCGTTGTGAGTTCCCACGCGCTTCAAAGGAGCGTGAACGGGAGAACCAGGAGAAGAAGAGAAAGAAGCAGAAACCCTAGCAGTTGGGTTGGCCATAAGAGAAAGAGTGAAGTGCCTTTGAAAATTGAACAAGTTGATGAATGGCTTTGTTGCTCTGCTACTTGTTGCTGCTCTCAACATGAACATGCTCAGTTTCTGTACACTGAGCCTTCATTACAACCCAAAGCCCCTGCCCTAGTTTTACTCTACGCACTGTTTGGTTTGGAGCTAATAGCTTTATTTGTGGTTGATTTTTTAAAACTCAAATGGCCTTTGAAAATTACTTTTGAGGAAAGTTACTCTCATATATCTTTCAAATTAATTATATTGAGAAATGTTATTTTTACATTTAAGTTGAAAATAATCTCAACCAAAAAGACATGGGTTTGACGATTTGGCTAGAAAGCTAATTAATTGTTTTTTGATAAGTGTTTTTTATAATAAAATAAAAATAACTTATTTTCATAAGTTTATCTAATAAGTTTTTATAAGCAATTTTCATAAATTATTCTTGTAAGTCCAAATAAATTTTCTACAAGTTCTTCTAAACGATCCTTTAATGAAAGGAAAAGGAAAATATTCTCTCATTGTTTGATTAGATAGGCGATTTGGATTATCTCTATCTGCTTTCTCTCCATCCTCTCTACAGCAAGTTTTCAACAGGTGGATGCATACATTGATTGATCTGGACCGTTAGATGCATGTGAAGATCCCAATATACACATGGCTACTGCATGCAATAGCTGTACAAAATTTTGACTGCACCGTTGAAGAGAACCCAAATCCTTAAATAAGAGGGCAGGGGGGAGGGAGAGAACCTTTATGTCTAGGTCTTTCTATCTGCTTCCTTTCATCTCAGAAAACACCAAATTGGAGGTTTGCTTAACTTTTTCTTTTTATTTTAATTGTACATTTAACACCTATAAAACTATAATTAGATCTATTTGAATTCTTTTTAACTTTTGTGGCAATTCGATTTGATTATTTTTCTTAGATTAGGTTGAGCATTCAACTACAATTGTTACATTTGTAACACCCTTAACTCAACACTTATTTTTTTTAATACTGAAACTCAACACTTATTAACTTAACTTTTAAAATTGTATTTCTCCTCATACGAAAGTTTTGTTAGAAGAAACACAGTAAATAAAAGAGTTGTTATTTTTAAAATTAAAAACAAAGGGAGAATAGGATTCCATTTTATCACTAATGTTAAGAGTGTTACATGACAAACATCCTTTATATTCGAAGGTACTCAACATCGAGCCAACAAAAAGCTAAAGGCACTATCTACTGAGTGTTTCCTTAGTCTACTAGAAGGGAACTTTCGGAAGAAGAGATACTGATAGGAGTCATCACTCGAAACCACCGAAATCACGAACCACAACAACACTTCACTGGATATGAACATCGTAGGAAATCTAGGTTGTAGAGGATGTAACGTCCTCTATGCTTCGAAATATGCTCTCCAAGCATCATCTTAGTCATGGAACTCAACTCCAAAATAGTCTAACATATAGTTTCTCGCGGACATTAGGGTCTTCGCAACACACAATCAGTAGAACAAAAGCAAAAAATAGAATCACAGCAAAGAGGTGAGATTCCCAATATCAATCAAAACATGGCAGCAAAAAAAAATAGAAGACATACATATACATACTCATACTCAATTAATCATATGGTAAGTAAAATATCAAGTAAACAATAAAAAACATTCACAAGCTATGCATCACATTATACAAAGAAATCATCATGTAGGTGTATATGTGTGACATACTCTAATCAAAGGAGCCAACACAAAAATCAGAGGAGTGATCGGGAGAACATGCTCGGTATTCGTCAGCCCAAGTCAAAGTCCAAAAACATGTATCTTATAAGGCATGGCACGTGGCTATACCGGAACACTCTCTTACTTAGCCTTAAACTCTCTAAATCGAGTATTTTCAATTTCTCTTTCACTTACATGATCACATTAATCATTAATCTATATTAGGAGTACTTTAAGCATTAAGTTATGAATTAAAACCATTTCTTCCGTTCTTTCTTGTCTTTGCCGAAATTGATGTGTAGTGTTAATATGAAAATTTTCTTCTCTTAATACTTAATTTTATTTGATCCTAAAACACATTTTGAGCATATTAACACTAAGACATTAATTAAAGGTGATTTCCCCCCTTATCTCTCTCGGCCGAATTACACATACCCTTTTTAGTAGAAAGTTTTCTTCATTTAGCACTTAGTTTTCTTTTGTTCTTAAATCATATTATGATCCATTTCTACATCACATTATGTTGGAACCAAAGCAGTAATGCTCTCTGATCCCTTAGATTTTGAAGTTAACAAATTTATTAAATTGAAGTTGCATGGAGATGGCAATTTTCACCCGGAGGCGGGGATCCCCGCGGGGACCGCCCCATTTGGGGCCCCGCGGACGGGGAATTTTTCCCCGCGGGGACGGGGACGGGGGAGAAAATCTCCCCGTAATCAATTCGGGGACGGGGACGGGGATCACACCCCCCGCCCCGCGGGGTCCCCGCCCTGAGAACATTACTAAATTACCCTTAATATAGGTACATAATACAGTGTACATATATGTCTTTTTTAATCAATTTTTTTAAAATAAAAATTAAAATAATAAAACCACCAGTGCCATTCTCGCTCAAGCTCAACTCAGTAAGTGAAATATTGAAATCCCTAGAGCTCTGAGCTCTCTTGCTGCGTGCGCTGCCTACCAGCACCAGGAAAGGGGAAACCTAGCCGCCAGCCCGCCACCGCCTGCTCACGAGCCACACCGCCGCCGCTTCTGCTCGGTCCTTAGCAGCTTCGTGCCTTCGTCGCTTCAGATCTACCGCCGCCGCCGTCGTTTCTGGTCTGCTCGGTCCTTAGCAGCTTCATCGTTTCTGATCGACCGCCGACCGCCGACCACCGTGGCTTCTGGTAACCTCGGTCCTTAGCAGCTTCGTCGCCTCACTCTGTCACTCAGTCACTCTCTCCATCTCACTCTCTCTCCACCGCACCACCGCAGCATCATCTCTCTCCACCACACCACCGCAGCGTCGTCTCTCTCCACCGCACTCTCTCTCCACCGCTTCTGATCAGTATTCCGCCTCACCTTCTGATCGACCGCCGGCTCCGCCACTTCCTCAAGGTAAGAAAAGCTTCTGATCAGTTATCAGGCTTCCTTATTTTGAATTTTCACTGAAGCTGATGATATTTTGAAGAATTGATTAAACTCAAACTGATCACCTTTTAGAGTTATGAAAAATTGTCACAGACTCAATCTGATAACTGTTGAGGTTGGAATCTCCTGGCTATGTTTTGAGCTACAAAGCGTATCCACCGGATTGAAGAATTGGTAAAAACAAGCCACTTACAAGATATGATTAAGCTTAAGCATTCAATGATGATATTCATTTTAATCTCCATATTCACTGATGATATTTTGAATTCTCAGATCTTCTGAATTAAGTATCTTGTAATTGTAGACTAGTACTTCATTTTGTATTCCTCTCTGAAATGGATCTGAGGTTCAGAAGGCACTTTGTATTTTAGTATTTTAGCTTTTTATTAGAGAAGAACTCATAACAAACTGAAGTTGTTATCTCTTGACTAAGTCTAACTCTATCTTATTAGGTAGTGTAGTTGTACTTCTTCTCAAATGCTCTGTTGGTAGTGTAATTGGCTAGTTGCTGAAATATTGATATGCATTTTTTACTTGTATTGCAGGAGAATCAGGAGATTGTATAACAATGGTTGAAGGTCAATCTTCTAATAGTCCTATGGAAAGCAATCAAAGCATTGAGGCCACTGAAGATCTTCCCACACCTAATTTAAATTCGATGGGAGAGACACAACACATGGAAACTCCTCCGAATGACACAAATATGGAAAACCAAAATCAACAAGAAGAGCGCTCAAGTCCTAACAAAAGAGGATTAACTTCAGAAGCTTGGAAGCATTTTAAAAGGGAGAAGATAGATGACAAATGGAAGGCAGTATGCAAGTATTGTGAAAGGAAACTTGGTGGTGACACTAGACAAGGTACTAAGCATTTACATGACCACATTAGGACATGTAAACTTCGCACTGTGAGGGGTCCAAAGCAATCCATAATAAAAGTTATGGAACAATCAGCAAGTTCCACGGGAAATAGACATGAATCACTTGTAGTTGGCAACTATATATTCAATCAAGATGTTGGTAGGAGAGAACTTGCGAGGATGATTATATTGCATGAATATCCCATCATGATGGTCGACCATATTGGTTTTAGAAGGTATAGCCATGCTCTTCAACCTTTGTTCAAAATAGTTTCTCGCAATACTGTCAAGAGTGATATATTGAAGTTATATGAAAGTGAGAAGTCAAAACAAATGAAGTTACTTGCAAAGAATAGAAGTCGCATTGCAATAACTACCGATATGTGGACTTCTAGCAATCAGAATAAGGGATATATGTCTGTTACAGCTCATTACATTGATGATAATTGGACTTTGCAAAATCGGATCATTAGGTATGTTTCCTTTCTTTTACTGGTAAATTAGTAAATGTTATGATTGATGCTTATCACTAAATTAGTAAATGTTATGATTGATGCTTATGTGATATTTACTATTATTTGTTTTAGGTTCATTTATGTGCCTGCACCACATACTGCTGAGGTTATATGTGATGTTTTGGTAGAGTGTTTGATGGATTGGAATATTGATAGAAAGTTGTCAACATTAACTGTTGATAATTGTAGCACTAATGATGCATTGATTGATCGTTTGTTTGATAAGATGCTATCTTCTTCATTTGTTTTGAGTAGGGAATTATTTCATATGCGTTGTTGTGCGCACATATTGAATTTGATAGTAAAAGATGGCTTGTCAACAATTTCTACATCTATTGAAAAGATTAGGGACAGTGTTACTTTTTGGGTTGCAACACCGAAGAGGGAGGAGAAATTTAGAGATACTTGTTGCCAATTAAATATGACTTATGCAAAGAAGCTTGCACTTGATTGTAGAACTAGATGGAACTCTACTTATTTAATGCTTGCTTCTGCATTACCTTACCAAGGAGTTTTTAAACGTTTAAGACAACGTGATTCTCAATATAAATGTTTGCCAAGTGAAGAAGATTGGAAAATGGCAAGTGACATTTGTGATAAGTTGGAAATGTTTTTTAGTATCACCGAGTTGTTCTCGGGTACTCAGTACCCAACATCAAATATTTATTTTCCAAAAATTTGTGAAACAAGATTGGCTTTGAGAAGTTGGGAATCTTGTTGTAGTGATACCATCCAAAGCATGGCTACAAGTATGATATGGAAGTTTGACAAATATTGGGGTTTGATAAATGGAGTAATGGCAATAGGGGCTGTTTTGGATCCTAGGTATAAAATGACATTGTTGAATTATTTCTTCCCTCTTATGTATGGAGATGATGCTCCCGAGGAATTGGAAAGAGTGAAGAAACTATGTCAAGATTTGGTTGATGAATATCAAACAACGGATAGGAGTGTTCTTCCTGCTAGTAGTGATTCCAGTGCATCGATATTAACAGATGTTTCTCATGTTACAAAGTCAACTTGGAAGTGTAATTATGTCCAATTTGTGAAACAAAATGCTGCAACTACACATGTGAAGTCAGAATTAACTTGCTACTTAGAAGAGCCTGTTTTGATTGATGAATCAAATGCAGAAAGTTTTGACATATTAGGTTGGTGGAAACAAAATGGATTGAAATACCCAACTTTGCAAAAAATTGCAAGAGACTTTTTAGCTATCCCCATCTCTACAGTTGCTTCAGAGTCAGCCTTTAGTACTAGTGGTCGCGTTTTAAGTTCACAACGTAGTAGGTTGAATGAAGACACTTTGGAGGCTTTGATGTGTACCCAAGATTGGATACGTAAAGAAATGCAAGGTAATATATTTTATTTTGAATTCACCTCTATTTATTATTTTCATAAATGTTTTTCTTTTGAAAGTCATTTTGGTTCTTTATTTGTTAGGTTCTTCAAAAATAATGCATCAATTTGAATCCGTTGGTGAGGATAAGGATGATGATGATGCTAATGAGGTAATGGATATACTATTGGATTACTTTATAATTTTTTTTAAATATTTATATGAAGAGATGATAATTGTGTGTTTATTTTGTAGATAGCGGAAAGAGGGACATAGGCATCCGGAATGATGACAAAGACTCACATGTTTTAATTGTTGTTGGTTGTAATAGTTAGTGTGGTTGATTATTAGTTGGATTCATCAAATGTTATAATATTTTGGTGTGGTTGATTATTAGTTTGATTTCATGAAATGTTGTAATACTTGTACTTATTTTGGTTAATTTTATTATGAACTGAACTTAGAGTTGGAATTATTACATTTTGGTGGAATTGAACTTAAGTTTGTTTAGGTGAGAATTTTGCATTTTCGGAGTCCCCGCGGGCCGCGGGGATCCGCGGGGACGGGGATGGGGGAGAAAAATCCCCCACGACGGGGATCGGGGACGGGGACGGGGGGAAATCTGGGGGGCGGGGACGGGGAGCGGGGGAGTCCTCCCCGCCCCCGCCCCGCCCCGTTGACATCCCTAAAGTTGCAAAATAATTGTTTGTTATAAAGACTAAAATAAGCATCCATAACTAATTGAAACATAAAGGTCCAAAAACCTCTATTTGTTGTCTTTATTACTCGAATTGGACTTAAGCTTTTAAGTAAGTAAAGCTTGTATCAAGCGTCCAATCACCGTTTAATGTTTCCTTATTCTCTTTGGACTGACTTTAGTATGTTAAGTTCCTTTTATTGAGTGTCCAAGCGCTCTTAAGTGTTTCTTTATGAACTTGGACTAAAGGTTTTACTAAAGTGTACGTCCAAAGCTTTTCTTGTTGTAAATATTTGTTTGGACCGTCCACTAATGCTTTTTATGTAGATTGTCTTTAAGTGTATTCATCTAAAATATTTAAATATTTGTATAATATGAATCATTTATGAACTAGAGACAAACAAGTACAATATAGGACTCATCGAGCCAAAGAAGGCAGAATCAACCTTCTGACACTCTCTGACCTTTGTTGTTCTATCATCCTAAGAAGTGAAAAGAAGAAAGGAAGTATGAGACTGCACAAAAGAAAAGGAAACATGCTTTTTACCTATTTGATAGCCAAGATAACCTTTCAGATAAAAGCAACAAGTTATCATAACCAAATTGTCTCAAATGGCTTAATAACATTTAATATTATCTCTAAAAGGACACATTTATTGTCGTTGAAGTGCACGAAGAGCTCTAAAGGCTATAAATACATGAAGACATTGAAGAAAGCTAACAAAAAGCGTTACATACATACAACACTAGAATCAAAATCTTTCAAAGCTCTCAAGTCTTTCAATTCTTTGTCTGAAGCTTATATTTTTTATCCTCACACATAGGGAGTAAATCATTTGATTTCAAACTCTTTTCAAACAATTTGAGTTGAGCCTGAAAGGTTGTATGTAGAATAATACTTGTGTAACCTGAAGAGGTTGAGAATACTTGTGTAACCTTAAGAGGTTGAGAATACTTATAACTTGTTAAGAGTTTTAGTGGGTAAATCCTTCACATAGAATGGAATGGACGTAACTCTTGGGTTAAGAGTAAACCAGGATAAAACAGTTGCGTGTTTCCTCTATCTCTTATCTCTGCATTTAATTTGTTTATCACTACGTTAGGGATTGCAATTGTTAATACTTAACCTTGTTAAAAAGTAACGTTTTTAACTTGCGTCCATCATTTCACACTAAAGCGCTCTTTGCATCCAAACCGGTTGTTTAGCCTCTAAGTTTTGCTTAAGTAAAACTGTTTTGCGGAAAAGTTTTATAAAAAGTTAAGAAACACGATTCAACTCCCTTCTTAATTAGTTTCAATAACTTACTTCAATTGACACCAGATCTTAGCCTTTGAGTTAAGCATCTAACAGTGTTAGAGAAAATATCCTTCAAGCAAAATGGAAATGACAGGTCAAGGAATGCCCAGCTGAAGCTTACCGATGTTGCAAGGCACATCTATGACGAGACCACCATTCTTTAATGGCTCTCACTATCTGCACTAGAAGTACAGGTTTCAAGGGTCCAAAATGACTACAAACTTTGCCCTATGGCCCCTAAGAATGAATGGTCCCTATGCTATTCGCAATGCTGATGGTTCTGAAAAACCTGAAGCACAATGGACGGATGTTGAAAGGACATGAGACAACCCCTCCTCGGAGTTCCCATTTAGCAACCGAACTAACATCCTTAACGTTATAGCGTTAGCGTGCTTATAAAATGCGGAAGAATTTAAACAACTTTAACACACACACACACACACACACACACACACACACACATACACACACACACACACACACACACACACACACATATAGTACACAACTACAACATATACATAGTTGAAGCATGGTAAACAAAGGTACATACAACTTCCTCTCCTGGCCCGCAAAAATACAATTCGCTCAACCCATACTGGCCATACAAAAAACTAGGACAATCTACCCAACAAAGACTCTAATGGGGATAACGAGAACTCCCCACTAAAGCTCGCTGCCTCCGACAGTAGACCTGCGGCGCCTCATACTCAGTCGAGCTCTCGAACGTGACGATCCCGCGTCGGTGATACTCTCTCATCCTCCGCTCAGCGCGACGATGTCGGCCTCGAGCCACAAAAGCACTCCGCGAAGATGCATGAGATCTCCAAGCATTATCGGAGTCATGATGATAGTCCCATGGCTTGTTCCGTAGCCTCTCTAATGGTAACCGTTGAGCGATACGGAAGTCTCCAACCAGGTAGCTCCTCGATGAACCCCATGCTCTGAAGTATATAGTAGTCGGTCCCGTATATACGACTCGTCGCTGAGAGTAGTCAATTTCCCAGTAGCAGTCGTCGTCCTCGTACAGCAACTCAAAATCCCCCAACACATGGATCCATGGCTCTCCCACCAGCATCAGGTTCAACAGGTGTGCCACCGATCTCCTCCAGCAAGTCCTCAATAGAGTCCTCTCGCACAGCCATAAAATAACATAACACGGCACAGAGGAAAAATATGGGAGATAAGAAACAACAATGCATCATAAAATAAGGAAACATCGATAAAGTAAGATATAAGGATAGCCACACACAATGAGCATACAGGATCAAACAGTCATCCTCAAGATCATTTTTCCCTAACTAATATCTCTCCCACTCATGCATCTAACTGCTACATGAACGCGGCCATGACGCAACATCCCCGGCAGATCAAGATGTCACATTCATCACTATGCCACCCCTTGTAATGCAAGGTGTTCGGTCAGCCCTCTTGGCTCAACTCACCTCACAGCTACGACATATCCCCCTCCTCCCCACAGGTGACGTCAGGATATTCACCTGTCAACAACTCAACTAGTGAACACGACCATCTACCCACAGGTACGATCGATCGTCCGTCCGCCAACATAGTGATGAATAAAAACAATGCGGCATAAACCTCACCGACTCATCTCGGGACCAACTACTTAGTGCCTCAACCTAACCTGTACTCAACTACAACCAACACTCCCGATAGATAAGGGTGCCCATTTCTCATCTCAACATGGTCATATAACTGGGATCTCTAGGTTGAGCACTATAACACATATATCCTCAATTTTCTCACCACATGTTCATCTTCCCAAATTATCAGGATTATTGCCTTTATCTACTCATACAATAGTAATTGCAATGCTCAGGCAATAAACAAAAATAACCATGATAAATAAGCACATTAATAATTTTCACATGGTCAAAGTATAGCATGTAATCAAGTAACCCTAAAGCATGTTACTAACAATAATGTTCACACCCTCACACATATCAAGGCAACATATCAATATAGCAAGCATGCAACCTCGATTTATCATAGATCAACCTATCGGTGATAAACCTACACGCCTAAAACTACATTGGTACCACAACCTGGTAGTCCCCAATGTGAGTTAGGTGTTACCGGTTACTTGACCACTAGTAGGGTTTAGGTCGCCCTACGCATATCAATATATACTATTTTATTCATGCCTCCCCGACGAATTGTGGTTCTTTCTCCCACCTGATAGTGAATGTAGTAACAATCACGAACTCACGAGTCCCCAAAGCTCCCTCTATAGCCACAGCCTAGCTCCTCCAAAGGGTCCCGAATGCAACTTCGTAACTTTTCCTAATCACGGAAACAACAGGTAGACTATAGCATTAACTCTAGAACGAAGCTAAAACATGAACAGGAGCTAGAAACGGTAAAAGAACATTGTAAAACTACAATGTAGGTAGGTATGGAACCTCAGCTTACCCTCGACGAATCACATAAATAAATCAGGAGAATCGAAGTAGAAGTTGAGCTGATCACGAAAACACGATCGGAATTGGAATTGGATAAACGAACGGATCAAAACTTGATCAAGAACCTCAAAGTCTCCCTCTGGTCCCTATCTCGAGCTCTCAGTAGTTCGGGAGAAAGTGTAAAACTTCTTCATGGTGAAAATGACGATCTATATATAGGAAAAGATTTTACTGTCATCGCTTTAGCGTTTGGGACCTCCACGCTTTAACGTTCCAATACTTGAGTGTTGGCTTCTTCCACGCTTGATTGTTGACCTTTCCTCATCGCGAAAGCACTGTCCCTCACGTGCCAGCTGCGATGTGTGACTGACATGTATCACTTTATTTCCCATCACTGCCAGTCTTTTGGTCAAAGTGGCCACGCTTTAGCGTCCACTTAATCCCACGCTAGAGCGTTAGCACGTTAGAGCGTTGGGTCTGACCACGCTTGAGCGTGCTGCCCCAGATCCACGTGCTCCTTACTCTTTCCTCTTCCACTTCAACCCTAACACTCAATGCACCTTCCAAGCACATAAACACTTATCAAGCCAAACATATGCACATTCAGATATTACTCAAGGTTATGAAAATGAGGATGTTACATTTCCACCCCCTTAAAAGAAATTTCGTCCTCGAAATTTGACGTACCTCAAAAGAAATGTGGATATTGTTGTTGCATATCCTCTTCACGTTCCCAAGTAGCATCTTTTGTGGCTTCATCCCATATAACCTTAACCAACGAAATATGTTTACCTCATAGTTCTTTGATCCTTCTATCTGCGATCCTTACTAGTAAAACCTTATATTCGAGGTTCTCTCTTAACTGTACTGACTCTGGTTCTAGAATGTGTGATGGATCGGGGTAATATTTCCTCAATTAAGAGACACGAAAAACATCATGAAGATTGGATAGGTTTGGAGGTAAAGCAATATGATAGGCTACAGGACCAATTCGGCAAAGAATTTGAAATGGTCCGATAAATCTAGGAGTAAGCTTTCTAGACTTGATTGCTTTGCCAATTCCATTTCTTGTAGTCAGTCTTAGAAAAACATGGTCCCCTTCTTAGAATTCTAAAAGTCTTCTCCTTTTGTCACTATAACTATTTTGTCTATCTTGTGCTGCTTTCATCTTTTCCCTTATTTTCTGGATTTGTTCCGTCATCTGTTGTACTACGTCCGGTCCTAACACTTGACTTTCCCCTGTCTCATAACGGAGTTCTACACTTCCTTCCATACAACGCTTCATAGGATGTCATCCGTATATTCGAGTGAAAGCTATTGTTATAGGTGGACTCGATTAACGGTGAGAATCGTCCCAAATTCCTATGTGTTCTAAAATACAAGCTCTCAAGAGATCTTCCAATGATTGAATCGTTCGTTCCGACTGACCATTCGTCTAAGGATGATAATAAGAACTCAACCTTAACTTAGTTCTCAAAGCCTTATATAACTGCTTCCAGAATCAAGATGTAAATAAATCTAGGATCTCTTCGGAAACAATACTAGAAGGCGATTCCTTGATGTAGATTTGGGTTAACCTTTGTTCACCAGTAGGTAAGAAGTGAGCACACTTCATCAACCTATCGACGATTACCTAAATAGCTCATGCCTTTTTGGAGTTCTTGGTAAACCAACCACGAAATACATAGCCATACTATCCTACTTCCATTCCAGCATATCTAAAGATTGCAACAATCCTACTGTCTTTTGATGTTCTATCTTTGCTTTCTGACACACCAAACAAGCCAACACATACTCTGCCACATCTTTTTTTATTCCAGGCCATCAAAACATCTTCTTCAAGTTCTGAGACATCTTAATAGCTCCTGGATGAAAACTCAACCTACTTTTATGCGCTTCTTCTAGGATCACCTTCCTAAGCTCCACATCTTTGGGCACACAAATCCTATTACCATATCTCAGGATTCCATCTGAACCCATCTTAAAATCAGAAGTCCTATTATTAGTTACTTGCTCTTTTATTTCTTGAAGATATCGATCAACCTCTTGCTTTTCCTTGACTGTCTTCAAGAAGTCGCTCATTATTGTGACCATTCCTAGGTGTATCTTATCTCTAAATTTCTCCATAATTAGGTTCAGATCTCTAAACCGTTCGAGCAGTTCCAACTCTTTTACCATCATTGCAGACACATGTAAAGATTTCCTACTTAACGCATCTACCACTACACTCACCTTTCTCGGATGATATTGTAGATTGAATTCATAGTCCTTTATGAATTCCATCCACCTTTGTTGCCTCATGTTTAATTCTTTTTTATTAAACAAGTACCTTAAGCTCTTGTGCTCACTATACACCGTGAACTTAGCTCCATAAAGATAGTATCGCCATATCTTTAGAGCAAGCACTATGGCTGCCAACTCCAAAACATGGGTCGAATAGTTCCTTTCGTGAACTCTTAGTTGCCGTGAAGCATACGCTACTACCCTTCATTCTTGCATAAGGACACAACTGGCACCTTGGTATGATGCATCACAATATACGTCAAACTGTCCCAAGGATTCGGTAACGTCATCACTGGAGACGTAGTTAGCCTCTTTTTCAGCTCTTGGAAACTCTTCTTGCATTCCTTCGTCCACATGAAAGATGTTCCCTTCCTTATTAAATGTGTCATGGGTAACGCAATCTTCACGAAACCTTCTATAAACCTCCGATAATATCCTACTAAACCCATAAAACTTCTTACCTCACTCACCAATTTGGGACTTTCCCACTGTACTACAGCTTCAACCTTCGTTGGATCCTGCGCTACTCCATTTCGGTGAGTCACATGACCTAAGAATTGCACTTCTTCCAACCAAAACTCACACTTGGACAATTTTGCATAGAGCTATCGGTCCTTTAACTCTTGAAGCACAATCCTAAGATGTTCCTCTCAACTAGGTGAATAGATAAGAATTTCATCGATAAACACAACTACAAACTTATCCAAGAACGGTCGTAAAATATGGTTCATGTAATCCATAGACACTGCTGGAGCATTAGCCATGCCAAAGGGCATAATCAAATACTCATAGTGTCCATACCGACTTCTAAATGTTGTTTTCGGTATATCCTCCTTCTTGACCCGAATTTGATGATAACCAGATCGCAAGACAATTTTCGAAAACACTGCCGCTCCTTTCAACTGGTCCATCAAGTTGTCGAACCTTGGTAACGGATATTTGTTCTTTATCGTCACCTTGTTCAACTGCCGATAGTCCACACGAAGTCTTGAACTTCCATCCTTTTTCTTGATGAACAGCACCAGCGCTCCCCAAGGTGAAACACTTGGTCTTATAAACTCTTTACTCAACATGTCATCCAATTGTTTCTTCAACTCTGCTAACTCTGATGAAGACATTCGATAAGGTGTTATCAAAATCGGTCCAGTTCCCAGTATGAGGTCTGTGGCGAACTCTATCTCCTGTTCTAGCGGCAAACCCGGAACGTCATCAGGGAAAACTTCCGGAAACTCTCGCACTATAGGCAAAGAATCCACCTTAGGAGATTATTTAGCTTCCACAGAGAATAAGAACACATGTTTCTGAGACTCATCACTTAACACAAGACTTCCATCATTGGCAGACATCAATCTAGATCGCTCGGGAAATAACAGGGTCTTTTAGAACAGTCCAACACTACATGGTTAGCCGAAAGCCAATCCATGCCTAAAATCACATCAAGTTGTTGCATTGGTAAACAAACTATGTCAACAAGAAAGATTCTATTTTCAACAACAATAGGGCATTTCAAACAAATAGTCATGGTAGTCAAAGAATCACTGGTAGGAGTAGAAATTGTCAAATCATGAGAAAGTAAAGAAACAAGTAGTTTCAAATGATCCACACACTCTTAGAATATGAAAGAATGCGTAGCTCCCTAGTAAAACAGTATTGATAAGAGTTTACCTGACACTAGGCGTATACCATGTATAAGATCGAGGGATTGAGAAGATTCTGCTCCCCTTATAGTAAACATTTTTCCTGTAGCCTGCGGTCACACCGCCATGTGTCCTGCTTCTTGTGATATGGTCACTGGGCCAAGTCCACCCATGTTGGATCTTGCTCCTTGTGGACATTCTGGAGCTATGTGACCAACCTGGCCACATCGAAAACAATGGCGAGTCTCTCTCACCGGGAAATCCTTGATCAGATGTGATCCTCCACACTTGAAGCGTCCACTTGGTAGTTGTTGCTGTTGTGTTCCAACTCCTCCAACTAACCTTGCTGCTGTTGGACGGTCATAAGGTTTCCATCCGGCCTGAAATTTGCTCCTTCCACCTTTGCCTTTCTGCTCAAACCTTCTTACTGGTCCTCCAGTTCTGACTTGTTGCGCCTCCCTCTTCTTGTCGATGTTCTCTATCATTGAACATCGCTCCAACATCTCTGGAAACCTGGTGATATTCAGTGGTGCAATCACCCTTTGTAGATCATACTTCAGGCCATCCTCGAAATGCCTGCATCTCTGATAGAACTCAGAAAATTTTAGTAACGCTTCAAACCTCGCAGCGTAATCTCCCATGGACAAGCTTCCCTGCTTCAGACTCATGAGCTCTTTTTCTTTCTCCCTTCTCATCAATCGGGGAATATACTTCTCTAAGAAGCATTCTTTAAACAGCTCCCAGTTGATAATTCTTCCCTCTCCTTCCAACATTCTATGCTTGCCTTTCCACCATAAATCTGCACCTCCCATCAGCATGAAGGATGCATAAGTCACTTTCCTATCCTCCCAACAGTGCATTGCCACAAAGATCTTCTCAAGTTCCTGGATCCAAAGCTCTGCTCCTTCTGGGTTAAAGTCACTATTAAACGGTGGCGGCTTTCCCTTTAGAAAAGTACTCAAGCTTGCATCTTCAGTCTCTATCTCATTTCTCTGGTTCTGCCTTTGCTGTTGTTGTTGGGGAATCAAATGGGATAATTTTCAGAAACAATTTTCAAAAACCTCTTGAGCGGAAAAACCCCTTTACAGAAGGACCACACATGAATCACAAAGATATTGTGTTTACCTCTTGAAGCGTAGTTTTACCACGAACACTGTGAGCATATCAGCAGCACTGGTTAATCACGAACACTACTACGGAGTGAATGGCAACTTGATCAACACAACTACAGCGCAGCAGATCCGAGAAACACTGTTTCTATCACCACGATGGGAGAAGCTCTTATATCACCAGTATTGCAAGATAGCAGTACCTCTACTCAGTCCACGCGAGCAAGCCACCATCAGAGATAGCATACTGCTAGCTATCAGGATTGGGAGAGGCGGGTCACACAGTGAAAGAAAATAGGGCGCGACTGTCTAGAGTGTACAGTGGCTGTTATGAGTGCTCTGTATTGTGTGTTGTTTAAATGACGTGCACAGCTTACTAATACTTTTCACCTACTTAACCTAACCTTGTTGGCCTACCGTACGCAACAGGCCCAGTGTTTAATTATTAATTAAATCATATTTAATTAATCAATTAAATCGATCCCATTTAATTATTAATTAAATCATATTTAATTAATCAATGAAATTAATTCTCCGAACATTTTCTCTATCCTGTGGCCTATAGGTTCTCAATTAATTGGTAATAATATTAATTATTATTAATCATATTAATAATTGATTAATATAATGAACAGTGAGAGGCATTTAGCAATACATCATTGTTACCAATTAATTAGAATATTGGTGATACAATTAAAATCATATTGTAACCATATATAATGTGAAATCAACGTCCTTTCATCTCAGTTTCTTAATTGGACACAAGGCATAAATGTGTCATCCTTGTTAAGTTCAATTATTTATTTCTTGATCTAGTAATTGACTTACGATCATGTGGGCTCAATATCTCATATTGTCCCACCTTAGTATGGCTATGCATTTCTATGTTGCATACCATCAAGAGGCCTATAGGCATTACTCCTGTTATGTCGGAGGGACGATTCCTATCTACATCACTCACATTCCTCAACATGTTTCATTGTAGGCCCAATAACTATCTTTATAGTTGTCCTATTACATGCAACGTTTAATAGTATTAAAGCCTACAACTACATATGTTAGGAATCGTAGTAACTTCAAGTCGAAAAACTATCTCACTATGGTCACCATGAGAATCGCTTATGACACTGACATAACTATTATGCAACGTTCTCATAGTGTGTCACTACAGTATAAATATTCCACTAATATTTATACCTATGAGAAGACTTGATATCTTATATCTATGACCCGTGAGATGTGGTCATCAGTACACTCATATTGTAGTCTCAATGTATTATTATTGTTCTCATTAATAATAATACTTGACTATGGATATTTATGAATAATGTTTTATAATTTAATGGCATCTCACGGTCAAGTCATACTTGACGTTCTATTAAACGAACTACCTATTCTAAGGACTTTATTATGCAATAAATATGATCATCAAATACAATATAATAAATGAATGCCTCATATATATATATATATATATATATATATAATATAATATAAAATAAAGTCATGATACAATATATAAATCCAATAAATATATTGGCCACTAGGGCTTATACCAATAGTTGTTGCATAGTCATATGCAACAATTGGGCATTCTGTTGCGCCTGCTGTAGCATTGCGGTTGCTAGTTCCTTAACTGTCCTTAGGGTTTTAGTAGATTCCTCCATAACACCTACGTGGCAAGTCTCACCATTTCAATTTCTTGGTTCAGCTACTCCTTCTGTGGCCCTTCCGCCACGTCCTCCACCTCGAGCTCCTCTACCTCTTCCATGATCCATCTAATTTCCAGTAGAGAAATTATTAGCCCACATTCGTAAGATATACAATACTATATTAGCACATACATGCATTATATGATGCATTACAAATGCACAAAACAGGTATCCTTTCTGATAACTCGTATACCTAGCACTTTACCCAACTTTTAAGCATAGTCAAATCCCGCTATGGGTCCAACTACACACGGCCAGCAATGTCATCCTACCCCAAGTAGTCCGATGAGAATCAAACTACTCTGATACAACCTCAATGAGACAACCCCTCCTCTGAGGTCCGATTTAATAACCTGAACTAACATCCCTAACGTTATAGCGTTAGCGTGCTTATAAAATGTGGAAGAATTTAAACAACTTTAACACACACTGATACCGTAAGCGCGCACATGAACACACACAGATATATATATATATATATATATATATATATATATATATATATATAATATAACTGAAGTATGGGATCCATCAGTAGAGCCTACAAAACAAACACAACCGTCAGAGTACGCAACTACAACATATACATAGCCGAAGCATGGTAAACAAAAGTACATACAACTTTCTCTCGTGGCCCCGAAAAAATACATTTCGCTCAACCCATACTAGCCATACCAAAATCTAGGACAATCTACCTTGACAACGACTCTAATGGGGATAACGAGAACTCCCCACTGAAGCTTGCTGCCTCCAACGGTAGACCTACAGCGCCTCATGCTCAGTTGATGAGAGTAGTCAATCTCCTAGTAGCGGTCGTAGTCCTCATACAACATCTCAAAATCCCCCAATACAGGGATCTGTGGCTCTCCCACCAGCATGAGGTTCAACAGGTGTATCATCGATCTCCTCCAGCAAGTCCTCAACAGAGTCTTCTCGTGCGGTTGTAAAATAACATAACACGACATAGAGGGAATATAAGGGAGATAAGAAACAATAATACATCATAAAATAGGGAAACAACGATAAAAAAGATATAAGGATTGCCACACACAATGAGCATACAGGATCAAACAGCCATCCTTAAGATCATTTGTCCCTAACTAATATCTCTCCCACTCATGCATCTAACTGCTACATGAACGCGGCCACGACGCGACATCCCCGGTAGATCAAGATGTCACATTCATCACTGTGCCACCCCCAATAATGCAAGGTGTTCGACCAGCCCTTTCGGCTCAACTCAACTCAACTCACGGCTACGACATATCCCCCCCCCCCGCAGGTCAGGTCAGGATATTCGTCCATTAATAACTCAACTAGCGGTCACAACCATCTACCCGGATGTATGATCGATAGCTCATCCGCCAACACAGTGATGAATAATAACAATGCGGCATGAACCTCATCGAGTCATCTCGGGATCAACTACTTAGTGTCTCAACCACAATCTATACTTAACTACAACCAACACTCCCGACAGATTAGGGTGCCCATTTCTCATCTCAACATGGTCATATGATTGGGTTCTCTAGGTTGAGCACTATAACATATATATCCTCAATTTTCTCACCACATGTTCATCTCCCAAATTATCAGGATTATTGCCTATATCTGCTCATACAATAGTGATCGCAATGCTCAGGCAGTAAACAAAAATAACCATGATAGATAAGCACATTAATAATTTTCACACGGTCAAATTATAGGCATGTATTCAAGTAACCCTAAAGCATGTTACTAACAACAATATTCACACCCCACACACATATCAAGAAAACATATCAACATAGCAAGCATGCAACCTCGATTTATCATAGATCAACTTATCGATGATCAACCTACAATGCCTAAAACTACATTGGTACCACAACTTGGTAGTCCCCAATGTGAGTTAGGTGTTGTCAGTTACTCGACCACTAGTAGGGTTTAGGTCGCCCTAAACATATCAATATATATTATTTTATTCTTGCCTCCCCGACGAATTGTGGTTCTTTCTCCACCATGATAGTGAATGTAGAAACATTCACGAACTCACGAGTCTCCAAAGCTCCCTCTACATCCACAGCCTAGCTCCTCCAAAGGGTCCCGAATGCAACTTCGTAACTTGCCCTGATCAAGGAAACAACATTTAGACTATAGCATTAACCCTAGAACGAAACTAAAACGTGAATAGAAGCTAGAAACAGTAGAACATTATAAAACTACAATGTAGGTAGGTACGGAACCTCGGCTTACCCTCGACGAATCAAAGAAATAAACTGGTAGAATCGAAGTAGAAGTTGAGTTGATCATGAAAACACGATCGGAATTGGAATTGGATAAACGAACGGATCAAAACTTGATCAAGAACCTCAAAGTCTCCCTCTGGTCCCTATCTCAACCTCTATGTAGTTTTGGAGAAAGTGTAAAACTTCTCCATGGTGAAAATGACGAACTACATAGGAAAAGATTTTACTGTCAACGCTTTAGCGTTCTGGACCACCACGCTTTGGCGTTCCAATGCTTGAGCGTTGGTTTCTTCCACGCTTGAGCGTTGACCTTTCCTCACCACGAAGGCACCGCCCCTCACGTGCCAGCTGCGATGTGTGACATGCACGTGTCACTTTATGTCCCATCACTACCAGTCTTCTGGTCAAAGTGGCCACGCTTCAGCGTCCACATAATCTCATGCTAGAGTCTTAGCACACTAGAGCATTGGGTCTGGCCACGCTTGAGCATTCTGCCCAGATCCACGTGCTCCTTGCTCTTTCCTCTTCCACTTCAACCTTAACTCTCAATACACCTTCCAAGCACATAAACACTTATTAAGCCAAACATATGCACATTCGGATATTACTCAAGGTTGTGAAAATGAGGATGTTACAGGATAAAGTAGGAGCAAAATCATAAAGCAATGTACTCCTTGATGTACGCACTTAGTCCTGCCGAGCTTCAAAAGATTCATGCATGTGAATCTGCGTAATAAATTTGGGATACTCTGTCCAATCTCCATGAAGGAACTACGAAGGTAAGAGATTCAAAGATTATCATACTAGTTGGTCAGTATAAGATGTTCGCTATGGAGGAAAGAGAATCCATCCTTGAGATTAGGGGTGCTCATTGGTTCGGATCGCCCCGACCAACTCGAAATCCGAACCGAACCAATTAAATTGGTTCGTTATTTTTTGTGTGCTCAGATCCGATCAGAACCAAACCAAGCCCGATGCTCATTGGTTCGATTCTCGGGTTCAAGGATTTTGGATCCGAACTGAATTAAACCAAACCGATTACTATATTTTTTATTTTTGTATATTTTTAATATTTATATATTTTATAATATTTAATACTTTAATATTTTAATATTTACTATATTTTAATAATCTTATATTTTTTAAAATTTTAATAATTATTATATATTTATATTTATATAATTTTTTAATATTTTCGGATCTAAATCGAACCAAACTGAACCAACATGTTCTTCATCGGATCGGTTTGGTTCGGATTTGTTGAAAAAAATTACAAATCCGAATCGAACCATTTGATTTTGATTGGTTCGGATTTTCCCCCATACAAATCCGAACGAAACCGACCCGTGAACATCCCTACTTGAGATGATAGGTCGTTTCCAAACTATCATTAACAATTTGAAGTCCCTTGGCAAAGTCTATACAACCAAGGAGAATGTTACAAAAATTCTTAGGAGCCTTCCTAAGGAGTGGAGACCTTTGATGACTGCTATCACCCAAGCTAAAGATCTTTAGGTCTTAACCTTGGATGATTTGATTGGTACTCATCAAGTTCACGAGTAAGAGCTCAATAGAGACAACCATACAAAGAAAGGCAAATCCATTGCCTTGAAAGCTCAGAAGGGTAGCACCTCAAAAGCCCTCAAAGAAGATGAGCCCAATGATGAAGCTTATCAGGCATTGGAAGAAATATCGGACGATGATGAGCTATCCTTTATCTCTCGGAAAATTCAAAATATTTGGAGAAAGAAAGGTGGCATGAGGAGGAAGCAATTTCCAAAGAAAGTCTTCAAGGACCATGGGGAAGCCAAAGATTAGAATCCCATGGTATGCTACGAGTGTAGAAAGCTTGTTTACTTTAAAGCTGAATGTCCTTTACTAAAGGATAAGAAAAAGTTATTCAAAAAGAGAAAGAAAGGCTTTATGGCTACTTGGGAAGATCTCGATCTTTCAGAAGAAGATAAGAAAGCTGAAGAAGAGGCAAATCTATGCCTTATTGTTGATATCATACTTGAAGGAAACACTAATACCCCACAGAGCTTCAATCAAAAGACAACCAGTCTTTGAAGGAAGTGACTATCAACGTTGGAAACATATGATGAAATTCTTCATCAATTCTCAGACATTGATCTATGGAACATTATCAAAGTTGGACCATACTATCCAACCATGGTTGTGGAGGATAAATCAATCGCACCTAAGTCCACAGAGTCTTGGACTGAAAAAGAAAACGAAGGTTTCTTTAAAATGAAAGAGCCCTGGAGCTGATCAACAACAATCGGAGTAGAAATGAATGTGGTTCTTGTTTCTGGTTTGGGATTCTGTGTTGCGTTTCTGCCTCCATTGGGTTCAGGTCGTGTCAGGTTAGATCGGGTTGCATTTTCTCCAACCTGGCACTCGAACCTAACCCACCGGGTTCGTCATTCTGTAAACAAGTCGACCTGATGACTCAAACTAATCCGAATTTTCCGTTTCGGATCAGATCGAGTTGTTCGAGTCATCAGGTTGACCTAGACCATTGACCACCACTATTGAAAACATAAAATGTTTAACTATTTTTTAATTTATTGTCTTTTCCTTTCATTAAAATTTTTAAAAATAAATAAAATATATAACTTAGACATCTCTTTTGACATAAATATAAAGTATATATTTTTAATTTAAGATACTATTTTAATATAGTTACAATACATTTTTATTTAAAATTTTGTAGGATGTAAATTTAGTTTCAAGGTGTATATTTTACAGTTAAAAAAGTAAAAAATAAATTACTATCAAATAAATTATATAACCAATCTATTATTTGAATAATTATTTTTAAATAATTAAATTTTAGACTGAATTGTACTTTTGGTCCCCTTATTATTGATGATGTGTGATTTTGGTCCCTATGTTTTTTTTTAAGCAAATTCGATCCTTTTATTTTTTCAATGGTGCAAATTCGGTCCTTCAGTCCGATGTTCGTCAATTTTTCAATGATCAAAAGAGAGGAACCACTGCTTTAAGCGCATAGAACCTCTAGCTGAACTTCTCCCTCCTCTACCTTTCTCGTTTCAACATCATTCGATGCTTCCTATATGCCATTTTTCGGTTTCGTTCATTTTTTATGAGACCTTTTTTATTGTTTTACCACATGGTCCTTTACCACATAAGCTCAATAAAATGTTCTATTTGCTTAAAATAGTGGTTTCTCTCTATTGATCATTGAAAAATTGACGGACATTGAACTGAAGGACCAAATTTGCAACATTGAAAAAATAAGGGGATTAAATGTGCTCAAAAAAACCATAGGGACCAAAATCCCACATGACCAATAATAGGGAGACCAAAAGTGCAATTAAGTCTAAATTTTATCATATATTATATATTAAATATTAATCATACCTTTTATTATTCCGTATCTATCTGGAAATGGATCTCCTGAAGTCACTTTTTGATTGTAGGGAGATCTTGACCATTGATTAATTTTGTGTAGCATATATATATTAATGTAAAAATGAATGTATGAGATCCTAATAATAGATTAAGGTGAATGCGTGAATTTGACGAATGCAGGGGATCCGGATCCCCATCTATTTATTTTGTGTTTGAAGTTTCAACTTCATGCTTACATGTAATTGAAAGTTAAGGTGGGCTTTGGGCCTAGTAATTTAGGTGGGTATTACCCAAAGGATCTGTGACCGTGACCATCATTTCTTTCTTCAGTGGCAAAAAACGAGAATGCCGTTGCTCACTGTTGAAGTTGGACTTGTCATGCATCCTTGATCTTTCAGCTCTTATTTCGCACAAAAAACTCAGCAATCTCTCTCTCGCATCAAATTCTAAGGAAAATTAATGTCAGTTTAAGAATATGCCTGTGAGAGTATTGGAAAACACCACACCTTCTCAGGTTTCAGGTACCTACATTTTCTCCTCATTCATCATTTCTCATCTCATACTGCATTTTTTTTTTTAATAAAAATGCAAACCCTTGGGTTTTTTATTTTTTTATTTTTTAATTATTCGGTCGGTTGTTATGTTCTAAATTAGCGTTGTTTTTAACTCTTTTTGTTTGTTATTTTTTGAAGATTTTATTCACCCTTAAAGTTTTCAGCTTCGTTTGATTGTTTGTGTTAGGTGCAAATTCAGGGCAGAGTTCATTCCAATCTTGTAGTCTTCTAGGTGTTGGGCAGGTACTTTCCCATGTTTTTATTTCCCATATTTACTCTGCTAGTTTTCGTTTGGATCTTAGAGAAAAATGAGGGTTATGGATTGGAAATCAAAGAAAAAGCTACTTGGCGATTTGTGTTCTTTGTTTAAGGTTTATTGCATTTTCAGTATCCAATTCATGGAATATAGAGAATCTAATACTTCTTTAAGATGCCCTGAAAAAATGTATACTTTTGTGTAAATTTTGGTGCAGAGAATCATAATCATGCTGGGTTTTATCAAAATCAAAGCGATCATTTGTTTCAAATTAGCAACTAGACTAGCCTCTGCTGATGGGAGTTTATATGGGTACCATAGGCTGACATTTATTGGGTATTGGATCTCAATGGAAGCAGTAGATGTTTATATTATGATTGGCATCTATTGCAAGGATAGTGTGTTGTTAGCTATTTGTTGGAAAAAAAATTACCAAAGTTGCTACTGCACAGTGGATTGAGTTTTATAGTTCTTTACTTGAACTGTTGAAGATATACATTCATTTCAAGAAACTAAGCCCCTGCTAGGTACATTAAGAAATGGAAGTGATAGAGTAGAATGGAGTGAAATCACCTTAGTTGTCCTTAAAATGTCCTTTTTTGCTTCATCTTCCTATCTTTATCTTTACCAAGTATAGTTGACATTTAGTGAGCAGGAAATTTCTTCTGTTGCTTCCCTTCTGACATTTTAAAGGCATGAGAGATAGAGTATTTTACATGAAAATTTTTTTGTGCAATCAATTTCTTAGCAAGATTGGCATTTACAGTGATTTCAGTTCCATGTGTTTAATAACAATTGATTAAGTACACATCTTTCAAGCTTCAAAATTAGCTAATTAACGAGGTTATGTCTTTGCGTTTGAGAAACAACAATAACCAACCAAGCCTCATGCCACTCGGTGGGGTAGGCTTTGTTGATCTATGTTATAAAAGATTCGCGTAGGCTTTACATTGGCCGTTGATTGCCTAACACAACCCTCCTCTTTTATCCAGGCTTAGGACTGGCTATGCAAGTTTGGCTAAAACAGTACAACATAGGCAGATTTATGTCTTGCATTAGTTTTATAATTCTGAATGCCAAATGCCATGAAGATGAATGATCTTGATGCATAAGGGGAAAATACGAGTGCTTTTGCTATGATAACTACAAACTTAACTTGTTCTGTTGGATATTTATTGATTCCTCTTGTTTGCATTAGTCTGTTAACAGCTATGTTCAACAGATGCCGATTAAATTAATGAAACCATAATCTAGAATCTAGAAGTTCTGCTAAAGTTTGGGTTCTGTTCTTCTCTATTTGTACTTAAGAACTTCGGATTGGAAGATGGGAGAGAAGCTGCTTGTATCCGGTTTTACTAATAGACAGTGTCCAGAAATAGTGTCCCACATGAAACAACTTAAACTTTTAAACCATTGAATTACATTTCAATATTTCATATATTTCATCTTTCAGCCAGTATATCTTATAAGTTCAAAGTTCATGTACTCAAGTTATTTATATTCACAGGCCTTCTCTGGCACCCAGAATGTTTCTAGCCTACAAAAGGATGAAGCATGGAGAGTAAATGTCCGTATACAAGGGTGTGACCTTGAGCATGGGTATCTATGTGGCACCATGGAAGCTCTTAATGTTCCTATGGCAGACACGCCGGTAAGCAATTTCTTCTTTGTTCTTTCTTAAAAATGAAAAGCAGGAAAGTAACGAGTTTTCTCCTTTAGAAAATATGCATGTTTATTCCTTTGTCGTAGTTTAATTTGAACTGTTAGTTGCGATAATTACCGTTTGTCACAAATTGGAATCTGTAGATTTAGGATTGCATTGATTTGTAATATTTATTTTTTTATCAGAATAACCTATCTCTTTTATATTTATGTAACAAACTGTTCACAGACATGCTTTTGTGATATTTGTTCGACTTCCATTTGGTGACAAACAGTTCTTTTCGTTAAGTACTATAATAGCTAAGCTAACTGGCCTTTTGAACTGTCAGATTGTTGTTAGCCTACTGTTGGCTAGAACTTATCATAGCTATTTTACACAGTAATTACCTTCTTATTTATTAAGAATTTACCTAGTTACTGTAGCATTTACAGTTAATAAGCACTCCTCATTTTATATTGCAGCAATGACCAATATGAGCCTGCCAGAAATTAGTTTCTATGCCTATTCCTTATGTGGATATAGCATATTTGGTTTCATTACAGGATATAAAATGTTCTGTAGGATTTACCTTTGATGCAATTTTCAATTGAGACGACTGTATCCTCGTACTTTTCCTGCTTCAAAATTATCTTAAATTGTGCTGTCATGTAGAACAAGTATATTCTTGGACATAAATCCACAGTTTTCTGTTAGTTTTTGCCTTTATACCCTGGTTGTATATTCTTGGAGGTTTTCGGAAAGAAAGAAAAATCACCATGGCATTGACTTTGTCTTTAATGATATATATCAGGTAGTAACATTCTGGGAAGGGGAGATTGTTGATACCAAGAATTATACTTTCTTCACTGGCAAATGGGAAGCAACGTATGTTATTATGCAATAACTCTTAAATCAGGCTGAGTTTAATTTTCATAATACTGATGGTGCCCCCCTCATATTAGCATGAATAGTATTAAATTGCCTCGTGAGTCTACAAGCAGATATTCTCTTAATGTTTTGATAAACTTTTGTTTGTTTCTTTTTCCTTTTCTATTTTTTCAGACCAGAGGATGATATAAGGCACTGGACTAAGTTTCCATCTTTTTCCCCCCTCTTGGTAATGACCTAGACTTTGTCTCCATGTCTAAAGATACATAATAGGTACTTTTTCTAATGAAATTTAACTTTGCAGGGCCAAGTGGAGGTTGATGGTGGCAAGTCTTTGGACCTAAGCAACTATCCTTACATATTCATGGTAAATTTATTTTCACTATATAGAAAATTAAAATGGAAGAATTTATTCTATCTAAAATGAAAACTTTGACAATTGCATTAAATTCTTTGTTGCAGAGATGGAAGGAACAATACTTTGTGAATGTTGGAACTGACTGTGGGTTAACTATAGCGGGCTTTTACTATGTTTGTTTTTGTTGCAGTGATGGCTCTATCAGTGGGTTCTATTATGATCCCAATAGCAGGTGTTCTTCTTTTCCTTTTCCTATTTTATTCTGGTCCCAGTTCTTCAGCCTGTACTTCAGTATACTTAATAGTCAATTCTGTTCATCATCTATATCTTAAGCATGTCCTTAACAGATTATTCTGCATTTTTTTCATTACCATTCATTCTTTTATGTCTTCAAAAAGTTTTTGACATAAAACTCATCGACCCTTTGCAGCCCTTTTCAGAAGCTTGAGTTGAAATCCACAAATGATGGAAGATCGGGTTTTAGTTTCTCATCATATGAGTTGCAATAGATTGTGAGACCTATAACATGTTAACATCCATCATCTAATTGATCGTCCTTGAAGTGTGTTAACAGTCAATCCAAAACCTAGAAGTTATGCAAGATCGCAAAACTGTTAGTGTTGTATATGAATGAGAAATGTGGAAAATTAAAGTTTGTTGTTAAAATCAATCATGTCAAAATAGGGAGAATAGGATTATTATATATTATAAGCACCCCAATCTATGTTGTTACCAGTTAGTCAGTTACCCGTGAGTTCAGGATTGATTTTATGAGCTATTGTTATTTTGAGTTTCAACCATTTTACATACGTGCATCCTGTAAACAGCTGCATATCATGGCCAACAATTTGCCTAATAATTTTCTAATATGTGTGTTTGGATAACTTATTTTATATTCAAATCAACTTATAAGTAATAGCTTTATGAGTTTTAGAAACATAAAAGATTATTTTTTCAAAAGTAATTTTTGCCAAACATGTCCAAAAGTGAGTCCTAATGATGAGTATTAGTGTAGTATGAGTACACAACCGCCAGTAAGCAACCAGTAACTCCTGATGAACTTATTTTTGGGAGGGCATTGCTATGGTACCCTTAAAAAATAGAGGCTTTGGATATCTTATATCCAATCAGAATGTGTCACCTCAATTAAATGATCATGTCAATATTATATTGGATTAAATTCTTACAATCTGATTGGATTACATAGACACGGCCGCACGGGTATGGTACGTAAAGGGTACTATAGATTTTTCCTTTTTCCATATCCAAGGCAATTGTGTCAAGTCAAGCAAATGGCACTGTGGCAACTTCAGAGTATGTAAAAAGGTAAAAAAAAAAAAAAAAAGCATTTGGTTTTGTTTTTCTTTAGTATCATGTGTTTGAAGTAGTTCTCTCTCTCTCTCTTTTGTATTCATTTGCTATAAAGATTGCAGACGAAATGAGAATGTGAATGGAAATGAAGTAAACCAGTTCGGCAGCAACTATGAAAAGCACTTAGTTATTGGCGAATTTTTCGGTACCTCAAGGATAACGTTATCCTGTTTAGGTGGTCGAATCAGATGGTTAGAACCATTTAACTTGACTCACTAATATGACCTATTTAATTGAGGTGATACATTTTGGTTGAGCAGGATAACTTTTATCCCAAAATTATTGGAGGTACCGGAGAAGGCACCTTAGTTATTTTCTAGGGAGTTTCATTCCCTATAAAAATGAGGAAATACGAAATACATCTTCCTAACTGAACATGATGCCACTCCTTTCATGCCTGTTCTGTATTTAGGTTTTGGCTGAAGATGTTAAGCCTATTTTGTAAAACATCGTTTGAGTTTGACTTGTTATATGTGGCTTTTTTCTAGGGCTAAAAATGATATGTTTATGAAAGTATAAAAGTTTGATATAGCTCCAAAGTCTATTTAGATGCATAGCAACAAGAAAGCCTTTATATATGCCAAAAAACTTATACTTTTATAATTTTTAATTATTTATGATTTTTACCAAAATTATTAATTCTATATAAAATATACTATACTAATATATAATTTGCTCGAAAGTCTATTTAAACGCATACTTCACAAGAAAGCCTTTATATAGTCCAAAAAACTTATAATTTTATAGTTTTTAATTATTTATGATTTTTACCAAAATTATTAATTCTATATAAAATATACTATACTAATATATAATTAGTAAATTATGTAAATATTACAAATTCATAATTACATAAATAAATAGGTCGGTTTAATAAGCTAAATAATTTTCCCCCTAAAGTTCAAGACTTAATCTACATGGTTAAATATACCTTTCGAGAAGACTAAGAGCTCGTTTTTCAGTTTTTTTGGTGAAAAATTTATTTTTTTTAAAATCATTTATTTTGTGAAACTAGCCGTTTGTTTTAGTTTTCGAAATGAGAATCTGAAAAAATGATTAATTTAAAAAAAAAGCTAAAGCTATTTTTTAGCTTCTCATTAAAAATCATTTTTATGATTATAAACAAACACATATTAGCTTAAAGTAACTCCAATGAGAGTTGCTTACCATTGGAGCAATCTGATGTGGATGTCACCTGTAAGGACGGTTGCTTCTATAAATAATCGGTTCTTATATAAGGATCATCACTAGAAAAATAGAGAGAGCCACAACATTCAGCAACTTAATCACAAATGAATTAATATTTTAAATTGAAACAAAAATAAATGTAAATAAAGATGTGAGATAACTTGTGGGATTAATTTAGTGAACTTTTAAGAGTTGCACCATTGGAGGGTAGATTTGCTTAAAGTAGTATAAAATAAAAAATGGTGGGAAGCGTGATAGAACTCATAAAAAGTAAAGTTAAGCAACTTCAATTGGTTGCACCATTGGAGATGCACTTATGTTTTACTTAAAAATCTCTAAAAAATAATCTTTAAATTATTTTACATGAAAATCATTTTTTTAATCTGTAACAAATGTGCCTTAAGTCTGCTTTGTTTGCTAAAGAGGTTAGATTTATATAGGCCGAAAAGAGACTAGGTCATAGGCCTCCAATGAGTTGCCTCACCTATTCCCACCCCTACTTCCTAATTAGTCAAAAGTTTATTTTTCTTCAATATCATTTTCTAAAAATGAGTAGATACGAAATACACTCCTTTTCTTCAAATACTATTATGCTATGTAATTTAACACATTTATGAACACAAGATAAAATACAATATTAAAACGTGACTATGGTAAACTTTAAAATTTATAAGACATGATAATACCAAAAATATATATTATAAGACATGATACAATTAAGATGTAACATATAAAATTAATATGAGATTGAACATAAAAGCACAAATTTTAAACTATAACAAATATATCAATGTTTCATAAGTCAATTTTAGTCGTTATAGATATAATAAAGAGTTTAATTGTTATATACTGATAGTATAAAACCCTTTTACATAGACATCTAGTCATATATTGTCACATCAGTAGAAATATTTGACTTTTATCCTACCTTAAAAGTCATTGATACCATGATAGTTGATTAATTGACACTGTAAAAAAATTATATTGTCAATGCATAGCAATTAAACTCTATAATGGGCGTTTTCTTTGTCCTACTAAGGACTTCTGCAACATGAATTATTAAGGTTTTAGGTATCCAGATTCTCTTAGGTACTTTTTTGTTACTTCTAGAAGTCACAGACTTCTTCTTGTGAAAGTAATTAGACATTACATGTCTAGTCTTTCCACAGAATGAACATACATGTCTAACAAAATTATAAACAACTTTAGCATTGTTATAAGTGATTTTAACCAATATTTGTTAGATACTTTATAATGCGTTTGAAGCGCTTTTTTTTTTTTTTTTTTTTTTTAGATTCCAACCAAAGTAGTAGTGCATTTTAGGGTACACTCTCTTCATCTTCTTTGGAGGAATGGAGGTTGTGTCAGTGCCTCTACGAGAGAGAAAATGAGGGAGGCGGATGCTAATTGCTCCCTACTAGGGTTTACCGTTCACTTTTACTTTTGGTTTTGGCCTTACTTTGCAAACTGATAAGTTATACAACTTTTAAAAGAAGAAAGTAAAAAATATGGGCCAACCCGATTTGATCCGGCTCGAAACCGTTTAACCTGCGAGTTAAGTAAGTTGAGTCAAAATAACTCGGGATAAAAGTGACCCTGTTTTTTCCCAATCCAACCTACCGGTGAATCGGATTGGGTTGGGTTGGCTGACAGGTCAAGACTCATTTTGACAGTTGTACCCTACTAGCACAAATTTTAGGGACTCAACAATGAAAAATTTATAATTAATGGGAATTAATTAAAAATTATTAAATTATAAAGACATTTTTTTTTAAAGTATAAGATCTTCTTTAAAACGTTTAAAGTATAAAAACCTATTTAAAATTGAGTGAACGTATAGAGATCAAAAAATTAATTTAACTTTTTAAGGTTAAAATACACTTTTAATCCTCTATCTAATTTTTTAGTTTCAACTCGATCCTCTAAATAATAAAAGTTCTGATTTGGTCTTTTAAGTTTTCAACGTTACATCTGATCCTTTCCGTTAGATTTGCACTAATGGTGTTAGATTTCAACCCTTAGTCGTCGGAGACATCCTCCTCTCGCCGGAATTTGGAAAAACTCGATGGAATCTGAGTTTCCTCTCTCTCTCTCCCATTCTCTTACGGTGGATCTTTACAGTACACCCTATTACATGCAACCAATCTAGAAGAACAATAATAACTTGAATTTTGTCCATACCACACCATCCAAGAATTTCACATTGGAAAATCACAATAAAAATCAAAACACATTAACCTGCGAGATCCTAACACTAAGTCACGAAGAACAAAAACAACAAGAACAACAAAAGGGTGGTATAAGAATCATGGACCCGAGTCACCAACAACGAGCACTCTAAGCTGCCTGCTAAACACCCTACCATTCTACTTTGTGTTCTCCCACTCGGGGTCCCTCCAGAACCTTCTTCCTAAACAACAATGACTACAATCACTCGAAATGCAAACTCAAATGCATTGATCAAGTTCCGTCGAATGGATTCAACCTCCACGAAAAGCACCAATCGTTCAAAATGGGTATCCCAAATTTGGTTCAAAATCCATGTTATTTCAGAATTACACCATAGTCTGAAGAAAGCACAAGAAATCCAAAGTAGCAGCTCAGAAAATTAACCGCTTCGGTGACGGATCTGATGTTGCAGATGAAAATGGCAAGCACCAATATAAAGCAAGTGAGGTGCTTATTTTATGTCTCTTAAAAAAATAATTTTTTTTTAAAAAGAAAAGGTCATTTTGTATTTTTTTATATGTTTTATACATCAACAAACATAAGTTCATTTGGTATAAAAACTTATCATTAACTGTAAAGTTAAGGGAACAACTCCTCATTGTGTACAAAATAATTAATAAATTAATTTTTTAAAAAGATCTCACCCCAGAATTTACTTTTAAGTTTCAATAGGTGTTGGGTAGGCCCCGGACGAAAGATGCTTGCTCAAGTTGAGAAGTGGTAAGCAAGGGCCAAAAAAAGGATTTGGGTGAAGGTTGATTGAAATATGCAGTGTGTTGAAATAATGGGTAGGAGAAAGTTGAAGTGTTGAACAATATGAAAAATGGTTTGGCTCAGGATCGGGGTGAAGGAAACCTGCAATACGGAAGAGAGAGAAGAGAGAGAAGGGAAGAGAGAGAGAGAGAGAGCCCAAATTCTAGCGAGAAAAGGGTGTCTCTGACAACTAATGCTGAAAATTTAATACCATTAATGCAAATCTGACGGAAAAGACTAACTTGATGTGATGTTCACAACTTAGAGGACCAAATTAGAACTTTTTTTACTTATAGGACCAACTTAAAACTAAAAAAAATAAGAGATGACCCGAAGTGTATTTTAATCATCTTTTTAATATTTTGAAAAAGCAACGAGCAACCAAACTTTTCGTCACTATTACCTCGAGTTCACTTGATATTAAATGCGACTTCCAGACGATATTTGTTTCTTGGTCCAAGGTAAGGTTCAAAGAAGGCCTTACAAGAGGAAGGGGAAAGGGGAGAAGGGATTGGAAAAATAGTAAAGCACATTGCTGGGATTTAAAACTGTACTCACAAATCATATCCGACAGCTGAGCTAATTCAAGGGGACCACTTCCAGGTCATGTTTATTCACTATATTTGTTCAGCCAAATTGCTTTGTAATAAGACAAATTCATCCTACACAGTTTAGTTGTTTCAGCCATCATGCTTCTGACACTTTGTTTCTATCTTTCTCAGGAAAGACCAAGCATGCACTCCCGATTTCACACCTTCCTTCCAAATCCGTACTGTTCTTGCTTACCATGGTTATGTCGCCAAGTTCAGGAATGATTCGAAAAGCAAGGAAACTGCGCAAATGTTTAATAATATAGAGAAATTAAATAAAAAATCAGGTTCAATTATGATAATATAATTCAGTCTCGAGTGTCGTTCACTTTTTCACACAATGACTTCGATAGTGCCACATGGGTAGTAAGATCCTCTTAGGGGACACCACTTTTTTCCAGATCAAGTTAAAGATTCTGCATAAAACAAATTAGATTATCTACAAGAGTGACTTGAGAATTACTCCATTATTATTCAACCTCACACGGATGTAGTGAATATATTTATAACTGTCACAGCATTGCTGTTTTACAATCTCAGGGAATACTTTCTGAAAGTGCAACAAACTACAAAGTCAAATAATGCCATTCATATGATTATTCTCTCCCCCTTGAACATACTCCAGGTAAGAAAAAAGCTCTGGAAAGGGGTAACTGATAGTTGACGATTATACATGGCCAGGATCTCAGCAGCTTCTGTATATGAAAATAGAACAGAAAAGAGATGGCAGTTTGATGAGGTGAGCATATTAGCTTGAACTTGATTTAATCCCTTGGATGCAAAGTTATGCTTTTAGTGGCAGTTCTTTGTGAGTATAATTGACCCCTCCATCACCATCAACCACGTGCCCACTACCTCTTAGTATCCTGCATTAACCCAGAAAATAAAAATATATATGCGAACACATGGTCTTAAAATAGTACAGCATAAAAATGAAATCACCAGAAAAAAGACTTCTTGGATATGAAGAACAGATGGGAGCACATCAAAGAAAATAAATACCTACTAGAGAAGTATGCATGAATGAGAAGGTAAAAAGGAAAATGTTGCAAACCATTTTCTTCCCACCATTCCTTAAACCTTCTTATTTGGGATTAAAAAAAAAGATACTATGTTGAAATGTGTTTCGCTTGTTTTATCACCAAAACGAAAGTGGTGCAAGAAAGGTGTAATAAAAATGGTGGATTAATGAAGTAAAAATAACATAAAACATAGTGCAGAACCCCCAAAAAAATCATCAATAATTGCATATTTGTTCAGTTGAAGTTCTATTTTCTTTAATAAAAGAAAAGGTTGGAGATGAGTGCAGAATTCCATACCATCTGTTTGTCAACAACCCCTCAACTCCTACAGGACCTCGAGCATGAATTCGACTTGTACTTATTCCAACCTGTTTAACAATTAATAGAACCAAGAACAGATGAGAAAATAAAATAAGCCTACTAATAACAATAGACTTTCTGAAAAATACACTACCTCTGCACCAAGCCCAAAGCGTGCTCCATCACAAAACCGTGTACTTGCATTGTGGAATACAGCAGCACTGTTTGTACATCGGGCAAAAATGCATAGGTTCCACATTCAACAATATCAAGTGAGCAACTTATTCATATTGAAATTATGAGTAGAAACAGATTGAAGAATGAAGCTATTTAAGGTTGAAGTTTGAATTATGACAATGAATAATGAATGCTATTTAAGGTAACGATGAAAACAACAAAAAAACAACAACAACCAAAGTCTTTTCTTACTAGGTAGGGAGTAACAGAAAATCAGCCCTTATTTTGCGGAGTTGGAGAAAATACTAATCCAATACTAAAATGGTTAATTAAATCCAACAAGTCGATAAACACAAAAAAAGGTAGGTAGTTCAGCATCCAAGATTTTTTTTCGTTTTTTTGCACCTTTACACTACCAACTGATGGGATAACCAAAATTTTATCAGATTACATAGATAGAACGCAAGAAAAGTAGCAACTATCATTCTATGAATATTTGCATGATTGGATAGATGTTATGGCTCCATCTCAACAATAATAGATCGAACTTTGGGAAGTGATTGGAGATTCAGAAAAATTATGGAAAGCATCTGAAGTACCCTGCCTTCTCATCACGCTAAATTAGTATCTGTTGGAAGCAAAGGATCAAATAAAGTTGCTGACAAAAAAAAAATCCAGACATGCCTGTCAACTTGACGTAAGAAAGTTTCAGCAATTTCACTGTCTTCTGTAACAATGCACTCAGTATGAGCACTGCAGAAACAGCAAAGAAAGTAAGAGACTTTTAGACACAATAATAATGATATAGAGAATGAAAATGAAAATTATGCAAAGGACCCCAACGTACCTTCCATGTTGATTTATGTGGTTAATGGCAGCAAATACATCTTCCACAATTTCGACTGTGCAAGCAAGTGAGCTATACTCATGGTGAAAAGAGCTCGATTCAGCAATTTTTAGTAAGGCACTGGCTCTTGGTCCTCCATACAGTCGAACACCTGCAAGCCATTTTATCTCTGTTTATAGATGTTTTCCCTTTTTCTGAAGGCAACTAAGATGGACATTGCTTGCTTGCACCATCCATATCCAATCATGAAGAACAGAAAAAACTAGATTTAAACACAATGACAATATAATAAATAGAAAAGAAATAACATTTCAGTTTCATGACAAACAGATCGCCTTCAATTTGTTTTTATGAATGCAGTTCAAGTTTTATCTTGCCTTGCTATACTAATAACCCAACTGGGTTTTACTTCTCTTTAAAAGAAATAAGCCCACTATGTGTATTACACGCATGGTTTTTCTTTCAAAGGCTTGTCTCCAGATAAAACTCCTTTTTCCTTATTCTTTTGAATAATAACTTCCAAGAATCCACTGGATTGATTATCTTCAATTCACTAAAACTTGCGACTCTAGTCCAATTTTAGTTGAAATAACAATCTCTACATTGTGGTAATTTTTTCTTCCCTTTACATGCACATTTTACTGCCGCTTAATTTCTCGAGAAAAGAAAAAACAACTTGGAAACTACTTCAGTACACAGCTTATCATGGCATGGTCTGACTACAAATGAAAAGAAAAAGAAAAAAAGTTAATATCATAAAACTATATCAAAATCTCTTCTAATCCCATAAAATGGATTAAAAAGAGAACAAAAAACTGAATTTGAATCAATTATCATCAATATATATCCATTTGCAAGTAAGGTCAAACCTTCACGTTGGAGTTCAAGGACAAGCTCATCAAGTCCACTGTTACTTGACAGATCCTTGTGTACAAGAAGAGTTTCCTAAGAATATCAGGACACAATATTTTAATGAGCACAGTCGATAGATTCCATTCACATCATGCATAAAAGGTGCAAAACACAAAAGGAGAGATGGATGTAGATGAACATGTTTAAGAGGACATTGCAAAAGGATGTAAATGCTAATTACCAATGCATTGCAGGCTGCAGGATAATCAGTCTTTGCATCCCTAACAATCTGCTTTGCCATTTCAATATTAGCAGACTTGTCAACATACACATGACAAATTCCATCTGCACAACAAAAATAACAAATTCAATAAAAGCCCTAGTCTTAACTACGAATAGGAATTTTATATGTATATTACCAGCATGACCAAGAACAGGAATTTTTGTTGAACCCTTAATTTGAGAAACAAGCTTGTTACTGCCTCTAGGGATCACAAGATCTATCACATCATCAAGCTGTGGAAGATTAAAATTAGTGGAAAATCATCACAAACAAATAACTATGAGGACTTTAACTTGTAATATCCACCTTGAGAAGATCTGGAATTTCTTCTCTTGAAGTCACAAGCCCAATAAGTTTGTCCCCGACAATATCTGGCATGACTGAAGTAATGACCTACAATAAAGAAGAAATATGAAAGATGGAAACACATTTGTAACTAAAATGATGTGACAAAGAAACAACAGTCAATTCTGGTTCAGATTAATCTTCTTATAAAATAACAGCCTCAACTAAAATAAGTTGATGAACCTTGTGTAAGATTGCATTTGATCGTCGGGCTTCCTTCCCGCCTTTAAGCAGTAAACCATTCCCACTTCGAATTGCCAATGCAGCTATCTATTAATCCATTTTAACAAACAACTTAAAGATCAATATTCAAAATAACTAAGCCAATTCAAACAACATACTCGATCTGTAATAGAGTCAGAAGATTGAGATTTGACAATACAATGAAACAATGATCAACTTGTTACAAGATGGATAATTTGTAACCATGATCATATCTTTGTCATTCTCAGCACTTTATTGAAGATGGAAGAAGGATGAGAGGGTTGGGAATCTTAAACTAACCTGAACAAGGGCATCAGGTCGAGACTCAAATATAACCAGGAGGACACCCAAAGGACACGATATTTTCTCCAGTATGAGTTTATCAGCTAGCTGGACACACAGAACAGCAATCAGAACTGTCAAAGTGAGTGTTGAATAGTAGGATGTATAGTTTAATAACATTATTCAATTTTTGGTAAAAGCAGTGAGTGACAAGATAACTTCATCTTAGATCAAGATCAGGGAACAAAAGTTACAAAACCCATGCCAGGATTTGTTATTTCATAATGTAAAAGGAAAATATTGGAAATATATTACATACTTTGAACGGTTGAATGTTACTTTTCAGTTAGTTTTTGTTTTGTTTTTTTTTTTTTTTTTTTTTTTTTAAAATAAACAAAGACAGAGAAGATGATTCCAAAGAGTTAGGAGGATAAGACATCCTCCTTCTAATAAAAGAAAAGGGGTTTTGACCTCAGTTCTCTTTAAAATCTGGCCAACCGGTTCTTCCATGTCTGCCAGTGTGCGTACAGACTTTGCAAGACTAGAGATCTGTACAGTACAATAATCTCAAGGTCAGACAAAAACATGCTCATAGAGAAAGCTTAAAAAAAATGAGCTTAGGAAAATGAGAAAACAGAGCTAGACAAACACAATATCGGAAAGTTCTTGCCTTCTCAGGCTTCAGGGTTAAACGTGATATCAGAGATTTTTCATATCCAGCTGCCGCAGCATCAGCAACATCAGCCTCATTCTCAAGCCGTATCATACTTTCATTTTTCTCCAATGCATCAGCCATTGCCAGCAATATATTCCTCCTTTCTTCGGAACTTAGGACCTGAAACCAAAAACATCAATATAATACAAATGAGTACTTACTTCAGTTCATTGTGTTGGGAACAACCCAAGAAGAAGAAGACTGATGGAAGTAAGGCAGGCCTATAGCACTCATAAATATGTAACTGTGCTTACCTGAAGTTGTCTAGAAGCATCACGTGCTGCAACTGCCATTTCATGGGCGCTCACTTCCTTTATGTTGATCCACAAATGTGCATCTTTATGAAAGACAGTACCTATTCTTTCCCCTTGAAGCACTCGTATGATGTTGTTTGTAGCATAGCCACTTCAAATGAGGTTGAAATACAATTCCAAGTCATCAAAATGCAAAATATACTTGAAATTATGCAATACATGCAAATTATTGCTCACAACAGAAATCACAATAATTTTTTCATCACTTAGACTATTTTCAATGTCGTAAGAAAAAAAATCCATCTTTCTTTCTTTCTTTCTTTTTCCTTAGCGTTATATGCACCATGGCCTACTATAGATAGCATGATGGAAACGAGCATTATATTTAATTTAAACTGATGCTGACCATCAGATACAGTCTCCCCTTAGTTAATGGAACACCTACATTCCATTGTCAGGTCAATTGACATCCATAACCAGCTTTAAAAGTTGTATTAAAAGGGAGGGGGAGGCAGAGCACACTCATTGATGCAATTTCACATCAAATAAAAAGAAATAATCCTTTGCAAACCAGTTCATATGAGAATCTCATCATTAAATTCTTTTCCTGATGCTTTGTTCACAGTTTTACAATTCAGGGCAAGTGTGTGACTCCCTCAATGGTCAAATCAAAATGAATTAATTAAAACAATTTCTATTATTCTATATGGTACAAAAGTGAAACGAAAAAAGTTAATTCAGTGCAAACAGTTGCTATATCAATAAAAACACAGCACGAAATGTAATTTACCTAGTTATAATCACTGGGATGCCAGCATAAGCAGCACAAACAGCAGCATTAACTTTAGCAGTCATACCCCCTCTGCCCAATCTTGACTTGTCTCCAAAAGTAATTTCTCCTTGATGTTTCTCTTTTATATACGTATGAATTAACTTTGAGTTTGGGTCATTTGGAGGACCACTATAAAGGCCCTCAACATCGCTCAATAAAACAAGGAGGTCAGCTTTAAGTTCAAGAGCTAATAAACCCGCCAAACTGTCATTGTCCCAGAAAATGCCAGAAGAATCCTGGAGATTAAGCTTACAATTAAAGGTAGTTACATATTAATGTGGGGTCCAGCCATTATGGTAAAAAAAAGGACAGAATTCAATGCAAACAGTAAAAAGAAGATGGATGAAGAAATATGAGAACATGCAGCAGGCACAATGAGTGAAAATCGGTGTCAAAAGTTTGCAATGTTTTCACATTGCGAAGAGGAGGCAATTTTGCTAATTCGAAGAAAAAGATGAAGCCAAATAAGAGCTTAAGATCATGTGGAAAAAAATAGAGTGTGAGTAAATCCTAAAGAGCGTAGGGTGTGGGAAAAATACACTGGGAAAATTTTGGGTATAATCTCTATTACTCCTTGGTACTGAAATTATACAGAATTGTAGTATTTGAATATGAGACGATCCTACTAAAAGCATTATATTTGTGCCTCTTGTGTGAGAGAGTGTGGTGAGGATATTGTAATTATCCTTTAATACAATGGAATATTTTTCAGAGTTTGTCATGTGGTTTTTCCTTTGACATTGGAGGGTTTTTCATGTTAAAAATTGGTATTCTTTTTATATGCTCTGCACGCATTTAACAACGCTACACTACGTGAGTTTGTAGATCTAGCTCTATCAGATCTACTTTGGCGATCATTGTCACATTATAATATTATTTAGTTTACACCATGAATCAATCCTTGCTCCCAACGATAACAAAGCCATCATGTAGCAGATATGTTTTGTTTTGTTTTTGCCAGTGAGAAATCACAAAGCCAATAAAATCAAACTAACATATTGTTGGTGTAAACCAGTGTTTTGACTAAGGCAGTTTGACTATACCATGGCATCAAACTAAGAAAGTCGGTTATTAAAAGCAAAACTAAACATTTTTAAAATTAAATAAAGGGATAATTCAAATAAAACAGTGCAAGAAAAATGAGCATACCTCATACGGTGCCTTCCTAGTACTGACAGCATCATTTTCATTGAAAATGGGAATAACCCTTAAATCTAATAATGAGTTCACTGTGTCTGACAGCTGTTTTCTGAAACCTGCATCCCTAAAAAACCCATCATTCACAAGAAGTTGGGAAGAAGTCACATCAAGCTGCACCAGAAAAATCATGTATCAGCATCAATATGGAGGAAACACAAATGCATATTGGATTGGGAGCATAACGAATAAGCAACTTAGTTTTGTGTCCACCTGACTGAACATGGTATCATAGAGAGCCATGAGACTACTCTGCCCAACAGCTGCACATGCTTTTCCATCAAGCTCAGTTTGTGGCTTTTGAAGATCAGAAAAGCTGCATGACAAGTAAACAGTTTTTTTCAGGCTCAACATTCTCGTCCTCTATCTCTTTAACTATACCTCAAATTAACAAAAAATGAAAAGGTTTACATGAACTCCTTCAATCCTATGCCGGTCTAAAACCTAACTAAACAGAGATCGAAGGGGAAACATGCTGTGAGTTGGGGATGGAAAAATAAAAGCATTTTCAGCTCTGTTTAAGACAGACAATTTTTCTTTTTCTTCAATACTGCATGCAAAACTTATATTTTTTGGGGCAACACCTACGACTGAAGTTTTTATCAATTTTCTCAAATTAAAGTAATTAAAGTATGAACTCATTGGAGAATATACAGTTGAGAATATACAGTTACCATAGCAAAAGAGAAATTATAAGAACCTGCTATTGGCCAATCTGCGATATCTAAGTCTTTGCCTGCCAAGACCAACAGCACCTGAAGTTACCAATATAACTTCAAACCCTTGAGTATTTAGTTCTTTAAGCTGCAATAATTTCATTGAAAAGACAGATTTCAGTCACAAATAAATAACAAAATAAGATAAAAATACACGACCAGGAAAGAATGTCAAAGATATGTAAATTTTTAAGTCCAGTAACCATTCAACAGGACAAGAGCAGAGGACATAAATTTGGAACTGCCTCCCCTGCCCTCCTCCCCCCCAATTATTAATCACTTTCCTTTTATTTATTTTGTTTTTTATGTGTTTTTTTTCATCATTTATCTTTAGTTCTCATCTCCATGCACTTCATTTTAGGAAAGAAACAATTCCAGAATTATTTTTTATAGGTTTGTCATTCTAGGTCTGAAACTAATTGCAATTTATATATGTGTCTGTGTATATACATATATAGTTAGAACGCTTTGCATTTTAAGAAGGTAAAAATAATAAATGTTAACCATATAACCATATATATTAGTTATATGTACCTGCTCACAGAGAGCTCCAAGTCTGCCCAGTGCTAATCTTCCATCACTTCGAGTAACAACAGCTGTTCCAACCTTCAATACAGACAATCCAACAAAATAAATGTGTTATTTTCAGAACAAAACAAAAAAAGAATACAGCACTGAGCACAAGAACAATAGTATAACAAATGAGACACTAACACAAAACAACTAAACTATCCCAAAAAGGCAAAAATAAAGTAAAATGGTATCAAAAGTTAAAACAAAAAACAAGGCGCCCCAATGTTCTAGACTCCCACCTAGTGGGGTCTGAAGATTATATATGTATGCAGCCTTAACTGTATCCTGGATTTGAACTTGTGACCATAGGCAGCAACATTACCATTGCGTCGAAATAAAACAAAATGAATTAAAAATCCATGGAAATTAATTAATTAGAGCTTAATGTTCATTTCCCATCTTCATGGACCAGATACATGGTCCAGGAGGCCCAATCCAAAAGGCCCAGACCAAAAGGCTATGGACTGAGTCATCACAACCTCCATGCAATCTTAGCCCTAACCTCAGCATCCCTCTTGACTAGGCGCGCCCACCTTACCAAAACGGTTACACTTGTGCTCTCTACTACAAATATCAAACACTCGATCTCTCAGGTAATCCATCTTTCTTCATACCCTAGTACTCTATAACTTGAGCATGGTTGTGTGTTTGGTTTCCCATTGGGAAGGTCACAAAATAAACCACAATATATAATTCCAGAAAAAATAAGAATAAAAGAATTGCAATTGATACAACATTCAACAATCATCAAACTATGAAGGGTAAAGAAAATATTGTAAAAAATAACATTTGTAAAAGAAAACTTGATACACTATTTCAGATTTCATAATTCAAGAGAAAATAATTGAAAAGTGAAAGCCTCTATTGAACAGAAGAGAATTCGTGTGCTGCATGCTGTTAATAATAAATAAAAAAATTAAAGAAAAGAAGACCTTGACAACAACACGCTTGACACACTTTAGGAAAGCTCGAGTGGGATCCATGGAGTCCATGGAAAGAAAGAAGACCGAGTCGAGTCGAGTCGAGTCGAAATGAACGAGTTAGATGACTCGGTGAGTGAAGGTCTCGTGCTTCAGGGGGGGATTCTGAAAAGCTGTTTAACTGAGAAGAAGAGCTTATATAGGTAGCAGAATTCGGAGACGCGGCTGGCCTGCCATGTTGTAATCCTGGGCTTTGTGGGCCCCACAAATCACGGATTCTGTTGGGTCCTTATTGGTTGCACTTTTCAACTCGACCAACTTCCTGTTACCCTGGAATTTTTTGTATTGTTTTATTTTATTGTTTAATAATATCATTGATTTTTTAATAATATATACCGATCATTTTTAGTGGGGGAGACGGAGATTTTGGCTTTCTTTCATAAAAACAGGTGATAAGCTAGTTTTTTTTTTTTTTTTCTTCTGAGAAATTTTTGATATGTAATTGCGAAGATTAATCCTATAAAATATTAGATGATATTTAAGAGTGATCTATTTCAATTAAATTTTCTTTATACACAAAAATCAGAGATCGAACCCCTAACTACTTACTTAAGAGGTCCGAGCTCGTTGCCACTCAAACTAATCATATATTGGTATGTGATAAGTGCTAGTTTATAACTGACAAATTAGGGTATGTTTGTTTTGTTTTCGGTTTTTTGTTTTCATTTATTATTTTTAGAAATAATTACAAAACTGTAACTTCGTTATCATTATGTTTTTTGTTTCCAAAGATTTGTATAAGAAATAAAGAAAACAACATTTTATTATTTCTCATTGTTTCATGTACAAATATTTAAAACAAGAAACATAATGAAAAAACAAAGTGGCAATTTTATAATTATTTATGAAAACATGAAAATACAAACAAAACAAACAGACCCATTTATAGTTGATAGTTGAAAATCTAGTTGGTTGAATTTGAATCATTTGGTAAAAGAATTTGGCTCCTTTAAAATAAGTGAGCCATAAAGTGATTAAGAGACTATCGACCCTTAGATTACTTAGTGGGTTGAGATTTCTAAATAGTTAATCAAATCAATGACGCATAACCTCTTACTTTTTCACTTTAGAGCTCCACTCATTTTAGAGGAGCCAAATCCCTGATAAAATTAGTTCTTGAACTATCTTATAAAAATAAAATAACCTTTTTTTTAACAATAAAAATAAAATAATCTAAAAGGACATGTTTATATGATTCTTTTTAAATTCTAATTAAAGCTTTGTAATTAGAATATTACTTTTTATTATTATTTTTTAAATATTTTTATTAATTAATAATATAAATGAATTGACATGCTTATATGATTTTTTATGAGTTTAATTTTAATATATTGTCAGTATAAAGTTTTTTTCAATATTAATCAGCCACAAATCTTCTTACGTGTGACTTTTAAAATAGTTATGATAAGAGTCAAACAATTTTTATGATGTGACAATTTATGATTAGTTGACGGTGTAAAAAATCTTTATGTCGATAGTACCAATTAAATTCTTTTAATATATATAAAATTTATTTTATGAGGTATGGGTTTGGTAAAATAGGATTTTTCGTTATAATAATAAGGGTAAAAATGAGAGAAATGTTAATAAGTTATAAGCAAAATAAAATAGTTTATGAAAAAAGTTATAAACTAATAAGATAAGTTTATTTATCAAACACCTTTTTGCTCAAACAAACTTACAAGCTAGTCAAATAAACAATATGTTAGCTTTTTGGACTTGCCAAATATAGCCTTTATTAAGATGGTGAGAGAAGTGAATACATATATTTTCAAAATTTAAAATTATTTAAAGGTTTTATGATGGCTAAAAAAAGTCACATGTATTTAAATCTTAGAGCCTGTTTGACAAAATTAGCTGTTAGCGGATAACTTATAGCGGATGAGGTAGCTGATAGCAGATAACGAATAAGCTAGATTATTTTGTGTGAAAATATTTGATAAAACTAGCGATTGAACTAGCTGAAAAATAAAAAAGGACATAAAAGGACATGTGTTTATACATTTTTATATAAATATTATTTATATATTAAAAAAATTATATATACGTTAATATTATAAATGTTGATACTTTATTATATTTTTTTTTTTGACAAAATAAATTATTATATATAAATAAATAAAAGAAATTATATAAATAATAATCTTACCATCTTATATTATCATATAAAAATATATTATTACATATATAATATATTATCAAATAAATGTTGGAAGAATTATTATATAAAAAAGGTTAAATTATATAAAAAGAGTAAAAATAATAAATCACCAATATTATTGATAATAAAAAATAATCTAAAAGAGTGAAAATAGTATAATGATTAAAATAAAAATCTAAGATTCTTTCAATTACATGAAAGATTCTCATCTTTTATTAATTAATATTATATTAAAAGGATAAAGCTGAAATTAATATAAGATAATAAGGATAAAAGATGGAGAAAAAAATGAAACGCTATAAGCTGTAAGCTCGAACGCTACTTGAAATAGTGTCTGAAAAAAAAACGCTATAAGCTCGTGAAAAAACGCTATAAGCTTATGATAGAGGCGATTGCCAAACGGGACTACTTTTCCATCCGCTATAAGTTATCCGCTATAAGTTCGCAAAATGGAAGTGTCAAACATGCTCTAATATTGATCATTCTTCCTACATGATATTATTCATATATATATATATTCACTATTCTCACCGATATTAATAATAAGATGTTATCGACTTTTAAGATAGTTAGGATAAGAGTTTTAAACATTTTTAATGAGCAAAGAATTTATGACAGCTTGACAATGTAATAGTTTTTTACACTGATAGTGCATATCAATTAAATCCTAAATCTTAAGTCCAACAAAAATTTATCATTAAAGGAGTAGTCCTAGAGCATCTCCCATGGGAGTTGCTTAAGAAATAAGAATCAGTTCTTATAGTGACATGACATCCAACTGTAAGTACTATTGTTTATAAAAGCATTTGATTCTTATAGATGCAATCTATTTTTTAAGAGTTGCACCATTGGAGTGAAAAATTGCTTAAAATGGTATAAAGTATGTAAAAAGTGATGATGTGACATCGTGAAACCCATAAAAAGAGGAGTTAAGCAACTCCAATGAGTTGTACCATTGGAGATGCGCTTAACACTAATCTGGCTTAGAACATCTCCAATTGTGTAAGTCATTGGAGTTGCTTAACTCCTCTTTTTTTGGTTCTACCACACCATTTCACTACATTTTCCTTTACAGTACTTTAAGCAACTCTATACTCCAATGACAAAACTCTTAAGGACCCGTTTGGTGGTTAGGATAAGGAAGGCATGATAGAATAAACTATCATATCCTTCTTTAATCTATTGTTTGGTGAATCAGCACGATAGAATAAACTTATCCTGTTAGTTTATTATATCCTGCTACTTAGTTATAATTCTATCCTGAGGGAGGGGATAGGTTAGTACCAACAGAATAGGATAAGAAAATGTTTTCTTTTATCCATTACCCTTAATATTGTTATTATTTAATTATGATCTCAAACCTAATTAGTCAACCTGATTTCTACTTAGAAAATGTGGTTTAATTAATAATTTTTATAAAAAGTGAAAAAAAATATCACAAGTTATTTTTTATTTAATTTTTTATAATTTAAAAAATAGATTAATGTATAATTAAAAAGCCAAAAATATATATTATCAAATAATTTTTTTTTATATTTTTTAATTTAAATGTATAAAAAAATAAAATAATATTAAATTTTATTTTTGAAAAAAAAATGTAATTTTAATGTAAGGATAATTTTATCATTTATGAATATTTTATATCATATCCTAACACTATCTGATACACGTCAAATATCAGATATGATAGAAGCTTATCATGTTCATATCCTATCCTATCTTTATTCAACTCGCATATCCTATACATCAAAAAAATGTTTATATTATTGTTCTCTCGTTTTTCTATGGTGATTCTTATATATATATATATATATATATATATGGATCAATTCTTATATGTAACATTAACATCAATTTGCTCTAATTGTTCAACCCAATAACTGCTGTCCTTATTTTTAAGAATGAGTTAACAACTCCCATATTAAAATTGCGGGTATTCTATACGCCAAAGAAATGACAACATTTGGCCGAAAAATATCTTGTTTTTTCTTTTCTTTAGGACACCTCTCTCAAGACAAATGTTTGTCTATTTGCGCAACTTTTAGATTCGGTTTTTTATTTTTGGATTATTTGATGTATTTATTATATTATAGAATTTTATTTTCAAAATGAATAATTTTTTTTTTTAAAGTTTGAAATTTAAAATTTTGATTCTTGTCCCAATAGTTTTTTAGCAAACATGAATACGTTACCTTACCTTTATAATGAATATTTATTTAAATTTTAAAATACTCCCACCCCCATGTGCCGCCGGAAAAGGTCGTGATCCACCTTACCTTATCTAAAGAAATTATTTTATAGGTTTTTCTTTCGGGGGAGAAGTTTTATTAAAGAATTGATTTACATGGTATAAAATAAGTTATCTATATTTTCAATTGAACAATTATGATGTGTTCATAAATCATATTAAATTAGAAAGAATAAATCTATAAATAACTTCTTAAGTAAGTTACATTTTTTGGTTTTCAATGGTATCACAACGATGAATACTAATTCCACAAGATAATGAATGATATTGAAAGACTGATACCTTCTAATCAAATTTTCTCTGTACATAAAAAAACAGATATCGAATCTCTAACTACTCGTTCAAATTTAAATAAACTTGTAGTAATTGGATAAATAAAGACAACTAATCAGACCTACCATAATGTCAAATGTCATTACTAATTATGGGTAAGTTTGAAAATATCATCCATGGCAAAGTGGTTGCGGAAACCTATCATTACTTATCAGGCTAGCTACAAATTGTCCCTTTTAGCTTTTGGTTGTATATAAAACTCTCCCCATGATTTAAGGGCCAGTTTGTTTAGTGTTAAAATAAAATAAGTGATCTTTATATAAAATAATTTAATGATTATTTTGTACTAATTATTTTGTAGAGATTTTAAGTGAAACAAAAACTAAATTGTGTTTGTTTGTAGTAATTAAAATCATTAAAAATCAGTTTTTTATGATAAGTTACTCAAAATAATTTCTCATCCGATTTTTTTTTTTTTTTCAAATTCTAATTATTTTTTATAGCTGAAATAAATAGATAAAAAAATATTTAAAATTATTTATTTTTTTAAAAAAGTTAATTTTTACAAAATAATCTAAAACAGATCCTCATTAATATGAGTATTTACACTTTTACAAATGCGTGGGTAAACCTTTATGTTAGTAACTTGTTATACAAAACCCAAAGAAAATACAGGGAAAAAAATACACCTTCATCCAAAAAACTTTATAATCTTGCAATCTTGCGGTGCATAACACTTCTGTCACTATGTGGCTCAGAACACTTCTCTCATTCTGTTCTATTATTGGATATGGGGTATTGCTAACCAGAAAATAGTTTTATAAACTATAAACCAGAAAATAATTAGAAGCTTATTTTATAATGTTGTATGTTCTTTATCTCATTTTACAAAAATTTAAATGAGGGAAATATTTCATTAGATTATAAAAATTAACTCTCGCCGTCCTTTCTCAATATACTCTTCTATTCCCTTTTTTTTTTTTTTTTCAACATCTATTTCTTCCACGTATAAAATACTCTTAGAGCCTGTTTAATAAAATTAATTGTTAGTGGATAAGCTAGTTGATAACGGATAAGTTATAGTGGATAGCAGATGAGGTAGCTGATAACTGATAGCGGATAGCGGATAAACTAGCTTATTTTCTGAGGAAGTGTTTGATAAAAGTAATGGTTAAACTAGCTGAAAAATATAAACTGATATAAAAAGATATCTTCATTGATTATTTTATATAAAAGAGAAAGAAGAGGATAATGTAGAATTAAATTAAGATAATAAAGATAAAATTAAAAAAAAATAATAAAACGCTATAAGTTATAAGCTCAAACGTTACTTTAAATAACATCGAAAAAAAACGTTATAAAATCGTAAAAAAACGTTATAAACTCATGTCAGACACATTTATCAAATGCGATTACTTTTTCATTCATTATAAGCTCTCAGAAGAGACGTGATAAACAAACTCGTATTTATTTCTTGTGGTTCCACTTAAACGAACTAAACTTTGCACCATGCTGTCCACGGAACACATACGTGGTAGTAAGAGGAGAACGCCAATAAACTAACACAGATCGAGAACTGGAAAACTATTAAATATATAGAATGTGTTTGAAAAACTGAAAAAAAATAGATTTTGTTAATAATCAATTATATATATATATAATCGATTATTGTAATATTCGATTTAATCAGAATCTATTTTTATTTGGATATATTTGTAGAAAAATGATTTTAAGATAATTTATTTCGTTTGGATGATGTAAAATAAATCACTTTTATATAATAAATTATGAATAATGGTATGAAGTTATTTGTGCAATTTAATAATATTTGTTTGGAATTTAGTTTTATAGGGATAAATAGAGAAGAGAGTTTTGAGAATGAAAGATAATTAAATCATAATTTTAAACTAAAACAAATTAGATGACATAAAACAGTTTTTTTTTTCACAAAAAAAGCTCTTTTATAAACTTAAGGTAATTGTCAAACATGATAGATTACGTATGAAACAACATTTTAGCTAAAAAATAGCTGAAATAAAAAAAATTAATCTTTCCCAAAATGCTCGTATAATACTAATACTAATTTTTTTCTGTTAAGAGAATTCACTCACATTTTTATGAGTAAGTTATTCATACATAGGGAGGAGTTTTATAAATTAAGTATCTCATTAAATTTATTATTTCAAAGTTTTATAAATTAAGTATCACATTAATTTTTTTAATATGCAACTCATAGTAGTAATATTCCGCTAAAGTATAAATTAAGAAAATAAGAATATATTCTGATTTAATTTATTTAAGTATATTAAAATCTCAATTCACTTTATTTAATCAAAAATTGATATATCCTTACCTTTTTGCTTATATTTTGTTTACCGTAAAAGAGTTTTATCCCTTCTACTGCTGACTCAAGATACCCATTTAAAATGGCTTTTATATTGTTGACTCCCCAATGGATATAGTGGTTGGTTGTTTCTTTTTAGTTGCTCCTTTTCAATTTGCCGCATTCAGAGTAAAAGCATTAACTATTATAACTTAAATTCACAAATAACCTTGGTAAATAAATTAGTTAAGGAATCAAATATAAAAAATTAATGTTAAATATTTAAGACATTGAGAATTAAAAAGTTGTGATCTCGGATAAAATCTTTATATATATTAATTCCTTAAGGACACTAGCTAGGAGGATCCGTAAAACTTAATTTGAAAAAACTAATTTAACAAGTGAAAAAGTTTCATAACTTTAGAACATCTTCAAGGGTAAGTTGTTTAACTCTCCTTTTTATGGACTCCATCATATCAAATTATATCATTAATTTTTATTATATACTAATTTAAGTAACTTTTCACTCCAATATATAACTCTAATTCTAAAGATATAAATAAGGAATTTGAATTAGTCATTAATTCAACCATTTTCAAAAGCTTTCAACTTCAAGTTCCAAAAAGTTGGAATAAATAACCAAAAAAAATCTTATATGATCCATTCCCTTTTGGGAATGGTGCAGCCAAAACTTTTTTTGCTCATTTTGATATATACACAAAATATGAGACAATGAAACGAATATTAAGATTTAATTATTCAAAAAATAAATAAAACCAATCACAATATGCATATGCACTTTGCAAGCGCGATGCAATAAAAACGATGGCATTAAAGAAATTCACCATTCTAAGATTACTGTTCTAAAATAGAAGCATTAAAGGACTTCATTTTTCTTAACTACTGAAGGAGAAGAAAAAGTGAGAAAAGAAGTACCTTAACTATCAGACGCTTCACCTTTCTCACAAAAGCTCGAGAAGGATCGACGTTGCCCCAATCCTCAGTTTCAGAGAGCGAGTCAAGGTGAGTTGTCCCATTCGAGTTGGGCAACTTAGAAGGGTTGCTGCTGAGAAACAGGTGAAGGCCATTTTGCAAAGGTTCCATCACTTCTGTTCTGTAGGAGAAGAATGAATAAAGCCACTGATATGAACTTCAGTTCAAAGGACAAAGGGCTTTTAAAGGCATTTGGATTTTGAGGATTTCCTTTTTTTTTTTTTTTTTTTTTTTAATAATTCTATTCGTGTTAGTAGGTCACAGGAGTTCTTGTTCTAGAATATATTGATTTAAACGGACTCACATTTTATTGGTTTTATTCTATTTGTATAAGGGTATCTATACATATTTTTATGAGTCATATGTTTTTATTTTAAAATTAATAAATTTGCATAAAATCAAAAAACCACTGCGATAAAATGGAATTAAAATCTAAAATTTCACTTTAAAACGAGTCAAGTGGTAGATATTCTTTTAATTCTTTATTCTTTATGTAGAAACGTTAAATCTATAGGTATACATACTAAAGCACATAAACTATATAACCCAAGATTAACATTATGTTAGATTACTAAGATTCGTTATTTATGAATATACCTGGATCTGTAGCGTTTCCTGAACTAAGCGTTCTTTAAATTCAAAGGATCAACTTAATCACCAACCTTCACAAACGGAGAGCGACAATCAATCATGATCTGGAATCACGAACCAGGAGTTGATTGTCTTGAATACCTTGACAATCAACACTTACAATGATGACAGATGGTTAGCAATGACTCTATGGTTTGTCCTCAACCTGAACTCCTTATGCCTTAGTCGCTCTTCAGATAGGGAGAAGAGACGGAGTGCATAATGTCCGGTGTATTGGGGACCATAGCCTATATATAAGGTGATGACCAATTAGGGTTTCCATTATTCTGAAATGGGTCATCAATGACATTTACCCATATTTTGCCCATATCAAATAATTAGTTAATTATCATATCAGAAATCTGATTAGCCTTATCTCTTAATTTAATCACATATCAATTAAAGCTCCTAATTGATAAATAGTTAATATAATTAATTGGCGATATCTGTCCACATTATGACTTTGGAATATAATCAAATAAAAATATTCCAACAATCTCCCACTTGGGCAATATATCATAACAATTATATCAAAGTTCTTTAGGCATGCATATGAAAACTATTTATCTTTAGACTTCCCTTTTATAATCTGGTCCACCTCATACATCAATAATGGGACCACCGCGGCTGTCGTCACTAACGTCTATCGTGACTAAACCCCAATGACCACCATATCAATGCACTTGACGGCATAGATGGATATGGATGAGTGACATGAAAATTTCATGCAATGTAATCTCTAAATCATGCCCAATTCCAACTGGCCCAACTTAAGTATTTAGATGAGATCATACTGAAGTTCCTTATGTGCAAATTAAATATTTGCACATAACCAAAACATTTTTTTCTTAATTTTAAAGGGCATCAATAGTGGCACATAACCAAAACTTAAGATAGTTATAATAAAAATAACCTCATAAACTTTATTTTTGCAGAAAATCAATCATAACATAAAGTCTATACCAAATCCAAAATCATAAAACATAGAAGAAAAATACAGGGAAAAACTCTCACTAATACAAGGCAATCTCAAAAACAACACCTATGGCAGCAACATGCTCATGAAAGAGGCTTTTTTTTTTTTTTAATATCATGGTTTTATTTTTTATTTACATATATACCATTGTTTTGTTTTTAAATACCAATATACCACATTTTTTGTGTAGGTGGGAAGTCACCCCATAATAGCGACTTCTCATCATGTTTATTTATTTATTTATTTTAATTATTTTTTAGGTTTTCCAATATTTAATTAATTTAAGTATTAATTATTTTAGTTAATCATTTTATTTATATAAATTTTTTATTACTTTAATTAATATAGTTAATGATGTAAATTGGTTGACTAGTTAATTAATTTTATTAATTAAGATTTGTTAAATTTTTAATTAATAAAATTAAATGTTGATTACCAAAGTCAATTATAAATATAATAAGCACCATAATAATTTAATTATAAAATATAATTAATTAAAAGAAAAAATACAACAATTATAAGTACAGAAAAATAAATCTCCAAAATGGTGTCCAGTCCCACATCGTGGAGGGCGCCGATTATGGCGTGGACGGTGACAATCTGGTTGTTCGTCATTAGGTGCAGTCGGTTGCTCGTCTAGCTACACAACCTCGTTGATATTAAGATTTGTGGCAACCGACGACGGATCATCCTTTATTTCCCCGAGATACGACATTGAAGAACTAGCGGCCGCCTGGTGTGGGAACGACGGAACACCAAATGTGTATATACTTTCCATATAAGCCTGAGCCGACTATGGCGTTTCGACATCTACGCCAAATAGGTTGCTGATAAAATCTCCTTCACTGGATGCGAAAGAGTGTCGACGGTGGTCAAAGTGTTCAGCCGCCTATTGTTGTGTAAGGGTGAACGCAAATGAGTGTCGAGGCGGTTCAAGGTCTTGTTGCAATGGAGTGAAATCAAATGAATGACGAGGCGGTTCGATCTCTTCATCATCCATGGTCATCGGGGGGCTTGGTAGTCGACGTGTATTATGTCGTGCACATTGTTGAGTGGGCATATTGGGTCCAACATCCGGATGGTCTTGAACATCGCCCCGTGGGTCTTGTAGTTGTTGCGGAACAAACAAGTAAGGTCTGGAGACAATAGACGCTTGGTTTTTCTTCCTCCTAAACTTGAGAAGGCACGTCACACCCCAAGCTGACATATGCTTGATTTCAGATAGGCATGAATCAATAAAAAGTGTCTATTGACGAATGGACAATGGATGGCACGAACCCCCGTCAGTGCATTTGTATTGTGTTCGACACATAACGCAAAACTTCATGAGGACATTCAAGAATGCAGATATGAGAAAGAAAGTCATTAATATGGGTTAGTAATGCAGTCATACATTTTGCAATTAATTTTTAATTCTATTCCTACCAGTTTTGACATTTTTACATTCCAACGATTTAGGATACGCCCTGACTCAACCAAGCATGCGTTATTACCGGAGTATTCTCCTCGAATGGAACCAAGAGGCAGCGGCATGGGTTGACGATATCCCCAAGGAAAAATGGACCCAAGCATATGATGAAGGGCGACGTTGGGGACACATGATAACAAACCTAGCAGAGTGCATTAACAAGGTATTAAAGGGGACGCGACATCTTCCGATAACTGCATTGGTCCAAGCAACCTATTATAGGTTATTTGAAACGTTCGCTAAAAATGGGAGGCAACTAAGCGCAATGATCGCATCCGGATGTTTCTACTCTGAAATTGTCACCAAGGCCATCGAGGAGGAGCAGGCAAAGTCCAACTCTCACCGTGTGCACAGTTTTAACCGACGAAACAAATCTTTTATGGTGGAAGAGTTGATCAACCCACGAGAAGGGCGACCTGCGGGGAAATTCAAGGTATACTTAAATCAAAAGTGGTGTGACTGTGAAAAATTTCAGGCGATACACATCCCATGTTCACATGTCATCGCTGCTTGTTCGAGTGTTTCACACGACTACATGACGTATGTGCCACCCGTGTACACATTGGAAAATGTCTTCAACGTTTACCGCGAAGAGTTCACCGTGGTGTGCCACAATCCAAACATGCGGAGGAATCCAAAGGGTCGTCCACAGTCAACCCGCATTCATACAGAGATGGATATCAGGGAAAGTGGTTCCCGTAAGAGATGTGGGCTGTGTCAGAATGAAGGTCATAGTAGGAAAAATTGTCCTAACCGTCCTGGACCTTCTACGCAACCATAGAATATTTGTATCTTTAATTAATGTTCAATATTTTCTATAAGACCTTTATTCATTATTATTATTATTATTATTATTATTATTATTATTATTATTATTATTATTATTATTATGGGGTTAACTAAATAAATAAATAAATTATAATAATTACAATTAATTATTTATTATAATTAATTTAATTAATTAATTAAATATTTAAATTAATTATTTAAACAAAATAATTAAGTAAATTATTCAAGAATTAAATTCATTAAATAAAGTAATTTTTAAAAAAAAAATAATGATGGGAAGTTGCTATTAGGGGGGCAACTTCCCACCTACACCAAAAAACGTGGTATATTGGTATTTAAAATCAAAACAATGCTATATATGTAAATAAAAAATAAAACTATGGTTTTAATAAAAAAAAGCCCATGAAAGACCTTAGGTTTCAAGCCTTTGGTTAGTGGGCCAGATAGCATAAAGTCTGTCCCTATATGTTCTATTGAAATATGTTTCTCGTGGACTCTTTCCTTCACAACAAGACACTTGATGCCGATGAACTTCGACTTTGTAGAACTCATATTGTTGTTCGAGTAGAGCACAACTGCACTATTGTCGCAACAAATTTTCAAGGGACTCTGGATGCTCCCAATGACGTGTGGGCATGTGACAAAGTTCCGCAGCCACAACACATGATTTGATGCCTCAAAAGAAGCGACAAACTTCGCTGCCATGGTCGAAGGAACCACTAAAGTATGTTTGGAAGACTTCCAGGAGACAACTCCTCCAGCCAAAAGGAAGATGTAACCAGATGTGGAACGTCTGTTATCCGGGCATCTTGAGAAATCGGAGTTAGAATATCCAATGATCTCCAAGCTGTCTAGCCACCGATATGTAAGCATGAAGTCTCTAGTTATCTTCAGGTAGTGCATCACGCGCTTTACTGACATCCAGTGCTGCATACCGGGGTTGCTTAAATATCTGCCAAGAACTCCCACAATGAAAGCTAAGTTGAAACGAGTCCAAACTTAAGCGTACATGAGACTCCCCACAATCGAAGCATAAGGAATCTTCTACATCTCTTCCTTTTCAAGGTCCGTAACAAGGCACTGTTTGAGACAAAACTTGTCTCCTCTAACAACGGGTGTATCTCCTGGTTTACTATCGTTCATGAAGAATCTATCCAAGACTGTATCGATATAGCTCCTCTGTGATAATCCCAAAATATCTCGAAAGTGATCTCTAAGTATTCGGATTCCTAATACAAATGAGGCGCTCCCAAGATCTTTCATCTCAAAATTCTTTGCGAGAAATTTATTGGTTTCGTGCAATAAGCCTATATCGTTACTCGTTAAAAGCATATCATCACCATATAACACCAGAAAAATATATTTACTCCCACTGAACTTTTGATATACGCAATCATCAACTATATTAGCCTCGAAACCATCGGAGGTAACAACTTGATGAAATTTGTTATAACATTGACGGGAAACCTGTTTAAGGTGATAGATGGATTTCTTAAGTTTGCACACCATAGACTTTGGGTCTCCAGACACAATTTTCCAGCTGCACCATATAAATCGTCTTTTCAATGTCTCCATTTAGAAACACAGTCTTTACATCCATCTAATGCAGCTCTAAGTCAAAATGAGCTACTAATGCCATTATAATCCTAAGAGAGTCTTTCGAAGAAACTGGAGAGAAAGTCTCTCTATAGTCGATACCTTCCTTTTGAGTAAACTCTTTGGCGACAAGACGAGCCTTATATCTCTCAATATTATCCTTTGAATCCTTTTTGGTTTTAAATATCCATTTACAACCGATGGGTTTCTTTCCTTCAGGTATTTTGACGAGATCCCAAACGTCATTGTCAGCTATTGATTTTACCTCATCCTTCATGGCATCAATCCACTTAAGAGAGTTAGGACTCTGAATAACTTGACTAAAGTTGATTAGATCTTCCTCAGTCAAACCAATGCCATCCTTGTTTGAGTCTCCAAGCATCTGATATTGCTTTAAACCTTAAAGTTTTGATGAACCCAAACATTTATAGAATGATTTAAATAAACCATGTGATATCTTCTAATCATCTTATTCAAGTGTATAGACGTATCTTCAAATAAGACATGACTCAAGTTTATATTCAAAGCGTCTGCTTATTTATATCGTCTTATCTGAGCCTTCGCTATCTTCTGTTATCCGCACATCAAGCGTCTGAGTCAGATACTACTGCAGAATAAGATCCAAGCGTCTCATGTGAAGACAGAAGAGTCTTCTCGCGTTGATTAGCACGTCATTACTCCTTTCTTCAAGTAACTGATCTGAACCATTTTTGAATTATGATGGGAACATATTTAAAAAGCAATACAAGGATTCTTTAGTCGCAAAGTCCATTGGAATAAAGCTACATCTTCTATGCATCGTACCTGACACCTTTACTCTTAGTATGCAATGAAGGCACTTTACAATTGTCTACTTTGATTGATTACACTAAAGAAGAAAATCTGCGCTGCAAAAATCATGCTGATATGCTTTTCACTCTGCTCTACGATAAAATATTGTACTTCGGTACAAGAATACCCTTAACGTCTTGCAACACATTTAATTCTTCATCAGAACGACTTTTTTGCATTAATGGTTTCTATGAAGACTTGAGATAAAGCAAGTTTCAAAGACAGAATGTCTCACAACGGATTTACTGGTGTGAAGTCTATAAATAGAAGACTCTGATGTTTTGAAGAAGAACAATAATAGATCAAGCAAGCTGAACAACTCTCATTTATTGTAAAAATTTTAATTCTTCATTCGTTCATTTAATTCTCAATCATTTGTAAATCCTAGGAGAAGTTATTGCGCAGTCATACCCTTCATACTTTATATCCACTTTGTGAGTGTAATCTGGTTGACTTGCTCATTCAAACCAAAGCTGCTGCTTCAAAACAATTTATTTGTTTTGCTAAGGCCCGAAGAGACTAACTGAAGAATACTTGTTGAGCTTGGAAGGCTAGGTGTGCAAACAATACTCGTTGATCGTTGAGCCTGAAGAGCCTAGGTATGCAAACAATACTTGAGCTTGGAGAGGCTAGGTGTGCAAAGAATACTTGTATGTAATTTGATCAGTTATAGTAAAATATTTGGTTAAGCCAAGGACTGGACGTAACTAAATGTTTGGGGTGAACCAGTATAAAATTGCTAAGTGTGATTCTTTCTCTCCATCAAACTTTTAATTATTGCTGTTGAGTTTACTACTTATATCTAACCAGGGGAGAAATTGGTTTGTTCTTTAAAACAAAATTATTTGTCTTATCTTCTTTTCACTTTTTCAGACGCATATTAGTTTCACATATTTATCATACAATGTCTTATCTTTAAGCGTTTAAGAAAAAGTTTTTTTTTAAACAAAAAGTTTTAAGTAAACACCATTCAACCCCACTTCTTGTGTTTACTGAGTTTATTTTAGTTGGTATCAGAGCTTAGCCTCTTGGTTGAGCACCTTAACAAGTGTTGAGGAAACTGGACGAACAGAAACATCATGGCCGGACAAGTTACTGGATATATGGGGGAAGCACCCATAGCTGAAGGAACCTGCATGACCAGACCTCCATTCTTTAATGGATCAAATTATCTTTATTGGAAGGAAAGGTTCCATTGGTTTATTATGAAAACTAATTCCAGATATTGGTCCATTATACAAAATGGTCCTTATACTCCACTTCTTGATAATGGTCAACCCAAACCATAAGATGATTGGACTGAGGCTGAACAAACTAAGTGGGACTTAAACCACAAAGCTCGTTATTCTCTTATGTGTACTCTTAGTCAAAGTGAATTTGAAAAGGTTCATGCTTGTGACTCATCAAAACAAATATAGGACACCTTAGCAAATCTCCATGAGGGAACCAGCAAGGTGAAAGAAACTAAAATAAGTATCCTAGTCAGGGAATACGAACTTTTCACATTACATGAAGGAGAATCTATCCTTCAGATGGTTGGTAGATTCGAAACTATTACCAACAATCTCAAATATCTTGGAAAAACTTACTAAGTCCAAGAGAATGTGACTAAATTTCTTAGGAGTCTTCCAAAACCATGGAGACCTCTTGTGACAACTATTACTCAAGCTAAAGATCTATCTATCCTGACTATGGATGAATTGATTGGAACATTATAGGTTCATGAGTAAGAACTAAATCAAGACAATCCTATTAAAAAGGAAAGTCCATTGCTCTAAAAGCTGAAAAAAGGGCCAGCAAAGAAACACCCAAAGCTCTACAAGCTAATGAGCCGTCTGATGACTCAGATAACTTAGATGAAGATTCTGTTGATGAAGAGATATCTCTCCTCACTATAAAGATGAAGAAACTTTGTAAAAAGAAAAGGTTTAGAAGGGAACGACCATTCAAACGTTTCCATAAAGACAAAAGTTACGACGAAGGCGAATCTTCTGAAAATAATCCCATTGTATGTATATGAATGCAAGAAACCAGGTCACATGAAGTCTGACTATCCACAACTAAAAGGTCAACCTCAAAATAAGTTCTTCAAGAAGAAGAAGAAGAAATGGATGATGGCCACATGGGAGGATATAGATGGAAGCTCAACAGATAATGATGTTGAAGCAAAAGAAGCAAATCTCTGCTTAATGGCAGACACAGATTCGGAATCAGACACTAAGGTAACAATTGAACTTGATGACCTACAAGATGCTTATGATGAATTAGTGGAATAATCCACTAGCTTAACCAAAGCCTTTAAAGCACTAACAAAACAATATGTCAAGCTCCTAAAAGAGCATGAACATAAAAGTCAAGAGTGTGAAATATTGGCTAAGGAAAACCTTGAGCTTAAAGATGAAAAACTTGAAGCAAAGATCTCAACTGAGACACTACACTCTGAAGAAGTGTTAAAACTTCAACAGAAAGTAGAAGATCTCACTTTGGATCTTTCCAAGTTTGTTAATGGTAGATAAAATTTAACTACGCTTCGATGAACAGATGCATCATAAGACGATTGTTAAAGTCTCAATTCAGAAAGCCACACCTTCATATCATAGTGTTAAACCTTTTTTAAATAATAAGCCTGTTTGTAACTTCTGTGGAAAAGTTGGAGATATCACGTCCAAATGTCTTCATTCAAAGAAACATTATCAGACGAGCAGAACTAACAAAAAAGGATCCAGAAAGATATGGGCACCTAAAATACTAATCATTCTTGTTGCAGATATCCTTAATACGACAAAGAAAACACCAGTCATGGTATCTAGACAGTGGCTGGTCACGACACATGACAGGAGAAAGATCTATGTTCCAAGACCTCTAACATAAAGACAGTGAACATGTTACCTTTGGAGGTAACCAGAAAGGAAAAGTGATTGGAGTAGGTAAAATCGGTGGTAAACCTCCTCTACCCTCTATATCTAATGTCTTATTGGTTGAAGGATTAAGACATAATTTACTTAGCATAAGTCAGTTATGTGATAGTGGATTTTTTGTCTCCTTTACCAAAGATGCTTGCATAGTCAAAGACAATAATGGAAAATGCCTCTTTTCTGCTCAAAGGCAAAAAATTTATATAAGATTGAAGTGATTGAACTCTTAGATCAAAATGTAAAATGCTTTGTGTCTAAGGAAGATGAAAGATGGCTATAACAAAAGAAACCAGAACATGTCAGTATGAAAGTTATTTCAAATCTAAAGAAGCAGAACCTCATGAGAGGATTACTTGATATCTCTTTTAAGAAAGATATCTTGTGTGATGCATGTCAGAAAGGTAAATAAGTAAAATCTAGTTTCAAAACAAAGAACCAAGTATCTTCCTTTAGACCATTGCAAATGTTACATATGAATCTGTTTAGCCCAGCCAGTATTGCTAGTCTAGGTGGAAAGAAATATGGTTTTGTCATAGTTGATGACTATTCCAAATTTACATGGGTAATCTTCCTAACCCACAAGGATGAGTCTTTCAGAATGTTCTCAATTTTCTGTAAAAGAGTACATAATGAGCAAGGTTTATGTATCTCTGCCAATAGAAGTGGTCATCGAGGGGAATTTGATAATGAGCTATTCAAAATATTCTGTGATCAGAATGGCATCTCTCACAATTTCTTTGCTCCAAGAACTCCACAACAAAATGGAGTTGTAGAGAGAAAGAACATATATCTCCAAGAGATGGCTAGAACAATGCTCAATGAGAATAATTTTCGTAAGTACTTCTGGGCAGAAGCAGTCAACACTACATGTTATGTACAAAACATAATTCTAATTAGACCATTTCTAATGAAAACTCCATTTGAATTGTGGAAGGGTAGAAAACCCAACATATATTACTTTTATGCTTTTGGTTGTGAATGTTTTATATTGAATACTAAGAACACCTTGGAAAATTTGACTCTAAGGTGGACAAAGCTATCTTCATTGGATACTCTGAGACCTCAAAAGCGTTTAGAGTCTCCAACTCTAGAACTGCAGTAGTAGAAGAGTCTATACATGTTAAATTTAATGATGGACTAAAGATTGATAGGAAACTATTAGATCTAGATGATGATCTTGCAGGAATGGACATAAACAATCTGACGGTAAAGCAACTAGATGAATCAAAATTTGAAAATTCAGAATTGTCTGAAAAACCTTCTGAACAGACGCAACGACAGACGCCTGATAACAACAATCTAAGACGAGATTGGAGATTCAAAATACATCATCCTGAAGAACTGATCATTAGAAATCCTTCTCAAGGCATAAGAACCAGATCAACTTTCAGAGAGAGCCACAACATGGCCTTTTTATCTGAAATATAGCCAAAAAACATCAAGGAAGCTTTTATCGATGAAAGCTGGATTCTAGCTATGTAAGAGAAATAAATCAGTTCAAACGAAATGATGTATGGTCTCTTGTACCAAGACTAGATGATCAATCTGTCATTGGAACAAGATGTGTTCATAGAAACAAGCTAGATGAGGATGGCAAAGTAATCAGAAACAAAGCAAGGTTAGTAGGTCAAGGCTATAATCAACAAGAAGGTATTGATTTTACTGAAACTTTTGCACCTGTAGCTAGACTGGAAGCTATTCGCATTTTAATGTCATATTCTACACAACATAACATAACTCTCTTTCAAATGGATGTTAAAAGTGCCTTTCTTATTGGTATAATAGAAGAAGAAGTTTATGTTAAGCAACCACCCGATTTTGAAGATTCTGAAAAATCCGATCACGTTTTCAAACTTAAAAAGGCTTTATACGGACTAAAACAAGCCCTTAGAGCTTGGTATGACAGACTTAGCTCTTTCTTAATGAAAAATGACTTCATAAGAGCAAAAGTAGATACCACCCTTTTCAAAAGGGATCTAAAGATAACTTCATAGTAGTATAAATATATGTTGATGATATTATCTTTGGTGCTACTAATGAAAAACTTTGTAAAGAGTTCTCTGAGATGATACAGAATGAATTCGAAATGAGCTTAATGGGAGAATTGAAGTTCTATTGGATTACAAATCAAGCAAATTGATGATGGTATCTACATTCATCAACAAAAGTACACCATGGAACTTATTAAAAAATATATGATGAATGGATCAAAATCAATGAAAACACCTATGCATGCAACTGTTATCCTAAACAAAGATGTGGAAGAAAAAAAGGTAGATCAAATGGTCTACATAGGTATGATTGGATCTCTTCTGTACTTAATTTCCAGCAGACCAGACATTCAATTCAGTGTCTGCTTATGTGCAAGATTTCAATCTGATCCTAGAGAATCACATCTAAAGGCTGTTAAAAGGATATTCAGATATCTTATTGGAACCACTAATCTTGGTTTGCTGTATATGAGATCTAACGATTTTAGGTTAGCTGGTTATTGTGATGCTAACTTTGTTGGAGACAAAGTTAAAAGAAAAAGCACCAGTGGAGGATGTAACTTCATTGGAGCAAACATGGTCTATTGTTCAAGCAAAAGACAAGGAACGAATACACTTTCAACTGCAGAAGCAAAATACATCTCTGCTGCCAGTTGTTGTTCACAACTTTTATGGGTAAAACACCAATTCAAGGACTACTCTATATTTGAACACAATATACTTGTTTGGTGTGATAATCAAAGTGCCATTAGCTTATCCAAAAATCCCATACAACATTCTAAAGCAAAACATATTGAAATTAAACATCACTTTATAAGAGATTATATTCAGAAAGGAGTGTTTGAATTACAATTTGTCAAAAATGAGAAACAATGGGCAGATCTATCTTTACAAAACCTTTAGTTGAAGATAAGTTTAATTATATTAGAGATAATCTTAACATGCATTTCATTGTTGAATGAAGCGTCTGATAGTTTTGAATTTAACTATTCTAATGCATACACATGTTTTGAATTCGTCTGAACTTGTCATGCGTCTTAAGACATGACGCATAACTGAGACATCAGGTGCTGTTTGTTATCCTTTTATTTACAAAAGTATCGTTGTATCCTGAAACGATGAAGTTTTTCGTTTTAAGAGAAACCTCTCTCTTTAAAACTTATCTCTCTTTCTCCTCTCTCTCTTATTTCAAATTACTTCAAACATTTTCTTTAAAAGATCTGTTTTTTGAAAATTTTCTCTCTTCTCTCTCTCAAACCCTAAACCTACTCTTCATGGCACCCAAATCTTCCAAGGATAAAAGCGCTGCTAGGGCACCTTCTATGGTCGTCGTCAGGACTGCTAAATGGCTGAATTTAGAGGAATCTCAGATTCTTAAAACTGTTCCTTGACGAGTGGTTGAATTAGAAAATATACGATTGAGTGGCATGGATGTATCTGAAGAACTGAATCATGCTGGTTGGATGAATTTCTTCTCGCTCAACGAGGAAGTATTTCCCAAATCTCTCTATATGTTTTGGGAAACTGTTTTGGTGAGAGAAATTAATCTGAATCTGGAAATTAAAGGTACTGTAATGAATCGTTTCCTCTCAATTCGACTCACAACGATTGCTCAAGCAACAAATTGTGCTTGTGAAGGTGCTGCCTTCTCTGAGAATTCAGAAGATGTTGTTGGCTTTGACATTGTCAACTTCACTTTGTATGGAAAACCTAACCCTCCTTCTCTCAAGTCTTCCAAACTGATTCCCAAAGGAAGATTTCTACATGTTCTTCGTATCAACTGTGTTATGCCTAGGCATAGGGCATGTGATCATGTAAGCTAAATGGATAGGTTTGCCCTCTATCATTTAATTCACAGGATTAAGGTGGATTTAAATGATCTTGTTTTGAAATATATGGTGAAAAATGCCATGGCAAGCGAACAGAAAAGAACTTTCTTGTATGGCATGTTGTTGACAAATATTTTCACAAATCTTGGCTTAGATTTGTCTGCTGCTGGTGTTGTCAATCCATGGGATATAAACAATTTATAACCCGTTGGCGGAAAACAAAAATTCCCTTTTCAAGGATCTCAATGAATGAGCATGATCATTGTTATAGGGATTTACCTTTGAAGTGAAGCTTTACCACGAACACTGTGAGCACGTCAGCAGCGTTCGTTAATCACGAACACTGCTACGAAGAGGGTAGCAACTTGATCAACACAACAACAAGACAGCAAATCCGGAACATTGCAACTGCAACCAGCAAAAGGATAGGCTCCTCTATCACCATTATTGTGAAGCAGCAATACCTTTACTCAGTCCACACGAGCAAACCACCGTCGGAGATAGCATAGTGCTAGATATCAGGAAAGGGGAGAGGGCACGACACACACAAGGAGAGAGGTCACCAGGATCAACAACTCCTATGAAACTTGTGTTGGTTGCCTTGTGTGCTTAAGTGAGATGAATAGCTTTATATAAGCTATCACTCACTTACCCTATCCCTAATGGGCTCCTGTACACTACAGCCCACTATTTAATTATTAGTTAAACCACATTTAATTAATTAATTAAACTACTTCTTCGATCATTCACTCTATGCGTGTGACCCTATAGGTGCTCATTAAGTTGGCAATAGCATTAAATCCCATTTAATATTATAAACAATGAGCGGCATCTAGCAATACATCATTGCTACCCAATTAAAGAGAATATTGGTGATACTATACAACCTTAACTGTGACCATATATACAGTGTAGCCAATGTCCCTTCGTCACAATGTCTTAATTGAATATAAGGCATAAACGTGTCATTCTTGTTAAGTCCAATTATATGTTTCTCGATCAAGGAGTAGACCTGCAATTATTTGGGCCCAATATCTCTTATTGTTCCAACTTAGCATGGCCATGCACTTCCACGTCTCACACCATTGAGCGACCATAGACATTACTCTCGTTATGTGGGAGGGACGAACCTATCTACATCACTCACATCCCTCTGCATGATTCATTGTAGGCCTAATTACTACCTTTATAATTATCCTGTTACAGATAACGTTTGATAGCATTAAAGCCTACAACTCCTCATGTAGGAATCGTAATGAGTTCAAGTCGAAGGACTACTTCACCATGGTCACCATGAGAAACTCTTATGACACTTACATTACTATTATGCAGCATTCTCATAGAGGGTCAATCCAGTATAAGTATTCCACCAATATTTATACTTATGTGAAGACATGATATCATATATCCATGACTCGTGAGATGTGGCCATCATGTCACTCACATAATAGTCTCGATGTATTATTATTGTCCTAATTAATAATAATACTTGACTAAGGATACTTTAAGAATTACGTTCTATAGTTTAATCGGGTCTCACGATCAAGTCACACTTAATGTTCCATTAAACGAATAATCTATTCTAAGGACATTATTATACTATATATACGATCATAACAATAACTTAATAAATGAATGCCTTATATATAAATATATAAATGCAATATATTTAAATCCAAGTCATGATACAGAATACAAATCTAATAAATAGATTGGCCACTAGGGCTTACACCAACAGGTGGGGTCACCACGAGAACCCTTATTAATGTTAGGACTATCCCAAATGGGTCTCAACTTTCCTTCGGTCTCTGAGTTGGAAGTATCAGAAGACACTTCCATGAGCATAAAAGCGTCTAAACTGCCCATCAGACGTAAACCGGTGATCTTTGATATGGATGAAGAACATGCCTCAAAGCTTCCACGAGCAGAAGCATCTGTTGAAGGGGATCACAGTCTTGTAGAGACTATCCCCAGAGTAAAAAAGAAGAGAACTCTCAAGAGGAAGGCATCAGAAGTTGAACAGCCTCCTCTCAGACGATTAGAAAGGATAAAGCTCACTCTCAGCTCCCAATCTCATGAAACTACCACATTCTCTTTTCCTACCAAGGTATCATCACCCCATCTCCTCATACCTTACAAATTTATTGTGCTGCACATTCATCCTCACATCCACAATCCCTAGATTGCCATCACCACATATGCCATCCCCTCCACAATCACCACAGGAAATTGAACCCATTGTTCCTTCCTCTACTATGCCTCCTCCAGTAAAATGGTGGAATTGGAAAGTGCAGAATTTCTACAGAAACCACATGTTGGCTTTCCAAAAACTGACCTCTATCCATATAAACCCCGATCCTACGCACCTATACCCATACATCTTCTTGATCCATTCATTATTGATTGGGTGGACTTTAAGAAAATTGGCTTTTTGGAGTCTGAATAATATCTGTCAAGGCAAAATGTTGCAGTCAAGCACACAATTCATTGGATGCCTGACTCTCACATTGAAATGAAACATGGGACTCAGATTTACCTCAAACCAGACTTGTTAGAACCAAGACTTCGTAGGAAAAGTCTCTCTTTGCCTGCCCAACCTAGGCACTATCACATTGACATTGGTGACAGAAGGCTGAAATTTGAAAAGTGGACTACTTCTACATGGTTTAGGCCTCCTCTAGCAAAGACTGTTGGAGATACAAACTATTGTTCTGGTCTCTCGATTGAAGACAAGCTTCAGACGCCTGTTCAGGGTAAAAGAGTTAGCTTCTATCAACTTCCTTGGATTGGATATCCAGATAGAACCAAGCAGAAAAGATCTTATCGGCTGTACCCTTTCTACCCAACCTTTATTTGCTCTTCTTTTCTTAAAATTCTTTTTATTTTACCTTTTCGAGTTTTTCCATTCTTAGGTTATACTCCTCTTACCCGTTTTTGTTTTCAATGGTTTTTGAATTTATTTGCTGCCACAATCTGCAAACTTCCTTTTCTAACTCATTTAAAACCTTCTCTTTTAGAAAAACTTGCCTCTTTCACTTTTTATTTTAATCATACTGAACCTTCTGAACCTCTTTCCCTTCTTCCTAGGTTTCATAATTTTTATTATTTCTTCTTTTCTCCACTTTCTCTTGAAAATTTTCCTTTATTCATCTCCATTTCATCTCTGTTTTGTACACAAACATTTTTACCCTTACCATGGTACCATGCTGTACCTTCCCCTTCCCCTCCTGCTTCTCCTCCTCATGCTCCTCCTGTTGTTCAAATTCAGTATGTGGATCATGAAGCTCAAAGGTTGCTCAATCAGCAGCTTATAGAGTTTCATAGTTTTCACACTGTTGTTTTAGATTTTATGGCTCGTTTTTCTGCACTATAGTGAGGTCAATGATGTTAAAATGTTACATATATAAATATCTTGTGTGAATCTTATCTTATGTATACATTACCATTGCTTAATGATGATATCTCTGTTGTTTTTTTTCCATTTTCTCTTGTTTTGCACCTATTTGCTTAAATTATGTGCATTCCTTTTTGGTGATGCCAAAAAGGAGAGAACACTAAGGAAAAGTATAAAAAAGGACACATTAACATATGATGTTTGATTCAACATTTTATCATTGCTTGTTAACCTTTTTAAAGGTTTATTAAAATGACAAAATGTTTTTCATCATAAAAAAAGTGGGAGATTGTTCAGTCTCTAAGCGTCTGATATTGTTTTAAACATTAAACTTTTGATGAATTTAAACATTTATAGAATGATTTAAAACCGTGATATCTTCTAATCATCTTATTCAAGGGTATAGACGTATCTTCAAATAAGACAGGACTCAAGATTATATTCAAAGCATCTGCTTATTTATATTGTCTTATCTGAGCCATCACTATCTTCTGTTATCCGCAAATCAAGCGTCTGAGCCAGATACTATTGAAGAAAAAGATCCAAGCATCTCATGCAAAGACAAATGAGTCTTCTCGTGTTGATTAGCGCGTTGTTACTCTTTTCTTCGAGTAACTGATCTAAACCTCTATGAATGATGATGGGAACATATTTAAAAAGCAATATAAGGATTCTTTATTCGCAAAGTCAATTGGAATAAAGCTACATCTTCTATGCATCATACTTGACACCTTTACTCTTAGTACACAACGAAGTCACTTTATAACTGTCTACTCTGAGAGATTACACTAAAGAAGAAAATTTGAGTTGCAAAAATCCTGCAAATCTGCTTTTCACTCTGCTCTACGATAAAATGTTGTACTTCAGTACAAGAATACCCTCAACGTCTTGCAACACATTTAATGCTTCATCAGAATGACTCTTTTTCATCAAAGACGGAATGTCTCACAACGAATTTATTGCTGTGAAGTCTATAAATAGAAGACTCTGATGTTTTGAATAAGAACAAGAATAGATCAAGCAATCTGAATAAATCTCATTTATTGTAAAGCTTTTAATTCTTCATTCCTTCATTTACTTCTCCATCATTTTTAAATCCTAAGAGAAGTTATTGCGCAGTCATACCCTTCATACTTCATATCCACTGTGTAATCTGGTTGACTTGCTTACTATGCTGCTGCTTCAAAACAATTTATTTGTTTCGCTAAGGCTTGAAAAGGCTAACTGAAGAATACTTGTTGAGCATGGAGAGGCTTGGTGTGCAAACAATACTCGTTGATTGTTGAGGCTAAAGTGGCAAAATGTGTAAACAATACTTGAGCCTGGAGAGGCTAGGTGTGCAAAGAATATTTGCCTGTAATCTGATCAGTTATAGTAAAATATTTGGTTAAGCCAAGGACTAGACGTAACTCAATGTTTGGGGTGAACCAACATAAAATTGCTAAGTGTGATTCTTTCTCCCCTTCAAACTTGTAATTATTGCTGTTGAGTTTACTACTTATATCTAACCAGGGGAGAAATTGGTTTATTCTTTAAAATAAAATTATTTGTTTTTATCTTATCTTGTTTTCACTCCTTTAGACGTATATTAGTTTCACATATTTATCATACAATGTCTTAGCTTTAACCGTCTAAGAAAAAGTTTTTGTTTAAACAAAAAGTTCTAAGTAAACACCATTCAACTCCCTTCTTGTGTTTAGTGAATTTACTTCAATCCTCATGTTCCTGAAGAAATACAACATAATCATCTGAACTGCAAGTTGTTGAGGAAGAAACTCAACATTGTCTTGTTCTTGAGTGATGTTAGGAATAACACCATTAATTATTTCCGGATCTGTTTCTGGAGCAATGACAGGTACAAAGACCTGATCATTGTTAGTAATAGTTTCTTCATCAAAGACAATACTCCTCATGTTTCATTCCCCTCCAAACTCAACTTCCTCAAGAAATCTTTCATTTCCCGTTTCAAAAAATGTTTTAGCAGTGGGGTTGTAAAACTTGTACCTGCAAGAGCGTTCAGCGTACCAAACAAAGTAGAAACTAACGGTCTTTGAGTCTAGATTACCTTTATGCTGCCTATAGGGCCTTGCTTTAGCTGGACATCCCAAAACGTGCATATGCTTTATGCTCAGCTTTTTCCCCGTCCATAGCTCATAAGGGGTTTTAGTGACTACTTTACTTGGTACCCTATTAAGGATATAAATTGCGGTCTTTATTGCTTCTCCCTAAAGTGACTCTGGTAAAGAAGAATGACTAATCATACTTCTCACCATATCCTGAAGAATCTGGGTTTGTCGTTCTGCAACTTCGTTCATGTTGGGTTTGCCCGACATGGTGTATTGCCAAACAATTCCACACTCATTTAGTAAAAGTGAAAAGGACCCTAGAGATTGTTCCCATGATCCATCATACCGACCATAGTATTCACCACCACGGTCAAATTTGACAACCTAGATTTTCTTTCCAAGCTGAAGCTCAACTTCAGCTTTGAAAGATTTGAACACGTCTAGGGACTAAGATTTCTCATGAATTAAATACAAATAGCCGTATCTTGATTAATCGTCTATGAACGTAATAACGTATCTTTGTCCATTCCAAGAACCCATAGGGAAAGGACCACAGATATCCATATGAATTAGTTCTAAGACGTCCTTAGCTCTATCGACATTAAAATTCCGTTTGTTTGTTTGCTTACCCTTAACACATTGGATGCAGACTTGAAAGTCCGACAAATCTAAGGGTCCAAGAATATCCTTCGACATAAGCCTCTGAATTCTCTTTTCATAGATAGGGCTTAAGCGCTTGTGCCATAAAGTGGCGGAATTCTCATTTAATTTACGTTTCGTACCACAAGAATCTATTTGCAGCGCCTCGTTATAGGAACGCTAAATATCAAGCATATAAAGATTATCAATTAAAGACCCGTAACCAACAACATTTGAATCATAAGAGAGACTAACTTTATTATTTCCAGATGAACAAGAATAACCAGATTTGTCCAAAAAAAATAGAAATTAAATTCCGTCTAATAGACGGTGCAAATATGTCTCAACCAAATCCAAATAAAAATCAGTCTTTAATAATAATCTAAAAGTCCCTATAGCTTCAACTGCAGCTTTATTACCATCACCCATATAGATGAATCTTTTAGCATCACTTGGCAAACGGTGATAAGCCTGCGTCTTAGCTAGTTTTTTAGCTAGAAAATGCTAACGTTTCAGTACCAATTGAACGATTTAACCTCGCTAAAACCCCTATTTTGGCTTGTTTTGTTCCTAAGTGTTGTTTGAGTCTTTTATTTGATTTTTAAGAATTTTAGGAGTTTTTGAGTAGAATTACTCTTCTTATTGCTTATTTTCTTTTTCAGGTCAAAAGTGAAGCTTAAAGATGCTAGGAAAATGAAGAAAACAAGGGAAAATACAGAAACAGGGTTCTCGCCTCGCGAGCCTATTCTCCGCCCGCGAGCCAGAAGGTTGCCTGAACAGGGAAAAATAACCTTTCTGTCTCGTCGCGAAACAAATGCTCGCTACGCGATCCAGAAGGCTGTCTCAACAGGGAAAAAAACAACCTTTCTGTCTCGCGTCGCGAAAGCAATGCTCGCCCCGCGATCCAGAAGGACTATTTGAGAAGGCTACAGTAACTGCTTTGTCTCGCCTCGCGAGAGTATGTTCGCCTTGCGATAATTTATTTTCCAGAAACGTTTCATCTTTGAAATTCGCCTCGCGGGGTCACTCTCGCCTAGCGAACGCGCGAAAAACCAGTAACGTATAAATGTTGTGTTTTAGGTCAGTTGGGGGGCTTTTTCCTCTGATTTTTAATTGCGATTTTGGAAATCCTAGTCCCCCTCTTTCTTTCTAGTCTAGGATGAATTCTTTTTGTTTGTGTATTGTTCTTGCAAGCATGAGGAACTAATCCCCTTTTCTAAGGGAACGAATGAAGCCTCCTTTGATGGCATAGTTATTCAAGTAATATTTTCTTAATCCTTTGTCTCTATTCTTGTTTCTAAATTCTAAATTGTTTGTGTTAATCAAATGCGCAATGGTTAACTAGTCTAGTGCGATGATACTGGCCGGTGATTCGTACTTAGGACCCAAATTAAGAACACTATTTGAATACCTCTAGGCATAGAGTAGGAAAGCGGTGCAATCGCTATAGGGAACCAAAAACTTAATGAATCTAATTGTAGGTTGAATATATTGGCAGATTGACAACTTACAATTTGAGATATTTCCTTTTGAAAAGCGGCAGTGACATTAGGATAATTGAGGGTTCCTGGTTGACCAAGAATTGACATAGGGATAAGAAGATAAACACTTGGGTAGCTTGCTTGATAGGATAGGTGGATTCGTGACCTTAGAGCCTTAATCATCATCAAATCTCATTATTATTCTTTATTATTCTTCTTTTAATTGTTATTGATTTAGTGCTTGATTTTCGTTTTTCTCTCCTCACAACTCTCCCCTTTTACTTAGTCAACGTCTTGAATTTCTTGATAAATTGGGCAAATTGGTACTCCAATCCCTGTGTTCGACCTCGATAATCTCTACTTTGTTTATTACTTGCAACGATCCAGTACACTTGCCAGTTCGTCAACAGACGGCTCCACAGGCAACCCTACATGGATATACTAATGTGAGTAGTAGCACCTGAATCTACCCACCAAGTGTCCTTGGGTACAGAAACTAAAATAATTTCAGAACAAATAAAGGTAAGAAAGGTCCCTTCTTTTCATGCTAGGCAACGTGCTTGGAATAGTCCTTCTTCACGTATCCTGTTTTCTTGTAGAAGAAACAGGTGAATTCCTTTGGTTGTTCCTCTGCCTTCTTCTTTTGAGAAAAACTTCTCGTAGCCTTCTTCCTTTTATTCTGAGAGCTAGTGGCCAAATGAACATTTTCTGTCTTTTCCCTCTGCAGTCCTTCTTCCTCTTGCACATAGTGAGATATTAGCTCATTTAAGGACCAAGTTGTCCTTTTGAGTGTTATAGCGCACTTTGAACTGCCCAAAGTGTGCAAGAAGTGAGATCAAAACCAAATGCACCAGCAAATTCTCAGAAATATGTAACTTTAGTGCCTTGAGTTTTGACGCGAGATTAGACATCTCCATAAGGTACTCCCTAATGTTTCACTGACCTTTATACTTCATTGATATGAGCTTGCATAAAGCACTGCTTGTCTCAGCCTTATCATTTTTGGCAAAAAATTGCTCTATGATCTCTAGGAACTTCTTTGCATTATTGCTCTCAGCAATCAAGCCCCTAAACACTTCAGGTATAGATCTTTTGATAATCGTTAGGAACATACAATTTGATCGTTCACACTTTTCTAGCTTTGATTCGTTGGGGTTCTCAGCAGTGGCGTTGGGGTGCTCCTCCCTCAGTGCTAAGTCTAAGTCCATGAATTCGAGTATGATCCCCACAGACTCCTTCCAAGGCTTGTAGTTCATCCCATTCAGCATAAGGATGATGCTAATTTGAGTTGTGAAGTTGGCAGCGGTAGCACCAGCAACTTGAAGAAGAGAATAATAAACATACAATAACATCAATAGGCATTTCCTCAAATAACCATAGAGAAATGCACAATAATCTTTATTTGCAAATTAAACAAGACCTAAACAAGATATCAAGGCACCATTAATTCTCAATCTTCAGATTATAAGAATTAACTGCAAGTGATACTCTCAACGTAATGATTAAATATTGGTGATAAGTCTTGTCAAATAATGGTCACCTTCAGGCATCCCATTATCCACATGAAAAATAACTTTATAATCACCACACATTTATCATCACATGCATGTAATTATCCGGCCAAGTTGTGCCTTCCTTCGGGCCGACAACAGCTCGCATGAATAATTTCATACTACATCTTTTATAAATTTAATTGAATCAAATTTACGCAATAGAGATTACTTTGGCAACGCGTTGTTTCAACCAATCCAACCAAAAATATCAGACAATTTATAAAAATGGGGGGTCCCAAATGTGCTCACTCCACGCTTAAATAGGAAACCTCAACGTTTAGCATGAAAAGAATCTTTTTTGTTTGTTTGTGATGAGCACGGTTATGCTCCCCTTAAGCAAGGCCGTGCTCGATATAAGCACGGTCGTGCACCTCATGAGCACGGTTGTGCTCTATACTCTCCTCACATACGTTATTTTTCAAAACAACTTTTGAATTCGAAGAATTTTTCCATCCTTCACGTCAATCGCCATGGAAAATGTGACATGCTTTTCCAAGCCACAAAACATATACATAGAGGTCAGTAAGTATATGTTTCAAATTGCGATATGTTTACACTTCACAGCCATCACATTCTCGGCCAAAAGAAAAATGTTCACACATTTCAAATAGATATATCAGAAGTTTCTGACTGATGCGCAATGGGGAGGAACAAAGCCCCAAATTCTATAATTTAGGATTCATAAAATTGGGGAAAACATAATCCACAAATCCTAATAGTCTAACGGTGATGACTGCTCTGATACCACGTGTTAGATATTTCTTTAATTCTATATTCTTTATACGGGAGCGTTAAATCTATAGGCATACATCCTAAAGAACATAAACCATATACCCCAAGATTAACATTATGTCAGATTACTAGGATTCGTTATTTATGAATATACCTGGATCCGTAGCGGTTCTGGAACTAAGAGTTCTTCAGATTCAAAGGATCAACTTGATCACCAACCTTCACAAATGGAGAGCGACAATGAATCACGATCTGGAATCACGAACCAGGAGTTGATTGTCTTCTAATGCAGAATACCTTGACAATCAACACTAACAATGATGACGGATGGTTAGCGATGGCTCTATGGTTCGTCCTCAATCTAGACTCCTTTTGCCTTAGTCGCTGTGCAGATGGGGAGAAGAGACGGAGTGCAATGTCCGGTGTATTGGGGACCATAGCCTATATATAAGGTGATGGCCAATTAGGGTTTCCATTATTCCGAAATGGGTCATCAGTGATATCCACCCATATCAAATAATTAATTAATTAATTATCATATCGGAAATCTAATTAGCCGTATTTCTTAATTTGATCACATATCAATTAAAGCCCCGAATTAGGTGAAGGCTATGGTGCACCATCCACCAAAGTGATGTAGTGGTGCACCACCCAAGTGGCACAATGTGGACCATCCAACAAGTCACTTGAATTAGTTGACTATTCAACTCATTTTCTATTTTTAAGTCCAACCCACCTTTTGACATTCTAACCAACTCAAGTGGCAAAATGAGTGGACCAGAATATGCCACTTGGGTGGTGCACCACTGCACCACTTTGGTGGGTGGTCCACCTTAGACAACACCCCCTAGTTGATAAATAGCTAATATAATTAATTGACGATATTTGTCCACATTATGACATTGAAATATAATTAAATAAAAATATTCCAACAACAAGTTCTAAAATCAAAATATATCTCATCCACAAAATTAAATTTTAAATTAATATCATTAGTAATTCAACCAAATAAATAAATAAACAAATTAAGGGACAACCTATTTAACCTGCAAGTTAAATGGATGCCCAGTGCTGACAATCAACAATTCCTCTCAGGAACATTTAAGCATTTTAATGTCCACATATAAGATGTTAAATGTACCAATTGATTTGGTTAACAAAATATTTTGCGAAAAAATATACAACTATGCCATAAAAAAGCCTTCAATAACGCTTCTTTTTGGCATTTAACAATGCTTTTAACTGTTATCTATCTTCGCTTTTTTAAAGGGGTAACCAAAGATAATGCTTTTAAAGAGCTACCGTAGATATATCTACGATAGTGCTTCTTCAAGGAAACGCTATCATAGGTCTAACTAAGATAACGCTTCGTAAAAGAAGCGCTATTGACTAAAGATAGCACTTCTTCACAAAAGCGTTACCTTAATTGGACCTACAATAGCGCTTTTTCATGGAAACACTATCTATTCCCTTATATATATTCCGTTGCTTTCTCCACATTTTCTTGCATTCAACTTTAAAAGAAACATTCATCATATCGAAAATTAGCATTCATCATATATCACACATTTCACAATCAAACTAAATGGATTCTTAAATACACCTCATGCAAACAACACCCAATTTTATGAAACAAAACCGATCATAATCAAACTTTGGTTAATACAAATATGATCATGCAAAAAAGATATAATCTTTGATGAATATACCATAAAATCAAGAGTTGTCTCACACTATGCCCTAGCACATAAACATTTGAGATTTCAAAGAAAAGATATGTATTCACAGATACAACTTTCATTTACATATATATATAAAAGAAACAATATAATAAAACTATTAGACTAGTAAGTATACTACCTCAAATTTTATAACAGTCAACCCACGCTTGCACTCCTTTTGTCGGGTGTTGGGAGCACTATCGTCAATGAGAAAAGTCATTTATCTGCAATAAAATTAGAGCACGTAAGTGACATTACTCAACAATAAGAAAAGGATATACAAAAAAAATAAATAAAAATTCTAAATATAGAAATAATTAAAAAAAACTCACACATGTTTTAGTCAAACTTTTCTTTTTCCTCGTCGATTTGAGACTTGTTTGTCCCTTATTGGCAATGGTGGATAGGCCCAAATCCCCTCATCATGATCATCTCTCATATACAGACCATAATCTCCATTTGGATCAGTCTGAAGTGATTGTAATGTCTCGAAGAAAGGATCATCCTTAATATCATTAGCTTCATGGTCTTGTTCATCAATGTTATTGACATTTATTTTTTCAATCAAAAGAACAATGGACCACTTCTTATCAGCTCGATCGGTTGTATAGAACACTTGTTGAGCTTGAGATGCTAAAATAAAAGGCTCATATTTATACCCCCACCCTATTAAGATCCATCTGCATGAACCCCAAAACATTGTTATTGTTGTCAGCCCATTTACAGTCGAACATAGACACCCAAAACATTGTATAATCCAACTCTAATACGTGTTCAAAGATCCTGAAGTATGACATATTCGCATATATACTTGAGATATGCATAGATTGAGCTATAACAGTCACACCATTATTTTGCATTGTGCTCCAATCATTCTGTTCTGTCATATAGGATGTGTACCCGTTAATTAGATAAGCGATGTAAGAGAATGCATATACGCTTGGACCTTTTTCTAACCATCGCAATCACTCTAAAACTGAATTAGAATTTACAACCGACTCGACAAAAATGCGATCTCTTAGCCATGTTATAAAACATTGTGTTCTCTTGTTATATGATTTTCTTTCTTATTTGGGTTCAAACTCTTAAGTATGTCATTGTCTCTTTCAACATATGACTCAACCTCATCGGCTTTGTAGAACATATGTTTGCTCCCATTCGATTGTTGATATGGTAACAATTTCATTTCCAGTAATCCCTTCCCCAATTGTTTTTTTCGTGTGATAAGACTTTGGAAACCCTATAGAATCGACATTGGATAGGTATTCAGTACAAAATTCAACAGTCTTTGACTATGTACTGTTCAAAAATACAACCCTCTGGTCGTGATTTTTCTTTTTCACATACCCTTTTAATATTTTCATATAACGCTCAATCGGGTATGTCCATCTCATATAAGCTGGTCCACACAATTGTCTCTCTAACTAGGTGAATGGTTAGATGAACCATTATGTCAAAGAACAAAGGTGGGAACTACATCTCAAGCTCACACAAAATCACAACAATTTCTCTTTGCAATACCGACAACTTCCCAAGGTCAAACACTTTGCTGCAATCGTCTTGAAGAAACAGAGTTTAGTTATAGACCCTCGCACTTTTTTGGGCAAAATGGTACATATCACAATTGGTAGCAAATGTTCTATGAGAACAGGACAATCGTGAGACTTTAGACCCTTTAACTTGAGATCTTTCATCAGTACGAGGTTCCTAACACTACGTCAGAATAGGCATTTAATAATGTGAATTTTTTGAATTTGATAGCGCTTTCCAGCGCTATCTATCTTGGCGCTTTTAAAAGGATAAATTGTTGGGGTTTCAAGAGGGATAATTTTCATAAACAACTTACAAAAACCTCTTGAGCGGAAAAACCCCTTAACTAAGGACCACGTATTGCACATGAATCACAAGGATATTGTGTTTCCCTCTTGAAGCGTAGATTTACCATGAACATTATGAGCACGTCAGCAGCATTGGTAAATCACGAACATTGCTACGGTGTGAATGACAACTTGATCTACACAGCTACAGTGCAGCAGATCCAAGGAACGCTGCTGCTATCACCACAAAGGGAGAGGTTCTTCTATCACCAGTATTGCAAGGTAGCAATACCTCTACTAAGTTCACGCGAGCAAACCAACCTCAGAGACGGCGTAGTGCTGGCTATCAGGATTAAAAGAGGCGCGACTCATAGAGAGAAAAGAGGTCGCGCCAGTTAAGGGTGTACAACGGCTATTATGAGTGCTCTGTGTTATGTGTCACTTAAGTGATGTGTACAACTTATTAATAACTGTTACTCACTTAACCTAACCCACTTGGGCTACTGTACGCTACATGCCCATTGTTTAATTATTAATTAAATCACATTTAATTAATTAATTAAACTTATCCTCATTTAATTATTAATTAAATCATATTTAATTAATCAATTAAATCAATCCCATTTAATTATTAATTAAATCATATTTAATTAATCAATTAAACTAATTCTCTGAACATTTGCTCTATGTGCGTGACCCTATAGGCTCTCAATTAATTGGCAATAATATTAATTATTATTAATCATATTAATAATCAAATAATATTATAAACAATGAGCGGCATCTAGCAATACATCATTGCTACCCAATTAATTAGAATATTGATGATACAATTAAAACCATATTGCAACCATATATAATGTGAAATCAAAGTCCTTTCGTCACAATGTCTTAATTGAACACAAGGCATAAATGTGTTATCCTTGTTAAGTCCAATTATTTATTTCTTGATCTCGTAATTGACGTATGATCATGTGGGCCCAATATCTCATATTGTCCCACCTTAGCATGGCCATGCATTTCTACGTCGCATACCATCAAAAGGACTGTAGACATTACACCTGTTATGTAGGAGGGACGAATTCTTTCTACATCATTCACATTCCTCAACATATTTCATTGCAGGCCCAATAACTACCTTTATAGTTGTCCTGTTACAGACAACTTTTAATAGTATCAAAGCCTACAATTACACATGTTAGGAATCGTAGTGACTTCAAGTCGAAGTACTACTTTACTATGGTCATCATGAGAATCGCGCATGACACTTACATAACTATTATGCAGCGTTCTCATAGCGGGTCACTTCAGTATAAATATTCCACTAATATTTGTACCTATGTGAAGACTTGATATCTTATATCTATGACCCGTGAGATGCGGTCATCAGTACACTCACATAATAGTCTTAATGTATTATTATTGTCCTTATTAATAATAACATTTGACTATGGATATTTAAGAATAGTGTTCTATAATTTAATGGCATCTCACAGTCAAGTCATACTTGACGCTCCATTAAATGAACTACCTATTCTAAGGACTTTAATATGCTATAAATATGATCATCAAATATAACATAATAAATAAATGCCTCATATATATATATAATATAAAATAAAGTCATGATACAATATATAAATCCAATAATTATATATTGGCCACTAGGGCTTACACCAACAATCTCCCACTAGTACTGGTGCCAATTAGGCATAAATCTAATACCCATCAACCTAGTATGAGCGTCATGCTTCTGATGAGCAAGAGGCTTGGTAAGTGGGTCAGCCACATTGTCTAGTGTATCAACTCTGCATATCTTTACATCTCTTTTATCGATGATCTCTCGAATGAGATGGAAACGCCTGAGTATTTTTTTGGATCGCTGGTGAGATCCCGGTTCCTTGGCTTGCGCGATTGCTCCATTGTTATTGCAATAGAGGTCAACCGGGTCCGCAATGCTAGGAACAATACCAAGTTCAGAAATGAACTTCTTGATCCAAACAGCCTGCTATGCTGCATTAGATGCAGCAATATACTAGGCCTCTATTGTAGAATCGGCAACTGTCTCCTACTTTGAGCTCTTCCAGCTCACAACGCCTCCATTAAGGCAAAACACGAATCCTGACTTCGATCTGGAATCATCCTTATCAGTTTTGAAGCTAGCGTCAGTGTAACCTTTTACAATGAGCTCTTCCTCACCTCCATAGACCAAGAATGTATCCTTAGTTCTTCTCAAGTACTAGAGGATATTCTTGACTACTGTCTAGTGACTCTCACCGGGATTAGATAAGTACCTGCTCTTCATGCTCAAGGCATACGAGACATCTGGTATAGTACATATCGTAGCATATATGATAGATCCAATTGCCGAAGCATATGGAATCTATTCATGTGTTCCCTCTCATCAGATGTAGTAGGGCACTGTCCCTTGGACAAGTATATGCCATATGACATAGGCAAGAGACTCTTCTTGGAATCATGCATACTGAAGCGCGTAAGCACTTTGTCAATATATGTATCTTGACTAAGGCCTAATAATTTCAGCGATCTAATTCTATTGATCCTGATTCCTAATACATAGGAAGCTTCGCCTAAGTCCTTCATCTAGAAACAATTCCCCAGCCATGTCTTTACATTTTGTAGTATAGGAATGTAATTTCCGATGAGTAGTATGTCATCCACATACAATACGAGAAAAGCAATCATGCTCCTACTAACCTTCTTGTACACACAATGTTCATCTTCATTCTTGATGAATCCAAACTGTCTTACAGCTTCATCAAAACGAAGATTCCAACTTCTGAAAGCTTGCTTGAGTCCATAGATGGATCTCTGCAATTTGCACACCTTTCCAGCATCCTTTGAATTGACAAAACGCTCAGGCTGTGTCATGTACACATCCTCGAGGAGATTCCCGTTAAGGAATGCAGTTTTGACGTCCATCTGCCAGATTTCAGAATCATGGTATGCAGCTATAGCAATTAGGATACGAACAAATTTAATCATTGGAACTGGAGAGAAAGTTTCATCATAGTCTACAACATGATTTTGCTTGAAACCTATCGCAACCAGTCACGCGTTGAAGGTATTAACCTATCCTTCCATGTCAATCTTCTTTTTAAAGACCCACTTGCACCTTATAGGTTTTATCCCTTCGGGTGGCTCCACCAAGGTCCAAACTTGGTTTGTGTACATGGATTCTATTTCAGATCCCATGGCTTCTAGCCACTTCTCAGATTCAGGGCCAGCTATGGCCTCCTGGTAGGTAACAGGTTCATCTTGATCCATGAGCACTACATCACCTTCTTGAGTTAGGAGAAGTCCAAATCTCTCAGATTATGTACATGATCTGTTTGACCTACGTGGTTCTTGTGTTACTTGAACCGGTGCTTGAACCACAACATCTTGTGGATTCGGTTCTTGTTCTGTTGCAGAGTCAGTACTCTGTGGTGCTTGGATTTCTCCAATTCTACTGTTCTCCCACTGTATACTTAGAGATGTATTTTTTCTCAAGGAACACTCCAGTCGTGGCGACAAACACTTTGTCATCAGAGGGGTTATAGAAATAGTATCTTGTCGTTTCTTTGGGATGCCCCACAAAAGTACATTTATCTGATTTGGGTTCAAGTTTATTTGTGATTAAACGTTTGACATAGACATGATAACCCCAAATCTTCATAAAAGGCAAACTAGGCTTTCGCCCTTTCCACATCTCATGTGGTGTTTGTTCTACTGCCTTAGATGGACCATGTTTAATTGAGAAAGCTGCTGCAAGCAATGCGTAACCCCATAAATAGTCCGAAAGATCTGAATGACTCATCTTCGATCGTACCATGTCCTACAAGGTGCGATTCCTCCTTTCAGATACCCCATTCCATTGTGGGATTCCGGGAGGAGTGAGTTGGGATACTATCCCACACTCTTTCAGATAGTCATCAAATTCCTGGCTAAGGTATTCACCACCACGATCTGATTGTATGGTTTTAATACTCTTGCCAGGTTGTTTTTCTACTTCATTTTTGAACTCTTTGAACTTTTCAAAGGTTTCAGATTTGTGTTTCATTAGATATACATATCCATATCTACTGAAGTCATCAATAAATGTGACAAAGTAGGAAAAACCACCTCTAGCAGGTTTGTTCAGTGGCCCACATACATCACTATGTATCGAGCCCAAAAGATCGCTGGCCCTTTCACTATTACTAGTAAATGGGGCCTTAGTCATCTTTTCCAATAAACAAGATTCGCATGTATCAAATGATTCGTAATCAAAAGAATCCAATAATCCATCTGAGATGCATTTCTCATTAATATGGCTTAAACGACAATGCCAATGATATGAAGGATTCAAACCACTGGGTTTGATCCTTTTCGCATTTATGTTATATATGGGCACATCGAGATCAAGAATATAAAGTCCATTACTCAATGGTGCATTAGCAAACAAAATATTATCCAAATAAAGGGAACAACATTTGTCCTTAACAATTAAATGAAAACACTTATTGTCCAAACAAAAAACAGAAATAATGTTTTTGCTAATAACGGGAACATAATAACAATTATCAAGTTCCAAAACAAGCCCAGTAGATAAAGTTAAAACATATGTCCCTACATCTAATACAGAAACTTTTATTCCATTTCTGACGCGTAGGTCCACTTCACCTTTAGTCAATTTACTCCTACTTCTTAGTCCCTGCATATTATTACAAATGTGAGCATCAAATACCCAAGATACTGAAGTAGATAAATTAACATCAATAACAAATACCTGAAGCGGAAGTCTCACTTCCCTTCTTTTTCTCTTCCAGGTATTTCTTGCAATTCCTCTTCCAGTGGCCAGGTTGGCCACAATGGTGGCAATTGCCTTCCTTAGCTACCCCGCCCACGGGCTTCAAGCCAGAAGTGCTAGGCTTAAACCTTTTCTTGCCCTTGCCCTTCTGTTTGCTCGAGGGCTTCTTCTTAGCTTACTTTCCAGAATCAACCATCATTATGGCTTTTCCTTTTCCCTTATTAATGTTCTGCTCAGCAGTTCTCAACATGCCTAGCAGTTTTGACAAAGTTTTGTCAATGTCATTCATGTTGTAATTCATGATAAATTGACTGTAGCTTTCTGGCAATGATTGCAGAACTACATCTGTAGCCAACTCTTAGCTCAGTGGAAAACCCAATCTTTCAAGGCTCTCAATGTACCCAATCAAAAGGAGTACATGAGGTCCAACTGGGCTTCCTTCTGCCATCTTACAATTAAACAAGGCTCTGGAAACTTCAAAGCGCTCATGCCTCGCCTGCTCTTGGTAGAGCATTATGAGACGTCCAATCATATCAAACGCCTCCATGTTTTCATGTTGCTTCTGAAGCTTAGAGTTCATGGTGGCAAGCATGACGAAACTAACATCCAGGGCATCATCCTGATACCTCTGATAAGCATCTCTGTCAGCCCTAAAAGCATCCTTGGGTAGTATAGGAGCAACCTTCTCAAGAACATACCACTTTTTCTCTTGCCTAAGGATAATCCTCAGGTTTCGATACCAATCCAGAAAATTACTTCCAGATAACTTGACCTTCTCAAGGACAGATCGCAGTGTCATATTATTAGTTGTGTTTGGTGCGATGGATATCTACATAAATAAATATGCAAAGTATAAGTATCATGATTTTAAAACATATTTAATTGGTCATTATTAAATACGCTCCCACTATTTTACTCAAATCAATGACCCTCATCAATGATTCGGAAAATCACGTTGAAAGATTTTCTAGTGGGACCAAGATCTATATTTCATCTCGTTCTGAGTCAGCTTGGGTTGATCGCCCAGAACTCAGCTATTTAGATAGGAAACTCCTTTCCAATTACATCCAATGTAATTCTTGGACTAGTTGGGTTAATAACTTCTTATTCTAATACATCATATGGATTAACGCCCACCCCCACACCTCTAAGCCATTTCAATCTTATTGAATAGGCTTAGTTAAGTTCAACCCAATGGTTGGCATTAGGTTATTTCACATTTCGTGCCTCACCAAAATATATTAAGGTGCTCAGCTGAGCATGACCCACACTTAAATGATTCTGGTTTGGACAAGTGCCACGCATCAGGAGGCATTTAATAACTTAATTTATTGAGGGAATTTAATTATTAAATGATCTCACCGGCTTGTTTATCATATAAACATCTCTCATAGCATACATGGCATACTAGCTTACATACATTCAAAACATATTAAGCATATAATGACATACATGCTATCATACAATTTAAATTCCAAATTTAAATCATACCAAGACATATAAAAGGTATTATGATTATGGCCTGCTAATGTGCAATAATAAAACTAATTATTACAATCTTTGACCTTCAAGCAAACTTCCAAAGTTCCTCCCACTAGCGTCATGATTTGGTGTTGCCTCCATGTCATCCCAAGCAATTTACATAATTTAAAATAAAATAAAGTAAATATCGCGACATGCAGGCCATATTTATAAAATAAATACAATAAATCACAACACGCAGGCCGTATTTACCAAATAAAATTAAACACCAAAACTAGGGCCATAACCATATACCACACATTTAATAAACAATTTATAAATATGCAAAAGGGGACAGAATCACATTCAGTCCATCAACACGGCCGTGCCAAACGGCGCACGGCCGTGCTGAAAACTCACTGACGCTGTTCAGCATGTGCACGGCCGTGCTGAAAGGAGCACGGCCATGCTCAAAGTTTGTTGACGTTGTTTGAAAGTGGCACGGTCGTGCCGAACGGCGCACGGTCGTGCTATGCGTTCACGAACGTAGATTCAAATGTGCACGGCCATGCCACATAGAGCACGGCCATGCTCCGTGCCGTAGCAGGATTCCAGGAGCGAATCCTTGTTTATGGTATGAGCACAACCAAGCAAATAAACATGTTCAAATAGATTTATATCACATACAAATCATACAAACATGCTTTTAAACATACAAATCATATTTAAAAGCAATAAACATGTTTTCATACAAAGGCAAACAATCCTAGGATACATGGCAAACTACGACCAACGCTCTGATACCACTGTTGAGGTTTCAAGAGGGACAATTTTTAAAAATAATTTTCAAAAACCTCTTGAGCGAAAAAACCCCTTAACTAAGGACCACGTATTGCACATGAATCATAAGGATATTGTGTTTACCTCTTGAAGCGTAGCTTTACCACGAACACTGTAAGCAAGCCAGCAGCACTGGTAAATCACGAACACTGCTACGGTGTGAATGGCAACTTGATCTACATAGTTACAGTGCAGCAGATCCGAGGAACACTTCTGCTATCACCACAATGGGAGAGGTTCTTCTATCACCAGTATTGCAAGGTAGCAATACCTCTACTCAGTCCACGCGTGCAAACTAATGTCAGAGATAGCGTAGTGCTAGCTATCAGGATTGGAAGAGGGGCCACACACAGAGAGAAAAGAGGGCGTGTCTGTCAAGGGTGTACAACGGCCGTTATGAGTGCTCTGTATTATGTGTCTCTTAAGTGATGTGTGTAACACCCCTATTTTTATTGTTCATCAATTATGATAGAGATATATATCATTTATATTTTATCCGAGATTTAGAAAATGATTTTGGATAGACCAAAGTCATATTCATACTTTATATTATCGTAGGGAGCTATGGTTAAATTTTGGGTTGAAAATTCAGACGGAGCCCGGTCTGTGTTTTCTCTGACAGTAAGATTTTACTGACCAGAAAACCTTATTTTGACTCGTGAACGAAATAGTTAGGTTTTAAATCGAATTTCCAACAACTTTGGTAATTTTGAAATTTGTCACTAAAAAGTAGAATAATATAAGTTATACGGGCGAAATCTTAAATCGGGTAATTAACGAAGTTAAATACGGATTTACCGGGACCCGCTAACGGATAAACTTGAAGTCACATCAGGTCAACTCACCTAGGAAGGCGTACCAGTGACTCACCCAAAGTCATAAAAACGAAAAATATTTGAAACGCGTTCACACTAAGAAAAGACCAAAGTACCCTTAATCTTTTCCTAAATGACCTTTTTGTCCCTAAGGGAAAAGATCGTTTTGCCCCTGAGAATTTATGAAATTACATTTTTGGCCCTATGACTCACTACCCATCATCATTGCCTCTAGAAAAATATCTAGATATTTATGGCATTGGAGACGAAATGACTATATTGCCCTTGACCTTAGTTTTAATTCCATTTTTGTCCCTATGTGAAATTACTCACTTGTCCCTAAAGTAAACAAATCTTACCCTCTATGTCCCTTGAGCATCACACCTAAATGCTCCCTCACCAAGCCATTCACTCATTCTTTCTTCTTCGCTCCATCATCTTCTTCATCACTTTCTCATTTCTCAAGTGAAGCTTAGACCAAAAATTAAGAAGAGAGTGTTGGATTCTTGCACATTTTCATCATCCAAAGGGTATGACTTACTCTCTTTGATCCATGAACTTCCTATTCTTCATTCATTTCTTGTTTTAAAGTCATGATCCACATGTTTGAATTTTCAAAGTTCTGAGTTCAAAAATCTCTAGAAAATTATAGAAAAATCTTATGATCATGAAACCAATTTCTATGAACTCACCATGATGTGCATATTGAGCATCTAGAAGCATGAACCCAAAATATTTTTCCTCCCTATTTTTCTATGACATGGCCAAACCCTAGGGATAGTGCAAGAATGAACTTTTGCTTCCATTTTTTGCTATATGGCAATTGTTCTAGCCTATTTGATATCTATTGACATTGAATCTAAGAACAAAACAGCAACAAAAGTTCCTTGCCAATTTTCTTAGTAGTGGCCGAAACCTAGACCATGTAAAGTAAGGAGATTTATGTTGTTAATGTTGAAGTTTTGAATTGATTGTGTGAAGGTGATTGTTGTAGAGTGTTTTCGGGTGATTAATCGGCGAACTAGTAGATCAAATCGGACGAAGTTCATTAAAAAATTACCTTTGAGAGGTAAGGGGAGATTAACTCCAATGAGTTTGATAGCCTCATAAGATTGTTTGTTGGATGATGGAGTGATGTTGATGATTCTCTTGTGAATGTATTATGTGGTGTATATGTTTGATTTATTTGGTGACTATGTGATTAGATATTTAAACTTGAATTATGGCGTTGTTGCCTTGAATGAGATATATGTATGATGTTGATTTTAAGATTTGATGACTATATGTATATCTTGCATTGTGATTTCCTTGATTTGACTTGTTGAGAGCATTGCATCGACTATAGCTTGATAATGAAGATTAAGCTGCTTAAAAGTCTTAATCAAAGATTTAAAGATGTTTTGGTTTGAGTAATGAAAAGCTTTTAAGTTAAATGGTATAATGACCAATTTTACTAAAAAGCCACTTAAGTTAAGGACTCGAAAGGAATCTCGAATAAGACTTAAGAAGTTGAGAGTTCGTGAGGGAAATAGTGAAAAGTTGCTTTATCATTATTTTATAAACATGTTTTACAAAAAGAAAGCCTTGAAAAATATTTAGTTTTTTCAAAGAAAGAATCTTCTCAAAGTGTTTGACCTTTCAAAGAGAAAAAGTCTCTTCTATAAAATTTTGCTCAAATGAAAATCTTTAGTAAAATGTTTCAAATGATGGAACCTTTAGAAAAGGCTTTTCAAGTCAAAATCCTTTTGAAAATGAATTTTGAGGATTTAAGCTTGTAGAAATAGCTTTGCAAAGAAAAGATTTTGTGGAGATAGATTTTAGAGCGAAAATGAGTTTTGGTTGATACCAAAGAGATTTTGAGTTTTGTTTTCAAGTTTTGATCAACGAAAATGAAACTTTGATGAAACTGGTGATTACCCTTTCACATTGTGAAGCACGTGAACCTACTGACCGAGACGTCGGGCCAGAGTTCTGTGAATTGAGCAATCGGACTACATGTCCTGTGTTTTGAAATGAACAAAGTTTGTGTCGTATATGCGAGTCTAGTGTCCGCGACGTCGGCCTAGTACTTCGTGGATTAAGCACTCGGACTACATGCCCTGTGTTTTGAAATGAACGGAGTTAGTGTCCTATATGCGAGTTAGTGTCCGTGACGTCAGCCTAGTACTTCGTGGATTGAGAACTTGGACTACGTGTCCTGTATTTTGACTGAACGGGCTAAATGTCCTTTAAAAAGAGTCGTAGGCTATGTGCCTTGACAAGAATGAACGAACGAAAAAGAAAACAGAAAACCATGAGTTACAGACATGAGTTGGCCGACGCGCCATTAGAAACGAGCTACAATCCAAGTGGTTGAGAATATGAGCCAGTTAAGACCACTAGGTCTATAGGTGCATCTTGTGTTCGAGACTCCATAAGAGGCCGGAGGCATCGTGATACCGTGCTGTGGTAATCGGCTACCAAACACGAATGAACTCGATCAGAGACTGGACTATTCATGATATGGTTGTGACGTGATACCCTTGAACAATTGGAGTTCAAACCTAAATTGAGAGGCCGATTCATGAGGACAATTGTGTTCTGGGAGTATTCACGGCCTGTCGCTCTTTGAAGGGAAGTTAGGAATCTCGGAGATCATGAACTAGAAATTTGATGGAAGTCTCATGCATTCTTTTAACTTGTCTTGATGAATGGTTGTGATCCCACAGAGTGAGATTATTTTGTTGTGATATTATGTTGAATGTTGATATTCTATAGTATGACTGTGTTGTGTATCGATGTATTAATTGTATTTGGTTTTACTTGTGTGGCTATTACGATAAACTTGTGAACGAGTATCTCATCCTTGCCTGTGCATGTTGGACACCCTATTGTGTTTTTGGATACATGTATAGATACTTACCAACGGTCCTCTGGGTCACTTCGAGACCTTGTAGCTTGAGTTTCTTGATGTCGACGACGAAGATGTGTGGGCTGTTGAAGACAAGACCCAGTCTCAATTGTACGATGTATGTTAGGTAGCATGCTCTATTTCTTAGAGTTCTTTTTATCAGACCAGCTCTTAGGAATTTTGATGTTTAAGTTAGGTCTTTCGACTGTGACTGATTATGTTGTGTATTAAGAGATTGAAAAGATGTACGCCTTATGGTGAAGTTGAATTACTTTTATAGGTGATGAGTTTGAATTTGTTTTCATTCTGGTTGTTAAAGTTTTCCTTGGTATCGGATTTCCGCAACTACTCTATTGAGTTATTTTCGAAAAAGTTTTTAATTAGACGAAAAAGAATATTTGGGATACGAAATCTGACACCGAGAGGGGGTTTTACAATAGTGGTATCAGAGCTGGTCGATGTCTTTTGGGATCTAGGTTATGGATTCATGATGTTTTTTATGTGTTTGCTCTTTGTTTTGTTTTGATAGAGGTCAGTAGGAGTAAGAACACTCTGTTATGACTAGTTCCTTGTGGAAATACACCAATTGGATTGGTTGGATCCGATGATTAAGATGTGTTAAGACTCTTATAGAAGAGATATCCGAGTTATTAAGAGGTGACATCTAAGGTAAGCTTTGAGGCAATCTCTTAGTCGGTTCTAGATAATAAGTTTAAATATGACCCTTACTTATGAGTCAAGGATGTTAAGCTCTTAGCTATCAAGTAAGTGAGGACTCCCTGGTTTGTGCAGGAAGTTCGATTGTTGGGAAAATTGCCGAAGAAACGAATGTGCCTTAGGTAGGTAAAAGAATACCAAAAGTTTATTAAGTACATAAATAGGTAGCTAGTAAGCAACCAAAGGAATGGCAAGATAAAGACATATACTCTAATAGAGTTGAGAGACTGGAATGGGATTCCGATAGAGCAATGGAAGTGTGGTATCGCGTGAAGTTTCTTCTGATAGTATTTTACGAAATGATTGGAGCCTCCGCTATTTGTGGATTTGATGGATAAGACATTTGTCTCTATTAGGACAGATTTATGGGTAAGACTTGTGATCCATGCCGCTGATGGTGAAGAGTACGTATATTACCTAGGTATAACTTTTTCGAAGGTTACGAATGATCAGAGACTGAGTGAATAAGAATGGAAGTAAGTCTTTAGTGAAGGATTAGTAGTAGAGAAAGATGGACTAGCATGTAAGTAAAAGAGGGAATGACTTTCCCGATGGTTGAAGGATGAGTAAAAGACTGATAAGTTTCTAAAGTTAATTTTAATTCTACAAAAGAGTATGACCTTGTTGAATTGTTTCCTTGTCGAAACAATGTGTGTTGACACACAAGTATTTATGTTTTGATGGGTTTTAATCGGGTTGGGGCCTTGTAAGAACTCATGTTTAGTAAATGGTACTTGTATTCATGTTGACACGTCGTTTATCCTTTTGGGATTGTGTCAGACATTTAAATAAGGTGCCTGTCGTGGAAGATTTTTCAGGAGAATTTTCTGAGAATGTTCCAAGTTTGTGTTAACGAAGGATATTGAGTTTTTGATTGATCTAGTTTCTAGATTCAGTCAGATCTCCATCGCTTTGTGTAGAATATCTCCTACAAAGCTAGCCGGGTTAGACTACATGAAATGGAATTTTCGTCTGTTTCTTGATAAATTCGTCATCATTGGCGATGTTCTTGTTTACTCTAAGGGTCACGAGGAGCATGAGGAAACTCCGCGTCTAGTGTTACGGATCCTACACGAGAAAAGTTATCGTGAAGGTACTTAAGTGCGAGTTTTGACTCGATGGAAGTGAAATTCTTAGGGCATGCGATCCCAAACGAGTATTTGTACTCACCCTCCTACATAACCCTCAGTGTATTAGAAATTTGAGTGGATTGGTTTAATAGTATCCTTTGGTCTTGACATTTTCATAGTATTTCATTGAAAGGTTTGTTATGACTGTTTCTTGAGTTGTAACACAAACAACTTCTTAATATTGAAAGTTTCATGATGAAACTAGCCTAATCACTTTTACTTTTGGTAAATGTGATCCAGTCTGATTTTTGGCCAGACTATTCTACTTTTGAAATTGCCGTTTTGTAAGTTCACTTTATTGGAAATGAATCCTATTGGGGGTTCAGAACTGTTCATCTTTTGATTCCCTAATCCGCTGGATGATTGTTGTGAAAGAAGGGACTTTATTAGAGTCATGGTCGTAAACATGTATTAGCTATGCATTTTTACACTCACGAACCTACTGAAGAATCTTTTTACATGCTGGATATTCCTGTATTCCTTTCAGAGTGGTAAAATTCTTTTATATACTTACTTATGAGAGTAAGACTAAGAAAATTTCCTTTGTTGAAAATTTCTTTCCTTAATCTTCAAGGACCGAGTGGAGACTGAGTTCAACTGATCACCTTCAACTCGAGTGCACAAGCAAGAAGAACGGTTTGATCTTTGGAAGGTTGGTTGGGAGTAAGTGTAGTAGCTAACTGCGGTCATTCTTTTAGCAAGATAGACAAGAAGTGATGGGAGTTTTGTTGAGGTATAGTTATGACTGAGAAGATGTGAACCTTTAAGACCAATCTCAGTAAGTGAGACAATTATCATAAGTCAAGTATTGGTTGAGGCAGAATAGTAGTTAGAAGATCTAGGTTAATGATCAATGTCTGTAGTTAAGATTGATTGTGTGAGTTTGGAGATTTGTAGGAAAGTGTCCTTGGTAGTTTTACCTAACCTGAAGATTTACAGAAAAGAAGAATCCTTGAGAAAAATTAAGTTGTTAGAAAAGTTTAAGATTTATGATATTGGAAAATTTTATCCGATGCGAATTCTTCTTTATTTATAGTTGCATTAAGGGGGTGCAATCATGTTGTTGAGATGCATGATTTTGATATTAATTGGAGAGGTGGACTACGTTCAAAAGGAACTAAGACTAGGATTGGATACCTTGAATCAGAACTGATGGATGTGTTGTAAAAGGAATGTGTATCATAGTTTAAATCTTGGTGGTAACAGTAAGAGTTAAAGATGTCGGAGGAAGATTTCCTAAATAGATTATTATTGAAAGAAAAGAGGTTAAGTTTTAATTATATCTCTGACATGTGAAAAATTAAGATAAGGTATTAAGGAGAAGGAGTATGGATTGAGGATAAGCGATTTGATTTTAACGATAAATCGAACGGAGAATAAGTGTGAAGTTTGTTATTAGGTTACAAAGGTTACCTAAGGGAGAATTACGTATAGGGGGTACAATGTGGAACCTGGGGATGAAGAGATCCTGTATAGTTTGATTCACGAATTTTCGAGGATGAAATTTTTTTAAGAGGGGTAGTAATGTAGAATCCCGATTTTTACTGTTCATCAATTACGGTAAAGATATATATATATATATATATATATATATATATATATATATATATATATATATATATATATATATATATATTTTATATTTTATCCGAGATTTAGAAAATGACTTTGGATAAACCAAAGTCATATTCACACTCTAAATTATCGTAGGGAGCTACGGTTAAATTTTGGGTTGAAAATTCAGACGAAGCTCGGTCTGCGTTTTCACTGACAGTAAGATTTTACTGATCAGAAAACCTAAGTTTGACTCGTGAATGAAACTGTTAGGTTATAAATCGAATTTCCAACAACTTTGGTAATTTTGAAATTCGTCACTAAAAAGTGGAATAATATAAGTTAGACGGACGAAATCTGAAATCGGGTAATTAACGGAGTTAAATACGGATTTACCGGGACACGCTAACGGATAAACTTGAAGTCACATCAGGTCAACTCACCTAGGAAGGCATGCCAGTGACTCACCCAAAGTCATGATAAAAACGAAAATATCTGAAACGTGTTCACACTAGGAAAAGACTAAAATACCCTTGATCTTTTCCTAGATGACCTTTTTGTCCCTAGATGAAAAGATTGTTTTGCCCCTATGAATTTATGAAATTACATTTTTGGCCCTGTGACTCACCACCTGTCATCATTGCCTCTAGAAAAATATCTACATATTTATGGCATTGGAGATGAAATGACTATATTGCCCTTGACCTTAGTTTTAATTCCATTTTTGTCCCTACGTGAAATTACTTATTTGTCCCTAAATTAAACAAATCTTACCCTCCATGTCCTTTGAGCATCATGCCTAAATTCTCCCTCACCAAGCCATTCACTCATTTTCTTCTTCTTCCCTCCATCATCTTCTTTATCACTTTCTCATTTCTCAAGTGAAGCTTAGACCAACAAGTTTGAAGAAAGTGTTGGATTCTTGCACATTTTCATCATCCAAAGGGCATGACTTACTCTCGTTGATCCATGAACTTCCTATTCTTCATTCATTTCTTGTTTTAAAGTCATGATCAACACGTTTGAAATTTCAAAGTTCTAAGTTCAAAAATCTCTAGAAAATTGTAGAAAAATCCTATGATCATGAAACCAATTTCTATGAACTTAACATGATATGTGTATTGAGCATCTAGAAGCATGAACCCAAAAGAAATTGCCTCCCTATTTTTCTATGACATGGCCGAACCCTAGGGATAGTGCAAGGATGAACTTTTGCTTCAATTTTTGCTATATGGCAGTTGTTCTAGCCTATTTGATATCTATTGACATTGAATTTAAGAGCAAAACATCGACAAAAGTCCCTAGCCAATTTTCTTAGTAGTGGCCGAAACCTAGACCATGTAAAGTAAGGAGATTTATGTTGTTAATGTTGAAGTTTTGAATTGATTGTGTGAAGCTGATTGTTGTTGAGTGTTTTCGGGTGATTATTTGGCGAACTAGTGGATCAAATCGGACGAAGTTCATTCAGAAATTATCTTCGAGAGGTATGGGGAGATTAACTCCAATGAGTTTGATAGCCTTATAAAGATTGTTTGTTGGATGATTGCTATTGTATTATTTGGAGTGATGCTGTTGATTCTCTTGTGAATGTATTATGTGGTGTATATGTTTGATTTATTTGGTGAATATGTGATTGGATATTTAAACATGAATTGTGGCGTTGCTGCCTTGAATGAGATATATGTATGATTTTGATTTTAAGATTTGATGACTATATGTATATCTTGCATTGTGATTTCCTTGATTGGATTGGTTGAGAGCATAGCATCGGCTATAGCTTGATAACGAAGATTAAGCTGCTTAAAAGTCTTAATCAAAGATTTAAAGATATTTTGGTTTGAGAGATGAAAAGCTTTTAAGTTAAATGTTATAATGACCAATTTTACTAAAAAGCCACTAAGTTAAGGACTCAAAAGGAATCTCGAATAAGACTTAAGAAGTTGAGAGTTAGTGAGGGAAATAATGAAAAGTCGCTTTATCATTATTTTCTAAACATGTTTTACAAAAAGAAATCCTTGAAAAATATTTGTTTTTGCAAAGAAAGAATCTTCTCTAAGTGTTTGACCTTTTAAAGAGAAAAAGTCTCTTCTATAAAAGTTTGCTCAAATGAAAATCTTTAGTAAAATGTTTCAAATGATGGAACCTTTTGAAAAGGCTTTTCAAGTCAAAATCCTTTTGAAAATGAATTTTGAGGATTTAAGCTCTTAGAAATAGCTTTGCAAAGAAAATATTTTGTGGAAATAAGTTTTAGAGCGAAAATGTGTTTTGGTTCATACCAAAGAGATTTTGAGTTTTGTTTTCAAGTTTTGATCAACGAAAACGACACTTTGATGAAACTGGTGATTACCCCTTCACATTGTGAAGCACATGTGAGATGACCGCATACGTATGAAGGCATCCCATTGGATGCAGAACGTTCTCAACGGTCTGATACCACCAAAATGAGACGACCCTCCTTTCTCAGAAGGATAATCCCATTAGTCCCAAACTCCTATTATCATTAACTATGCCTAATCGTATATAAAGCGATAGCGTGGTATTCAAACAGCGTTGCGGAAGCAAAAAAGCAAAAAAGGCAAGCATAGAAAACTATTAGAGTAAAAGCGCAATAGCATACAAAAGGTAGATATATATACATAACATGCGTAACTGTAGCCCAAACAGCAGAGCACTGTACATACATATCCATGGTGTGTAAACAAAACTGAAAATACATCAAACATCAAAAGAAAAGCTCTCGGAGCTCACCAGCACTACCCGTCCCCTCTCAAAAGGTACATAAAAAGCTCTCAGCTCACTACCTAGGACGCATTGGCAGGCTGTCACCATCAGTGGTGAGGATTCCTTGAGCTACCCTGACCCTCACCATGAGTACGCCTATACCGTACCAAAGGCTCATGCTCTGACGAAAAGCTGGACACCATGATCCTTCGCCTACGGTAGGTACTCAGATACCGCTCTGTGCTCCGCCATTGACCTCGGTAGACGTAGCCTCTCCTGCTAGTCACAACTGAAGACTGGGGTGCCACCCACATGTAGTCTCGCTCCCTTTGCCTCAGAGGTCACCATATCCTATGGAAAGGAAGGAAATGGTACACGCGGAAGGGGCCAATGATGTCCACATACGACGGTGTGCTGCTCTGAAATATCAGACTGATGGTTCTTGTGTAAACCACCAAAAAGGTAGAGGGGTCCATCCGCTATCCCCTCTCATCATGGTAGATGATCTCAATGTCGCCCAGCACCAGCATCCGCGATGCTCCCTGATAAACGGGTGAAGCCTCAGGTCCATCCTGTGCCTCAGCTGGCTCGTCGTCTTCAAGCGAACCCAAAATAGAAAAGCGGAAACAACAATAGGGAGATAAGAAATATAGTGCAACGTAAAGTCGGAAAACAACAGTAATGCATTAAACACATATAACATGTAGCATATATCGCAAATATAACAGTTACTACATTCCAACAAACGTCTCTCAAGACAACACATGCAACGAGCATCCATCTCCATGAGTCCCACACTCAGATCAATCCTCTAGACCGGGATACTAATCCCATGCAGCATGTCGGCCGAAAACTGACAAAGCAAGTTCCCACTAGAACGGTTCCACACACGAACAAGTCCACACCGGAACAAGTTCTGTGTCGGAACGGAGTTAGTTTGTCCAATAAACCGAACCGCTCGTCGTGACCAATAAGATTGCATCCCCTTTCCACACCTGAACCGGGGTATCTCGATTGCCTCAGAATGTTAGCCTGGAACAATGGAAAGCTCTGGGATTAGTCGGGCAAACCGGACTGTATTGGGCATCACGACAGGATAGGAGCTACCTCATCTGTCACTATAAACTATTCCCGAGACCGGCTACATCCCCAAGGTCACTCACTTGACCGCCCCATCTACTTTCCGTACTCGCACTCTGGTACAACTAACCTCATATGACGCTGGCAGCCCATACTACCTGTCACACGGCCTCGCCACTTAGTAGCTGATGATGATATGCAACAAACATCCTCAATAGGCTTGATACCGGATCTCACGCCTAAGCTCTCAAACAGAAACAACATGATGCCACTGCATCCACACGGCCACAGCCTCTACGCCATGCGTCCATGAGCCACAGCTCAAACAATCACGGCCACAGCCTCGAAAAGTCAGCATAACAGCAACGACACCAACCACGGTATCATCCCGACAACAACACGGCACATAGCCAAACTTAACTCTACGACATTCCGCCACAACGCTCAATACCATAACATACAGCATAATAACAGCAGCAATAATATCAACAATAGCACATAGCAGCATATCACATACCAAGCAGCATATAGGCACTTAGACAGATAGTAACAACGACAATCAGCAACATACAGTCATATGAAGCCAAACATCCTCAATCAACAGTTCGCTAACCTAGGGTTTCCAATCTTAACGGCAATAGCCCAAAGTAAGCTAAACATAGGGTTTAGGTACTTTAGCAGGGCTCAACCACTAGTAGAGTTAAGGCTTCCCCACACATAGCAGAAAAACATCCTACACTACTCTTGCCTTCCTGATGGCAGCATTACTCTCTCTCCCCACCTGAATAATCATAGCACGAACTCCAAGACGACACCGACACGTCTTCCCACGCACCTACAAAGAATAGCCACGAAGAGCTCCCTAGCCTCTTGGTAGCCGCGGCCTCAAGCTTCAATTTACGGAAAATCACAAGCGCGAACTTAGCCTTAATCATGAGCACAACACATATACTATAGTGTTAGCCCTAGAGCAAGCTCAAAAGATCAAAGAAAAAGGTAAAGACTCGAAGAACGCCAAGAACACGAAGAACGTGTGTTAGGGATTCGAGTTTACCTTGGGCGAATCGAGAAACCAATCCATCAAAGTTGTAGATAACTTCGCCGCGATCACAATCGTGCAGTCGGAATAGCGTTCCGGTACTTCGATCTCCTTGAAACAAGCTTTCTCTCTCTAAAAAGCTCTGACCTCTCTCTAGAACTCTCTGCACTTCGAGCTCAACAATGGAGAAATGGCCCAAGTGAAAGAGAAGGGAAAGACTTCACTTGGGGCATCCTACTAAGAACGCTTTAGCATGCAGGATTGCCACGCTTGAGCGTGAGTCCTCTCCACGCTTGAGCGTGGAATCTTGTCCGCTCCGCCTTCACCCTGGCCTGACACGTGTAGCACACGCTTCAAAAAGCACACTAGCTGGCAAACGCACTCAGCACGCTTAAGTATGCAACGTTACCAACGCTTGAGCGTTGGCACGCTGAGATGTGCTATCTTCCCACGCTTGAGCGTGCCACTCAGCTGGGAAGAGCCCGCCAAACTTCTGGCTCCCACAGTTACTTGTTTAATGCCTTAGGCACCTCCAACCTTGTTCAAGCCTATTCCTAAGCTTCAGACAAGGCCTTAAACTAGCACATAACAATTCACACAATCATACGAACACCCGATCAAGGTTATCCACCTTAATTAAGGTTTTAGAAAACAGGGATGTTACATTACCACCCCGCTTACAGAAAATTTCGTCCCCAAAATTTCCCTCGCATACCTGTGAACAGATAGGGTGACTTTGGTGCATCTTAGCTTCACGTTCCCACGTTGAATCACCAGTCACTGGGTTCCATTCCACTCTGACTAACGGAATGTGCTTGCCACGCAGTTCCTTGATCCTTCTATCCAAGATCCGAACAGGTGAAGCTTCGTACTCAAGGTTCTCTTTCAGCTGTATTGATTCGGGCTCTAACACGTGTGATGGATGACGGTGATACTTTCTAAGTTGAGAGACGTGAAAGACGTCATGGAGATTTGACAGATTTGGTGGCAAAGCTATTTGATAGGCTACAGGGCCGATTCGTCGAAGAATCTGAAACGGTCCTATAAATTTAGGTGTCAGCTTTCTGGATTTGATTGCCCTGCCCACTCTAGCTCTTGGGGTGACTTTCATGAAGACAAGGTTGCCTTCTTTGAATTCCAAAGGTCTCCTCCTCTTGTTGGTGTAACTTTTCTGCCTGTCCCTTACAGCCTTCATCTTTTCCCGTATCTTACGGACTTGTTCTGTTGTTTGTTGTACCAACTCCGGACCTAACATCAGACTTTCTCCAGTCTCAAACCAACACAACGGAGTCCTGAACTTACGTCCATACAGTGCTTCGTACGGCGCCATTCCAATACTTGAATGGAAACTGTTGTTATAAGTAAACTCGATCAATGGAAGGAACTCGTCCCAACTTCCCATGTTCTCCAACACGTATGCCCTTACGAGATCCTCCAATGACTGAATTGTTCGTTCAGACTGACCATCCGTTTGAGGATGATAAGCCGAACTCATACTTAGTTCCCATTGCACCGTGTAAGCTCCTCGAAAACCTTGAGGTAAACCTTGGATCACGATCCGAAATGATACTTGAAGGTACCTCATGCAGCCTCACAACCACCTTGATGTAGATCTAAGTCAATCGCTCTAGAGAATAATTTTGGTTGATCGGTAAGAAGTTAGCACACTTCGTCAATCGATCAATGATTACCCAGACTGGATTACACCTTTTTTGAGCTCTCGGCAACCCAGAAACAAAGTCTATAGCAATGCTCCCACTTCTATTCTGGGACGTCCAGCAATTGCAACAACATTGCTGGCTTCTGGTGTTCAATCTTCGCTTTTTGACCCACCAAGCAGGTTAGGACATAAGCCGCCACATCTTTCTTCATCCCCGACCACCAGAACAGCTTCTTCAGATCCTGATACATCTTGGTAGCCCCCGGATGGAAACTCATCTTGCTCTTGTATGCTTCCTCCAAGATCATATTCTTAACTTATCTATCCTCATGCACACAAACTCGATCACCATACCTAAGCAGACCATCAATACCTCTTCTGAATTCTGAAGTCTTACCTTCCTCTATCAACTGATTCACGCCTTTGAGGTACTTATCCTCCACTTGCTTCTTCCATAAAAGATTCAGGAAATCGCTAGTTACTCAGATCATCCCCAGATTCAGCTTATCCTCGACGATTTTCGCTTGCAGATTCAGATCTCTAAACGCCTCTAAAAACTCTAGCTCCTTTACGATCATCGCAAATACGTGTAGGGGCTTCCTAATGAGCACATCCGCTACAACATTCGCCTTACCTGGATGGTATTGCAGGTCGAATTCATAGTCCTTTATGAATTCCATCCATCTTCGCTGCCTTATGTTCAACTCTCTCTGGTCGAACAGATTCTTCAGGCTCTTATGGTCGCTAAACACACCGAATTTAGCACCATAGAGATAGTGTCTCCACATCTTCAATGCAAACACTATCGCAGCCAATTCCAAATCATGCGTTGGGTAGTTTCGCTCATGTACTCTCAACTGCCTGGAGGCATACACCACCACTTTTCTCTCTTGCATGAGCACACTGTTGGTGTAAGCCCTAGTGGCCAATATATATATATATATATATATATTGTATCATGACTTTATTCTATATATTATATATGAGGCATTTATTTATTATGTTGTATTTGATGATCATATTTATAGCATAATAAAGTCCTTAGAATTGGTAGTTCATTTAATGGAACGTCAAGTATGACTTGATCGTGAGATGCCATTGAATTATAGAACACTATTCTTAAATATCCATAGTCAAGTATTATTATTAATAAGGACAATAATAATACATTGAGACTGTTATGTGAGTGTACTGATGACCTCATTTCACGGGTCATAGATATAAGATATCAAGTCTACACATAGATATAAATATTAGTGGAATATTTATACTGGAGTGACCCGCAATGAGAACGCTACATAATAATTACGTAAATGTCATAAGCGATTCTTATGGTGACCATAGTGAAGTAGTCCTTCGACTTGAAGTCACTACGATTCCTAACATATGTAGTTGTAGGCTTTAATACTATTAAACGTTGTCTGTAACAGGACAACTATAAAGATAGTTATTGGGCCTGCAATGAAACATGTTGAGGAATATGAGTGATGTAGATAGAATTCGTCCCTCCTACATAACAAGAGTAATGTCTATAGGCCTCTTGATGGTATGCGACGTAGAAATGCATGGCCATGCTAAGGTGGGACAATATGAGATATTGGGCCCACATGATCGTACGTCAATTACTAGATCAAGAAATAAATAATTGGACTTAACAAGGATGACACATTTATGCCTTGCGTTCAATTAAGACATTGTGACGAAAGGACGTTGACTTCACATTATATATGGTTACAATATGGTTTTAATTGCATCACCAATATTCTAATTAATTGGGTAGCAGTGATGTATTGCTAGATGCCGCTAATTGTTTATAATATTAATTGATTATTAATAATTAATATTATTGCCAATTAATTGAGAACCTATAGGGTTACACGCATAGAGCAAATGTTCAGAGAATTAGTATAATTGATTAGTTAAATATGATTTGATTAATAATTAAATAGGATTGATTTAATTGATTAATTAAATATGATTTAATTAAATAATTAAATGAGGACAAGTTTAATTGATTAATTAAATATGATTTAATTAATAATTAGACATTGTGCCTGTAGCGTACCGTAGACCTAGTGGGTTAGGTTAAGTGAGTGACAACTATTAGTAAGCTGTGCACATCACTTAAGCTAGAGACAACACAGAGCACTTATAACGGCCGTTGTACTCTATTGACAGGAGCACCTCATTTCTCTCTGTGTGTTGCGCCTCTTCTTATCCTGATAACTAGCACTACGCTATCTCTGACGTTGGTTTGCTCGCGTGGACTGAGTAGAGATATTGCTACTTTGCAATACTGGTGATTGAGAAGAACCTCTCCCTTTGTGGTGATAGCAACAGTGTTCCTCAGATCTGCTGCTCTGTAGCTGTGTAGATCAAGTTGCCTTTCACACTGTAGCAGTGTTCGTGATTTACCAGTGCTTACAGTGTTCGTGGTAAAGCTATACTTCAAGAGGTAAACACAATATCTTTGTGATTCATGTGCGATACGTGGTCTTTTAGTAAAGGGGTTTTTCCGCTTAAGAGGTTTTTATAAATTGTTTTTAAAAATTATCCCTCTTGAAATCCCAGCAGTGGTATCAGAGCGTCTGGTCGTAGCTTGCCATGTATCCTGGGATTGTTTGCCATTGTATGATAACATGTTTATTGCTTTTAAATATGATTGTGTGTTTAAAAGCATGTTTGTAAGATTTTTATGTGATATAAATCTCTTTGAACATGATCTGTGTGGTTGGTTCTGCTCCTGACATAAACAAGGATTCGCTTCTGGAAACCTGCTGCGCAGTTTGGCACGGTCGTGCTCCCTGTAGCACGGCCGTGCAAGTTTGAGTTAGCGTTAGTGAACGCGTAGCACGGCCATGCGCCATTTGGCACGACCGTGCCACTTTTGAACATCGTCAGTGAGTTTTCAGCACGGCCATGCGCCGTTTGGCACGGTCGAGCACATGTTGGACAACGTCAGCGAGTTTTTAGTACGGCCGTGCGCCGTTTGGCACGGCCGTGCTGATGGACAGAATGTGATTTTCTCCCTTTTGCATATTTATAAATTGTTTATTGAATGTGCGGTGTATGGTTATGGCCCTCGTTTTGGTGTTTAATTTTATTTGGTAAATACGGCCTGCATGTCATGATTTATTGTATTTATTTTATAAATACGGCCTGCGTGTTGTGACATTTACTTTATTTATTTTATTTTAAATTTTGTAAATTGTTCGAGTTGACATGGAGGCAACACCAGATCATGACGCCAGTGGGAGAAACTTTGGAAGTTTGCTCGAGGGTCAAAGATTGTAATAATTAGTTTTAATTATTACACATTAGGAGGTCATAATCATAATACCTTTTATATGTCTTGTATGTTTATGTATGTGATGCATGAAATGTATGCGATGTATGATTTAAATTTGGAATTTAAATTGTTTGTTAGCATGTATGTCATTGTATGCTTAATATGTTTTGAATGTATGTAAGCTAGTATGCCATGTATGCTATGAGAGATGTTTATATGATAAACAAGCCGGTGAGATCACTTAATTATTAAATTCCCTCATTAAATTAAGTTATTAAATGCCTCCTGATGCGTGGCACTCGTCAAGGCCAGAATCATTTAAGTGTGGGTCATGCTACAGCTGAGCACCTTAATATATTCCGGTGAGACGCGAAAGGTGAAATAACCTACTGCCAACCATTAGGTTGAACTTAACTAAGTGTATTCAATAGGATTGAAACGGCTTAGAGGCATGGGGTTGGGCATTAATCCATATGATGGATTAGAACAAGGAGTTATTCACCCAACTGGTCCAAGAGTGACATTGGATGTAATTGGAAAGGAGTTTCCTACCTAAATAGCTGAGTTCAGGGTGATCAGCCACAACTGACTCAAAACGAGGTGAAATATGGATCTTAGTCCCACTAGAAAATCTTTCAACGGGATTTTCCGAGTCAATGATGAGGGTCATTGATTTGACTAAAATAGTGGGAGCGTATTTAATAAAGACCTATTAAATATGTTTTTAAAATCAAGATACTTATATTTTGCATATTTATGTAGATATCCATGGCACCAAACATAACAAATAATATGTTACTGCGATCTATCCTTGAGAAGGACAAGTTATCTGGAAGTAATTTTCTGGATTGGTACCGAAACCTGAGGATTGTCCTTAGGCAAGAGAAAAAGCTGTATGTTCTTGAGGAAGCTGCTCCTGAACTACCCGAGGAGGCTTCTAGGGCTGACAGAGATGCTTATAAGAAGTATAAGGATGATGCCATGGATGTTAGCTGCCTCATGCTTGCCACCATGAGCTTTGAGCTTCAGAAGCAACATGAGAACATGCAGGCGAGGCATGAGCGCTTTGAAGTTTCCCGAGCCTTGTTTAATTGTAAGCTGGCAGAAGGAAGTCCAGTTGGACCTCATGTACTCCTTTTGATTGGATATATTGAGAGCCTTGAAAGATTGGGTTTTCCACTGAGCCAAGAGTTGGCTACAGATGTGGTTCTGCAATCGTTGCCAGAAAGCTACAGTCAATTTATCATGAATTACAACATGAATGACATTGACAAAACTCTGCCAGAATTGCTAGGCATGTTGATAACTGCTGAGCAGAACATTAATAAGGGAAAAGGTAAAGCCATAATGATGGTTAATTTTGGAAATCAGGCTAAAAAGAAGCCCTGGAGCAAGATAAAGGGTAAAGGCAAGAAAAAGTTTAAGCTTAGCACTTCTAGCTTGAAGCCCATGGGCGGGGTAGCTAAGGAAGACAATTGCCACTATTGTGGCCAACCTGGGCATTGGAAGAGGAACTGCAAGAAATACCTGGAAGAGAAAAAGAAGGGAAGTGAGACTTTCGCTTCAGGTATTTATGTTATTGATGTTAATTTATCTACTTTAGCATCTTGGGTATTTGATACTGGATGTGGTGCTCACATTTGTAATAATGTGCAGGGACTAAGAAGTAGGAAGAAATTGACTAAAGGTGAAGTGGACCTATGTGTCGGAAATGGAGCAAAAGTTGCTGCATTAGACGTAGGGACTTATGTTTTAACTTTACCTACTGGGCTTGTTTTGGAACTTGATACTTGTTATTATGTTCCCGTTATTAGCAAAAAATTATTTCTGTTTCCTTTTTGGACAAGAAGGGTTTTCATTTAATTGTAAAGGACAAATGTTGTTCTCTTTATTTGGATAATGTTTTGTTTGCTAATGCACCATTGAGTAATGGACTTTATATTCTTGATCTTGATGTGCCCATATATAACATAAATGCGAAAAGGATCAAACCCAATGGTTTGAATCCATCATATCTTTGGCATTGTCGTTTATGCCATATTAATGAGAAACGCATCTCCAAACTCCATAAAGATAGATTATTGGATTCTTTTGATTATGAATCATTTGATACATGCGAATCTTGTTTATTGGGAAAGACGACTAAGGCCCCATTTACTGGTAATAGTGAAAGGGCCAGTGATCTTTTGGGCTTGATACATAGTGATGTATGTGGGCCACTACACAAACCTGCTAGAGGAGGTTTTTCCTACTTTGTCACATTTACTGATGACTTCAGTAGATATGGATATGTGTATATAATGAAACACAAATCTGAAACCTTTGAAAAGTTTGAAGAGTTCAAGAATGAAGTAGAAAACCACTTGGGCAAGAGTATTAAAGTCATACGATTAGATCGTGGTGATGAATACCTTAGCCAAGAATTTGATGACTATCTGAAAGAGTGTGATATAGTATCCCAACTCACTCCTCCCGGAACACCACAATGGAATGGCATGTCCGAAATGAGGAATCGTACCTTGTTGGACATGGTGCGATCGATGATGAGTCACTCAGATCTTTCAGACTATTATGGGTTTACGCATTGATTGCAGCAGTTTTCAGAATTAACCGCGTTCCAACAAAGGCGGTAGAATAAACACCATAAGAGATGTGGAAGGGGCAAAAGCCTAGTTTGTCTTTTATGAAGATTTGGGGTTGTCATGTCTATGTCAAACGTTTAATCACAAATAAACTGGAACCCAAATCAGATAAATGTACTTTTGTGGGGTACCCCAAGGAAACGAAAGGATACTATTTCTATAACCCCTCTGATGACAAAGTGTTTGTCACCGGGACTGAAGTGTTTCTTGAGAAGGAATACACCTCTAAGGTAGACAGTGGGAGAACAGTAGAACTTGGAGAAATCCAAGCACCACAGAGTACTGACTCGCCTGCAATGGAACAAGTACCGAATCCACAAGATGTTGTGGTTCAAGCACCGGTTCAAGTAACACAAGAACCACGTAGGTCAAACAGATCACGTACACAACCTGAGAGATTTGGACTTCTCCTAACTCAAGAAGATGATGTATTGCTCATGGATCAAGATGAGCCTGTTACCTACCAGGAGGCCATAGCTGGCCCTGAATCTGAGAAGTGGCTAGAAGCCATGGGATCCGAAATGGAATCCATGTACACAAACCAAGTTTGGACCTTGGTGGAGCCACCCGAAGGGATAAAACCCATAGGGTGCAAGTGGGTCTTTAAAAAGAAGATTGACAAGGATGGAAAGGTTAATACCTTCAAAGCGTGATTGGTTGCAAAAGGTTTCAAGCAAATTCTTGGTATAGAATATGATGAAACTTTCTCTCTAGTTGCAATGATTAAATCTGTTCGAATCCTACTTGCTATTGTCGCATACCATGATTATGAAATCTGGCAGATGGACGTCAAAACTGCATTCCTTAATGGGAATCTCCTCGAGGATGTGTACATGACACAACCTGAGGGTTTTGTCGATTCAAAGGATGGTAGAAAGGTGTGAAAATTGCAGAGGTCCATCTATGGACTCAAGCAAGCTTCCAGAAGCTGGAATCTTCGTTTTGATGAAGCTGTAAGACAGTTTGCATTCATCAAGAATGAAGATGAACCTTGTGTGTACAAGAAGGTTAGTGGGAGCATGATTGCTTTTCTCGTATGGTATGTGGATGACATACTACTCATCGGAAGCGACATTCCTACACTACAAAATGTAAAAACATGGTTGGGGAATTGTTTCTCGATGAAAGACTTAGGCGAAGCTTCCTATGTATTGGGAATCAGGATCTATAGGGATAGATCGCTGAATTTGTTAGGCCTTAGTCATGATACATATATTGACAAAGTGCTTAGGCGCTTTAATATGCATGATTCCAAGAAGGGTCTCTTGCCTATGTCACATGGCATACACTTGTCCAAGGGATAGTGCCCTACTACATCTGATGAGAGGGAACGCATGAATAAGGTTCTATATGCTTCGACAATTGGATCTATCATGTATGCTATGATATATACTAGACCAGATGTCTCGTATGCCTTGACCATGACGAGCAGGTGCCAATCTGATCCCGGTGAGAGTCACTGGAAAGCGGTCAAGAATATCCTCAAGTACTTGAGAAGAACTAAGGACACAATCTTGGTCTATGGAGGTGAGGAAGAGCTCATTGTAAAAGGTTACACTGATGCTAGCTTCCAACTGATAACGATGATTCCAGATTGCAGTCAGGATTCATGTTTTGCCTTGATGGAGGCGTTGTGAGCTGGAAGAGCTCAAAGTAGGAGACAGTTGCCGATTCTACAACGGGGGCCGCGTATATTGCTGCATCCAATGCAGCAAAGGAGGCTGTTTGGATCAAGAAGTTCATCTCTGAACTTGGTATTGTTCCTAGCATTGCGGACCCAATTGACCTCTATTGTGATAACAATGGAGCAATCGAGCAAGCCAAGGAACCCAGATCTCACCAGAGATCCAAACACATACTAAGGCATTTCCATCTCATTCGAGAGATTATCGATAGAGGAGATGTGAAGATATGCAAAGTTGATACACTAGACACTGTTGCTAACCTGCTTACTAAGCCTCTTGCTCAGTAGAAGCATGACGCTCATACTAGGTCGATGGGTATTAGATTTATGCCTAATTGGCACTAGTGCTAGTGGGAGATTGTTGGTGTAAGCCCTAGTGGCCAAGATACATATATATATATATATATATATATATATATATATATATATATATATATATATTGTATCATGACTTTATTCTATATATTATATATGAGGCATTTATTTATCATGTTGTATTTGATGATCATATTTATAGCATAATAAAGTCCTTAGAATTGGTAGTTCATTTAATGGAACGTCAAGTACGACTTAACCGTGAGATACCATTGAATTATAGAACAATATTCTCAAATATCCATAGTCAAGTATTATTATTAATAAGGACAATAGTAATACATTGAGACTATTATGTGAGTGTACTGATGACCACATTTCTCGGGTCATAGATATCAGATATCAAGTCTTCACATAGGTATAAATATTAGTGGAATATTTATACTGAAGTGACCCGCTATGAGAACGCTGCATAATAGTTATGTAAGTGTCATAAGCGATTCTCATAGTGACCATAGTGAAGTAGTCCTTCGACTTAAAGTCACTACGATTCCTAACATATGTAGTTATAGGCTTTAATACTATTAAATGTTGTCTGTAACAGGACAACTATAAAGATAATTATTGGGCCTGCAATGAAACATGTTGAGGAATATGAGTGATGTAGATAGGATTCGTCCCTCCTACATAACAGAAGTAATGTCTATAAGCCTCTTGATGGTATACGACGTAGAAATGCATGGCCATGCTAAGGTGGGACAATATGAGATATTGGGCCCACATGATCGTACGTCAATTACTAGATCAAGAAAAAAAATAATTGGACTTAACAAGGATGATACATTTATGCCTTGCGTTCAATTAAGACATTGTGACGAAAGGACGATGACTTCACATTATATATGGTTACAATATGGTTTTAATTGCATCACTAATATTCTAATTAATTGGGTAGCAATGATATAGTGCTAGATGCCGCTAATTGTTTATAATATTAATTGATTATTAATATGATTAATAATAATTAATATTATTGCCAATTAATTGAGAACCTATAGGGTCACACGCATAGAGCAAATGTTCAGAGAATTAGTTTAATTGATTAGTTAAATATGATTTGATTAATAATTAAAGAGGATTGATTTAATTGATTAATTAAATATGATTTAATTAAATAATTAAATGAGGATAAGTTTAATTGATTAATTAAATATGATTTAATTAATAATTAGACATTGGGCCTGTAGTGTACCATAGCCCAAGAGGGTTAGGTTAAGTGAGTGACAACTATTAGTAAGCTATGCACATCACTTAAGCTAGAGACAACATAGAGCACTTATAACGGCCATTGTACTCTATTGACAGGAGCACCTCCTTTCTCTCTCTGTGTGTTGCGCCTCTTCTTATCCTGATAGCTAGCACTACGCTATCTCTGACGTTGGTTTGCTCGCGTGGACTGAGTAGAGATATTGCTACTTTGCAATACTGGTGATTGAGAAGAACCTCTCCCTTTGTGGTTATAGCAGCAGTGTTCCTTGGATCTGCTGCTCTGTAGCTGTGTAGATCAAGTTGCCTTTCACACCATAGCAGTGTTCGTGATTTACCAGTGCTCACAGTGTTCGTGGTAAAGCTACGCTTCAAGAGGTAAACACAATATCCTTGTTATTCATGTGCGATACGTGATCTTTTAGTAAAGGGATTTTTCCGCTCAAGAGGATTTTATAAATTGTTTTTAAAAATTATCCCTCTTGAAACCCCAACACACACATCCTTAGCCTTGATAAGATGCATCACAGTAGACATCAAACCGTCCAAAGGGATTTGGTAGCACCAGCATAGGTGATGTGGTCAACCTTCTTTTCAACTCCTGGAAACCTTTGACCAATCGAACGTCTTCCTATTTCTCGTTAACTGCGTCATAGGTAACGCAATCTTAGAGAATCCCTCGATAAACCTCCGATAGAAGCCTTCTAAACCAAGAAAGCTTTTCACTTCGCTTACAGACTTCGGGCTTTCCCAACTCACTACAGCCTCAACTTTCGCAGGATCCATTGCGATTCCATCATTACTGATCACATGGCCTAGAAACTGAACTCCCTCTAACCAGAGCTCACACTTCGACAGTTTAGCATACAACTGCCGATCCTTTAGCACTTGCAACACCGCCCTTAGATGCTCTCGGTGTTCCTCTCTACTCGAAGAGTATACAAGCATGTCATCGATGAATACGACAACAAACTTGTCAAGGAACGGTCGGAAGATCCTGTTCATATAATCCATGAACACAGCTGGAGCATTAGTCACACCAAATGGCATAACCAAGTACTCGCAGTGACCATACCGACTCCGAAAAGCAGTCTTTGGCACATCCTCCTTCTTAACCCGGAGCTGATGGTATCCAGATCGCAGGTCGATTTTAGAAAACACAGCTGATCCATCAAATCATCTATCCGTGGTAATGGATACTTGTTCGTGATCGTCACTTTGTTCAGCTGACGATAGTCTACGCACAGCCTCGAGCTTCTGTCCTTCTCCTTCACAAATAACATTGGCGCTCCCCACGGAGATGCAATAGGTCTGATGAACTGTTTGCCTAGCATTTCGTCCAACTATTTCTTCAGCTCCGTTAGCTCCACTGGAGACATCCGATAAGGCGCTATCGATATAGGCCCAGTTCCTGGTACCAGATCTATAGCAAACTCCACCTCTCTCTCCGGTGGCAGTCCAGGCACATCATCAGAAAACACTTCCAGAAACTCTTGTACGATAGGCAAAGCTTCAACACTAGGAGTCTCCTTTGCTTCCAAAGAGAACAGCACCATATACTCGTCCGATCGTCCACCTTTCGGTATACTCTCGTCGACAGGCATCAATCTAGATTGCTCGATAAAACTGAGGGTTTTGTTTGAACAATCTAACATTACATGGTTGGCTGAAAGCCAATCCATGCCTAGGATTACATTTATCTGTTGCATAGGCAAGCAGATAAGGTCAACAAGAAAATGACGGTTCTCTACCGTAACAGGACATTTACGACATACAGATAGGGTAGTCAAAGAATCACCAGTAGGCGTTGAAACAGTCAAGTCATAGGGTAATACAGAAACAGGCAACCCTAAATGATCCATGCACTGTACTGATATGAAAGAATGCATAGCCCCCGAATCAAATAAAACCGATAAAAGCTTTGAGAGGACTTTGAGAGGCTTCAGAACCTCTCACGGAAAACACCCTTCCGGTCGTCTGTGGCCTACTTTGTTGACTTGCCACTACCGATCTTGCTCAGCCACTCTAATCTCTACCGCTCTGTTTTTGAAACTGAGCCCTTCTACTAACTCCGAGCTTATAATCTGATGCATAGTGACCTATCTGGTTGCAGTTGAAACACTTGATGTGCTGGGTCCTTGGACAGTTCTTGACTAGATGCGGTCCCCCACATCGGAAACAGGTCTTGATCTCCTGTTGCCCTTGACTGGAACTGTCCCTCCATGGTTGATATTAAACTGAGCCTGGCGATCATACGGTCTCGCCCGCCGCTGAAACTTGCCATTTCTGCCCCTCTGTTTGCTCCAAACAGGTCCACCACTTGTCATTTATTGTGAGGCAGTCCTGCTCGGTCATGTCCTTCCACCACTGTGCATTTCTCTACCAATTCAGGAAAAGAGTTGATACTCAGAGGTAGCATTGCTCGCTTCAAATCGGGTCTCAATAGGTCTTCAAACCTTTTGCAGACTCATTCATCATCCGGATGGATCTGATAAAACTGAAAGAACTTGAACAGAGCCTCAAACCTCATCGCGTACTCACCAACGAACAGTTGTTCCTGTTTCAGACTAAGGAATTCCTTCTCTTTCTCTTGTCTGATGCTTCTCGAAAAATACTTCTCCAAGAAGCATTCCCGGAACAGTTGCCACGTTAACATCTTTCCTCCGGCCTCTAACAGTCTGGCCTTGGTTCTCCACCAAGCTTCTTCTACTCCAACCACCATGAAAGCAGCGTATGTAACTTTCCGATCATCTCTGCAATGTGTGGCCATGAACACCTTCTCTATGTCTTGCAACCACATCTTTGCAGCTTCAGGGTTATACTCTCCGTGGAATTGGGGAGGATTTCCCTTCATGAAATCATTGAGACCGGTGTCCACTGTCTCATTTCCTCTGGCTGTGTGTAGTTGATCCTGGCTAGCTTCTCTTTCTTCCTGCCTTTGCATATACTGGGCAGTCTGTTGAGTTTGTTGCATCATTGTGGTAGCCAAGTCCCTCATGGCCCGCATTGCTTCAGAGGTGTCACCACTACTTCCTGTCCCTGACTGGTCACCATTGTTGTTAACACCATTGCCTCTGGTCGCAGCCGGCCCTCTACCTCTTCCACGTGCTATTTAGCTTCCTATAAAAGGATCTATTAGTTCCAATTCATAAGACATATAATAGCACTTCATAGTTAAACATATCATATGCCTTATGAATGAAAACAGATATCACACTACGATAACTAGCGCATTGGACACTCTACCCAATCCAGACTCAACTGATACAACTCGCTTATCAACCATTAAAGCCAGTACACTTACCTTCACAGTTCGACGTCCTAACCGGACTCGACTGCTCAGACAACATGAACTCACTGTCCGATTTAGAATCGAACTGCTCTGATACCATAATAATGAGAAGACCCCATACGTATGAAGCCATCCCATTGGCTACAGAACGTTCTCAACGCTCTGATACCACCAAAATGAGACGACCCTCCTTTCTCAGAAGGATAATCCCATTAGTCCCAAACTCCTATTATCATTAACTATGCTAAGCCGTATATAAAGCGATAGCGTGGTATTCAAACAGCATTGCAGAAGCAAACAAGCAACAATGGCAAGCAGAGAAAACTATCAGAGTAAAAGTGCAACAACATACAAAAGGTAGATATATATACATAATATGCGTAACTGTAGCCCAAACAGCAGGGCACTGTACATACATACATGTTGTGTATACAGAACTGAAAATACATCAAACATCAAAAGAAAAGCTCTCGGAGCTCACCAACATTACCCGTCCCTTCTCAAAAGGTACATAAAAAGCTCTCAGCTCACTACCTAGGACGCATTGGCAGGCTCTCACCATCAGTGGTGAGGATGCCCTGAGCTACCCTGACCCTCGCCATGAGTATGCCTATACCGCACCAAAGGCTCATACTCTGACGAAGAGCTGGACAGCACGATCCTCCGCCTACGGTAGGTACTCAGATACCACTCTGTCCTCTGGTGCTGACCTCGGAAGACGTAGCCTCTTCTGCTGGTCACAACTAAAGACTGGGGTGCCACCCACATGTATTTTTGCTCCCTCTGCCTCGGAGGTCGCCACATCCTATGGAAAGGAAGGGATGGGTACATGCGGTAGGGGCCAATGATGTCCACATATGGCGGCGTGCCGCTTCGAAAGATCAGAGTGACAGGTCCTGTGTAAACCACCAAAAAGGTCGAGGGGTCCACTTGCCATCCCCTCTCATCATTGTAGATGATCTCAATGTCGCCCAGCGCCGGCATCCGCGGTCCCCCCGTGATAAACGGGTGAAGCCTCGGGTCTATCCTACGCCTCGGCTGGCTCGTCGTCTTCAAGGGAACCCAAAACAGAAAAGCGAAAACAACAATAGGGAGATAAGAAATACAATAAAATGTAAAGTCGAAAAACAACAGTAATGCAGTAAAAACATATAATATGTAGCAGATATCGCAGATATAACAATTACTACATTCCAACAAACGTCTCTCAAGACAACACATGCAACGAGCATCCATCTCCACGACTCCTACACTCAGATCAATCCTCTAGACCGGGATACTAATCCCATGCAACATGTCGGCCGAAAACTCACAAATTTGGTTCCCACTGGAACGGTTCCACACCCGAACAAGTCCACACCGAAACAGGTTCTATGTCGGAACAGAATTAGTTTGTCCAAGAAATCGAACCGCTCGTCGTGATCAATAAGAGTGCATCCCCCTTCCACGCCGGAACTGGGGTATCTCGGCCGCCTCGGAACATTAGCCTGGAACAATGTAAAACTCTAGGATTAGTCGGGAAAAACGGATTGTATCGAGTGTCATGACAGGATAGGAGGTACCTCATCCGTCACTATAACCTATTCCCGAGATCGGCAACATCCCCAAGGTCACTCACTTGACCGCTCCATCTACTTTCTGTACCCTCACTCATGTACAACTAACCTCGTATGACACTGGCAGCCCATTATACCTGTCATACGGCCTCGCCACTTAGCAGCTGATGATGATATGCAACAAGCATCCTCACCTGGCTTGATACAGGTGTGAACCATATTGTCATATAGGTTTTGATGTTGACAAATAGAGTATAAATGAGAGAATACATTTTGATGTTGAGTACACATTTTGATGCTGTCAAATAATATATCATTGTACTAAGCTAAATGGATTATATACATGTGTTATATGATTAATATGATTTATTAGAAAATACACATGTGACAAATACCGGATATATGTATTTGATTAAATGGCATAGAAATTAAGTTTGATATTATTATTAAATGCCTAAGGAACATTAAATATTGAGAAGTAATGTGATGATAAATTGAGCATTAATGAGAAATATATTATTGATTTTATTTGATCACATTTAAATAAAGACATAAGAAATATTAATTGGAATATTATCTTAAAAATATGTCTTTATATGATAATGACTTTATGCATGGAATTAAATGTGAAATATACTATATCTTGAACTAATATATTCCATGAGAAATATTATTAGAAAAGTTATCAGGTGAAAGCGATAAAGCCAAATGGAGTAAAGAGCAAAATATTCAAGATCAATCAGCATCACCAAGATTGATAGAAGATATATCAAGAGATTGAAGAGTCAAATTTATTAAAGACATAAATGGAATGTCCAGAATTGAAAAGCAAATATCTGAAGGACATCCAAGACAAATCTCAAGAAGATCAAGAATTCAAGACCAAGAGATATAAGCTTCAAAGATAGTTATATAGAAAGGTCTTAGAATTACTGTAAGGTATGAGAAAGTGATAATGGCTCAAGTTTTCTAAATGATCTTTTTCAAAATTGTTTTAAAATTGTTTTATCAAAAATGTTTTTGAAAAATTTCTTTGGTTTCCCTTTTGGTTGAAAAAGGCTTTGTCTTTGAAAAATGATTTTGGGAAACAATAATCGATTAGGGTAATCGATTATGGTCAATATGTGTTTCAACGTAAAAAATGCTTTGGCTGACAGCAAAGGTATAATCGATTAGGTGGTTTTTACAGAGAAGCCTTAATCGATTAGGATAATCGATTATGCATGTTTTATTGAAAATCCCAGTAACGGCAGAAAACCATAATCGATTATGGATATATGATAATCGATTATGATGCGCTTAAATGAGAATATTCTATTTCTTTATCTGCTACATTTATGGCTCCAATGGCTAGCTTTTCAAATTGTTTTCCAGAAAAGGAATTTGTTTTTAATTAATAAAATATCTTTTATAATTCCTAACGGCCATATTTCAAAAGTCTATAAATACATTTTGAGGGTCCTTTGAAAGAGAAAAAGAGAGGTTAAGAGAGAACGCGCTATTATTTTGATTAAATCATTTTCTACTCTTTTCTCTTCATTTTGAAAATCACTCGAGTCATTATTATACTTTGATTATCATAAGTTCTTGAGTGTATTTTGTTGTTCTTCAAGTTGTTTATCTGCACTATTGTGGGTGCATTATATTTGTAGAGTCAAACGACTCAATCCATTTCATTGAATACCAAGGTGCTCTGAAGGTTGCCAGCACCTGTTAAGCTTGGTTGAGACTCTATCACTGGAGGAGGTTACATCCCTGGTTTGTGAGGACTGCTCGGAAGGTTGCCAGCACCTTTTAAGCTTAGTTGAGACTCTATCACTGGGGGAGGTTACATCCCTGGTTTGTGAGGAGTGCTCGGAAGGTTGCCAGCACCTGTTAAGTTTGGTTGAGGCTCTGTCATTGGGGGAGGTTATATCCATGGTCTGTGAGGAGTGCTCGGAAGGTTACAAGCATCTGTTAAGCTTGTGTTTATTTGAGGCTTTTACACTGGGGGAGGTGATATCCCTGGTCTGTGAGAAGTGCTATGTTATTGTGAAGGTTACAAGCACCTGTTAAGCTTGCTTTTGTAAAACAGTTGCAAGCACCAGTTAAGCTTGTCTTTATAGTGGAATAAAATCCCACAGGTGGAGTGGGGACTGGATTAGGCCACTGGCGGTACGTGGCTGAACCAGGATAAAATACTTGTGTCCTGCTATTCTTACCTTATCTCTTTATAATTGTTTATCAAACTATTTTCTGCTGCAAATTCTGTTTAAATTTATCAAAGGGTTTTTGATTGTGCAAAAAGTTTTCTTTTTATTTCATAACCCAATTCACCCCCTCTTGGGTATTGGTTGCCACGGTCAACAAGTGTTATCAGAGCTTCGGCAATGGTTAGTAGCTTAACAGCTCAGAGTTAAGATCCTTGATAGCAACCACTTTCGAAAACTTTTTCATTATGAAGTTTAGTTTTAATTTTAACAAACCACCATTCTTTGATGGTGAGGATTTTGTTTTCTAGCGTGCAGAAATTGAATTATACATGAAGTCAATTGATGTGGACTTATGGGAAATTGGAGTCTATGGACCCAGTAAAAAAACCCAAAGAGCATCAGACTGAGTTTGAGAAAAATTGTTTTTGCTTGAATATCAAAGCCATGGAAATTCTCCGAAATTGCCTATACAAAGATGTCTATGAGAGAATCAAAGAGTGTGACAGTGCCAAGGACATTCTAAATATTCTTGATAAATATTACCTTGTCACTAATGATTTTGAAATTGAAAGTAATTGCAGGAAAGGGCAAAACTCATTGGAGGAAAGTCATCCTCAAGATCATGCCAAGAAATGATGTCACACAAGCCGAGCGTCGTCAAGAGGAATGCTTCATGAGTCTGAAAGTGGAACCATAGATGGAAGCAACGAATCCCTTGATGGACAAATCAAACAAAAGTGGGTAAGAAAGAGTAATCTTGGGAATTCTCAAAATGAGGTAACTCTAAATCTCTACCTCCATACATGCTTAAATGTGAAAACTTGATTAAGGAGGTATGTTGAAATGCATGTTTATGTGAACTCTTGAATGATACAAAATGACATAAGAGCTTTATACTAGAATCAATTGTATGTCATTTATATGCTTGTTATGCTTATATGGTTAAATATTATGTCAAGCATATTATGTCTATCTTAGTGGGTCAAAATCTCTCTAAAAGATAGGATTACTCAAAAGAAGCTATAGGACCTCATAGAAAAATTATCAAATCTCCCTTGCTGTGAAAATATAAAAATCCGATAGGATAATCGATTGTAGACACTCGAGAAAACCAGGGAGAAAAACAGTAGCTTCATAATCGATTATGATAATCGATTATATAATAATCCTAATTTTTTCCCCCACGAAACAGTAAGCTCATAATCGATTATTTAAATCGATTATGGAAATGAGCAATGCCATGGTAAGAGACCAGAGGCAGTGTAATCAATTATTGCAGGGTGCATAATTGATTATTGTTCGAGAAATAATATTCATAGGGAAAATATGCTTAAAAATATTGTCAAATCTAATCTTAATTAATTCCCTAATTAATATCGTATTAGGAGACAAAATCTAGCCTTATTCACTTTCTCCTAAAAGAAATAATTCAATTTCAAAATATTTCAAATACAAAAAATATCTTTGTGAAATCAAAAGAAGATATTTTGAATAACTCCTTCCATATACATAATGTTAAATAATCCCAAATATGTTAAACACATCTTATGGGTTATTATATCACATTAATTCTATTTGAATATATAAAAGATTGTGATTGATTAGCCTATACAATAAATGGGATTAATTTTAGAAGGAATAAAGGAATAACAAAAGAGAATTATTTTATTGGTTCAAAAATTAAAATTATCTTGTTATGAAAGCTATAATTAATTCTTTTTTTTTTTTCTATAAAAGTGAAATATCATTTTTTTTAAGAATTAATACAAAAGCTTTAAATAATTTCATGATCATACTATATTGGAAAATTATTTTCTAATCATGAATAAATAAACCATATCTTTTCTATATTTGAAAAATCATTATGATAGTGGTATTAGAATCCTTAATTGGTTTGAAAAGTCTATTAAGAGACTATTTCCAAATATGCTTAGTATTTGAAAAATAAATCTTTGGAAAATCTGTCTCATAAATTAAGGATCAATTCTAAAAGTTTAGATAATAAATAAAATTAGACCACACCACTTGAAATTCAAAAGTGTCTAATTTATGAAATCTTTTTACGCATGTCTTAGTGCTTTTAAGTGAAAAACATATTATAATCATTAGAAGACATGTTGTATGCCATTACATGATCATTAAATATTCCAACAAGGTTACACAAGCTTTGATGATGGTCATGCATTCTTGGTAATCTTAAGACATAACCATGCTTAAACCAAGTGTTTGAATTTAAGTGCATATGTGAGTAATTTGTCCTTAAGTAAATGACTGGTTGATAACGTGATACATGCCTTACATTTTATCTTTCAACCTATATATTGGTTGTAGATGTGCTTAAACTATTTTTGATGCTAACCTTTGTTTTTGAGAGCTCTATAAGTGTTAATTAGCAATCAATTATCGGAATTACAAGCATATGTGTATAAAAGAAGAATTGAAGAAACATGAGCATTGAAAGATCTTCTTCTAGCAATATAAAATGGAAAAACTCAAGGGAAGAAAATTCAAGTGCAATAGAGCTTCGCAAACGAGGAGTACCACATCATACTCAATAAATTTCTTAATCCCTAACCTCTTATGATATTATATATTGTGGATTGTATGATGCTTGTTGAAATTAAATGTTTTTCCTCTACCCTTCTCCAATGCTCTTTAAAAGTTGAAATGTTTATTTGAAAATGGTTTTTGAAAAGGGGAGAAATATTTGAATACTCAAAGGAAGTATAGAAATACAATTTCGTATAATCACTTGTCAAAGGGGGAGAATTTGCTTTCAAACTGTGTTATATCTCTAAAAATTCTCTACTTGTTTTTATGAATGTCTCATCTCTATATGTATGAATTAAATGTAATATCAAATAGGGGAGATGATTCTAAAAGTCTTGAGGAATCGTATTCTCTTTGAAATCATGAGATACATAGGAGTGAGAAAGCAAGCATGTGAAACAACAAGTGGTAAAATCAATCTTTCAAATAGTATATCACAACAAGCGGTATAAATACCAATAACAAATAGTTATTCAAGTGGTATATCAATTCAAGTTCAAATGGTATCTGCACTGTTAAAGTAGTATAATTTATCAACAAGCGGTACGAACAATATCATTAACATGTGATATTGACCAAACAAGTGGTATTGACCAAACAAGCGGTATCATAAATATACCTCAAACAGAACATCAATAATCGATTATCGATTATGAGAATAATAATAATCGATTATGGTGCGAAAAAGTACTGAAGATCTACTGTTTGCTTTGAATGCAATATCCTTCATGATCTTATATATATGTTTCTGTTTTTAACTCCTATGTGCACTAAGCCTAAAATGTAGAAAGGTTCCCTAAGTCTTTAAGGCAAATTTTAGGGGAAGAATCCTTATCATAAATGCACAGTTTTAGGGGGAGTTTAAAATTCTTTTTGCTGTTGCCAAATAGGGGGAGAAAGAGCAAATTTCATAAACAGAAAAAGTGATTAATCATAATTGGGAAAATAGCAAATTATCATCTATGTGTTACATAGGGGGAGAAAGATTAAAAACGGAAATATCATAATATATTTGCTAAAGTACTTGTCACCATAAAAAAAGGGGAGAATGTGAGCCATATTGCCATATAGGTTTTGATGCTGACAAATAGAGTATAAATGAGAGAATACATTTTGATGTTGAGTACACATTTTGATGTTGTCAAATAATATATCATTGTACTAAGCTAAATGGATTATATACATGTGTTATATGATTAATATGATTTATTAGAAAATACAAATGTGACAAATACCGGATATATGTATTTGATTAAATGGCATAGAAATTAAATTTGATATTATTATTAAATGCCTAAGGAACATTAAATATTGAGAAGTAATGTGATGATAAATTGAGCATTAATGAGAAATATATTATTGATTTTATTTGATCACATTTAAATAAAGACATAAGAAATATTAATTGGAATATTATCTTAAAAATATGTCTTTATATGATAATGACTTTATGCATGGAATTAAATGTGAAATATACAATATCTTGAACTAATATATTCCATGAGAAATATTATTAGAAAAGTTCAGGTGAAAGCGATAAAGCCAAATGGAGTAAAGAGCAAAATATTCAAGATCAATCAGCATCACCAAGATTGATAGAAGATATGGCAAGAGATTGAAGAGTCAAATTTATTAAAGACACAAATGGAATGTCCAAAATTGAAAAGCAAATATCTGAAAGACATCCAAGACAAATCTCAAGAAGATCAACAATTCAAGACCAAGAGATATAAGTTTCAAAGATAGTTATATAGAAAGGTCTTAGAATTAATGTAAGGTATGAGAAGGTGATAATGACTCAAGTTTTCTAAAAGATCTTTTTCAAAATTGTTTTAACATTGTTTTATCAAAAATGTTTTTGAAAAATTTCTTTGGTTTCCCTTTTGGTTGAAAAAGGCTTTGTCTTTAAAAAATGATTTTGGGAAACAATAATCGATTAGGATGGTCAGTCTATGTTTCAACGTGAAAAATGTTTTTGGCTGACAGCAAAGATATAATCCATTAGGATAATCGATTATGACCATTTACGAAACTGGGTGGTTTTTACAGAGAAACCTTAATCGATAAGGATAATCGATTATGCATGTTTTATTGAAAATCCCAATAATGGCAGAAAGCCATAATCGATTATGGATATATGATAATTGATTATGATGCGCTTAAATGAGAATATTCTATTTCTTTATCTGCTACATTTATGGCTCCAACGGCTAGTTTTTCAAATTGTTTTCCAGAAAAGGAATTTGTTTTTAATAAATAAAATATCTTTTATAATTCCTAACGGCCATATTTCGAAAGTCTATAAATACATTTTGAGGGCTTTTGAAAGAGAAGAAGAGAGGTAAAAGAGAGAACATGCTATTATTTTGATTAAATCATTTTCTACTCTTTTCTCTTCATTTTGAAAATCACTCGAGCCATTATTATACTTTGATTATCATAAGTTCCTTAAGTGTGTTTTGTTGTTCTTCAAGTTGTTTATCCGCACTATTGTGAATGCATTATATTGGTAGAGTCAAACGACTCAATCCATTTCTTTGTGTACCAACGTGCTTTGAAGGTTGCCAGCACCTGTTAAGCTTGGTTGAGACTCTATCACTGGGGGAGGTTACATCCCTGGTCTGTGAGGAGTGCTCGGAAGGTTGCCAGCACCTGTTAAGCTTGGTTGAGGCTCTGTCACTGGGGGAGGTTATATCCCTGGTCTGTGAGGAGTGCTTGGAAGGTGACAAGCACTTGTTAAGCTTGTGGTTATTTGAGGCTTTTTCACTGGGGGAGGTGATATCCTTGGTCTGTGAGAAGTGCTCTATTATTGTGAAGGTTACAAGCACCTATTAAGCTTGGTTTTGTAAAACGGTTGCAAGCACCAGTTAAGCTTGCCTTTATAGTGGAACAAAATCCCACAGGTGGAATGGGGACTGGATTAGGCCACTGGCGGTGTGTGGCTGAACCAGGATAAAATACTTGTGTCTTGCTATTTTTACCTTATCTCTTTATAATTGTTTATCAAACTATTTTCTGCTGCAAATTCTGTTTAAATTTATCAAAGGGTTTTTGATTGTGTAAAAAGTTTTCTTTTTATTTAATAACCCAATTCACCCTCCTCTTGGGTATTGGTTGCCATGGCCAACAACAGGATCTCACGCCTAAGCTCTCGAACAGAAACAACATGATGCCATAGCATCCACACGACCATAGCCTCGACGCCACTTGTCCACGAGCCACTGGTCAAACAATCCCGGACACAGCCTCGAAAAGTCAGCATAACAACAATGATGCCATCCACGGTATCATCCTGACAACAACACGGCACACAGCCAAACTTAACTCTACGGCATTCCACCACAACGCTCAATACCACAACATACAGCATAATAACAGCAGCAATAATATCAACAACAACACATAGCAGTATATCACATACCAAGCAGCATATAGGCACTTAAACAAATAGCAACAACGACAATCAGCAGCATACAGTCATTCGAAGCCAAACATCCTCAATCTACAGTTCGCTAACCTAGGGTTTCCAATCTTAACGGCGATATCCCAAAGTAGGCTAAACCTAGGGTTTAGGTACTTTATCGGGGCTCAACCACTAGTAGGGTTATGGTTTCCCTAAACATAGCAGAAAAACATCCTACACTACTCTTGCCTTCCCGACGGCAGCAGTACTCTTTCTCCCCACCTGAACAATCATAGCACGAACTCCAAGACAACATCGGCACATCTTCCCGGAGACCCACGAACACGAAGAACATCCACGAAAAGCTCCCTTGCCTCTTGGTAGCCGCGGCCTCAAGCTTCAATTTGCGGAAAATCACGAGCGCGAACTTAGCCCTAAATCATGAGCACAACACACATACAATAGTGTTAGTCCTAGAGCAAGCTCAAAAGATCAAAGAAAAAGGTAAAGACTCGAAGAACGCCAAGAACACGAAGAACGCGTGTTAGGGATTCGAGTTTACCTTGGGCGAATCAAGAAACTAATCAGTCAAAGTTGTAAATAACTTCGCCACGATCACAACTGTGCAGTCGGAATCGCGTTTCGGTACTTTGATCGCCTCGAAACAAGCTTTCTTTCTCTAAAAAGCTCTGACCTCTCTGTAGAACTCTTTGCACTTCGAGCTCAACAATGGAGAAATGGCCCAAGTGAAAGAGAAGGGAAAGACTTCACTTAGGGCATCCTACTGAGAACGCTTTAGCGTGTAGGATTGCCATGCTTGAGCGTGCCCACGCTTCAGCGTGAGGTCTTCTCCACGCTTGAGCGTGGAACCTTGTCCGTTCCGCCTTCAACCTGGCCCGACACGTGTAGCACACACGTCAAAAAGCACACCAGCTGGCAAACGCACTCAGCACGCTTGAGCGTGCAACGTTACCAACGCTTGAGCATTGGCACGCTGAGGCGTGCTATCTTCCCACACTTGAGCGTGCCACTCAGCTGGGAAGAGCCCTCCAAACTTCTGGCTCCCACAGTTACTCGTTTAACGCCTTAGGCACCTCCAACCTTGTTCAAGCCTATTCTTAAGCTTCAAACTAGGCCTTAAACTAGCACATAACAATTCACACAATCATACAAACACCCGATCAAGGTTATCTACCTTAATTAGGGTTTCAGAAAATAGGGATGTTACAACGTGAACCTAGTGACCGAGACGGGGCTAGAGTTCTGTGAATTGAGCACTCGGACTACATGTCCTGTGGTTTTAAATGAACGAACTTTGTGTCCTATATGCGAGTCTAGTGTCCGCGATGTCAGCCTAGTACTTCGTGGATTGAGCACTCGGACTACATATCCTGTGTTTTGAAATGAACGGACTTAGTGTCCTATATGCGAGTCTAGTGTCCGCGACGTCGGCCTAGTACCTTATGGATTGAGAACTTGTACTACGTGTCCTGTATTTTGAATGAACGGGCTAAATGTCCTTTAAAAAGTGTCATAGGCTATGTGCCTTGACAAGAATGAATGAACGAAAAATAAAATAGAAAACCATGAGTTACATACATGAGTTGGCCGACATGCCATTGGAAATGAGCTACATTCAAAGTGGTTGAGAATATGAGCCAGTTAAGACCACTAGGTCTATAGGGGCATCTTGTGTTCGAGACTCCACAAGATATCGGAGGCATCGCAACCCTATGCCGTGGTAATCGGCTGCCAATCACGGATGAACTCGATCAGAGACTGGACTATTCATGATATGGTTGTGACCTGACACCCTTGAACAATTGGAGTTCGGACCTAAATTGAGAGGCTGACTCATGAGGACAATTGTGTTATGGGAGTATTCATGGCCTGTCGCTCGACGAAGGGAAGTTAGGAATCTCCAGAGAACATGAACTAGAAAGTTGATTAAAGTCTCATGCATTCTTTTAACTTGTCTTGATAAATGGGTGTGATCCCACAGAGTGAGATTATTTTGTTTTGATATTATGTTGAATGTTGATATTATATAGCATGACTGTATTGTATATCTATGTATTAATTGTATTTGGTTTTACTTGTGTGGCTATTACGATAAACTTGTGAACGAGTATCTCACCCTTGCCTGTACATGTTGGACACCTTGTTGTGTTTTTAGATACGTGTACAGATACTTCCCAACGGTCCTTTGGGTCACTTCGGGACCTTGTAGCTTGAGTTTCTTGATGTCGACGACGAAGATGTGTGGGCTGTTGACGATGAGACCCAGTCTCAATTGTACGATTTATGTTAGGTAGTATGCTCTCTTTCCTAGAGTTCTTTTTATCAGACCAGCTCTTAGGAATTTTGATGATTAAGTCAGGTCTTTAGACTGTGACTGATTATGTTATGTATTAAGAGATTGAAAAGATGTACGCCTTATGGTGAAGTTGAATTACTTTTATAGATGATGAGTTTCAATTTGTTTTTATTCTGGTTGTTAAAGTTTTCCTTTGGTATCAGATTTTCGCAACTACTCTAAATAGAGTTATTTCCGAAAAAGTTTTTAATTAGCCAAAAAAGAATATTTGGGATACGAAATATGACACCGAGAGGGGGTGTTACAATGTGCACAGCTTATTAATAATTGTCCCTCACTTAACCTAACCTACTTGGGCTACTGTACGTTACAGTCCTATTGTTTAATTATTAATTAAATCATATTTAATTAATCAATTAAATTTATCCTCATTTAATTATTAATTAAATCAATCCATTTCATTATTAATTAAATAATATTTAATTAATCAATTAAACTAATTCTCTGAACATTTGCTCTATGCGTGTGACCCTATAGGTTCTCAATTAATTGGCAATAATATTACTTATTATTAATCATATTAATAATCAATTAATATTATAAACAATGAGCGACATCTAGTAATACATCATTGCTACCCAATTAATTATAATATTGGTGATACAATTAAAACCATATTATAACCATATATAATGTGAAGTCAACGTTCTTTCATCACAACGTCATAATTGAACACAAGGCATAAATGTGTTATCCTTGTTAAGTCCAATTATTTATTTCTTGATCTAGTAATTGAGGTATGATGATATGGGCCCAATATCTCATATTGCCCCACCTTAGCATGATCATACATTTCTACTTCGCATACCATCAAGAGGCATATAGACATTATTTCTGTTATATAGGAGGGACGAATCCTATCTACATCACTCACATTCCTTAACATGTTTCATTGCAGGCCCAATAACTACCTTTATAGTTGTCCTGTTACAGACAACGTTTGATCAAAGCCTACAACTACATATATTAGGAATCGTCGTGACTTCAAGTTGAAGAACTACTTCACTATGGCCATAATGAGAATTGCTCATGACACTTACATAACTATTATGCAACATTCTCATAGCGGGTCATTCCAATATAAATATTTCACTAATATTTGTACCTATATGAAGACTTGATATCTTATATTTATGACCCGTGAGATGTGGTCGTCAGTACACTCACATAATAGTCTCAATGTATTATTATTATCCTTATTAATAATAATATTTGACCATGGATATTTAAGAATAGTGTTCTATAATTGAATGGCATCTCACGGTCAATTCATACTTGACGTTCCATTAAATGAACTACCTATTCTAAGGACTTTATTATGCTATAAATATGATCATCAAATATAACATAACAAATAAACGCCTCATAGATATATATAAAATATAAAATAAAGTCATAATACAATATATAAATCCAATAAATATATATTGGCCACTAGGGCTTACACCAAGATAAACAACAATAGCGCTTCCGAAGCGCCTTTGTAGACTTATCTACAATTGTGCTTCTCTAACGAAACGCTATAGTAGTTCACACTAAAATGCGCATCTAAGAAGAGGTGCTGCAGTTGGGTTGGACTGAAGAGAATGGTTACTGTAAGAAGCGATATCATAGCTATCCCCAAAAAGATAGTGTTTGTTTAATAAAGCGCTATCACAGTTTTAACTACGATAGTTTTTCCTTAGATAAGTGTTGTCTATTTCCCACCCTTTTTTAAGGAAATATTTTCGATCTTTTTTGCGCATTCCCTTGCATTCAACATTCAAACAACAACATTCATCATATCAAAAAACAATATTCAACATTCAAAAAACAACATGCAACATTCAAAAAACAACATTCAATATTGAAAGAACAAAATTCAGCAATCAACATCAATCAATACCCCTCATGCAATCAATAGAATCGGTCATAATCAAACTTTGGCTATTAAACACAAATATGATAATGCAAAAACAAAAACAGATACTCCAATGAATATACCAGAATTTGACAATGTCCAGTTTGCATCCTTTTCAACACCGACATCCATAATCTCTCAACTTGCTTGTTATTGCCATTTACCTTAAACAAAGTTAGAACACACAAGTAAATAGTCAATGGACAATAATAAGTAAAAGATATACAAACGAAATAAATAAAAAGAACACATACAAAATTAATTAAAAACAAAACATACATGTTTAAGTCGATCTTTTTCTTTTCCTCATCGGATTGATACTTGTTTGTCCCTTATTCGTATGGAATGATGGATTGACTAAAATTCTCTCATCATGATCATCCCTCACATACAACCCATTATTTCCATTTTGATCAGTCTCAAGTGATTGGCAATATTAAGGAAGTTGTGTGGTACACTCCTCCTTGCTATTGGAGTAAATGTAATTCTGATGGGGCTACAAGAGGTTCTCCAGGTTATGCGGCTTGTGGAGGGATCTTTAGAGATAGTAGTGGTGCTGCTATGGGTTGTTTTGCTATAAACCTTGGCATTACTAATTCTCTTCATTCTGAACTCCATGGTGCCATGTTTGCTATAGAATTGGCTTTTGAAAGAGGTTAGCATAGCTTGTGGTTGGAATGTGACTCCTTGTTGGTGGTTCACGCTTTCAAATCTATAAATATTGGTCCTTGGCAATTAAGGAATAGGTGGAATAATTGTTTGTGCTGGTTAACAAAATGATGTTTTATTATTCTCATATTTACTGTGAAGGCAATACTTGTGCAGATAAAATTGCATCTTATGGTGTAAATATTCATGGTTTTCATTGGTGGGACACTATTCCTAGATTTATTAGTGATGATTTTTATAGGAATAGAGTAGGCTTGCCTAACTATAGATTTAAATAATGTTGTTTTGCAAGGGTTTTGGTTGATGTCCTACCTTGTTTTTTTTTTGTATTCTTTGCTCTTTTTTTAATAAAGTATTGGGATGCTGCAAATGATTGGTGAAGTCTGGGGTGCCAGCCTAGCTGGGATGTCAGGTCTTTACAGTGATGCTTTCTGCATTCCAATTTTTGCTAAAAAAAAAAGTGATTGGGATGTCCCGAAGAAAGGATCATCCTCCATATCAGTGGCTTCATTGTCTTGATCATCAATGTTATTGACATTTATTTTGTTGGTCAAAAGAACAATGGACAACTTCTTATCAGATGGTCAGTGACATAGAACACTTGTTGAGCTTGAGATGCCAAAATAAAAGGTTTATCTTTATACCACACCCTATTGAAATCCAGCCGCATGAACCCCAACTCATCCATCTGAACACCGCTATTGTTGTCAACCCACTTACAATGAAACACGGGCACTCGAAATATTGTGTAGTCCAACTCCCATATGGGTTCAATGACCCCAAAGTATGACATATTCACATAGATGGGGTTTCTGTCTTTGGCATTTTCCACATGCATAGTTTGAGCTACAAGAGTCACACCACTATTTTGCATTGTAGTCTGATCATCATGTTCTTTCGTATAGAATGTATACCCATTAAATACTAACTGGTGTAAAAGAAGGCATGTACACTTGGACCTTGAGCTAACCATCTCAATCATTCTGAAGCCAACTCTGCAAAAATATGATCCTTTAGTCATATTATAAAATTTTGATTGTGTTCTCTTGTTATCGAATTCTTAGATTTATTTGGGTTTAAACCCTTAAGTTTGCCATTATGTCTTTCAGCATATGGCTCAACTGTTGGGTTTTCGTGAGACAATCCTCTTTTAAAATCATGTCTCAAGGCATAAGAAAACCATACCCCATGGATCGTGCATTACAAAACAATGATGACATAAGGCTATTGTGCTTACCTCTTGAAGCGTGCTTTCAAAACAATCCTTAAGGCGTCCTCCGAATCACCATTATCATTTAATAACCTCATATACATGAAGTCAATCCATTATCCTCAAAACTCGCTTACACTATTAACCAAGACTTAATGACTTTTCGCTTATTTAAATTAATGATAACATGCATCCAAACATAAACGCGCATAACATCAGAGTAAACGTAGCAGAATAAACCAAAGCATACATACATATATATATATATATATATATATATATATATAAGCAATACTAGAGCATACCTGGTGGCTCCATTAGTAGGGCTAAGTATATATAAGCCTCACTTCACATCCTATGACAGACGCACTAGCGATGTCACGCCCTCAGTGACGTGAAAGTCAAGAACCACCCTGTCCTTCCCCATACGTGCGCCTATAAGCCTGCCAGGGCACATAGTCGGAAGAAGAACTAGACATTACAATATGCCTCCGCCTAGCGGCTCTCAAATACCGCTCTGATCTCGTGCACTGTCCTCTCAGTACGAAACCTTTGCGAATGGTCACGTGAGATGATGCTGGGGCAGCCCACTTAAAGTCCTGCTCACGCGGTAAGTAGGTGCCACATCTGTGGAAAGGGAAGAAACTGGATCACTCTGTACGATCCCATGATGTCTGCTCATGGTGGAGTACCGCCCCAAAACAACAAGCTCACTGGTCCGGTGTACACGATCAAGAACGTAGAGAGGTCCACCTACCACCCTTGCTCGTCAAGAATGTAGAGGGGACCACCTATCCCTAAGATCACACAGACCTACCCTTCCATTTTCCGCACCCGCACTTGGTGCACCCACATCGTATGCCTCACAACATACAACTCACCAATTGGCATTATATGCATATGCTATGCATGTCATCCATCTCTCTTGAGCTGATATCGCAACACATGCAAACTTGCTCTCAGCAACACGAGCTCCAAACTCCAAAAGTAACCATCACGAGCTCCATGCTCTACTTGTAACCATATGAGCTTCAAGCTCCAATCATAATCTTATGAGCTCCAAGATCCAACTATAACCTCATATCTTAACCATTATTAGATCAAACGTTCACAACGGGGTCAAAGCCCTAATCATACTAAACCTCCAAATCTCATATATACACATATTTCTAGATATAATGCATCAGTTCATTAATTATCAACATGCTCAATAAATCAATAAACAGTACAACATACCAACATGCTATTATCATCAACACATAAAGCATATATAGCAAATATCACAGTTAGCAGATACACCCATAACAACACATATAACCATGCCACATAAATATGCTAACCTAAGGTATCAAACATAGAGGTGATAGCCCAAAGTAACTAAACCTAGTGTTTAGGTACTTTGCCAGGGCTCAACCTAATGTAGGGTTTAGGGTTCCCCTACACACACAAAACATACAACAAAACTACATAGACTACTCTTGCCTCCCTGACGTGTGTAACTCTTTCTCCCCACCTGATAGCAAATTTAGCAATAATCACGAACACAACGAGCACTCCTCGCTCCTCTCTAATCCTCACAGCCGTGGGTCCCTACAGCAACGCGATCACGAACACAGCTTCCAAACTTGCCCTAATCGCGGAAACAACATGCAAACTATAGCATTAACCCTAATATAAAGCTAAAACCGCGAATAGAAGCTTAGACCACAAGAGAACATTATATAGCTATAATGTAGGTATATACGGAACCTCGGCTTACCCTCGTTGAATCACGAAAGCAAACCGATAGAGTTGTAGTAGAAGTTGCGCTGATCACGAAAACACCAACGGAACTGGAATCGGATCAACGAACGGATCACAAACTTGAAATCAAACTCAAGAACTTGCCTCTGTCTCTCTCAAGCTCTCTGGAACAGTGGAAGGTATGTAAAACTCGTGCAATGGTGCAACTGAGCAAGTATTTATAGAGGTAAAACTCTGCTAACAACGCTTTAGCGTTCTGGAACTCCACGCTGTAGCGTTCCAACACTTGAGCGTTGGCTCCTTGAATGCTTGAGCGTTAACGTTTGCTCACCGCCAAGGCACCGCCCATTACGTGCCAGCTGCGATGCGTAATCGACATGTGTCACTTTACGTCCCATCACTGCCAGTCAATTGGTCCGAAGGTCCACGCTTGAGCATCCAAACTCTACACGCTAGAGCGTTAGCACGCTTGTGCGTTCTCATGGTCCACGCTTGAGCGTTCTGCCCCGGTTCCCTTGTTCTTCATCCTTCTCTCATCCAATTCATTCCTACTCTTAACATGTCCCTCTAAGCATAATTCCAAACCATGATTACATTTATCAAACAAATGTACATACACCCGATCAAGGTCATCTACCTCAATTAGAGTTTCAGAAAATAGGGATGTTACATAACGCGACAGGGACAACACCTCTACTCAGTCCACACGAGCAAACGTCCATTGGAGGAATGCGTCTTGTACTAGTTGATAACTTATAGGGTTTGGCGCGATGTGAAACATGACAAGCGTTAACAATGAGGGAGGCACACAATCTATTTAAAGAGTGGTGCTCCTCCACCCTTCTTGCCACAACCCCGATGGGGTTGTCCACTACAAAGCCCAAACTGGAATTAATTAATTTTTTTAATTAATTACTCCCCAACTATTTACTCTATGCGTGTGACCCTATAGGTGCCCACTAAATTGGAAATAATATTAAATATTATAATAATATCACATATTAATTGTAACATCAAATATTATAAACAATGAGGGGCATCTAGCAATGCATCATTGCTACCCAATTTATGAGAAAATTGGTGATTCGATTTTAACCTTACTACAACAAATTTATCGTGTAATAAATGTCCCATCATCCATATGTCATAACTAAACACAAGGCATAAATGTTTCATTGTTGTTAAGTCCAATTATATGTTCCTTGATCTCCGTGTAGATGTGTAATCACAAATGGGCCCAATATCTCATATTGGCCCATTTTCGTGTGGCCACGCATATTTCACATCTCACTCTATCGAGAGACCCATGACCTTACTCCTGTTATTTAAGAGGGACGAATCCTATCTACGTCACCAACATTCCTCAACATGTTTCATTGCAGCCCCAATAATTACCTTTGTGATCATCATGTTACAGATGACGTTTGATAGCATTAAACTTTACAACCCCATATGTAGGAATCATAGTGACTTCGAGTCAAAGGACTGCTTCACTATGGTCATCATGAGAGACGCTTGTGACACCTGTGAGATGTGGTTATTGGTCTACTCACAAAAAGTCTCGATGTATTATTGTTGTCCTAAATAAAAATAATATTTGACTACAGATGTTTTAAGAGTAGCATTCTACAATTTAATGGGGTCTCATGATCAAGTCACACTTGATGTTCCATTAAACGAACTGCTTATTCTAAGGACTTTATTATGCACAAAAGGATGACATAATAAACTGAATGCCTTATTTATATATCAAATATATGATCAAAGTTATGATGCAAATGATTGTCTATTCTAAATAGATTGGCCACTAGGGCTTACACCAACAATCTCCCACTAGCACTAGAGCCAATCAGGCATCAATCTAACACTCATGGATGTAGCGTAAATGTCATGCTACCACTGAGCAAAAGGCTGCATTAGTGGATTGTTCAGTGTTGTCATTCTGCACATCTTCACATCTCCTCTATCGATCATCTATCGAATGAGATGGAAGCACCTGAGTATATGTTCAGGTAGCTGGTGAGATCAAGTTTCCTTAGCTTACGCAATTATTCCATTATCATCACAACGAGATCAATGGAGTTCGCAAAGTTAGGAACTACTCCTAGTTCATAAATGAACTTCATGATCCAAATGACCTCTAAATATGCATTTGAGACAGCAATATACTCAGCCTCTATAGTAGAATCAATGATTGTTTCCTACTTTGAACTCTTCCAGCTAACAGTGCTACCACTCAGGCAAAACACGAATCCAAACTGCGATCTAGAATCATCCTTATCGGTTTGGAAGCTAGCATCGGTGTAACCCTTTACAACAAGCTCTTACTCACCACCATAGATCAAGAATGAATCCATAGTTCTTCTCAAGTACTTGAGGATATTCTTGACCGCTGTTTAGTGATTTTCATCGGGATCATATTGGTACCTGCTTGTCATGCTCAAAGCATACGAGACATCTGGTCAAGTACAAATCATATCATACATGATAGATCCAATTGTCAAAACTTATGGAATCTTACTCATGTGTTCCCTCTCATCTAATGTAGTAGGGCAGTGTCCCTTGGACATGTATGTGACATAGGCAAGCGCCTAAGCACTTTTTCAACATATGTACTCTGACTAAGGCCCAGTAACCTCAGCAATATATTTTTATAGATCCTGAGTTCTAACACGTAGGAGGCCTCGCCTACGTCTTTCATCGAGAAACAGTTCTCTAACCATGTTTTCACATTTTGTAGTGTAGGGATATCATTTCCGATAAGTAGTATGTCATCCACATACAATACTAGAAAGACAATCTCACTCCTACTAACCTTCTTGTACACACAAGGTTCATCCTCGTTCTTGATGAATCCAAACTGTCTTACAAATTTATCAAAATGAAGATTCCAGCTTCGGGAACCTTGATTTAATCCATAAATGGACCTATGCAATTTACACACCTTTCCAACATCCTTTGGATAGACAAAACCCTCGGCTTATGTCATGTACACATCCTCAAGAAGATTCCCGTTAAGGAATACTGTTTTGATATCCATCTACCAGATCTCGTAGTCATAATATGCAACAATAGCAAGTAGGATACGAATGGATTTAAGCATTGCAACTGGGGAGAAGGTATCGTCATAGTCCACACCATGATTTGCTTGAAACCCTTCGCGACCAGTCGCACCTTAAAGGTATTCACCTTACCATCAATGTCAGTCTTCTTCTTGAAGACCCACTTGCACCCTATGGGTTTTACCCCTTCAGGTGGCTCAACCAAGGTCCATACGTGGTTTGTGTACATGGACTCCATCTCAGATCTCATTGCCTTAAGCCACTTCTCAGATTTTGGGCCAATTACGGACTCCTGGTAGGTTACTGGCCCATCTTGATCCATGAGCAGCACATCACCTTCCTGAGTCAGGAGTAGTCCATATCTCTCAGGCTGATGATATGGCCTGTTAGACCTACGCAATTCTTGTAGATTCGGCTCTTGTTTCAGATCAATACTTTGTGGTGCTTGGATTTCTCCAAGTTCTATATTCCTCCCACTGGCTCCTATGGAGATGTATTCCTTCTCAAGAAACACTCCAGTCCTAGCGACGAACACTTTATCATCGGAAGGATTGTAGAAATAGTATCCTTTGGTTTGTTAAGGATATCCCACAAAAGTACATTGATCCAATTTGGGTCCAAGTTTATCTGTCATTAGACGTTTGACATAAACCTGACAACCCCAAATTCTCATAAATGATAAACTGGGCTTCCGGCCATTCCATATCTCATATGGAGTCTTTTAAATTGCCTTGGATGGAACACAGTTAAGAGTGAATGCAGCTGTGTAAGTAAAGCGTATCCCTAGAAAGAGTCTGAAAGGTTTGAATGACTCATCATAGATCTTACCATGTCCAACAAGGTGCTATTCCTCCTTTTAGACATGCCATTCCATTGTGGTGTCCCGGGAGTTATGAGTTGGATACTATCTCATACTCCTTTAGATAGTCATCAAACTCCTGGCTTAAGTATTCACCACTACCATTTGATCGTACGGCCTTAATACTTTGCCAAGTTAGTTCTCTACTTTATTCTTGAACTCTTTGAACTTTTCAAAAGTTTCAAACTTGTGTTTCATCAGACACACAGATCCATATCTACTTAAATCATCAGTAAATATAGCAAAGTAAGGAAAACCACTTCTAGCATATTTGTTTAGGGCCCCACATACATCACTATGTATCAAGCCAAAAATATCACTAGCCCTTTCACCTTGATCGTTGAATGGCGTCGTAGTTATCTTCTTCAATAAGCAAGATTTGCATGTCTCAAATGATTCACAATCAAATGAGTCCAAGAGTCCATATTAATGGGGCTTGGAAATGTGTTCCTTACCTATATGGCCTAAACGACATTGCCAAAGGCATGTAGGGTTCAAATCACTTAGTTTGACCCTTTTCCATTTATGTTATAGATAGGCATATCAAGATTAGGACACAAGGTCCTTTATCCAAAATGTTCTAGCATAGAAAGGATCATATGACTGATGTTTCTATCAATAGATGGAGTCATAATAACAATTATTCAGTTCCACAACAAGCCCCAAAGGCAAAGTCAAAAACTCCTTCAGTTAATGTATCAACTTTTGCTCCATTTTCACTTGTGGTTTGACTTTGCCTTTAGTCAACGTCCTACTCCCTTTCAGGTCCTTCACATTTGTACAAATGTGGGATCTACATCTAGTATCCAATACCGATGGTGTAGAGAAGTATACATGTTGACTTCTATAACAAATTGCATGAAGAGGAAGTCTTACTTCCATCCTTCTTTTGCATTCTTTCAGGTATTTCTAGCAGTTATCAACATCCTAGCAAGCTCTGGTAGAGATATGTTGAAATCGTTCATAACGAATTGACTATAACTTTCTGACAATGTTTGTAGGATCAAGTTATTGGCCAACGCTTGGCCTAGATAAAATCCCAGACTATCAGGTTCTCAATGTACCCAATAACGTGAAGCACATGATTACTCACTGGGTTTCTTTCTACTAGCTTGCAGTTGAAAAAGGGTTCGTGAAACCTCATACCTTCTCATGCCTTGTCTGCTCTTGGTAGAGTATCTTGAGGTGTATGATCATATCATATGCCTCCATGATTGCAAGCATGAGACATCCTACACCAAGGGTATCGACTTAATATTTCTCGCAAATATCCATTTCGACCCTAATGGCGGTAGGAGCAGGTTGCTCAGAAATCAGTTGCTCCAGAACATACAGCTTCCGCTCGTGCTTGAGGACAATCCTCCAATTCTTGTGCCAATCCAAAAAAATTAATTCCAGGTACCTTGTCCTTCTCAAGGACAATCGCAATAAAAATTAAAGTGTTTAACGTCATGATAATTTTACCTACAGAAACATGCATAACATAAGTATCATGATTAAAACATATTTTAATAAGGCCTTTTATTAAATACGTTCCCACTATTTTACTCAAATCAATGACCCTTATCATTAACTCGAAAAATCCCGTCGGAAGATTTTCTAATGAGACCAAGATCCATATATCACCTCGTTCTGAGTCAGCTTTGGCTTATCACCCAAAACTTAGTTATTTAGGCAGGAAACTCCTTTTCAATTACATCTCATGTAATTCTTGGATCTATTGGGTGAATAACTCTTATTCCAATTTATCTAATAAATTGATGCCCAACTCCTTTGCCTTTAGGCTTTTCAATCCTATTGAACTTGGCCCAGTTAAGTCAAGACCAATGGTTGGAAATTGGATATTACTATTATTCCATCGTGCCTCACCAAAATAAACCAAGGTGCCCTGCTTTGACAGACCCACCACTTATTTGATTCTGGCCTTGACGAGTGTCACGCATCGGAAGACATTTAAGACTTAATATTAATTTGAGGGAATTTCAGTTAAGTGATCTCACCGGTGTTGTATCTCATACATAACGTCTCTCAGCATACATGGCATGCATGCTATCATACGTGGCATGCATGCTATTATACATTTAACTAACATATATAGCATACAAGACATACATACATGCATGCATACATATATTTCATGCATCTCATACATAAACATATATCTTATACAATTCTTGCATCTCATACATAAACATGCATCTCACACATTTCATGCATCTCATACATAAACACACAAGATAAGTATAACGGTTATGACGTCCTAATGTGCATGCAAGAATTAAATACTAATTATTATAATTCTTTGACCCTCGAGTAAGCTTCCCAAGCTTCTTTTATGATGTTATCATATGGTGTTGCCTCGTCTTCAACTCAAGCAACTACAATATTTATAAAATAAATAAATAAATGGCACGACCGCAGGCCGTATTTAAAGAAATAAATCATGACACACAGGTCGTATTTAATCAAAATAAATAAACACCATAATCTAAGGCCATAACCATATACCAAAAAAGTAACAATAATTTTAAATTGATTAAATCAAAAAAGCAATCAATTTCGAAATCTATAGATTTACCAAATCAAAAGGCAATCAATTTAAAAACTATAGATTGTGAATAAAAAAGGCAATCAATTTCAAATCTATAGATTTACCAAATTAAAAAGGAAATCAATTTTAAAAAGAACATGTCTTTAAAATACATATATCATATATAAATTAAAAACAATTTTTTTCAAAGAATAATCATGAGATCATGAAGAAAATATCAAGAATGCTAAGAACATACATATATTCATAAAACTAAATCATGTATAAAATTGAATCGCATCCAAAGCAATAAATCATGTTATCAACCAAGGAAACAAGCACTTAAGATTCAAGGTAATAACGATCATACGCTCTGATACCACTGTTGGGTGTTTGTGAGACAATCCTCTTTTAAAATCATGTCTTAAGGCGGAAGAAAACTATACCCCATGGATCGCGCGTTACAAAACATGAATCACATAAGGCTATTTTGTTTATCTCTTGAAGCAAAACAATCCTTAAGGCATTCTCCAAATCAAAAGTACCACGACAGGGGCAACACCTCTACTCAGTCCACGCGAGCAAACGTCCATTGGAGGAATGCGTCTTGTACTAGTTGACGACTTCCAGGTTTTGGCGCGATGTGAAACATGACAAGCGTTAGCGATGAGGGAGGCACACGATCTATTTAAAGAGTGGCGCTCCTTCACCCTTCATGCCAATACCCGGATGAGCTTGCCCACTACAAGTCCAAACTGGAATTAATTAATTAAATCATATTTATTTAATTAATTACTCTCCAGCTATTTGCTCTATGCATGTGACCCTATAGGTTCCCACTAAATTGGAAATAATATTAAATATTATAATAATATCACATATTATTTATAATATCAAATATTATAAATAATGAAGCGGCATCTAGCAATGCGTCATTGCTACCCAATTTATGAGAAAATCGGTGATTCGATTTTAAACTTACTACAACCAATTTATCGTGTAGTAAATATCCCTTCGTCCATATGTCATAATTGAACACAAGGCATAAATGTGTCATCCTTGTTAAGTCCAATTATATGTTCCTTGATCTCCGAGTAGATATGAAATCACAAACGGGTCCAATATCTCATATCGGCCCATTTCTGCGTGACCATACATATTTCACATCTCACTATATCGAGAGGCCCATGAAATTACTCCTTTTGTGATGCAAATGATGATCTATTCTAAATATATTGGCCACTAGGGCTTACATCAACATCAACCTCGTTGGCGTTTTGTAGAACATATGAGTGCGCTTGCTCTCATTCTGTTTTTGACCCGGTGAGTACTTTAGTTCTTGTTATCCCTTCCCCTGGTTTTCTTCCCGTGTGATGAAAGTTTGGAAGCCCTATAGACTCGACGTTGGATAAGAATTCGGTATTGAATTCCAAAGCTTCTTCCATTATGTACTGTTCAACAAGACAACCCTTTGGTCGCAATCGGTTTTTCACATACCCTTTTAATATCTACACATAACATTCAAACGGGTACATTCATCTAATATAAGTGGGCCCACAAAATTGTGTCTATCTAACCAGGTGAGCAATTAGATGAACCATTATGTCAATCTGTAACATCCCAAAATCTGGGTCTCGTCTTATCCAAAATCCAATGTAAATATAGTTTTTCCTGGTCAAAAAGACCTCTTATGAACTCAATGTCTTCATATGAATTGTATCCATGTCTCTTAGATTTCCATAGACACCAAATTCCTCTAAATTGGATTATTGTTGCATGATTTATGGCCAAATCTATACACAATGTTCATGTTTCAGCGCCAGCACCGTTTTTCTAACTTCTACCCCAGTTTTGATCCTCTAAACCTCCGTTTAAGGTTTTGTGGTCTTGATGATAGTTGTAGAGATCTCTTTTATCTTTCCAACGATATAAAAAGCATAATTTTTGGATGTTTATAACTTAAGATGTGTGTGAAATACCGAGCCGGATGCTGGGTAAAAGGGTCTTGACACGTTTTTACTTGTTTTTGGCTTTTGGGGCTCTATAAATACAACCTTGACACCCTTAGGGTGTGGTTTTGAACACTAATTGCATCTAGAAACTCAGAAGTGGCTAAAAAGAGAAGAATTACAATGATTTGGGAGAAGAAGGGACCTTTGGCGTGAAGTAGGGAGATCAAAGGAGTAATCCTAGAAGTTCTTGGGGCGCATCTTTGCAAGTCTTCAAATGGTAAGTAAAACACCATCTTTCTAACACCTCCATGGTATTCTGAAATAAGGGTCTTGGGTTCTAAAAACTATTAATGTTATTTTTGAGAGATTGATTCGGAAAAATTGGATGTTAGGGTTCAAGAACGCTGAATTGAATTGGGTTTTTTTTTACAGTAAATAGTGAATTGATGTTATTACATGTTTTAAGACTTGTGTAGTGGTTTGAAATTAATATGTATATGTTAGATGTGATTTGGAATGCCTATGTGTTGTTTTTCCATGAGATATATCATTGTTATTAATGCATGGAGCTTGTTGGCATGTATAGGGTCATTATAAATGACCATATCATGATATTTGACAATATAATGGGTTATTGTGATGCTTGTTTGTTATTAAAGTTTGTATTGATTTATGAGTACCTTATGTAATGTGTACATTTGTTTGAGATACCTCCATTGAGGAGATGACAAAGGGTCTAACTCGTAGCGATGATAGATTAGCCTAATGCGAGGTAATGGCAAAGGGCCCCCTTCATGGGGAAGGCACTGTAAAGACATTTTATGATTGGATACCTCCTTTGAGTTGATGGCAAAGGGCCTAAATCGTAGCGATGACAAATTTGGCCTAATGCAAGGCGCTGACAAATGACATAACTCAGGGAGAAGGCAATGTGGGACATTGCAAGGTTATGAGGAATCTCCTTCGTAGAGATTACAAAGGGTCTAACTCGTAACGATGACATATTGGCCTAATACGAGGTGATGGCAAAAAGCCTCCTACATGGAGAAGGCAATGAGATGTCATTGCATTCATATGTTTGGGTTGTTGATGTTACTGTATGTTCTATGACTTATTTATATTGTTATTTAAAATAATTTGATATTATATTATATTGAAATTAAAGGACTACCATGGTTGCTTTTTCGGTTATTGTGCCAGCTGAAAGCAACATATTTTTGAAAACCTTTTTGAACTCTTTGTTTACTGCAATTATAAATCTCATTAGTGGTTTTGTCTTTCAGAATTCATAGGTGATGCTAGAGATGACGCAGCAACTTGAGAAAGTCGTGGAGTCTTGAAGACCTTAGTATTAGTAATGTTTTATTTTAATTTTTGATGTTTTTAGTTGTCGATGTTTTGAGGCTAAAATTATAATTAAATAATTGTATTTTTTATTAATTAACTTAAGACAGCTGATGCTATGAATGGATAATTAATTTATTTAATTATCTATTTCTATGTAATATCGTGGGACGTTACATTTTTTGTATCAGAGCAGTTCAATCCTAAATTGGACTATGGTAGTGGGTCTGTTAAAACAAAAATTGGGCATACAGGACTGTTGTTTGTGTGTCGTCATGAATTCTACATACTATGCTTTGGGGTATTGAGCCTGACCAACTCAATATTTCATCGTAGTGAGTGTGACATCCCCAAGTTCCACTCGAGGAAATCCCATTATTTTAGAAACAACTTACACTGCTAGCTATAAGTTAGCGATATTATTACGCGCTTATTAAAACCAACGATAACAAGCATTCAATATAAAAGCGCACAACATCAGAGTAAAAGTAGCAGGATAACGAAAACACATATAGTACTGATATATACATGGTGGCCCCATCAGTAGGGCTAAGTAGATATACAAACGGAATACATAAGAAAAAGAAAATACAACATGAACATCAAAAGGAACTCAACTCAAGCTCACAGGCTCTTCCCATCCCCTTTCAAAATACATCAAAAAGACCTCATCTCACATCCTATGACTGACGCACTGGCGACGTCACATCCTCCATGACTTGAAAGTCAAGTGCTACCCTGTCCTTCCCCATATGTGCGCCTATAAACCCGCAGGGGCACATAATCTGAGGAAGAACTAGACATAACCATCCGCCTACGCCTGGCGGCTCTCAGATACCGACGTTGTCCTCTCAGCACAAAGCCTCTGCGACTCGTCATGTGAGATGATGCCGGGGCAGCCCACATAAAATCCTGCTTTTGTGGCCTGGGTGGGTGCCACATCTAGGGAAACGGAAGAAACTGGACCACTCTGTACGGTCCCATGATGTCCGCTCGTAGTGGAGTGCCGCCTCGAAATAGCAAACTCACTGGTCCTGTTTAGACGGTCAGGAATGTAGAGGGGTCCACTTGCCATCCCTACTCGTCGTGGTAAACAATCCCAAGCTCGCCCAGCATCGGGATCCCCGGTGCTGCCTAGAGGAAGGGATGCATCCTCGGGTCAATAGTTAGCTCCAACTAACTCGTCATCTACTCGCAGATCAAAAGCATCATATACAAGAAAATACAGGGAGATAAGATATACAAAACATCTATGACAAGGATGATGCAATGCAGAACAGATAGCAAACAGAATCATCTCTCAATATCAGGACACTACGGTCGTTGCCTAGCTAGATGCACACATACTCTTTCCATGCATGCCGGCCGGTACTAAACACCCTACTAAGGGCAATATCACGTCCGCATATCGAACAATAAGTTGGTTCATTTCGGTAATCTGTTTCGCTCGCCGTGACCCATAAGAGTGCATCACCGCTCAACTGTCCCAGACAAAGAGGGTTAAATGGGCCTCCTTGGAAGATCCACCGGCAATTGGAAAGACTCAGGGTCCAGTCGAGATAGTAGGACGTGCCCAGGACCACCACGACACGATAGGCGCTACCATACCGATTTCATGTGGGTACACCTGTGTCCAATATATCCCGAAGATCACGCAGACCTACCCTTCCGTTTTTCGCACCCGCACTCGGTGCACCAACCTCGTATGCCTCACATTATACGGCTCGCCACTTGGCATCAAATGCATATGCTATGCATGTCATCCATCTCTCTTGAGCTGATATCGCAACACATGCAAACTTGCTCTTAGCAACATGAGCTCCAACCTCCAAAGGTAACCATATGAGCTCCAAGCTCCACTGTGACCATACGAGCTCCAAGCTCTACTTGTAACCATATGAGCTCCAAGCTCTCATCATAACCTTAGGAGCTCCAAGCTCCACTATACCTCAATTATCATCTCAAACATCCACCACGAGGTCAAAGCCCTAATCATGCTAAACCTCTGAATCTCATACATACACGCATTTCCAGATATAATGCAATAGTTTAGCAGTTATCAACATGCTCCATAAACCAATAAACAGCATAACATGCCAACATATCATTACCATCAAAACCTCATGCATCTCTTGCAAATATCAGTTATCATAAATAGTAGGTACACATATATCAACACATAGCACATTTTATCATGCATCACAAATATGCTTCCTTAGGGTATCAAATATAACGGTGATAGCCCAAAGTAGACTAAACCTAGGGTTTAGGTACTTTGCCAGGGCTCAACCTCATGTGGGGTTTAGGGTTCCCCTACACACATAAAATATAAAATACAACTATACGGACTACTCTTGCCTCCCCAACATGTGTAACTCTTTCTCCCCACCTGATAGCGAATGTAGCGACAATCACGAACACAACGAGCACTCCTTGCTCCTCTCCTTTACTCACAGGGGCAGCCTACTTGCTCCAAAAGGGATCCGCACGCAACTTTCAAACTTGCCCTAATCACGGAAATAACACGTAGACTATAGCATTAACCCTAATATGAAGTTAAAACCGTGAAAAGAAGCTTAACCCAAAAGCAAACATTGTATAGGTACAATGTAGGTAGATACGGAACCTCAGCTTACCCTCGTTGAATCGCATAAGCTAACACGATCGGAACTGGAATCAGATCGACGAACGGATCACAAACTCAAATCAAAGCTTTCAACCTATTTCTGGGCCTTCTCATGAACTCTCTCTATTAGTAACACCACAAAAAGTTCGTGCATGGTGAAAGTGAAGAACTATTTATAGAGATAAAACTCTGCTGACAACGCTTTAGCGTTCTGGAACTCCACGCTTTAGCGTTACAACGCTTTAGCGTTGGCTTCCTCAACGCTTGAGTGTTGATGTTTCCTCACCGCGAAGGCACCGCCCATCACGTGCCAGCCGCGACATGTAATCGACACGTGTCACTTTACGTCCCATCACTACCAGTCACTGGTCAGAGGGTCCACGCTTGAGCGTCCAAAACTCTCCACGCTAGAGTGTCAGCACGCTGGAGCGTTATACTGGTCCACGCTTGAGCGTTCTGTTCCTGATCCTTTGTCCTTTATTCTTCTCTCATCCAGTTCATCCCTACTCTTAACACACTCTCCAAATACACTTTCAAGCCATGACAATAATTATCAACAAACATATAAATATCCAATCTAAGCCATCTACCTCAATTAAGGTTTCTGAAAACCGGGATGTTACATTGAGCGGATTTATGGCTTTTCAAAGACAGAGGTTCTCCGTCAAATGTGGCTGATCAAAGTTTGCGAATCAAAACGTGGGCTTCATTGAGGAAAAAGGGCAACTTGACTCAAGTATGCAATATTTTTTAACCCTTGGTTGTTGGTTTGATTGTTGGAATAAGTGTTAGATGTCGAAATTTCGAGGACAAAATTTCTTGAAGGAGGGGAGAAATGTAATATCCCAAAATCTGGGCCTCGTCTAATCCGAAATCCAATGTAAACATAGTTTTTTTCAGTCAAAATGACCTCTTGTGAACTCGACATCTTCATATGAATTGTAGCTTATCTCATAGATTTTCATAGGAACCAAATTTCTCCAAATTGGATTGTTGTAGCTCGATTTATGGCCAAATACATACACATTGTTCAGGTTCCAGCGCCACCACCATTTTTCTAACTTCTAGCCTAGTTTTGATCCTCTAAACGTCCGTTTAATATTTTGTTGTCTTCATGAATGTTGTAGAGCTTTCTTCTATCTTTCCAACGATATAAAAAGCATAATTTTCGGATGACTATAACTTGCGATATCTGCGAATTACCGAGCTAGACGCTGGGTAAGTGGGCCTTGATGCGTTATTATGCGTATTGGGCTTTTGAGGCTCTATAAATACAACCCTAACACCCTTAGGGTGTGGTTTTGAACCCTAATTATAGCTAGAAACTCAGAAGTCGCTAAGAAGAGAAGAATTAAAAGGATTTGAGGAGAAGAAGGGGCCTTAGGCGGGAAGTAAGGAGATCTTTTTTTTTTTTTAAAACAAAATGATGTGCACTAGCATCACAATGAGAATTGTAATCCCAATTAGGTTGGCACCACAACCTCAACAATCATCTGCAGCACATCATAATAACATTAAGAATCAAAAGAATAAAGAATACAAAAAAACCATGGGGGGACATAAACCAAACCCATGAAAGAAAAGCTATCTGAATCTGAACCTAGGAAGACCTATCCTATCATGATAGAAATCTTCAACTAATGAACCTAGGAATTGAATTCCACCAAACATACCCCTGTACAGATAGACCATAAGAGGCAAGCTTATCAGCACAAGTGTTACCCTCCCGAAAAATATGAGAATATATAAAATTCATACTACTAGTCAGCTGTAAATAATTCTGCCATCTATTTCTAAAGCTTCCAAGGCACCACATTTGAATTTTTAAAAACAATAATAACAAGCTTGGAGTCACATTCAATCCACAGATTATGCCACCCATTCTTATAAGCATTTTCAATTGCCAACATAGCTCCAACATGCTCAGCTTCAAATGCATTAGCAATACCAAGATATCCTGCAAAGCAACCAAGAAATGTTGCCCTTGAATCTCTAAAAATGCCCCCACATGCAGTTGGACTTGGTGCACCTTTTGCAGCACCATCCGTGTAACATTTAACCCAATTACACTTAGGAGGATGCCAATCAACTTGAGTAATTGAAGGAGCACAACATGGATGACCATTAACTAAAAAAGTTTGCAAAATCATGAATTCAGAGATAGAATTGGACCTCAAACCAGAACTAATATTACCCGAGATTGAAAGATTGGCAATTATCAAGCTAATAGCAGTCTTTAAAGGAATGACTTTGCTGCCAAATCTTGCTTTGTTCCTGCAATGCCAAATAACCCAAATGGCATAAATGATAGCAGCAACAACAATGTCTTTAATTTGAGAGCTCCATCCTTTGTTACAAATAGAAAGAATCGATTCATCAGAAGAGGTATCAATAGGACAATTCAAAATTCTGCTAAGCCAATGCCATAAAGCAGTTGAAAAGAGCAATGCAGAAAAAGATGAGGAGAGGACTCAACTTCCTTGCAGCAGAGATTACACACAGATGCCAAAGAACAACCCCTGTTTCTAACATTCTCATCAGTAGGCATACGATTGAAAATTAATCTCCACAATAAAAAAGCTTTAGATGGAGGAATACAACATCTCCAGATTAACTTTGTCCAGGCCAAAGGCTCAGACACGGGATTTTGAAACTGAAATGCTTCTTTAAGATTTAAATTACCTGAATCCGAGTGACACCAGATCAATTGATCAACAGAGCAAAATTTTGGAATAACAATCTTTTCAATTTCCAGTCTTAAGCTAGGAAAATGAGAAAGAATAATCTCAGGGATACATCACATGCCATTCTGAATAAAATCACAAACTCTAGCAGTTAGAAGCTTGTGCCAACTTTCAGGAAAGTTCATAAATGAAACTATCGGCTTAGACAACCACTAATCAACCCAAAATTTAATTTCAGAACCACTTCCTAACTGCTAGGATGAATTATTCATAACTGTATTGAAAGAATGTCTTATGCCAGCCCAAATGGAAAATCTAATATGATAATTGACTGGACAACCATTCTTTAATACTCTAGCTTTAAGCAAACATGACCATTGGTTTTTAATAGAAACCAAATCCCAACATAACTTAAGCATAGCTGCAGAGTTTAAGGCTTTAAGAGATCTAATTCCCAGGCCTCCTTCAGCTGTAGGCTTACATACTTTCCTCTAAGAGACAGTAACAATCTTCTTAACTTGAATATCTCCTGACCACACAAAGTTCCTGACCCAAGTTTCAACATTATTTAGAAGTCCAATTGGCCAAGCATACAAATGGAAGCTGTAAACAAGCATACCAAGAATAATTGACTTAACCAACTGAACTCTCCCCATTATAGACAACAAAGATCCCTTCCAAGAAGCAAGCTTACTTTTAATTTTATCTACAATTGGCTGCAGATGCACTCTCCTTGGCTTACCTCTAAACAAAGGCACACCTAAATAAGAAAAAGGTATGCTGCCAGCAGAAAAACCTAGAATATCAGCAATGCTAAAAGCTCTACTAGCAGAAATAGGCCTTGCATAGTATTTAGATTTATTTGAACTGATCACTTGCCCTGAAGCCTGCTCATAAGATCTAAAAAGAGACATCAAATTCTGCAAACTCCTCTTCGAGCCTCTACAAGAAATCATTACATCATCTGCATACATAATATGGCTTGGCATTTTACAACCTCTAGGACCTGCCATGAGCTGCAGCTTACCTTCCTCAACAAGCATAGAAATACCTCTATTAAGCACCTCCTCTGCTATACAAAAAAGAAGGGGAGATAAAGGATCACCTTGTCTCACGCCCGTTTTACAGGAAAAATACCCAACTGAATGGCCATTAACAGAAATTGAGAGCTTTGCTGAATGAAGAATTGTCTCAATCCAACTACAAAACTTAGCATTAAAACCAAAAGAAGAAAGCACCTTCATTAAAAAAATTTCAATCCATAGTATCAAAGGCCTTTTTAATGTCAATTTTCAAAGCCAATTGGCCACCAAAAGTCCTTTTGTCCAGTAAATTAATAGCCTCTGATGCAAGACAAACACACTCGGAAATACTTCTACCTTTGACAAACCCTCTTTGATTTTAGGAAATGATTTTGGAGCCACCAATGCAAGCCTATCTACCATAACTTTGGTAATAATCTTAAACAGAAAATTTACTAAAGCAATGGGTCTATATTTTTCAATCCTCTCTGCACCAATCTTAGGTATAAGAACCACAAGATTTGAGTTAAGATTAGGGAGAAGCCAACCATGAGTACTGCAAAAAAACATTAACAACATCTTTTGCAATGATATCCCAAAATTTCTGATAGAAGAACCCACCATAACCATCAGGTCCTGGAGCTCCATCACCATTAGAAGCAAACACAACAGTCCTAACCTCTTCCATTAAACGCAAATTAGTCAGCATGGCATTATCTTTTGCCGAAACTAACCTTGGAATAACTTTGTCAATCTAATCATTATCATGGCAAACATTATCCAAGGCAAATAAATTTTGATAGTATTGTCAAATATGCTCCTCAATATCAGCTACTGAAGAAAGAATTTGATCATCTTTTTTCAGGGATAAAATCTGCTTAGTTACATTTCTAATCCTGGCCACTCTATGAAAGAAAGTTGTATTTCTGTCTCCCTGAGTATGCCAGTTCAATCTTGACTTTTTTCTCCAAAATTCTTCTTCATAACCAAGAGCTTGCTGCAATAACATCTGAGTATTTTATTTCCTGATCAAACAAATCTTCATTGCAACCCATAGAAGCTATCTGACTTAGAATCTGCTCTACCTTTGCCAATGCAGAATCCACATTAGCTTGAACATTACCAAATACATTTTTATTCCAATCTTAAAGTCTCAACTTTAAAATCTTCAACTTCTGAGATAGGATGTACATAGGACAGCCAATGATAGGTTCCTTCCAAACTTCACTAATAATCTTGATGCAATCAGGGTGACTAGACCACATTTTCATAAATTTAAAGGAAGAACCATAAACTCTTCCTTCCTTCTTCAAACTCAGCAATATAAGGAAATGATCTGACTTGCTTCTTATAAGGGTACTACAAGAAACACCACTCCAAAAATTAATCCACTCATCATTGCATATCGCTCTATCCAATCTCTTCTCAATAGAAGAACTACCTCTTCTACCATTCGACCAAGTAAATTGTGATCCTCTAGTCTTTAAGTGAATCAAACCAGAGCTTTCAGTACACAATCTGAATTCTTCACAAGAGATTCTCAATGGTAAACCACTTCCTCTCTGCTCATGAGCACCTAAAATCGAATTGAAGTCCCCTATGAAACACCAGGGACCTTGATGTAATTGTTGCAAATTAGATAACTCCAACCAAAGCTGCCTTCTGGCCATACAAGTTGTTGCAGCATACACAGCTGAAACAAATAAATCTTTCCCTTATAACATAAAAGAAAAAGAAACCTGCTGAACTGAATTAGCAATAATAACAGGTGACAAATGATCAGCACAGATTCACCATAAATTAGGAATATGAGGACTCCTATCATTCACTGCAAAAACTTTCATATGCAATCTTTCCCAAAAATCAGCAGGAAATTGATCAATTGGGATCCAAGGCTCAAAGATGAACAAAAAATCAGGTCTATGATTCAAACAAAAATTTTAAGTACCAACCTTGTATCAAGGTTTCCAATACCCCTAGCATTCCAGTACAATAGCTTCATTATGCAAAATTTTAAGGTCCTACCCTGGAAAGGGTTCTATAATGATCAAATTTCTTTACTTGTGTTTTATGATTACCAAGCTTTCTCCTTTGAGACTTAGACAATACCACATTAAAACTGGCTTCTAGAATTTCAGAAGAAGCAGATGCAGCATTCGATTCAGAAGAAGCAAAGTCCTCTAAATCATCCTCATCTTGGTCATTGGCCCAAAACTTAGAAATCAACCTTATACCCTGCCTGACAGGAGAAGGCATATCATGAACATTGGTTGGAGTGACTATATCATGGCAATTAACTGTATCTGCCACAACTGTTGGAGACTGAGAATCTGAAACATGATTTGGTCAACTACTATGATCTTGTAAACTATTTGCCAAACACAAATTCTTGACAGGTGAATTCAATCGGGCATATTCATCATAAACAGTCTCAATTGACTCTTCATCATCCTATCTCCCATTATTAATAAACTCATCATCCTTCTCATCAGCATTATTAGCTGTATTATCAATAATCGGAACTTCAATTCTAATGTTATCTCTATCAATAACCAAATCTGGACCCTTAACTGCATCCATATGCAGATCAGATGCAGTTACAACAGGAATTTCCTTTGCACCACTAGTTCATTCACCATTCTTATTAGAGATATTAATTTCTTTATTTTTAGGAACATAAATAGCATCCTTTTTAGGGAGTAGAAACAATTTTCTCCTTTTGAATACCCTGCTGATCAGGTTTGTGAAACCCATTCCTCCTACAATTACTCAATGAGTGGCCCATATTCTGATAGGTAGTGCAAAAAGGAGGCAATTTCTCATTCTCTTTCCACTAGAATTTGATCAAGCAGAATACCATTAAGATCAACATCCACTAGAACCCGAGCAAAATGTCCAAAAGTCCTTTGACATGTTGCTTCATGTAAGGAAATTGGAATTCCAAGACCCCCAACAATTTCAAAAATGATCTTTGGTCTCCAATACTCTTGTGGCAATCCAAGAAATCTAACCCAACATTGAAAATGAGTTTGCTTCTGAATATGAGGATTAAAATATGGGGTCCAAGCCGACAATCTGAGAATTCCTGGCTTCAAATTCCAAGAACCAAAAGTCCACACACTTCTCAAATCCTCACGAGAAGTAAAAGAAAATTCATAAAATCCTTTCCCAAGCGGAATCACTCTCCAATTCCCAATAGGCTTCCACAATTTAGAAAGCTTGGCAAGCAAGTCATCTAATTTAATAGGAGTGTCACCTTTTGATAAAATCAACTTCCATGAAGATTATTCTTACAAGCCTCTAATCCTGCTTTATATTCTGTTTCAGAAATCTTGATGGAAATAGCATCTCCTTTCAAACATGGCCAAGGCAATTGACTATAAAGAATATCACAAGATTTAGTTAATGCTTGTGCAAAAGATTTCTTAAGAGCTTGGGTCGCTGGAGAAGAAGCCTTATCAACGTTTCGAGGAGAATCATTCAAAGAAACAGGAGGCCAAGGATGAGATAAAGAGTCAGGAAACAAAACCTGCCAAGGGCAATCCAAATTGACCGCCATGAAAGATCATGCAAAAAAAGAAAAAACATGCAAACCCTAGCAGAGCAAAACTAGGATTCCTTCTTCAAAGTGAAGTAGGGAGATCAAACGAGTAATCCTAGAAGTCCTTGCGGTGCATCTTTGGAGGTATTCAAGAGGTAAGTAAAAACACAATCTTTCTCACACCTCCATGTTATTTTGAAAAAAAAAAAAGGGGTTTTGGGTTCTTAAAACTATTAATGTTATTTTTGGGAGATTGATTGAGAAAAATTGGGGTTTTCTATGTTTGGGTTGAAGAACCCTGAATTGAATTGGGGATTTTACAATAAATGATAAATTGATGTTTTATTTGGATGTCAGATTTGCATGATTACATGTTTTAAGACTTGTGTAGTGGTTTGAAATTAATATGTATATGTTATATGTGATTTGGAATGCCTATTTTTTGTTTTGGCATGATATATATCATTTTTATTAATGCATGGAGTTTGTTGGAGTGTTTAATGACCATATCATGATGTTGGATAATGTAATGGATTATTGTGATTCATGTTTGCAATTAATGTTTGTATTGATATATGAATACCCTATGTAATGGGTACAATTGGTTGAGATACCTCCATCGAGGAGTTGGTAAACGGCCTAACTCGTAGCAATGACAGATTGGCCTAATGTGAGGCAATGGCAAAGGGCCTCCCTCATGCGGAAGGCAATGTAAAGACATTGAATGGTTGGATACCTCCTTTGAGGCGATGGCGAAAGGCCTAACTCGTGGAGAAGTCAATGTGGGACATTTCAACGTTATGAGGAATCTCCTTCGTAGAGTTGGAAAAGGGTCTAACTCGTAGCAATGGCATATTCTCCTAATGCGAGGCGATGGCAAAGGGTCTCCTACATGAAGAAGACAATGAGATGTCATTGCATTAATATGTTTGGGTTGTTGATGTTATTGTATGTACTATGACTTATTTATGTTGTTATTTAAAATACTTTGATATTATATTACTTTGAAATTGACGAAGTACTATGGTTGTTTTTTCAGTTACCTTGCCGGCAGAAAGTAACATATTTTCGAAAACCTTTTTGAACAGTGTTTGCTTACTCGGATTATAAATCTCATTAGTGGTGTTATCTTTCAGAGTTCACAAGTGATGTTAGATATGACGCAACGACTTAAGAAAGTCTTGGAATCTTGAAGGCCTTAGTATAATTGACGTTTTATTTTAATTTTTGATGTTTTTAGCTGCCCATGTTTTGTGGCTAAAATTATTATTAAAGAATTGTATTTTTTATTAATTAACTTAAGAGATTATGTAATAAAGTGAAAGTTTTAATTTATCTTATTTTTTATGCTATGAATGGATAATTAATTTATTTAATTATCTATTTCTATGTAATATCGTGAGACATTACACAATCTAATGGTATGAACATGCAAAAATGAAAAAAATTGCAACCTAAAATAAACAAAATCTAAATGTAATGCGACAGGAAAAATGCAAAAATAAATACCCCACCCCAAGCTTAAATACTTACATTGTTCCCAATGTAAATAATCAAGTCGGACGGGGAGAAAATGGAATAACTCACTGCGGTGGAGGGTGGTGCTGGCTCAGATGCCAGTTGTAGAGCTGCTGAATCATGGCCCTCTACTGGGCCTGCTCCTCCATCATCCGCTCCTGGTTCGCCCAGATGGTATCCAATGAAGAAGAGAATCGCACTTAAGGATTATCAGATGGACCTGCAGAAAAAGAAGAGGAGGGCTTAGATGACCTTGTCGGCGGTGGCTGGGAAAGTGGCCTTTGAACATTTAGAGGCTCAGGGTCATAATAAAATCTTCATTAAATAGCCGAAAAGTGATCTATCCCTCAGTACAACCTGGCCCTTGCAGAATATTGGCCTCTAAGGAGCTGAGGAACGCTAGAGTAGGTCCAATGTATGTAGTGTATCGGGTGCGAGCAAATTCACCCCACCCGACTTTACCATATGGGATGCTACAACAGGAGATGCCACCTAGGAACACGAAGAGGATATGCAACAGCGATATCCACATCTATTCTAAGGTATGTCGAATTTCGTCCTCGAAATTCTTTTTAAGGGGGTAGTAATGTAACACCCCGATTTTCTTAATCTTTTAATTAATCATTATTTAAGTAATTTTATTTTATTGGAGGGTCTAGAAAATTTAATAAATTATTCTGAGGCCATAGTCACGCTCTACGCCATCGTAGGAAGCTATGGTTAAGTTTTGGGCCGAAAACTCAAACGGAGCCCGATCTATGTTTTTTTCGGATGATAGTGTTTTTCTACTATCATGACCTCATTTTGACTAACGGTCAGAACCATTAGTCTTAAAATTCAATCCTCTACCTTTTTGCTAAAATATGTCCAAACGTCCAAAAATATAAATAATATTTTATATTCGAGCCGAAAATCGATCCGGTAGAAGATTCGAGCTGTCTTAGGGTTTTTCGAAAACCTTGAGCCAATGATTTTCATACCAGGGCTATGTTAAATCATTTGGGGACTCCAACCAACGTCGTGAGGTTTTTCAAATGTCGGGATGTGAATTGACCAAATTGCCCTTGGTTAGTTTTTACTGATTACCTTTTACTTTTTTTTTTACTAAGACTTAACCCCCTAAGTCTTCTTAATAAATGTACTATTATTCACCCTCACTCTCTCATTTTTCGGCAGAACAGCTCCTCTCCCAGACCCCCATTCTCCTTCCTTTTCTCTTCTTTCTCTCTTTTTCTCCTCACAAAAAACTCCATTTTTAGGAGACTTTGAGCTTGAATTTCTTGAAGCAATCTTCACCAAATTTGAAGTAGATCATCATAGGAGGTAGAATCTCATCTCTATCTCTCTCAATCTCCCATTTATCTTCCCAAAATTTCATGAGTAGAGGAGTTAGGGTTTTTATCCCTAAATCTTCAAAAATCCATGAAAAATTGTAGAAAAATCATTTTAGTACCAACCCAATTTCTATGGCCTAGGTTCATGACACACTTGCATGATCCAAGAGATTAGAGCCAATAAATCTCTCTAGCTATTTTTTTGAGAGAGAGGCCGAAACCCCCTATTGTGTAGGGTAGGGTTTTTGGTTGGTTTTTGATGTTTTGAGTTGATATCTAGGGCTATCACACTTAGTTAGGGTGTTATCCAAGAAATGAGAATTTTTGGAGCTCCCTAGCTATTTTTCATATTTTTCATTCAATAGGGCCGAACCCTAGGGGCAGTGCAGTAGGCGAAATCTTTACTTTTTGAGCAAATGCCTTCATTGATTATGTATTAGGGACCCTAAGGATCATTGATCCAAAAGTTAGTAATTTTTAGACATCCTTAGCCTAATTAATTAAATAGGGGCAGTAATTAATCCTAAGGAATTAGGGAGTTTTTGATTTAACTGTTTTAATTTCTGGTTGTGTTCTGTTATATAGAATCGGACAGGACTCGAACATCCGATAGCGCACCCGACTGACAGCTGCGGAGTCGTGGCCGGAGCTGCACGAGGAAATCACTAAGGTGGGGAGAAAGAACTAATATCGTCGGGAAGGCAAGCTTAGTATAGAGTGTATATATATATATACATATACATATATATCTGTGTAGGGGAACCCTTAAACCCTACTAGAGGTTGAGCCCGGGATAAAGTGCCTGGACCCTGGGTTTAGGTACTTTTGGGCTATCACTACTAAGTTGATATTATAAATGATGTGATTGATCGAGGTTGCTGTGTTGATTTATTTAATTGATTATCTGTTTATCTGTTGTGTTGAACTACCTGTGTGATTTGATGCAATTCGATTTTTATGATGATATCTGCCTTGGAGTGAATTACTGTTGTAATGTTATTGTGGTTTGACTGGTGGTTGAGTGTTAATGAGAGAATGGTGAGTGATGATGTTGTTCGGGTTGATATCGTTGTGGTCCCGACCGTGGAGCTGTGGCTCGTAGACGCAAGGCGTCGTGATGTTGATGCTGATGTTGATGTTGATGTGATGTGATGTTGATGATGATGTGATGTTGATGTTGATGTTGATGATTGATGTGATGCGATGTGTCGTGGTCGTGGACGAGTGCTTAGGGGTGAGGTTCCGATATCAACCTGCGATGGATGTTTGTTGCATTTTCATATCATTTCATACCACAGCATTTGGTCCCAAAGGGGGGTGTCCAATTGGGGACGTTACTTAAAATCCCGAGGCGGGATATGATGTGATGTGATGTAATCCCGACGGGGATGTCCAATTGGGGACGTGATATATCGGCCGACATGTATATAGAGAAGACAGCATATACATAGGGACTAGTATCCCTCTTCTAGGCTTATTTGAGGGAATGATGTTTGAGATGATTGTGATGGATGACTTAAGAGATGGGTGATGTTGTGTTGTATATGTTATCTGTGTTGTGTGATGTGTGTGTGTATATATATATATATATATATATATATATATATATATGTTGTACTGATGCCCCTCTCACATATTGATGAATTATGTTTCTTATCTCCCGCATTTTTCTGTATATGTTATTTTTTTTTGTATGGAAAGACCCCGAGGAGGAACCGGTTGCTGAAGAGCTGGACGGCGTTCCATACGAGCCTGATGCCGGAGGACGTACCACGGACCCTAGCCTCAAGAGGTTGGGCAGTGATCGTGGTTAGCCGGAGGATTGTCTCTCGGCCTACTTTTCCTGCTTTTATTTTGGTCTGTATTAAAACACTCGTATGCTTTACTTTATTACTATAGTCCCACTGACGGGGCGACTGATGTATGTGATATATTTCTTTATATTTAAAGTTGTGTACTCTGAGGCGTAACGTGCCATAAATCGTTTTGCTTCCACGCTAAATTTTCTGCTTCGCTTCTTATTATTAAGGCGCGCTAACATTTATTATGCGATTAAGATTAGTTAATATCTTAGGTTCTACTGATGGGATGGTGGGTCGTCTGATGAGTTCCTAATGTATGCCTTTATCCACCACCGCTAGTGATGTTTTGGATGTAGAAATCTACATTGCTCGAGGAAGAAATTATCCTTACAATGTTCCAACCACATCCAACATTTACTCTCTTCAGATAAAGAACTACAAGAAATTCAAACAATACTGACAGATTCAACACTGTCGGTAATGCGTGAGTTACCGATGAGTTTAACTGTTCGTAAGTATAGTAGTTATTTGTCGTCCAAATTACTGACGGCTAGACCATCGGTAATAATACCGACGATGAAGACGTCGGTAATTCCATTAGTCAATTTTGCGGAAAATTATACCCGCAAACTTTCCTACGTTTTCTCCCGAGGTGCAAGTCGTCAGTAAATGACTTTTCGAATTACGAGGCCCAACATCTCTTTTTGGCTTACAGACGACGTTAGCCTCATATGTTCGACTAGTAAGTACATTATCCTGTGATGACATATATTTCAAAAGTGTAAGTAAGTTCGTAAAACTCTTATAAGTCCACCCATTGCTCGATTCCATGGTATACAACTTTAATACCTCTAAAAATCTTGAGAATTTAGTACAACAACCATACAACCGTTTATCTGCATCTCTTATCAACCTCTCAAACATTTGAGGACATTCCTGAAGGATCATCTTCAACCATATTTGCAATCTCTTCAAAAGAGTCGCCCTCATATTTAACTATGTCGGTATCATTTGATGCATATCTCACACTATTCCTGACATCACCGGACTTATATCTTGTCTCACAATGCTTTGTCCAACATATATAACTTTAATCAATTGCATTACACATTAAATGATCTTCCAACTCACTACACTAAACACGAGAATGTGATTGTACTAGGGTTTCTGACATGCTAATTGCAAAGCTATTAAACTCTTTTACTCCATCCTCATATTTTTTTGACAAATGATTTGTAGACATCCATTTTCGATCCATACTGTCCCCATCTACCAAAATAATTATTAACAACAATTACTTTGAGTTTAGAGAGGTTGATGTCTACATGCTTGATTTCTACTTCATCCTGTACATAGTGAGGTCCCTATCCTATCTACGATTGTCAAATTCACATTATATTATTTTATGACTCTTATTCTTAAGTTAAGAAATTTTCTATAGCATTTCCCTTTATTTCTCCAAGCACACAACTTAATCTAGGTGGTATCATCACCCAAACTAGGTATGTATACCCAGAGAACAATGGAAAATATGAACCAATGACATTATTAGATCAAGAAGTAATTAAGACATACAATAATGTACTAAATACGAATTTACAATCTTAGAATTTTCATTTTTAGACAACTCAAGAACAACTTGTATATTGTGTTAAACACAATATACAAATTGTTCTTGAATAGGCTAAGGTAAATGCATGTCTACAAGTTAAAATAAGCATGTCTAATGCTAAAACTAATGGATGGAAGAAAAGAGATTTATTTGAAAGTAACCGGTGACTAGAAAATGAGTTCGTTCCATGATCTCGTGGTGCTGAATGCCTATGAGAAGACAACTTGCAACCAATTGAAATTAAAAAAAAAAAAAAAAATTATATTGCAGAACAAAGCATCAAAAGGGTAAGAATATTCATATCAACAAATAACAAAACAAAGAAGAAACAACATTTAAAAAACATTACATAAAAAATTTATAGGAACGAAATAGAGAGAGTGAATGAGAGACATAACAAACACCTAACAAAGGTGGAGTTCCTTACTCCTACCTAAGCGTGAGCATAAGAGAGTGAGGGAGGGGTCACAAAGAGAGAGAGTGAGTAGGATTTTCTCGGTGAGTCGTAACTAAGCCCAAGAGTGAAGGAGTGAGGGATTGAGAGTGGTCAGAGAGAAGGTTTTATTTTTAAAACGGGGGAAATATAGTGCTGCTAAGAGAAGTGATATTAAAGATATCCTTTAATAGCGTTTCCTTAAGAAAATACTATTATATCTGAATCCATTAAATAACGTTTTCTTGAGGAAGCACTATTAAAGATAGTCCATTTAAAGCGTTTCTTCAAGGAAACATTATAATATCTAAATCCCTTTTTTTTCAAAATAATGAGAAAAAGATAACGCTTTCATTTTATAATCCAAGTAGATTTGTTCACTATATTTTTTATGGACAATGGTCAAAGTTATAACTTTTTCAAGTGGGTACTTATTTTCTATGTTTTATTATCAGATTATAGAATGTTCAGTAAGTTTAGAAATTTGGAAAATCATTTACAACGTTGATAAAGTTTGATTCACGTACTGCAACAACTTTGTAGATTGATTGCTAACATATGAAAGAGAATCACCATATTACCGAAAAAAAAGTTATTTATATTTTATTTCTTATGTTTCAATTTCACTGATACATGATGTTTGAGTTTATAGGTACGTATATCTACCACAATACAAAGTTGAATACATTGACAAAATTGGATATGACGCAACTGTTGCATCTCCCTCATGTGTTGCTCTCGCTGTTTGTGGTCCTCTAGTTCGTGCACTTTTGACTGTCTACATTTTTTCCATATGGTTCTGTTTGTGTTTGTCTACGCGTGTTCCCTTCGTCTCATTATCTTTGCAAAAAAAAAAAAAAAAAAGAAACACGATTAGTTCACAATGGAAGCCAAAAAAGTGTTCCCAATGGATATGAGGGCAGTTGTGGGAGTGTTTCCAACGCAGCCATTTATCCTCTATTTTAGAAAATGTTGAACATGGCAGAAGAACAAGAGATAGGGAAATGACCAAAATCTTCCGATCTTTTGTCATGCCAACATGCTCAACAAAGAGACATGACCACATTGGGAGCACTCTCAAGTTATTGCTCCATATCTTCGGGTGAGACATCAGCAATAGAGATGGGTATATGAACTTGGGCCTGCAAACGGTCTATTTAACCCACGATCTGTACAAATTAGGACGAGGCACAATATAAGCTCATTTAAATGCGGGCCTTTTCAGCCCGATCCGTTTAACTCGCGGGTCAGACGGATTGGATCCGCGGGTTAGCGGGTTGGCCCGCGGATCACTACTTTTTAAGAAAAATATATCGGCCACACATAAGTAGCCTCAATTGCGGAGAAAACCATGAACACATTCTCTTCTCTGCTTTGTAGCACGGTGACTTTTCCAAACAGCACAACAGTGCTAGAAGCAGACCGTTCTCTCTTACACCACACCACTGTCTACGATCGTTACTGTCCTCTTCATATTGCCTCTTCAGTCTTCACTCTCTTTTGCGTTCAATTCATGCAGATACACTTCCACAATTGAATTTTCATTGGTGGTTCTTTCTCACGTTTTTTGCTTTTCCTCCAATTTTTAAGCCTATATTGCATATTCTATCAAGGCTTCTAGATAAATCTCTCATTCCAGATGTTTTAAAATTGTCAAAAAACAAGTACCTTGAAGCTATTATCTCTATTTTGCTTCATGTTTGGCATTTGAAGTTTGAACACTTTCCCTTCTCCGTCTCGGCATTAACGTGTGGCTGTGCAAGTCCAACTGATATAATAAATACTAGTAACATGTGTCAGCTTCACTACATTGTCCATCTCCATCAACAGTGGGAAAACATGAGCATTGAGGAGCCATGCTCAATTATAGCCTATTAAATAAAAAAGAAAGAAAAAAAGAAAAAGGAAAAAATGCTTAAAACGCAGGCCATCCTCTTAACCGTCAACGAGGCGGGATGGATGCAAACTAGGAAAAACATAGGTCTGTTAGCTACGCAGGTCAACCCGGTTCGACCCGCTTAGTTACGGGCTTAAATGGGGATGGCTAGTCCATATACCCAGGTCTAATCAACTGTGAACACCTAATTTTGTCCGGTTAAACAATAATAATAAAAAAATAGAAAATTAATATGAGTTTGGAGCAGAAGGCATCATAGACAGGTCCACTGGGCCTTGGGCTAAAAATGGATGACTAATATCTTTTTGACAATAATAAGAAATAATAATAATATTAATTTTTCTCAAATTGGTAAGATTTCAAAAAGAATTGACCCTCTTTAAATTGCATTAATTATAATAAGAAGAGTTGATTTTTTTCCCTTTTATTTTTAAATCTGAAACTAATTCTATAAATTCATTAATGGTAAGATTTCAAATGGAAAAAGGTTGATTGATTTGTTTTTAAATCAGAATATTTTGATCTAATTAAGGTGATTTGGGTGATTAAGAATTAAAATAATTTCCATAATGAAAAAAACCTAAAATGGTTACCATAAATAATAATGTGAATGTAGGCACCAGGAGGAGTTTTTCTTTTTTTTTTTTTCTGAAAAAAGAGGGTGTCGTTTCTTCCACCCAATCTTTCCTTCTTCCATCGCTCTCTCTCATTTTTCATTTCTTTCTTCCCTTGCCCCTGTTACCAAGCCTTGTACGCAGCAGACCAAAACCCTGTCACGCACAGTGGTGTCTTCTCCATCACAGACCTTCGCGCACCCCAGCCGCGCCACCATCACACAGACCGCCGTACACTGCTAAGCCCGTGCCACCCTCGCCTTCTCCATGTCCAGCACCGTGAGTGTGTAGCAGAACTCCGCCTTTCTTTCACTTAGGTTTATTTTTAGTTTTTTTTTTATCTTTTCCTTTTTATTTATTTAACTCTAGTCTCTTTACTTTTCTTCATTTTTGTTCTGCTTTGAGTCTGACGTATAGGACCTTGCGGGTGTGTGTGTGTTTTCCTTTCTTTTTGGTATTTGCTGAAATTCATGCCTTTAATTTTTAGTAGGCTAAGTCATTTGATCTAAGTTTCTAATACAAATAAAATAGGTATTTCAATAAATAAAAATAAATTCAAGGTTAACTAGTTGTGAAAACTAGATTAATTCTATTGTCTAGGACGCATGAGTTGAGACAAATCAGAAATCCTAGAGCATCATTTTTTTAAAAAAAAATGTAATAAATTAAATTAAACAACCTCATTTTCGAAAATAATAAAGTCATTATTGTAAGAGATTAAGTTAGCAGTGACAGCTAATTTATCTCATATTTAAGGATGCATGAGTTGTGACAGCTCAGAAGTCCTTTAAAAAAAAAGTCCTTTATTAGAAAAGGAAATAAATAAATAAAATCAATCAAATCTCTCTCAAAATAAATAAATCAACCAAATCTCTTACAAAATAAATAAATAAAATCAACCAAACCATAATCATTTTCTATAAAAACTACGTAGCTTTGAATTCCCTATCACACCAAGGGATACGTAGGAGCAGGAACCATCCTTGTCAAGCTAAACAATTTCTTTTTTTAATTTCTTCTTCCTTACTTTAGAGCTCAAATTAATTAAGTAAATAAATCTTTCGCTTTAGGGGTAAAATATAAGTTATTATTAGTTTACACAATTAGTTAGAGGCAACCGTTTTTTAACGGATGTGTAGGGTGCTAATACCTTTCCTACTCGTAATCGACTTCCGAATCTAATTTCTGGTTAAAGACCAACTTTTTAGGGTTTTCCGTTTTTTCTCTATTTAAAATAAAATTGGTAGCGACTCTCTCGAATCCTATCTTAATCTTTGTCGTGGCACCCGGAAGGGACGATCGCGACAGCTGGCGACTCCACTGAGGAAAATTAGAGAGTCAGGCCTAATATAATTAAATGTGTAAAATTATTAGCTTTTTATGTTACCCCTTTTCGATTATTTATTTATTACGCTAACTCTAGTTAATTTTTTTTTTTTTTTTTACAAGTGTATTTTTGGTTCTATTATGTGTTTTCTTGCAGGATGGGTAGTTTAAGTTTTGCTCCCTTCACACACTACACTTATACATTCTCGAACATTTGTGAGTTTATGGGTGAGACCCTATACCCAGGCCTGAGTGCAACTTAATATTAGAAAGAGGTTGAGTAGTGATAGCCTTCTGGATGTACATCCTATTTGGTTATCATGAAGGCCTCACCTAGAGTTTGATTCCTTTCGAGGGTATTGTCACTTCTAATAGCTTACCTATGGTTGTGGGCAATATTTCGAAACGGGATCCTTGGCTCTAGGGACCAAATCTAGGGTTACAGAACTACCTATGGGAAAGTTCCACATGTAGAAACATAGACCTCCTTACCTTAAGGAAACCCTATGTAGGGCACAAACGGAGCATACCATACCCCTACATATTTTTTTTCTTTCTTTAAAAATAATTCTCTTTTTTCGATCACCACATTTCATGACAATCATCATGCATGATATTTTTGTTGTATTTATATTACATGCATTTTCCAAAAAAAATAAGGTCTTCATAGCATATTGCATTTTTTTTTCTACATACTCATTACATGTCCCTTATCAGAAAGATACCAATCCACCTAAGAAAACCAGTTCCTCAACACCCATATCGGACTCGGTCACAAGCCAGAATTATGGATGAACTAGAAACGACTCAAGATCTCAAGGAAGAAGTCAGACAGCTCAAGGATCAGATGGACAAGATGCTTGAGATGCTACAAGCTATACAGAAAGAGAAGGGAACAGATGGGAATCCTTCACCCTCAAGCGAATATCCTATGACCTCACCTCCATTTGCTGCAGGTTTCACTCAAGGTCCTCTCTAGACGATGATGCCACTCATGGTCTACTCCAATAACCCGACTCAATCTCAAGAGATTCCGATGATGACAAACCCATTATACGGCCTTCCTCCCGATTACACACCATCATAAGCTATGGATTCTCAAGGCAATAACCAAAATCCACAAAATCCTATCTAAATGCAAGCACATCGTATCAATACCAATGGAACTTCCCAAACACAACACACCACTCTCCCAACTAATGACCGCATTTTCCCATATACTACCAACCCTCCTAAGGGTACCAACTCCCAAGCTGCCTATACCATCCACAAAACCCAGGCAACACAAAACCCCACACCAGCCTATATACCACCATTCTTTCCCCAAAGGACAGTCAATGAAAACCCTTTGAACTACTCAGGAGAAAACCTACAGTCTAGAGAGAGGTTTGAAGTTCTTGAGGAGAGATTGCGGGTTATTGAAGGAGCTGCTTATGGTCTTTGGGATGCTTCAGAGCTTTGCCTTGTCCCTAATGTGGGGGTTCCACCTAAGTTCAAAGTACCAGAGTTTGATAAGTACAAAGGGACTACTTGCCCGAAGAATCACTTAACCATGTATGTTCGGAAGATGGCTTCGTATGCCCATGATGACAAGTTGCTAATTCATTTCTTCCAGGATAGCTTAACCGGGACAGCTTCAAATTGGTACACACTGCTAGAACGAGCTCGTATCCAACGCTTTAGAGACTTGGCTGATGCTTTCATAAAGCAATACAAGTACAGCATGGACATGGCTCCTGGCAGGTTACAGCTGCAGAATATGTTGAAGCATAATACTGAGACCTTTAAGGAGTAGTCCCATTTGTGGCCCACACCCGAAGTAGTTTCATCCAAATGCTAAATGTGACTATCATGTGGGAGCAATAGGTTATTCCACTGAGAATTGTAAGGCCATGAAGGCTAAGGTACAGTAGTTGATCAATGCGAAGCGGTTGAGCTTCCAAGACAATGAACCTAATGTGGGACATATTCTGTTGTCCTCGACCAGATGCTGAGCAAGTCGTGGCCGAAACCGTTAGTGACCTATTACAGTAAACAGGAGCCTCAATCGGCCCCAAGTTGACTCAAGCCAGTCATTATCCAGGTTTCACGTCTTTTCTTTGGAGAATGAGGGTAGGTGGTCACTTCATTGAGAATTGTGATGTTTATTAGCTGAGGGAATGTATGGAGTTCAAGATTGTCCTGTCATCTGACAGCCGAGAAGGGGAAATACTTTGCAGTCCTTTTGTTTTAGAAATTTTTGCATAATATCCAGATTTGTTTGTCATTGGTTTACCATGAAAAGGTGGTTAAGTTGTATTGACCCCACAATTTATTCAATAATATGAATTATCTGGTACTTGAATTATGTTCACTTTCCTGAAGCGTTAATGTAATGAACTTGCATGCATACCATGTCTCATGTGTTCTTTACATCTTTACCTGTATCATGTTGTCATATCATGGTGTTTCTTTCATCATTTCTCTCCAAGTACCTTCCTTAGTCTTGTTATAGGGCTCGCATTCTTGATTCTTGAAAATTCTTCGTGAGAAATTGATGAAGCCCAAATGCGCAGGTGCCCTTTGCCAAAAATGAAGGCAAAAAGAAGAAGAAAAAATGAAAATAAAAGCAAAAAAAGATAAAAATGAAAAGGAGCAAATAAATAATCACTTGGTGTACACCATTTTTTTGTCTCGTAAATAAGTTTCTTAAAATAACCAATCATGATTGAAATGAAGTTTGGCCATTTTTCTTTATCCTCCACAAAATATCAGCGTTATCCCTTGTTACCCCTTTTGAGCTTGGAAATTTTCTTCTAAGAACCTTGGATAAGGATCACCCTAAACAAAGGGCGAATGCAAAAGAAACGGTGATTGTGAAGAAAATAATGCAAAAAAAAAAAAAAAACGAAAAAGAAAAGAAAAAAGAGAGAAATAAAAAAGGAAGTAGAATGAACGAGGATAAAGAAGCAACAAAGACAAATGCAGAGGCATTTTGGTTGACTCTACCTTTTACGAGAAAATAGAATGGATCCTTGTTCCTATTTAACCCTAAAGCAATCATTTGGGCCTTATATCTTTCCTTTCATGACCCTCAACCTTGGCCACGCTACAAGCCTCAAAAAGCCCATTCTGATCAACTATGATTGTTGTTTTTATAAAACCTTAATTTTGTGACAAAGGTTTGTGTTCTTATGAGTATTTTAATTAATTGCTCCTTAAAAAAGAAAAAAAAAAGGAAAAGGAAAAAGAAAAAGTCTGTTAGGCTGAAAACCTACAAGGACGGTCTAAGCAAAAGTTAGGGCAAGATCTGCACTGCATACACTGGGGCAAAACCTTATTTTCACGGGCCATGTACTGGGGCATCTCCATTCTCAAGTTCATATTCAAACACCCCGCACTGGGAAACTTCTTCATTCTCCGATACCCAACACTGGGGCAGTTTCATTCTCAAGTGTCATTATCAGGTGCCCTATGTTGGGGCAATTCCGTGCTCCAAGGTCCTTTACTGGGGCAATTCCATTCACAAGGGGCCTGCTCTAAGGCAATTTTGTTCTCAAGCCGCACATACGAGACCAATTTCATTTCCAAAATTTTGGTGAACAATTCCCACGATATCCAAGATCAAATCAGTCCAAATTGGGGCAATACCTCCTTGATTTCCATATTGCCTCTTATGAGCCTTACTTTGTTTGTCTTCGGTTAAACGCCAGTTGAGTCGTCAAACTTCCAACACTAATGAGGAAGTTGTTCACAATAATATCCTTTCTTATCATACTTTTGAACTAATGCATGTTTATTACATGATGCTTCGGGTATGGTAAACATAAGTTCAACAATACAATTTAACCATCAAATGGTAGTTCCCTTGATGAACAAGTCTGGTCAGAAGAATTCTGAATTCTGAATATATAGGAGAAGTGACATCCTCGATTGGCTATTGAAGCAGGAATACAAATGAAAGACAAGGAAGTCTCCTCAAGCTGACAAACTAGGGCAACTTAAGTTTATGAGGGCAGGTCATGAAATGCTTCCAAGATATCATGAAGATTGGGGCAATTCAGTAGGAAGCAATGATCACCCTAAGGAGTACCGCTTGAAGAAATGTGAACTCCACCCCATCATCGATCCTTTTTGAAAAAAATATCTCAATCGTTATTTCAAAAGATCACAAGACCATAATGGTCTCTTGACCAAGGGCAATCTGGAGCAAGCACACCTCTAACAAGAAGTGCAAGACATCATTCCAAGAGTAATGTGCATCGTTGTAGTTCATCCTCAAATTTGGCTGTGATCGAAACTTTAAGGGGCCAAGGATTAGAGAATGGTTTGCAAAAACAAAAGTATAAGTTTTTTTTTTTCATTAATCACGAAATCATCTCTTGCATCATGCATTGAAAAAATCATAAAAAAAAAAAAAAACAAAGTTTTGATCTAAAGTATCTCTTGCATCATGCATCACATGCATATGCGAAATCACCATCATTTTTGCATTTAAGTTTTCGGGTTCCCGTACCCATTGTTTAAGTTTTCGGGTCCCCGTACCCATCGCATTTGAGGGTCCTTGTACCCATTTAATTTTTTCAGGGTCCCCGTATCCATCGCCTTTGAGGGTCTTGCACCCATTTAAGTTTTTGGGTACCCGTACCCATCATTTAAGTTTTTGGGTCCCCGTACCCATCGCATTTGAGGGTCCCCGTACCCATTTAAGTTTTTCAGGGTCCCCGTACCCATCGCCTTTGAGGATCCCCGCACCCATTTAAGTTTTCGGGTCCCCGTACCCATCATTTAAGTTTTCGGGTCCCCGTACCCACCGCATTTAAGGGTCCCATACCCATCGCCTTTGAGGGTCCCTGCACCCATTTAAGTTTTCGGGTCCCCGTACCTATCGCATTTGAGGGTCCCCGTACCCATTTAAATTTTTCGGGTCCCCGTACCCATCGCATTTGAGGGTCCCCGTACCCATTGAAATTTTTCAACGTCCCCATACCCATCGTCTTTGAGGGTCCTGGTGCCTATTCAAGTTTTTTGGTTCCTGTACCCAACATTTAAGTTTTCGGGTCCCCGTACCCATCGCATTTGAGGGTCCCCGTATCCATCGCCTTTGAGGGTCCCCGCACCCATTTAAATTTTCGGGTCCCCGTGCCCATCATTTAATTTTTCAGGGTCCCCGTACCCATCGCATTTGAGGGTCCCTACACCCATAGAAGTTTTTGGATCCACCCATCGCATTTGAGGGTCCCCGTACCCATTTAATTTTTCAGGGTCCTCGTACCTATCGCCTTTGAGGGTCCCCGTACCCATTTAAATTTTTTGGGTACCTATAACCATCGCATTTGAGGGTCCCCGTACCCACTTAAGTTTTCGAATTCTCGTACCCATCGCATCTCCTGGTGTCTGCACCTAATGTTCTCAAACAAAATTGGAGTTCTTGTCTTTACTCGTCACTTACAAAGATAAAATACAAACTATGGTTATGTCTTTTATCTAGTAAGAAACAAGTAAAGAGAGGCAGCTGTGAACACCTAATTTTGTCCAGTTAAAAAATAAAAATAAAAAAATAGAAAACTAATATGAGTTTGGAGCAGAAGGCATCATAGACAGATCTACTGGGCCTTGGGCTAAAAATGGATAAGTAATATCTTTTGACAATAATAAGAAACAATAATATTATTAATTTTGCCCAAATTGGTAAGATTTCAAAAAGAATTGATCCTCTTTAAATTGCATTAATTATAATAAGAAGATTTGATTTTTTTCCCTTTTATTTTTAAACCTGAAATTAATTCTATAAATTCATTAATGGTAAGATTTCAAATGGAAAAAGGTTGATTGATTTGTTTTTAAATCAGAATATTTTGATCTAATTAAGGTGATTTGGGTGATTAAGAATTAAAATAATTTCCATAATGAAAAAAAACCTAAAATGGTTACTATAAATAATAATGTGAATTTAGGCACCAAGGGGGTGTTTTTTTTTTTTTTTTCCTGAAAAAAGAGGGTGTTGTTTCTTCCACCCAATCTTTCCCTCTTCCATCCCTCTCTCTCATTTTTCATTTCTTTCTTCCCTTGCCCCTGTTACCAAGCCTTCTACACCGCAGACCAGAACCCTGCCACGCACAGTGGTGTCTTCTCCATCACAGACCTTCGCGCACCCCAGCCGCGCCACCGTCACATGGACCGCCGTACACTGCTAAGCCCGTGCTACCCTCGCCTTCTCCGTGTCCAGCACCGTGAGTTTGTAGCAGAACTCCTCAGCTTCTATCTTTCTTTCACTTAGGTTTATTTTTAGGTTTTTTTTTTATCTTTTCCTTTTTATTTGTTTAAATCTAGTCTCTTTACTTTTCTTCATTTTTGTTGTGCTTTGAGTCTGATGTATAGGACCTTGCGAGTGTGTGTGTGTGTGTGTTTTCCTTTCTTTTTGGTATTTGCTGAAATTCATGCTTTTAATTTTTAGTAGGCTAAGTCATTTGATCTAAGTTTCTAATACAAATAAAATAGGTATTTCAATAAATAAAAATAAATTCAAGGTTAACTAGTTGTGACAACTAAATTAATTCTATTATCTAGGATGCATGAGTTGAGACAACTCAGAAATCCAAGAACACCTTTTTTTTAAAAAAAAATATAATAAATTAAATTAAACAACCTCATTTTCAAAAATAATAAAGTCATTATTGTAATAGATTAAGTTAGCAGTGACAGCTAATTTATCTCATCTTTAAGGATGCATGAGTTGTGACAGTTCAGAAGTCCTTTAAAAAAAATCCTTTATTAAAAAAGGAAATAAATAAATAAAATCAATCAAATCTCTCTCGAAATAAATAAATCAACCAAATCTCTTCCAAAATAAAATCAATCAAACCATAATCATTTTCTATAAGAACTACGTAGCTTTGAATTCCCTATCGCACCAAAAGATATGCAGGAGCAGGGACCATCCTTGTCAAGCTAAACAATTTCTTTCTTTAATTTCTTCTTCCTTACTTTAGAGCTCAAATTAATTAAGTAAATAAATCTTTCGCTTGAGGGATAAAATATAAGTTATTATTAGTTTACACAATTAGTTAGAGGCAACCGTTTTTTAACAGACGTGTAGGGTGCTAATACCTTCCCTACTCGTAATCGACTCCCGAATCTAATTTCTGGTTAAAGACAAACTTTTTAGGGTTTTCCATTTTTTCCCTAATTAAAATAAAATTGGTGGCGACTCCCTTGAATCCTATCTTAATCTTTTTCGCAGCGCCCGGACGAGACGGTCGCGACATCAGCGACACCATATCTTCCTGTCTTTTGTCATGACTACATTTAGATATGGGACTGACCTCTTCTGGACGACGATCATGATAGAAGACAGGAAGATATGTGACTGCCCTCTTCTAGATTATATTATGGCTGATAAAGGAGCTCCAGAAATGAAGCATATGGCGGTGATTTTTGAAAGGCTAAAATGCACTTTTATTCCCCCTAACTTTTCATTTTCGCGAAAATCATCCGTCCATTTTTTTTTTGCGTGAATTTGGTCCTTCTATTTTTCCAACATAACAACGTTAGTCCCTCCATTAATGTGATGTCCAAAAACTAACGGAATGCGCTTACGTGACAAACGGTTTGCCACATGGCATCACGTGGCACGTCTAGTTGGGTGAGTAAAAATATTAGGATAAAATGCCTTTTTTAGTCCCCCTAGTTTTTCACTTTCGCGAAAATTGTCCCTCCATTTTTTTGAGCGAATTTGGTCCTCAAAGTTTTCGAACATAGCAACGCTAGTCCCTCTGTTAGTGTGTTGTTCAAAAACTAATGGAACGTGCTATATATGAAAAGTAGGGCATCAGATGAGAACAAAAACGAACGTTTTTTGCCTGAGAAATAAAAAAACATCGCCCTCACTCTAACTAAAATTTAGAAGCTAAAAACCTTATTCACCATTGTATAAAAAAACAACTTATTCACCATCAACCAATATGCTTCCACCCGTGGAAACCTATAAAAATTTCACTCCATCAACCATTGAGACATAACCACAAACACCTAGAACCCCCTTCTTCATCCTTTTTCACTCTATCCCACCATATACACAACAAAACCCCACATTCTGCATTAATGAAACCCCTGATTCTTCATTTTGTTCACCATTTTCTTTGTTTTTTTCTATTTTTTTTGTCCATATCTTCTCCTCCAAACCACATTAACAACAACATCTAAAACCCACACCGACAGCCACTGTCCTTACTTTGCGTAGCACCCAACAACAGTCACGAAATGCTCTCTTCCTCACACCAGAACCACCTCATAAGAGGGTCACGCTTCAACGTGAACCAGAACAACCACACATCAGCACCGTCGCCGCGAACCAGATCTACATCCTCCACGTCGCGCGCCATCTAGTAGCCACCGACCAAGTCGTGCTCGTCACCGCTACAACATCTTCTCTCTTTCCTTGGAGGTTGAAGACATACACGGTCTACCCCCATTGGAAAGTTGAAGCTAGGTTACCATTTCTAATTTTGTAAAAATAAATAAATTATATTATTATTATTATTGCTATATAATATAAAATATTGTTATTTAATATTAGGCTAAATTATTTTTTTGTCCCTCACTTGTTTTAATTTATTCAACTTGGTCGCTTTATTTTAAAAATGTTCAAGTTAGTCCCTTGTCAAATATTACGTAATTTGGTCTTTTTCGTTAAGTTTTACCGTTAAGTTTTGGCTAAATTACTCTTTGACCCCTCATTTGTTTTATTTAATTAACTTGGTCCCTCTATTTTAAAATTTTCAAGTTAAATCAATTATAAATTAAGTAAAAGAGGGACCAAGTTGAATAATTTAAAACAAATGAAGGACCAAAAGAGTAATTTATCCAAAACTTAACGGAAAGGACCAAATTGCTTAACGTTAGGTAAGTAAGGGGACCACCTTGAACATTTTTATAATAGAGAGACCAGGCTGAATAAATTAAAACAAACGAGGGATCAAAAAAGTAATTTAGCCTTAAGACTATTAATATATTATTTTATTAATAATATTATTTTATTATAGATAATCTCGGCTGAACGTGGGCACGTTCAGTTAATTTTTTTACCACACACTAATGGAGGAACTAACGTTGTTATGTTGAAAAACTTTGAGGACCAAATTCGTGAAGAAAAAAAAAATAGAGGGACGATTTTTGTAAAAGTGAAAAACTACAAGTACGAAAAGTATATTTTAGCCTATTATTAATATTATTTTAATATTTTTACTCACCTAGTTGGATGTGTCATGTGGCAAATCGTCTGTCTTGTAGGCACGTTCCATTAGTATTTGGACGGCACACTGACGTAGGGACTAATGTTACTATGTTAAAAACTTTGAGGGTCAAATTCACGCAAAAGAAAAAATGGAGCAACAATTTTCGCGAAAATGAAAAATTAGGAAATTAAAAATACATTTTAGCCTTTTAGAAAATTTGGAGTGTGATGCATAAAAACAGAGATGAGAATTATTTGTAAGAGAGTTTGATTCAATAAAATTGAGTTACTAAGAGACAGAATTGATGATGGACTATTTTCTATGTGTTGAATATATTGTTTTCTGTGCTGATTTATTATCCATGGGCCTGTCGATCAAAGTGCAGGGGGAATATGGCGTTTCCTCAAGCTGTAAGCGTTATTAAAGGTATCTAATAACGCTTATTTTAGGAATTTAACAAACACTATTAAAGAAAGTCCTTCAATAACATCTTTTTTTGGGAAAACACTATTGATAAAGATGACATAACACCTCCACACAGTTATTTATAATGTTTTCTCCTGACAGATGTTATTAAATAAACGTTATTAAAAAAATTTTGTGACGTAATGATAAAATTCAAGCTTGAATATCGGAAAAAGTGAAACCTCCACCGTTACAAGAAGAAAAAAAACATCTACATCTATAAATGAAATGACTTAGCTATTATCTTCGATTTTTTTTTTCAATAAACTCAAATCGGTATTCACTTTTGGAGGTTTTTTTTATTGTAAGGGCGTCGTCATATCCTTGCAATAAACAATATTCGGTTAGCATATGAGGTGTTTATACCCAGACATCAAATGTTGTGATCTTGCTCGGACTTATGGAAAAAATTTCTCTAATATTAACAAAAGTATAACGTGAAACTGTAAAGTTTATTCATTCTTGATTAATTATAGTGAATTAAAATTTCAATATACTTTAATTAATTAAGGATAAATACATTTTCATTTTCTTGCTTTACATTTTTGCTGAAATATATAATGTTTGAAATCAAATGTATGTGCACGAAATGATAATCTATTGTTTTTGTGATCAGTATGATAATCTATTGTTTAAATACAGCAGTCATAACTCATAACATTAATATGCCAAAAGATCAAATAAAAAGTGTCCATGTGTCTTTACTCTTTTCATATATCTATATGTAATTGGAAGTATTAAAAAACACGTGAAAGAGTTTTCCTTTTAAGGAAACAAATGCATGTTTGTGTAAGATTTTGAACAATTCAAACGTGACTTTAGATGCGATAAAAGTAATTTAGGATTCTGAAAATATTTATTTATGAAATTGCATGAAAAAAATCGATTTTGGGTTAGATAGAATTGATTTTAAAAGAAATAAAAATTTTTAGCTTTTCTATTGACTAGAATTGATTCTAGGTGTAAGACATACAAAATTCTTTATATTTATACCTAAAAGCGATTTTACTTTATCATTCAAACAAAATTAATTATTTTAAACTCACTTTGAAAATATTATTATCAAACACAAATCAATTTTTTTAACCTCATTTTTTTAAATCTATTCTTTTAACATCAATTATTTCAAATCAATTCTATCAAAATCGAAAAAAAACAAACCTTACTCATTAAGTATGTGTTTGAATATTGTAAAGAAACATTATATTTAAATTTAAAGTTAATCATACATATCTAAATTTAAGAATATTAATTATAAAATATAAATTTACATTTGAATATGTTAATTCTCAGCTTGTTATAGTTTAACCTAATCATGTGTGCTTTTGAAAAAAATCACCTTTATACTAAAAAAACTTAATTTGAGTAAAAAGTAATTTTCAAAAATAATTAACCAAATCTAAACATGCACCTAAATCAGCACCTTTAGGTCTGAAAATTTGTAAGAATATGTAAAAATTTAATAATCTTTGTAATTATAATAATTTTGATTTATAATTCACTGCCTTTTATGAGTTACACTCAATTAATAAGTTCTTAATTTGTGAATTTGGGTCTTTTTTAACTGGATAACAGGAAAAGATCCTCATATAAAAATAAAATCACAAATCATTACTTATTTTATAAAAAGAAATATTTTCAAATACAAACTTATGTTAAAAACACATATTAGTATTTGTTTAATTAAAAGTATTATATTTTTATGACATAAGAGTTTTTTTAACGAGTGTCTTTACGAGATTAGTTATGAAATTTAATAAAAATATTTTTATTAAAATATTAAATATATTATTTTTTAATGATAATTTATTTTTTTTGTTTCTTAATTATTATTATAATGATACTTGTTAACATTATCTTTAAATTAATTTATATATTTATATATTTACAATCAACTTTTATAAATTGAAAACACACTTTGACTAAAATGAGAAATAAATTATTACTATTAATAAAAAAATAATTTGTGTACCAAACAAGTTAGTGGTCAGCTAAATTCATAAAAGTTATCACCACTCTTTAGAAACTGAGGTGACGATTTGTCACGTCTCCTTGTTTCTCGAGTAAAACGACAATTATCGAGAGAGTATCATTGGTTGGAATAAAGTATCTTTGCTTTCTCTGACGACATCAAATCCATCAAACGCAAACACTGCAACTTCAGTAAGATTCTAATCTAACGGTCTACAAGATGGTTCAGCAAACTTTGGTTATTCTGGGCACCACGTATAAAGCATAAGGCTAGATGAAGACCCGTGATGTGTACGTTCCTTTGGTGTTTTGCGTTTCATGGCAACTCCAGAAGCCACATGGTTGACAGGTGTCGTTGTCTTGTGAGTTTTCTACTGCGGAGAGTACGTCGTTGTCTCCTTAATCCACATGATTGTTTTTGGAACACGAGGTGGAATCCGATTTGAGAGTCTTCTGTTTAAGATTATTAGCGTTGCCTTATGATTTGACCAGGCCAGAAGCAAAGGATTTCACGACTCTTACTCATGTTCGAGAAATCCAGGGGAATAATATTGACTTAGGATGTTATTATATTGATACACACACTGTTAAGTTGAGGGTGATTCTATGATACATTAATGTGTGTTTTGTTTTGCAGTCACAAATCACGTTTACGGTGGTAACTGGTAAAGTTGAAGCTTTTTTTGACCTAACATTCAAATTGAGCCCTCAAAATTTTTGAGATCCCTTATAGTTTATGAAAAAAAAAAAAATTAATCATTTAATTTTTTAAATTTATAAACACGGGACAAATTAATTTATAGGTTTAGTTTCGACGTTCATTTACTTGCTTACGTGTTCTATTAACCATCATTTTTGGCTCATTAATCACTAGTACAGAAAAGCCTTTTAACGTCGGTTAAAAAAGAGTTTTAACGTCAATTATGGAGACGACGTTAATAGAAAAGATGCTAAAAGTGTGTCTTTTAACATCGGTTGGAAACGGACGTTAAAAGTCACGATTTTCACGTCGGTTAAATATAACAATAGACGTTAAAAGTCATACTTTTCACGTCCTATGCTAAGACAACAAACATGAAAAGTATTACTTTTAACGTCCGTTGTTTATAGAAATCGACGTTAAAAGTATATTTTAACATCTATTTTAACTCATTCTAAGACAATAGACGTGAAAAATATTACTTTTAACGTCTGTTATTTAGATAAACCGATTTTAACGTCTGTTTTTGTTTTTAACCGACATTAAAAGTAATTTTTTTTGTATATTTCAATTTTGTAGTTAATCCTTTTCAACCTCCTTGCAAAATTTTACAAACACGCTATATAATAAATCCAAACCTTTCAATATTACTCAAAGAAGTCCAGAATCCAGAATTCAACATACTCCACACTACAGTTACACAAACATAATCCAGAATTCTATATAAGTACCCCACAATTCAATATGCAGAATTCTATATATATGCAGAAATCTACAAACATATACACATATATCCAGAATTTTATACAAGTACACAATTCAATATATATACACAAAACTAATCAATATCTTCTAAGTACTCAGCATCTACATTTACATTTTTCTGTGCAGCATACTTAAAAAAGAAGGTTGCAAAGCGCTCCCTTAAGTCTGTGATTTCCTTATCAGTGAGACTAGACTGATTGTTGAAAGCCTGCAGAAGTTCAAATAAACTCAACATTAATTTAAGTCATCAACAAAACAAAAATATAATTAATATTAACTTGTTAAAAATCTATTAATTACCTGCTCCTATCCATTAGTAATGCCCGTAGATACAATGGTCAACATATAGCCCATCACATAATATGCACACTCCCAACTACCTTTTTGACGACGAGATTACATATGAATATGAAATTGATCAATATCAAGTAGTAAATGTATAAATATAGTAAAAATAATAATTACTATTTAATTACTATTTAATAAACTACTTACTTTTGGGACAATCGAATCAGGGTTTCTTTTTGACTTGACAGTCCCTACTTTTCCCATTCGCGCAAGCGAGACTACATGCAATCATAGCTCTATGTGATAAAAAAATATACATGTCAATTACATGCATGTTCATGTAATAAGATAAAAGAAAATGTTACAAATTATATTAAGATAATAAGACTGCATGTTCACGTACGTATCGATTGCGTTCTTCACCTCCTTCATCGGCTCACGATGCAATGAGCATAAAAAGACGATAGTATGCTGGCTAGGAATAAATAGGAGCAACTGCCAATGACCATTCCTTACGAGTGGTGCCATATATATATATATATATATATATATATATATATATATATGTTTTCGATTGAAGTCAATTAGATTCTGTATGTATCCACCAATCGCCTGGTGATTAATGTAAAAATCACCTAGAATGATGCCGGGGTTTAAGAATCCATAAACATTATCGTTGCCTCTTTCAAGAGTTAGACGATGCAGATACCTAAGATATATATGAAATAAGTTGATGTTAATTACGTAATATATTGAAAAAAAATATAATATTGAAATAACTAAGATGCAATATAAGGTGACAAAATGTACTTACGTGGACCAGATACTTAGAACCGTATTGGCTATCCATTGACCATCAACGCATATGTGTCCCATATTGTCACCAGTGAATACAAAAATAGGGATGTTCACAGCGCCATCGTGTTCCAACGGCATAATAATATCTTCATTTTTATAATCCACCCCAAATGCAGCCAAGCGAGCTACCAAAGATCGACGCCTTTTCGGCTTCAGCTTCAATGGATCTGTGTTGTCCTAAACAACAAGATAAACCATTAAACACGGTTAAGTTATTTCAATTGTAAATAATTAAGAAAACATAAGTAATTGAATGATCATGAATACTTGAGGTAAAGAATGAGACTTCCCACTCTGCTGTGACGGCTTCGATGGACCAACTTTGTCAATGTCCTAAACAATTAACAAACATAAAGCATTAGTAAATATTGTCAAGTCATTTTAATTGTAAATAGAGAAATGACTTGTTAATTAAATGATTGAATGAATATGAATGTACCTCATCATGAACCTCCACATGTGTGTTTGGACAATTCCCATTTGTGCTCACATGTGAAGATTGGTTCATCACATTTGCTTCGGATTGCATAGATGAAAACTCCTTCAAAAGCGATCGCATCAGACTTGGGTCCTTTAAAAGCGAACTCAATAGCTCCTCTTTAATCTCATCTTGAAGCTCTTGTTTAAGCTCCTCCCTTCTCATCATCTCCTGCTCGCCTCACCCACGTGACCCGCTTGATCCATGGAATTTCTTAATTCCCACTGTCCTTGGAACACCACGGACACGGCCAGGGTGGTTCTCTTTGCCTACAACGACCAGGATATCCGAACGTCCCTGTGGAACGAAGGATCCTTACGAGCTTTGTTCTTTCAACGAAACCTACATGGACGAAATTCAAAAAAAATGTGTAAGTAAGACAATGTGTAAATAAGTTTGTTACAATTACAAGTAGAAAGGCAGTTAGTTTGTTACTTACAATCTTTTCGGCAATAACGGGTGTGGCCTCAACTTTAAAACCTCCAGATTTAGTCTTTTGGCCTTCCACCCATGTGTCTTCGCGTGGGGGTGGAGATGGTAGAGACGGAGGATCAACAACTGTTTCCTCTCCTGCTTCTTCCAACTCTTTTAACTTATCTTGCCTCTTTCTCAACTTCTCCTCCATCATCTTCTTCTGAACCAATCTATACCCACCTTGAGACATGGTGTGGGGGTGGACATTCTTTTTCTGAATCGCCTTAGCCTTTTCCCTTTTTGTCTGTTACAAATAGCACGTACTCAATTTAGTTAAACCAAGAAATTAATTAGGTTGACCTATTAATAAAAAAAAAAATTAACTTCAACAAACCCGAAAGTCAGGAGCGCTTCGGCTTGCAACAAACATATCCCATGTCTCCTGATCAAGAAATGAGTAAGTCTCAAGAGGACATTCGTCGGTCTTCTCTCCAAATATGTACTTTTTGACCCAAAAGAGACTTAAATCCCGTCCAACGCTTAGCCGCAAGAGATAGCCATTTTTTCTTACTAGCAGGAGTATTCAGCAAGTCCCACGTGAGCTACATTAATTACAGAACAAAAATAAAGAGTTAGTGGATGATAATATGCTTAAATAATGTAAATACAAACAAAGAGGGTAAAAGTAAAATACCGTGATTGACTCCCAAATCTGATCTTTCACGGTCTGAGGTACTGACGCCCAATCATCGATTAGAATGCTAGCATGGCTTTTAGCTTGCACAGCCACATAATTGGTGAAACTCTTAGCATTATCTCCCATGGGCTCCCCATGTTCATGAAACTGGATGTGAAGCCTTTGGTCATTAATCCTAGATAGGGTCAACTTTTTCAAAGTTGTGGCTGATCTACCCCTTTTTTTGGACGGCACACTACCCGACTCGCTCTGTGAATGAGAGCCTGCTGAATCAGCCATATGTATGCCTATTTAGACAAATAAATAAATAAATTAGGATTAATGACACGGATAAATAAAAATGGATAGTTTAACATGGATAAATAAAAATATAAGCCTACTTTATTTAAACAAAACTTACACTATGCATACTTTAATTTAAACAAAACTTACACTATATTTGCATACTTTAATTTAAACATAACTTATACTATATTAATTTAGATCAATATCCCTTCATGATGATCATCACGAGTGGCATATACATCATCCACCTCATTTTCCTCAATGAAAGTAGGCACCCGTGTTGAGAAAGCAGGAGTCTCAGGAATATCAAGATTTGAATCTTGATTTTCATCACTACCATTATGCATGCTTTTTCCTTGGAGAACCACTGACCACCTTTTGTTAGAAGGATCATTCATTTAAAACACTTGTTTTGCTTGGGAAGCCATGATGAAAGGCTCGTCTGTATGACCTAGATTGTCAAGATCTACCAATGTAAATCCTAATTCATTGGTTTGTTTACCACTTTAATTTACTGTCAACCCACTTACATTTAAAAACTGCCACTCTAAATTTAGTGTAATCGACCTCCCAAATATCTTCAATAACTCCAAAGTAAGAGTCGGGTGCCATAATGGGGTTTGTGTCTTTTGAAGTAGAGAAGTGCATGGACTCAACCACGATCATAACCCCACTATTTTTCACGGTACTCTTGTCGTCTTGGGACTTTGTATAAAAGGAAAACTTATTGATGTCGTATCCGCTACAACATATGACATTAAAGTTAGGTCCATGTGCTAGCCATTTTAATGTATCAAAAGCAGTATCATCCTTTAAAATTTCTTCTTTAAACCAATTTAGGAAAGTTTTGTTATAATGGTTCAACAACAATTTTTCATTCCTTCGAGGGTTATCTTCCTTGACCTTTCGTTTGTGAGCAAGTAGAAAAGGTTCAACATCATCAGTGTTATTCAATATATATAAATGTGCTTGAAGCACTTCTTCCCGACCTTTGCTCAAAAGAGTTACACTTCGTGTAACCTTACCTGTACATCTTCTCTCATGACGAGACTTAGGAATCCCGATAGGTTCCGTTTCAGAAAGGTAGTATGAACAAAACTCAATAGCTTCTTCTGCAACGTACCTTTAAACAATAGATGCTTCAGGACGGTGCAGATTCTTTACATACCCTTTCAAGGTCTTCATGTATCGCTCAACTGGGTACATCCACCTTAAATAAATAGGGCCACACAATCTAATCTCCCGCACCAGATGAACAATTAAGTGAACCATGATGTCGAAAAATGAAGGAGGAAAATACATCTCCAATTGGCACAAGATAGTAGCACCCTATTCTTCCAACTGATCCAACTTTTGGGGGTCAATGACTTTGCTACATATAGCATTGAAAAATGAGCACAACCTAGTTACGGCATGTCTAACATTTTTTGGAGCAAAACCACGAATAGCCACTGGCAATAGTTGCTGCATCAAGACGTGGCAATCATGAGACTTTAAGCCAACTAATTTGAGATCACTTGAGACAAGCCTCTTAACATTTGAAGAGTAACCCTGTGGCACTTTGACGCCCCGTAGACACTCACAGAAACTTGTTCTCTCCTTTTTTGACAAAGTATGACATGCTGGAGGCAAATATGTCCGATTACCATCCTTTGATTGTGGAGCTAACTTCTCTTGTATACCCATTGCAACCAGATCTAGACGAGCATTCACACCGTCCTTTGTCTTGCCTTGAATGTTGAGAAGTGTTCCGATTAAACTATCACACACATTTTTCTCCACATGCATGACATCAATACAGTGTTTGACATCAAGTTTGCACCAGTATGGAAGATCAAAGAAGATAGACCTCTTCTTCCATATGTGTTTCTCAGTAGCCTTAGCCTTCTTTTGGGCCTTGCCGAAGATAACATTGATGTCCTTCACCCGTTGATAAACTTGCTCTCCGGTTAAGGCCTTCAAAGCAATTTCACTCTCATGGCCTCAGTGGGAAGCTTTTTTCAATTTACGATATGGGTGATCATGTCTGAGAAATCTTCGATGTCCAAGGTAAACTGTCTTCCTTCCATGATGCAATTGAGTGAAGCATATGCCTTCTTCACATATAGGGCATGCTTTATGCCACTTAACACTGTACCCATACAAGTTCTCGTATGCTGAAAAGTCATTGATGGTTCAAAATAACATGGCACGCATCTTGAAAGTCTCCTGAGAATACCCATCAACTACATCAATGCCTTCCACCCACAAAATTTTCAAGTCTTCAATCATGGGCCTTAGATAAACATCTAAGTCATTTCCTGGTTGTTTTGGGCCGGAAATCATCATAGATAACATCATGTATTTGCGCTTCATGCACAACCAAGGAGGTAGGTTGTAAATTACCAGGAGAACAAGCCATGAACTATGAATACTACTTAAGTTACCATACGGATTCATTCCGTCCGTAGCAAGTCCAAGCCTAAGGTTTCTTGGCTCATTAGCGAAATCCGAAAACAAAGTATCCATTCTCTTCCAATGCAGAGAATCAGCCGGATGAGGAAGTTGTCCATCACATTTCCTCTCGTCTGCATGCCATCTAATGTTCTTTGCGTCTTGTACATTGGCGAACAATCGCTTGAATCTTGGAATTATTGGAAGAGACCACAACACCTTCGCAGGAGGACCCTTTTTTTTCACATCACAACGAGAATCAACACGATCATCACCATCCTTCACTTTGTAGAGTGATAACCCACATGTAGGGCAGTCATGCATCTGTTCATAACCATCCGTGTACAATATACAATCATTGGGGCATGCGTGTATCTTCTTATACTCCATACCCATCGGACACAATACCTTCTTCGTCTCATAGTTACGGTCTGGCAATGTATTGCCTTCGGGAAGCATTTCTTTCAACAACTCAACCAATTCGGTGAAGCTTTTATCACTCCACCCATTTCTTGCCTTCACACAGAACAATTTTAACACCGCCGACGACCCTGTATAAGTAGTGCATCTCGGATACAAAGGCTTATCCATATCACCGCACAAATTATCATACACTTGCGCTCGCTGAAAAGACTCTTGTCCAATATCACAGATCATGTCCTCTAGTCGATCATTGTCCATATCTACGTCAACTTCCTCACTTTGGGACACACTTGGCTTATTATTTAACAAGACATCACCATGCCATATCCATCTTGTATAACTCAAGAAAATCTCGTTACAAATAAGATGAGTGCGTATATCCTTAACTTCACATTTCCTTATATTCAAACACTTGACACAAGGACAACAAACTTTCCATTACTATCAGAAACATTTTTTTGAGCAAATTCTATAAACTCTTCCACTCCCTTCCGATACTCTTCACTTGTGCGTTTACTAACCATCCAACTACGATCCATAACTAGATAGGTTCTGTAGAAATATAGACATAAATCCAATATAAAGCACAATGGGGGGAGATTGTAAAAGTACTAGCATTTGAACCCTATAAACCAAGACAATTTCATGGCAATATTGTCCTAAACATATCCTAACCTATCCTTAAGCTTAATACCCTAATAACCTAACCTATATATCCAAATAGTGTAAATATGGGACATTTAGAGAAGGGGTGTGGGGTGGTTGTATGGCACATTTGGATTAAGGCTGTCCTTTAGTGTTTACTAAACAAAAAATGTGGCTAGTAAATCAATTCAAATCTCTTTTTTATAATGAGTTTCAAACATGAAAACTAGTTTTTAAATTAAATCAAATCAAATCATTTCCAATTTCAACCACTTCAATTTCATATAATTTTATGGCAACAAAAACTGCCAAATATATTGAGCTCTCTTTTTGTGCTCAATCTATAATCAGCAAACTAGCAAACCTAAGTAAAACCTAAATGAGAAATAAGAGATTTTAATGGAAGCTTACCTTTAGGAAGCTAGACCGAATGGTGGCCGGAAGAGTGACGACAGTGAGGATTGCAGACTTACGGAGCGAAAAATGACCCAAATGAGAAAAGAGAATGAGGGGAAGAGAATGAAGGAAGAGAAAGGAGAAAAGAGAGAGGGATAAGAGAAAGGATATATACCAGCCAGAATGAGGCGCGACGGTCATAGCAACAGCGGGCACGACGGTGGTAGCAACAACGGGCGCGAAGGTCTTAGTGGCAGAGAGAGTGAGGTTTTTGAGAGAGAGATAAAGATGTTGGAATAGTGAAAGGAGAAGAGGGCACGCGGGAGGGACTTAACGTTACAAAAATTAAAAACCTCTTTTAACATCTGTTATTTAAGAAACAGACGTTAAAAAAATCTTTTAATGTCTGTTATTATCATAACAGACGTTAAAAAGTCATTATTTAACGTCGGTTATTATAATAATAGATGTTAAAATTCTTTTTTAACGTCCGCTATCTCAATAACCGACATTAAAAGTGCTTGCCACAGCCTTTTTTTTTTAACATCTGTTTTAACTTAACCAACGTTAAATCATGTAACAAACTTTTAACATCTGTTATTGTAATAACAGACATTAAAAGTCAATATTTTAATGACTTTTAACTCTGTTACTCAAATAACAGACGTTAAAAGTCTTTGCTTTATTTTTAACGTCTGTTATTCCACTAACCGACGTTAAAGGTGCATTTAGTGACCACATTAATGACGGTACTGCCACCACATTTTTTTTAACATCCATTTTAAATTAACAGATGTTAAATCTTGTCTTGTATTGCATATTTTTCACTAGTGAATGGTCCTGCGTGGCCTATAACGATTTTCCATTGTGGAAAAAGAATGAAAAGTGAAAAAAGTGCATAATTTAAAAGTGTTTTGGTTTTGAAAATCGTGCCTGTTTTTTCATTTTTTATTCGTTTTCCACAAAGCAAATTCGTCATAGGCCATGCAGGACCACTAACGAATTAGGTAGGATGGTTAATAAGACACTTAGGCAAGTAAATGAATGTCGAAACTAAACCTAGAGACTAATTTGTCCCGCGTTTGTAAATTTGAAGAACTAAATGGTTAATTTATTTTTTCTAGGGACTAAAAGTGGATCTCCAAAAATTTTGAGGGATCAATTTGGATGTTCACTCTTTTTTTTTTTTTTACAACGAACATTAAAGCTGCGTCTCACAATGTTGGCGTCTAACGTGATTGGTCGTGAAAACAAAATTAAAAAAAATAAGTTTGGTTGAATAGAAATAAGAGAGGGAAGTAGGGAAGAGGGAAATAAGGGGAGAAATGTTGTTTCTATGTGTTTGGGAGAGAAGAGAACTAAGGAGGAGAGAATAAATATGTTGTGGGTTCTACACGTTTTCACTTATCTCCACTTCATTGAAGATTTTGAGGGAGAAAAACTTTTTTTTTTTTTTTTTGCCTTTGTTCCAATTTTACCCTTGGGACAATGATCAACCCTTCAATCGTGGAAACGTTGAGGGACATGGGAAATTACAACTAAAAGTCATATGATGGAAGAGTGAATACAAAGATATTTTTAGAAAAAAAATACAGTCGAGCCAACCATTGTTGTTAAAATATATATATATATATATATATATATATATATATATATATATATATATATATATTATAATTTATTAGGGGTAAATATGTTTTTACAAGAAAAACTCATTTTCTTTTCTTGTCACTTTTCTATCCAATCAAACAAGTGGAGAGAAAACTCACATTTCTTTCCTTTCTACTTCTCGCATACTTTTTTCAATCCAAACAACCTAAAAATATATCCATTTTCTTTGCATTCTCTCTCTTCTTCTAGTTCTTTCCACCAACTTCTTTCCTCTCTAGTTCTTTATTCATCCAAACAAAGCATAAGTTATGATATATATGCAATTACTTATTATGAGGTGTTTTTTTAAATTTAAGAAACCTCCAAATATTTGATTTTACCTTTGTCTGCTTCCCACCCACCTCTACCCTTTCTCCCTTTTTCTATCGTGGCCAGCGTATCCCTCCCCCTTCTCCCTCATCTATCGTCGCCATCACAACCCTAATCCAGTGGCAAAACCGACTCTTTTCAACTTGCTTCAGAAAACCATACAAATAAATCAGAAAGGGTAGATGAAGGGCTTGCCAATGGTGCTTATAGAGCGCACGACAACCAACTGCTTCTTGCAATGGCGACTGTACACTCAGAGTTGCATACGCTGTAAAGATAACATTCAGATACTACAACAGGCAAATGATTTAATAGCGCGTATTTTTTGCATTTGATAGCATTTTTAAGTGCTATCTATCTTGGCGCTATTGAAAGTTGTAAACAACGATAACGTTTCCGAAGCGTTGTCGTAGATTTAACTACAATAAAGTTTGTGCAATGAAATGCTATAGTAGTTCACACTAAAACGCGCATCTAGGAAGCAGTGTTGACATGGGGTCGAAATAAAGATAGCGCTGACATAAAAATGTGCTATCTTAGTTTGAGCTAAGATAGTGTTTTCTTAAAGAAACGTTGTCTATTCTCTACCTTTTTGTTCATTGGCATTTTCGCTGCTTTCTGTATATTCTCATGGATTCAACAATCAAAATATAATATTAAACACTCAAAAAAAAGCTTTCAGCATTCAACATTCAGCATTTAGCATTCAACATTTTAAAAAAAGCATTCAGCAATCAACACCAATCATACCCTTAATGCAATCAATAGAATCGATCATAATCAAACTTTGGTTCTTAAAAACAGGTATGATATTTCCAAAACAATAACAGATACTCCAATGAATATACCAAAATTTGACAAAGTCCAATTTGCATCATGTTCAACACTAACAGAAGCACATCGATAGAACTGCCACCAACATCCTGATATCTGTCTATAACTGATTCCAGAAAGAAGTTGAGACTCTAACATCCATCAAAAAATGCCCAAAACGCCTACTATAGATAAAATATCTGAAAAAAACAATGACAAACCTTCACCAATGTCTTATTGTCATCCAAATTAAAGGAGACAATAAGGATGACAACACCAGATTATGCTAGTGACAAAAAGCAAGTTACATTCTTCTATGCCTGAATCTGCATACAGGGTCATGTGTTTGATGCTCCATGGATAGCTAGATTAAGTCATAGTCTAATCAAATTGGTCAAGTTCAACCTATAGAATAAAAAAAGGCAAAATAGGTCGATTGGTCCTATACGTTTATGTAATTATTCACATCGGTCCCATAAGTTTTTTTTTTTCAAATTGGTCCTACAAGTTTCATTCCGTTTTCACGTTAGTCCTTTCCGTCAATTTTGACCTAACGCTATTAGTTTTAAGCTGACGTGGCATGCTATTAGTGCGACACATGTCTCTTTATTTTATGGCGTTAGGTCGAAATTAACGGAAAGGACTAACGTGGAAATGGAATGAAACGTGTAGGACCAATTTGGAAAAAAAAAAACTTATGGGACAGATGTGAAAAATTAAATAAACGTATAGGACCAATCAACCTATTTTGCCTAAAAAAACTAATTACCAACACATATTTTGTAAAAGGTTAAAGAAGCAAACCAAATAAAAAACATAGGTTGCTAATGGGAACTTATAGTTGAACCATCACCAATACTTAGAGCATCAATTTCAATCTCTAAGTCATAGGAAATATACAATTTTAAGACTTTTAGCTGAATTCTTGAAATATTTATCATATAAGACATATAGAAACCTTCCAATAACAATTTCTCAAGGAGAGAGAATTTTTGAAAAAGTTCAAGAAACCATTGGTCAGTGATAATAATGGAACTCACATATACTAAACTTAACTCTCGTAAGTTTGTGCACTTAGCCATGTTGATCTTACAAGGGACGACAGTCTTGAAACTTGAAGCATCGTAAGAAAGATTCTTGCTTCATCTACATCAACATCCACTATTCCTATAATATAGACTACCTTGATAGGACGATTCAAGAATTCTTAGTCAACTATGAAATCCCAAGACAACTCTAGTTTGATAAGTGATTTGGCCTCGAGGACACCTAGAGGCAAGCAAGCAAATTCATCATATTAGTCAAAGGATCTTGGATTCTCAAGTTGTAGCGCCTTAACACCATTGTGAAGTTGTAGCACCTCAACACCAAATAACATGACAACTTCATCCAATCATTAACAAGAAGAGACAACAGAGATGGAGGAGTGCTATGGACTTAAAAATAAGCTTAAATTTTCTTATAGTCAACCCTTTGCATCGGAACCTTAACAATGTGCCAAACACATTGTTAGGTATTTGTATTTGTCCACAATAATGTTGTCGTTTACCACTAAATGTCTGCATCGTTAGGTATGTTGGTGATTTCATATCTGTATTCATCAAAACCAAACAAGGGAAATGCCAGGCCTTGGACAAAATGACTAGCCATTTCCAGAAGTTGGATGCACTCTAAGTAACCCTAAGTAGCCATTTAATTGCAATGAAATTACTAAAAGTAACCCCTAAGTATTTCAAATGACAAAGGTGAAGATACTTACCGCAGAAGTCGAAGAGAGTTAGTTGCTAGGTGGCAGTGGTGACTCGACTAAAAAGATTGAGAAAGCGAGAGAGGGTCATAGAGGGAGAATGAGAGTTTGAGAGCGTGCGCTGAATTGAAAGAGTGAGAGAGAGAGTAATATTGGTCACATACCTTTAATAGTTATTTTAGGTGGACCATACCTTTAATAGTCCTTTTTGTAGAAACTACTATTAAAAAAGATACATTTAACATCGCTTCACTGGAGAAACAGTATCATAACTTGATAGCACAACTTTTTACAAGTATGGTATGAGATATCCCCTTCCTAGGAGGTCCCACTGGTGCCCCTACTTATAATTATTAGCGTTATAGCGTAGCGCGTGGTAGTATAAAATTTGCGGAAATATTAAAACATATAATACATACTGATACCATAATAAAACTATACATACATAATAGTACTGGCTCCATCAGTAGAGCCTACAACACTGATACCAAATATAAAAGACTTCAGAGTATACAGTAAACAAAAAACTGAAAACATAGCAACGGAAATAAAGGTACATCAGACATCCCCTCCTAGCGCTCAAGGTTCCCCAGCGTTGGGATCCGAGGCTCTCCCGCCTGCATCAGGCTCAACAGGTATGCCATCAATCTCCTCTGGAAATTCCTCATCAGGGTCTTCACTTACAGTCGAGAATAAAGACAAAATACTACATAGAAAATAAAGGGGATAAGAAACAATAATATGTCATATATGGGAAAAACAGAGATATAAATAATGTATATAGATAGCAACACAAAATCACAACAGTGACAACCAAACAACTTCCGGATAATTTTTCCCTTAACTACTGTCTCTCACCCTCATGCAACTAACGATTATATGGACGTAATCATGACGCGACATCCCCAACGGATCAAGGTGTCCCAATCATCACTATACCACCCCCATAAAGGTAAGGTTTGGTCTAAAGTCCGCAGGCCCAACTCATCTCATGGGTACAACATATTCCCCCTCCCACAGGCCAGGTCGAAATATTTGCCCGTCAACAACGCAACTTACGGTAACGACATGTTCCCCCCCGCAGGCTAGGTCGAAACATTCGCCTGTTCGTTAACAACTCAACTTTCGGTAACGACATATCCCCCCGCCCGCAGGCTAGGTCGAGATATTCGCCCGTCCATCTACAATTCGATTAACGGGTACGACCATCTTCCCGCAGGTAAGATCGAAATCGCCCCTACGCCAAACTAATCGGTACAACCATCTCCCCGCAGGTAAGATCGAAATCGCCCGTATGCCAACACAGTGATGAATAACAACTATGCAACATGAATCTCACTGACTCATCTCAGGATTAACACTTAGTGCCTCAACCACGACTTATATACAACCACGACCAACTTTCATCCGGCTTAACAGGGTATCAACTCACATCACAACAGCAACAGATCAACTATATCACTAGGTTGAGCACTATATATATATATATATATATATATATATATATATAACCTCGACTTTCTCACCACGCATTCATCAGCCGATTTATCTGAAATTACTGCCTAGTTCTACTCAGACATCAGCAGTCATAATAGACATCAACAACAGCCAGAATATATATTCAACAGTAAAAATCAACTTACGAATAACATTTAATCAGCTATAGCATATAATAGACATCATACACATATCACATATAATATATCAAATATCCAATCACAGCACAGACAACCTCAATATGCAGTAAAATCAACCTAACGGTCAAATGACCTCTAGTAGGGTTTGGGTCGCCCTATGCATATCAATATATATTATTTAAAACTTGCCTCCCCGACGATATTGTGGTTCTTTTCCCCACCTTAGCAACGTTCCCGTGAAATTCCGGATGTGGCTCCGCAACAGTCAATCGAGTTCCCGATCGAGCGTTCGAGTCCTGTCAGGGTCTATACAGTAGAACACAACAAGAAATTAGAATAATTAAATCATAGCCTCCCTAATTATTTAGGATTAGCTACTGCCCCCATTTAATTAATTAGGCTAGAGATGTTGAAATTCTACCAACTCTTGGATCAATGACCCTTAAGCATACCTAATACATAATCAATGATCAATTATCAAAGGTTTGAACCAAAACCTCTTAAACCAACAAAGTAGGGCTTCGGCCATCACCATGAAAAATATGTGAGAGTTTGATTGGGCCTCCTAATCACTTGGATTACATGATTAAAGGATGAAATAGGTAAAATCAAGAACAAAGAACAAAAACCCCATTTCCCCCAAAACCCATACATTCGGCCCTTAAAAGATAAATAGGCTAGAGAGCTTATTTCATTACAAGCTCTGGGATTATGATAGTAGGGGATGATACTAGCTCATAGGAATTGGTTTGGCATCAAAATGATTTTTCTACAATTTTCTAGAAATTTTTGAAGTTTAGATCTAGAAATTGAAATTCATGAAAATCAATGGAGAAAAATAAAGATTGAGAGCTCAAGGATGAAATCTATACCTCCTAGGTCATAGAGGAGGATGAGAGGAGCAACTTTACTTCGCAAATTGGGTTGAAAAAGCTTGTGGAAGTTGAGTGAAAATGAGAAGAAAAGAGAAATGGAAGAGAAGAAGAAAGATGGAAGAAGAAGAAGAAGCAACAGCTGGCCAGCGAGTGAGGGGGAGAGAAAAGGTGAGTGGGTGAGAGAATTTTAGATATTTAAGAAGACTTAAGGGTTAAGAAAGGTAAAAAGGGTAATTAGTAAAAATTAACCGAGGGCAATTTGGTCAATTCACATCCCGACATATTGCAAATCCTCACGACATTTGTAGGAGTCCCCAAATGATTTAACATATCCTTGGTATGAAAATCATTGGCTCAAGGTTCTCGAAAAACCCTAAGACAACTCGAATCGTCTCCTAGAACGATTATCGGCCCAAATATAATATATTATTTCCATTTTCGAATGTCAGGACGAACTTTTTCGAAAATATAGAAAACATGATTCTAAGACTAACTGTCTCGTTCATAGGTCCAAATTAGGTCTTGATAGTAGTAAAGCACTACTGTCAAGGAAAAACGCAGATCGGGCTTCGTTTGAGTTTTCGACCCAAAACTTAACCATAGCTTCCTACGATAACATAGAGCGTGACTATGGTCTCGGAATAGTTTATTTAATTTCTAGACCCTCTAATAAAATACAATTACTTAAATACTGATTAAATAAAAAGATTAAGAAAATCGAGGTGTTACATGGTACCAAGTGACAGAGAACAAATGCATGTGATCTCTTCGTCTTCTTCACCAACAATGTAACTTCTGTTTATGGTTTCTTTCTGAAAACGCACAACTGCATGTCTTCTCCATTAACTGCACCGTCCGCTCGTGTGTATAAATAGAACCATTCCATATTATGAAACCATTCCACATTCAGAAACCTTTCACTCTCCAAATAACCTTTTACTCTCCAAAACCCAAATGGCTACCAAATTTCATCCCATTACAACGAGGAGAATTAGTCTTGAAGAACTTAAATAGGATGGATATGATGCAACTACAGAGACCTCTTTTCAAGGATGGACTGATTACTTCAATCTTCACAGACCCAACCCTGTTATAGAAATTGTGACACCCTCAATCCGGTGTCACTTTTGTGACCCAAAACACCAATTAAAACGTTAAATAAAACTTGTTGGTTTTTACTTTCGGAAAAACGGTTCATTTACTATATCTTATTAAGTCTTGAAAGTTGTGATAAATTTTTTTTTCGTGTTTAATACCCATAAAAACCACAACTCAGAATAATAAACAGAGTACTCATATATAGGTACATATACAACATCAACTGAAAGGCTATGGACAACAAGTCCTTTTCAACAGAACACTGTAAAAGATAAGCCACTAAAAGCTAAAAACTAGGCAGCGATAGTCTGGAACCATATCTCTAAAACTCATGGCCATCAGTAGCCGCTAACAAACTACCCAAAAATCGTTGCCCCAAAAGAAAAGTCTACACCCTAAGCTGGTCAGACTAATGAAACCCATTGGACAATCCTCCAAAGGAAGGTCCAATGCTAGAACCAGGAGAAGAACCCTGGGAACCTACGTTCCCGTTCTCTTGTGGATGAGGGTCGGGAGCATCCATAAGATGATATTCCAGGTCGCCCTAAGGATCCTGCTCAGGGTCTTCCTCCTCCTCCTCCTCCTCCTCATCCTCCACAACCTGCTCGCCCGCTACCAAAACAAAAGGCGGGGGAGGTGTCTGTGGTGGCTGCTGCTGCGGGGACTGTGTAGCGGGAATAGGATGCTCAACCAGCCCCTACTGCATAAGAGCCTGCAGCAACATCCAGATGGGAGGTAGAGGTACCTAGATGGTCTCCACAGTGTGGGTCTTCTCATGGGGTCCCATCTCCATCGTCCCTCTCAAGGTGCAAACCGGCCCTGTATATGCTGCGTTATCTACTCCAGGGTGAATAACCCACGCAGCTGGGTCCTCTCTCCGATCAAATACTTCCCCGAGTGAGCGAGCTACTCTGGTATCAGCTCCATCTGTAAACAGGATATATATATATATATATATATATATATATATATATATATATATATATATATATATATATATATATATATATATCAAAAGCAAAGACCAGTCCAGAAATATATGCAAGGGTGAGAAACCAATATATGAATCCAAAAACGACAACTATATGCCCAATCCAAACAGCAGATTCATTCAATATATCTCACCAAATATCAGCATACACCACATAGTACACCATATATAGTCATGTACCAACAGCAGTAAATACACAAGGGCTTCGTACCCCACAATCAACGTTATTCTCTAAACGTATGTATGACACTTCCATATATCTCAACTAATATTCAATCTAGATTTCCGGAAACCCCATCACCATAAACAACGAGTTGATTAGACTCAACGTCATTGCCCCGCAGGCAACAATGACAAACGCCAGAATTAAAATTCGGCAAAACGTGAGCACGTAACCTCCTAGGAAATAATACATGTGGGCGCATGTCAGTGGTACTCACGACGTATAAGTCATACTATATTGTCCTCTTCACTAGGCACAACACGCTCTCACGTGGCACGTATGACATCATTGTCCGTCAAGGCACAATGTTACATAATGACAATAAGTCATCTCAGGTTCTCCTTGCCATCAAGGTCCCTCATTTCCACGGCACGTCTGCCCAACACACAAATGCATGAGAAAACTATCTAGTTTCCGATAATTGATCTTTGTCGTATCAATATTTCCTCGTTGTAGCATCAACGCTAACAACCACCATAATGTCTTAGACTCTTTTAGCCTCAAAAACATTTTTCTCAAAACAGGACATCTAGTCCAAAACAGCATGAACTCAAACATCCCTAACCGATGCATCAGTTTAGGATTTTGAATTCAAGAGCATAAAAACATCCTCAAGCTTACAGGACCACAAAGATCGTCCCTAAGCCGATAGGACCACGACTAACACGGATCCTTGATCTACGTGTTTCTGCAGAACACTAGAAACCCGACGTCTCGGTTTCTAGTTTCTAAGCTCAAAAACCACCTTTTTCTCAAAAACTCAAAAACCAAAAACCCAAATCTCCGATACTTACACAAAGTCCTCGGGATTGGTTTTATATAAACAAAACTTGGTCTAAAGACCATTTCTTTTTCTTTCGTCTTTTTTCGGTAAAACACAAACCTTAAAACAAAGCTTGTAAAAACCCTTTTTTCTTTAGATAAAGCCAATTAATTTGAAAATCATGTTTCTCAAAATGCTTTTGCTCAAATGGTTAACTCTATTAATTTAAAAACTAATAAAGGTTTCTAATGCCCTATTTATCTGAAAAACATCGTTTTCATTATAAGGACACATTTTCACAACTTTACTCTTTTACGTTAACTTTTCTTAAAAGTAGCTATTTATTATTTTATTCCAAAAGAGATAATTAATTATTTTCTCTTAAATTAAATTGAGAAACAATAAAACATTATTTATTTTTCTCAATTCCACAGTTCAATTTTTAAAGCTTTTAAGTTACACGATGTCAGATTCTAATCGATATTAGGTCCTCTAACGCCTTAAATCCCACAGCAGGGCACACAATACATCCATACAATTATTCAACAATTATAGCATGTATCTACATATATCAGCAGTTATGTCATGCATAGTCAAATCAACAGTAGTAAATAAAACAATCACCCAATAATCAGATACAGACATTTATTTATAATACAAACACCAATGCAGCACATAGCTGTCGGAATTGGAATTCCTCAGGTTTGTCCCCTTACTTTTTGTAATACCAAGGTAAGCTATAGACACCCGACCAATCTGACAACTGGCTCAGCTAGCTATCAATCACTCCTATGATGATCTACTTCAAGTTTAGTGAAGATTGCTTCAAGAAATTTAAGTTTAAAGTCTCCAACAATGGAGTTTTGATGAAGACAAATGAAGAAAGGAGAGAAATGGAGAAGATGAGGGTTTTGGGAGGGGCTGGTCGAATATTTTTGTGGGGATGAAGATGAGAGTGTGAGCTATTTATTTAGCTTACTTACTAATTAAGTTATGGTAAAAGTAAAAGTAATTAGTAACAAAAAATTAACCAAGGGAAATTTGATCAATTCACGTCCCGACATTTTGAAAATCCCCATGACATTGATAGGAGTCCCCAAATAATTTAATATAGCCTTGGTCTAAAATTTATCGGTTCAAGGTTGTCGAAAAACCCTAAGATAGCTCGAATCGTCTCTCCGATCGAATATCGATCCGAATATAAAATATTATTTATATTTTTGGACGTCAGGACACACTTTAGCAAAAAGGTAGAGGATTGAATTCTAAGACTAATGGTCCTGACCGATAGTCAAAAAGAAGTCTTAATAGTAGAAAAACACTCTCATCCGAAAAACTTAGATCGGTCTTCGTTTGAGTTTTCGGCCCAAACTTTAATCGTATGAAGCATAAATATGATTTTAGTTTTCCCAAAATAATTTTCTAAAGCATAGATAAAAATATAAACTCATTAATTGAGTTTATCGTTCTTAGAAAGCATAAAAAATCGGGGTGTTACAGAAATCAAGGAGATCTGTTCAAATGCTGATATCAACGCTGACGGATCCATCACTTGGCACATATGTGGTATTGTACCAGTGACCATCACGCAGGCTCTTGTTGCCGAAAAAATGAGAGCTCCAAATAAGGGTTTGGAGAGTTTCACTGTGTGAACACCACAATTTGACCGAGTGCCTTTTGTTTTTTGTTAAAATTTAGAAAAAAATCCAAAAAAATGGAAAAAGTGTCAAAATTATAAAAATGTCATTTTTTTGAGGGGGAAAAAAAAGTAGAGTTCTTTTTAGTTTTATTAGAAAAAAAAAGAAAAATCACAAAAATAATTTACTCTTAGTGTTTGCTCTTTTATGAAAAATCCAATCACAAAAATATTTTTTTACCTTCTCATTTTGATTTATCAATAAAAAAAATTTCAAAAAAATTTCATCTTTTATTTAGTTTTTGTCATTTTATTTTAAAAGATTTGTTTCATTGGGTCAAGACCAGCCAAGTCTAGATGAAAACCCCTGCCCATTGCTGAACGAAGCCCATTATCCATTTTTTTTTACCCAAACCCGGATCCAACCTCTACCCATTTCCCCCTACCCATCAGAAACACTCGATTCCCTCACCAAAATGAAACCCTAGCCGCCCCAAATCTCTCCCTCCCCCATTCTTTCCTTTTTCTCCTTCACCTATCCCAAATTCCTCTTCCCTTTCTCAGTCGCAAGCCTCCATCACCAACGCGAATCTCGCTTCTTTCCCTTCTCACTCGCACCATTCGATCTCAATCACGCAAGGTATGTGTTATTCCCTACCATTTTCGTTTCAAATTAGGGATTTTAATGGCTATTTTTGCTGATTTGCAGGGGAGGGAATCAAATCAATGCAGGAGAAATGTCTCTATAAAGAAGGAAGCAGAAACGAAAAAGGGGGGACAACAAGAGAGGCAACCAGAAAATACCCACACACAGAGGGGACGAACTATAGGGAAGAGGGTTCAAAGATTTAGGTTTTAGGTAGATAGAGTTTCTTTGTTCTGAGTCATTGTTCACTCTGTACATTTGAAGAGTTTAAAAAGGAACACAGACAAAAGGAGAGATTGAGAGGATAGAGGGGCTTTGCGGCTGTGCAAGTCCATTTAAGTGTGCTTTTGTAGTCTGTCATGGATGTACTGAAAGTGCTTGAGCAATTGGAAATTAATATATCTTATTTTGGGATTGATATTTGCACATGATTATGTCTTTTTCACGGGTTTGAATTTATTGATTCTTTGCTAAATATATTCTCTGTTTGAGTGATTAATTTTGTAGGTTGAATTATGTTATTACATAATAATGTTAAACTGTTAAATTCGCTTTAGTTGCTACGTTCATGCTAAATAATTTGTCCTTTGAAGCATGTTATTTTCATTGTGGTATCCTTAGTTATCGACAATATTAATGTGGATGCTTTGGTCACCTTTGCTATCAATGAAAACCCTTTGTCTCTTTGAAAGGAAGTGAGAATCACCAATTTGTGCTGGTTTGTGCCCAGTCTTTGTTTTGTGAAATCATAACATCTCTCTTTAGTGGTTTTATCGGAATGCACACAAGTTGTATGAGAAATGTCTCATTTGGGTGAATTGAGGTCTGATTTGTATGAAGCATGAAGTATGGTTGTTGATAATATTTTATGGGAACTTGACCTCTGTTTAGTATTTTTTTAAAATGATGATGGTTCTGAACTTGCACATCATTTTATTGATCAAGATTTATGGCTTGAAGTCCATCTGTGGTTGAATAAAATATTGGTGCTTGGTTTGGGTAGACTTAGTTGTAATGTGCGGTGTTAAATTTGTACTACTTGCTTGATATTGTTTTATCTCCTTTGTGATATGCTTGCTGCATTAGAGAGCCTTGAGGATCCAATATGCAATGACAGAAGCATGAGAGCTTCAGATACAAGTTTCTGATCTTTGGTGATATGATTGTTTTTATCCCCTCCCGGTAGCATGTTTGACACTAATATTTTTATGAAATTTTCTGCATGCCCTTGATAATATTGCAGAATCTGATGCTTCACTCATGGGCGTGACACCCAAATATGCATCCTTGTAGGCACCTTCATCCTATTGGTAAATTCATATGGTTTGGTAAAATAAAATCGCACTTTTGAATTCATGCATTTTTTTCTTTGTAAATAATTAGTTAAAATAATTAAACTTGTGTTACTCTGGGATTGCTCTATGAAAAATGTCATGTTCGATCCCTCGGATTTGAGGTCGCTTTGTGGACTCATGTGACATGTTCAACCTCACTTAGAATTTATCAATAATGAATTTCAAAATACAAAATCAATAAAGAATTATAAAATATCACAAAACCAAAATAATTTTCCCATGAAACCCTTCTTTCTTTCTTGGTGTAAATATTAATTACTAATCTCTTTATTATTTGAAATAATCTTTGGGGGAAAATAAATATGTCAAAATTTAGTAATTGTTTGCACAATTAATTTGGGTAACCGTTTTTTTTAACGGATGTATTAAGGGCGTTGTGGGGTTAAGTCCTCATCCTTCCCTATGCTCAATCGACTTCTGAACTCGATTTGGTTTCATAGGCCATTGTTTAAGGGTTTTCCAATTTTTTCCGAAATTAAATAAAATTGGTGGCGATGTGACACCCACTACCCCACATAAAATAAAATATAAATAAAATCATATATGTCTTAAAAAAAAATATAATAATGAAAATAAAAACATTTCCTCAAGGGTAATGTGCATCACATCATCTATAACTCAAACATAGGAATCTGAAATAATCAAAATCCTTTAAAAACAAACTACGGAAAACATAAATAATAAACATATCCCAAATCCCGATATCACATATCAGAGTTGGTATACATATACCGATAATACATCGGAATAAACTAAACAACTGAACGTAAATCCTAACTACTATTACTAAGAGAGATCTCCGCGGGATCACTCTTCGTCAGCATGCTCACCCTCCTCTGCACATGCAACATCATATGCACAAGAACAACAAAAGGTAGGGGTGATAAATACGATCATAAATATATGTAAACGGAATGGAATAGTAATTAAGATGACATACAACATACATCAACCAACACATGTATAATCAATACATATATATATACCAAAGATGCATGTCAATGCGAATGCAACATCACTACTCCGTATGCATGTGGCCAACAACTCTAACTCTGGAAAGACGATTAGGAGTACATGTCTGGTTATCAACGTGGATGATATGCCAGACCATGGGCCATCCCCGAACACTCTCACTAATCCTGATAATGTATAGTGGCTAGTCAGGGTACTCAAGCTTATTCATTAGGTCACTCCGACAATAGGTAGCTAGCCCATGTCACCTGGAACTTCCCTACACAATGTACCCGTAAGGCCGGGTTAACACCCATCCTGGCCTCCACTATCGCGATTCATCGTTTGCTTTCCACCCAACATATCAACTTCAACGTATGATGCGTGCAATGTTCATCAATATGCAAACACATGTCCAACCATCCATAATCAACACCATTACATGGCTATCAACTTTGACCAACAAGCATCAAAGATGATTTATCAACATCAAACTTGACCAATAAGCATCAAGAATGATTTAACCAACAACATCGGTAACATTACGTCGTTACCAATAACATCATCGTCTTAATAATTGTTCTCTTTGTTAAGTCTTAACTTAACATTATCTTTATTAAGTATTATACTTAATCTTATTATCTAAACCTCAATTCATATTTTGTTAAGATTATAACTTAACCTTAATATTTAAACCTCAAGTCATATATTTATTAAGATTATAACTTAATCCTAATATTTAAACCTCAAGTCATATATTTATTAAGATTGTAACTTAATCTTAATATCTAAACCACAATTCATATCTTATTAAGATTATAACAAGCCTACATAACACTATCCATCAAGCATAAGGGGTCAAAACTGCTCCTGGCACGTGAGAATCGATTTCCAATCTCTGGAATCGATTTCTCAAGTCTTCAAATCAATTTCCAATCTCTGGAAATCGATTTCAACATGTTCAAATCGATTTCCCCAATCGATTTTGAACAAGGAAAATCGATTCTAGAAATCAATTTCTACAAGGCCAAATCGATTTCCACACCTTGGAAATCGATTCTTGGTCGATTCAAATCAATTTCCATGTGCTGAAAATCGATTTCTGGGTGTCAGATCATACAGTAGCGGGTTTTCTCCGCTATCGGACCAGTCTACGTTCTCTAATTGACATATCATTCGAGCCTAAGTTATTTATCACCAATTTGATTAGTCCAACACTCATAAATCATAACCTAAGGGTTTTCAAACTAATCCTTGGTCATCAATCTCACATTGCCTATTTATTTTCTCCCTATAACTATGTTCTAATAGCATAAGGTTAACAAAACACCATATCATGGCATAAACAACATGTTCATCATCATCAATTCATCAACAATCATATAAATCATGAAATCATAGTTATAAACATGTTATAACATCAAATTATTCATCAATCAATACTCATATAGCCAGAAAACAACATAACAACATTCATAGGCATACGCAGGCATACATAGAGGTCATGGGTTAACCCCTTCATCTTAACCTATCCCAAAACCCACATATTCATGACCAATTTTCTCCCCCCATACCTGGTATGATAATTCACAGCCTAAGGGAATGAGAACAGAGCCAAGATCTGCTACGGTTCCTTCTTACGGGTTCAGCACTTAATCACGATCGCAACACTGGAAAGCAGAGTCAATCTTTAAGTTAAGGATTGAAAGGGAAAACAAATATAGGATTGGAAACTCACCTTGGTTTCTAACTTAGGAGATTAACTCTAGCAGCAGGGATAGACTAGCCAAACAACGGCGTGTTCTTGACGAAGAACACCAAAGCAGGATTCGTCCTTTGGGTTTTCTAGAGCAAGAGATCAGTTAGAGCTCTTAGGGATGAGAAGAGGCAACTAGTGAGTACAGTAGGGTGTGGATACTAGGTTTAGGTCATACACTATGTATATATAACTGTTAGGGACGTTTTAGGACGAATGGGCCGTACACAGCATAGCCCGGTGACCCAAACGCGTACACAAGCTTTGACACGCATGGGAATCGATTCCACAACCATGGAAATCGATTTTCTATTGGCCAAATCTATTTTCTTATCAAAGAAATCGATTTTTCCCTTTAAACAATCGATTTCCACTTTCCGGAAATCGATTTCTTCACCTGGAAATGGATTTCCATTTCAGAAACATGTTTTTGGCCTCGACACCTGAGTAAGACTTGTAGATAATTCTCTAAGCTTTCCAACGCATCCAAGATCACCTCGATCGGATGTCTAGAACTCAAGATATGGCCAAAACCGTGAAACGGGTTATTTCGGCTCGGATGGATCGATTATTTTAAAGGCTGAACTATTACAACTATGAACTTATGCACCAAAAACAAGCAAAAACAACATATGCAAACATCTATAAGCAAGTATTAACACATATGTACATAGAAGTGAAAAAGCAGGGTGTTACAATTCCACCCCCTTATAAAAATTTCGTCCTCGAAATTTCTACTTACCTTGAGTAAACAGATGCGGGTCTGACTCCTTCATCTTGCTCTCCAACTCCCACGTAGCACTTTCTTCTGTAGCTCCACTCCAAATGACCTTGACCAAGGGAATTTCCTTCCCTCTCAGCTGCCTGACCCTTCGATCTTCAACCCGTAGTGGTAACACCTCAAATGTCAAGTTATCCTTTAGTGGAATAACATCGGGTACTATCACATGGCTTGGATCATGAACATACTTTCGAAGTTGAGACACATGAAACACATTATGAAGGTTTGACAAGAATGGGGGTAAGGCTATCTGGTAGGCGACTTCACCGACTCTTTTTAGAATTTGGTAAGGGCCAATGAATCTAGGAGTAAGTTTCCTCGCTTTCATTACTCTGCCAACCCCAGTTGTTGGAGTAACTCGCAAGAACACATGATCCCCCTCCTGGAATTCGAGAGTTTTTCTTCTCTTATCATGATAACTCTTTTTCCTACTCTGTGCCATTATCATCTTATCTTGTATCATCCTCACTTTATCTGTAGTCTCCTGCACTACCTCAGGTCCTAACACAACATTCTCTCCAGGCTCATTCCAACACAAGGGTGTTCTACACCTCCTTCCATACAAAGCCTCATAAGGTGCCATCCCAATACTGGAATGGAAGCTATTGTTGTAGGTAAACTCTATAAGGGGTAAAAACTTATCCCAACTACCCGACTGCTCTAGCACACACGCCCTCCACAAGTCCTCTAAGGATTGGATTGTTCTCTCAGACTGACCATCGGTCTGTGGGTGGTAAGCTGAACTCAATCTAAGCTTAGTTCCTAAGGCCTCATGCAAACTATTCCAAAATCTAGAGGTAAATCTAGGATCTCTGTCTGAAACTATGCTAGAGGGTACACCATGCAATCTAACTATTTCTCTGATATACAACCCAGTCAACTTCTCTAATGGATATTCCATGTTCATAGGAATGAAATGGGCAGATTTGGTTAACCTGTCCACAACAACCTATATGGCATCACAACCAGTTGGAGTCCTAGGGAGTCCAGACACAAAGTCCATAGAGATACTATCCCATTTCCACTCAGGGATACTCAAAGGTTGCAACTTACCTGAAGGTTTCTGGTGCTCTATCTTAGGCTTCTGACACACTAAGCAAGCATATACAAACTCAGCCACATCCTTTTTCATCCTAGGCCACCAAAACATCCGTTTCAGATCCTGATACATCTTTGTGGCTCCTGGGTGAACACTCAAACCACTCCTATGTCCCTCCTCAAGGATTAACTTCCTAAGCTCTGGAACATCAGGTACACAAACTCTATCCTGAAACCTCAAAATTCCATCAGTCCCTTCCTTAAAACTGAGATTTCGACCTTAAGCAATCAACTCTCTCTGGTCTAAAAGGTATACATCTATCTTTTGCCCTTCTCTAATCTGATCCATCAAACTGTTAGTGATTTTCAACATTCCTAGCCTAATGCTCTTAGGGGTAACTTCCCAAGCTAAACTCAAATCTCTAAACTCCTCTATCAAAACCATCTCTCTAACCATCAAGGCTAAAATATGTAAGGTTTTTCTACTCAAAGCATTAGCCACTACATTGGCCTTACCTGGGTGGTAACTCAACTCAAACTCATAATCCTTAAGAAATTCCATCCACCTACGCTGTCTCATATTTAGCTCCTTTTGGTCAAACAGGTATTTCAAACTCTTATGATCACTAAATACCTCAAATCTAGCTCCATAGAGATAATGCCTCCAAATTTTCAAGGCAAACACTACAGCTCCTAACTCCAAGTCATGAGTAGGGTAGTTCTTCTCATGGGTCTTAAGCTGCCTAGAAGCATAAGCTACTACCTGACCATTCTGCATCAACACATCACATAAACCTTGCTTCGAAGCATCACAGTACACTACTAAAGGTTCACTAGGATTGGGTAACACTAACACAGGTGCAGATGTCAACCTATTCTTCAACTCCTGAAAACTTTCCTCACACTTAGAGTCCCACACGAAGATCTGACCTTTCTTAGTAAGGCGGGCCATAGGCAAAGCTATCTTAGAGAATCCTTCTATAAACCTCCTATAGTATCCGGCCAAACCCAAGAAACTTCTAACCTCGGTCACTGACTTAGGTGCTTCCCAATGGAGCACGGTTTCTACCTTAGCTGGGTCCACGGCTATCCTTCCTTTAGAGATGATGTGTCCTAAGAAACTCACCTCTTCTAACCAAAACTCACACTTGGACAACTTGGCATACAACTGTTTTTCCTTAAGGGTTTCCAAGACTATCCTCAAGTGTTGCTCATGTTCTTCCTTAGTCTTAGAGTATACTAAGATATCATCTATGAAGACAACTACAAACCTATCCAAGTATGGATGGAAGATCTTGTTCATGTAGAACACAACAGGGGCATTAGTCACACCAAAAGGCAACACTAGATACTCATAATGTCCATAGCGTGTTCTGAACGCAGTCTTTGGAATGTCCTCAGACTTGACCCGAATTTGGTGATAGCCTGATCTCAAATCTATCTTAGAAAACACACAAGCTCCTATCAGCTGGTCTATAAGGTCATCTATCCTAGGAAGAGGATACCTATTCTTAATAGTCACTTTGTTGAGCTGTCGGTAATCGACACACAACCTCATGCTGCCATCTTTTTTCTTCACCAACAACACTGGCGCTCCACACTAGGCCTAACAAACTGCTTCTGGAGCAATTCCTCTAACTATTTCTTCAACTCAGCTAGCTCTAGAGGGGACATCCTGTATGGTGCTATGGATATAGGTCCTGTACCTGGCACTAAGTCTATGCTAAACTCAACCCCTCTCTCAGGTGGCAAACTATAAATATCCTCGGGAAAAACTTCTGAACTCTCTCACAACTGGCACATCCTTAACCTCAGCCTTTCTCTCTACTTCCAGGGAAGATAAGATCATGTATACTTGGGCTTCTTCTCTAATAGAAGCCTTGACTTGGTTGGTAGTCAGAAAACTCGGATCCTTAGGATCGACAGCAGTTCCAAAAACAACAGTTTTATCAAAGCAATTTAAAAGGACATGATTGGCAGATAACCAGTCCATACCAAGAATAACATCAAGTTGTTTAAGGGGTAAGCATATCAAATCAACTATGAAATTTATATCATCAATGACAATGGAACAACCTTTACAAACATGTGAGGTAATAACAGGCTTATTGGTAGGGGTAGCAACAACTTGATCAAATTCAAGTTGGGCAACAGGTAATCTAAGGTACTCAACACAGTCATGTGATATAAAGGAATGTGACGCACCCGAATCAAACAACACTATTAAAGGAGTCCCTTTAATGAGGCACTTACCTTGAATCAGGGCTTCAGATTCTGAGGCTTCAGCTCCACTAAGAGTGAAGACTCTTCCACTTGTCCTCAGTCGATTGGCTTGAGAACTTTTGCTGGCACTCTGTGGCTCCGTCTTTGCTCCACTACAATCATTACTGATATGACCAGGCTTCCCACACTTGAAGCAGATGATGTCTGTCTCCTTGCAGTCACGAGTAAAGTGCTCCCTACCACACTTGCCACACCTGATGGGCCTAGAAGAGGCAAAACCTCCGCCACTGGCTGGTCCCGACGTATACTGTGGTTTCTTGCCAGCGTGCTTGAACCCATGGCTAACTGGTGCCAACTGCTGCTTCCCTTTATCTTGCTGGGTCATCCTCTTACTCCCTTGAGGACCAGAATTCTTGAACTGGGCAACTCTGGACTTGTAGTCTTCCTCAAAGATTCTACATTTGTTCACCAAGGTGGGGAAAACACGGATCTCCTGGTAGCTGATGGCTTGCTTAATCTCCGGACGCAAACCATTCTCAAACTTCACACACTTGGAGCGATCATCATTACAATACTGGTAAAGTGGATAGTAACGTGACAGCTCCTCAAACTTAGCGACATAATCCCCAACGAACATGTTTCCCTGAGTTAAAGCCAGAAACTCCATCTCCTTCTTGTCGCGTATATCAGCAGGGAAATACTTCCCCAAGAATCTCTCCTTGAAGGCATCCCAAGTAACAACGGTGCCTTCAGCTTCCAAACGTTGGCGGCAATTCTCCCACCAATGTTCAGCTTCTTCTACCAACATGAAGGTAGCAAAGGTAACCTTCTGAGCATCGGTGCATGCCATGGCTCGAAAGACCTTCTCAAGCTCTCGGATCCATGTCTGAGCACCTTCAGGGTCATAAGCTCCCTTGAAGGATGGCGGATTATTCCTCTGGAACTTATCCAAACCCTGAAATTCAGCAGGTCCACCTCCGTTGTGATTCTGATTCTGCCCTATGGCATTAGCTAATGCTTCCAGGGCATCAGCAATCGCACGATCGTTTCTACCTGCCATAACTTCCTGCATCGTTCAAGCAAACTGCTCAATATCGAAAGGTAAGTAAAACAAAACTAAACACTTAATACTCTATACCATCGTCATAGACAATCATATAAGAGTACACAGAAGAGAACACAACAGACACATACCCCGGCCTGTAGGACAGACCGGCTTTGATACCACTAAATGTGACACCCACTACCCCGCATAAAATAAAATATAAATAAAATCATATATGTCTTTAAAAAAAATAATAATGAAAATAAAAACATTTCCTCAAGGGTAATGTGCATCACATCATCTATAACTCAAACGTAGGAATCTGAAATAATCAAAATCCTTTAAAAACAAACTACGGAAAACATAAATAATAAACATATCCCAAATCCCGATGTCACATATCAGAGTTGGTATACATATACCGATAATACATCAGAATAAACTAAACAATTGAACAGTAAATCCTAACTACTATTACTAGGAGAGATCTCCGCGGGATCACTCCTCGTCAGCATGCTCACCCTCCTCTGCACATGCAACATCATATGCACAAGAACAACAAAAGGTAGGGGTGATAAATACGATCATAAATATATGTAAACGGAATGGAATAGTAATTAAGATGACATACAACATACATCAACCAACACATGTATAATCAATACATATATATATATATATATATATATATATATATATATATATATATATATATATATATACCAAAGATGCATGTCAATGCGAATGCAACATCACTACTCCGTATGCATGTGGCTAACAACTATAACTCTGGAAAGACGATTAGGAGTACATGTCCGATTATCAACGTGGATGATATGCCAGACCATGGGCCATCCCCGAACACTATCACTAATCCTGATAACATATAGTGGCTAGTCAGGTTACTCAAGCTTATTCATTAGGTCACTTCGACAATAGGTAGCTAGCCCATGTCACCTGGAACTTCCCTACACAATGTACCTGCAAGGCCGGGTTAACACCTATCCTGGCCTCCACTATCGCGATTCATCGTTTCCTTTCCACCCAACATATCAACTTCAACGTATGATGCGTGCAATGTTCATCAATATGCAAACACATGTCCAACCATCCATCATCAACACCATTACATGGCTATCAACTTTGACCAACAAGCATCAAAGATGATTTATCAACATCAAACTTGACCAATAAGCATCAAGAATGATTTAACCAACAACATCGGTAACAGTACGTCGTTACCAATAACATCATCGTCTTAATAATTGTTCTCTTTGTTAAGTCTTAACTTAACATTATCTTTATTAAGTATTATACTTAATCTTATTATCTAAACCTCAATTCATATTTTATTAAGATTATAACTTAACCTTAATATTTAAACCTCAAGTCATATATTTATTAAGATTATAACTTAATCCTAATATTTAAACCTCAAGTCATATATTTATTAAGATTGTAACTTAATCTTAATATCTAAACCACAATTCATATCTTATTAAGATTATAACAAGCCTACATAACACTATCCATCAAGCATAAGGGGTCAAAACTGCTCCTGGCACGTGAGAATCGATTTCCAATCTTTGGAATCGATTTCTCAAGTCTTCAAATCGATTTCCAATCTCTGGAAATCGATTTCAACATGTTCAAATCGATTTCCCCAATCGATTTTGAACAAGGAAAATCGATTCTAGAAATCGATTTCTACAAGGCCAAATCGATTTTCACACCTTGGAAATCAATTCTTGGTCGATTCAAATCGATTTCCATGTGCTGGAAATCGATTTCTGGGTGTCAGATCATACAGCAACGGGTTTTCTCCGCTATCGGACCAGTCTACGTTCTCTAATTGACATATCATTCGAGCCTAAGTTATTTATCACCAATTTGATTAGTCCAACACTCATAAATCATAACCTAAGGGTTTTCAAACTAATCCTTTGTCATCAATCTCACATTGCCTATTTATTTTCTCCCTATAACTATGTTCTGATAGCATAAGGTTAACAAAACACCATATCATGGCATAAACAACATGTTCATCATCATCAATTCATCAACAATCATATAAATCATGAAATCATAGTTATAAACATGTTATAACATCAAATTATTCATCAATCAATACTAATATAGCCAGAAAACAACATAACAACATTCATAGGCATACACAGGCATACATAGTGGTCATGGGTTAACCCCTTCATCTTAGCCTATCCCAAAACCCACATATTCACGACCAATTTTCTCCCCCATACCTGGTATGACGATTCACAGCCTAAGGGAAAGAGAACAAAGCCAAGATCTGCTACGGTTCCTTCTTACGGGTTCAGCACTTGATCACGATCGCAACACTGGAAAGCAGAGTCGATATTTAAGTTAAGGATTTAAAGGGAAAACAAATCTAGGATTGGAAAATCACCTTGGTTTCTAACTTAGGAGATTAACTCTAGCAGCAGGGATAGACTAGCCAAACAACGGCGTGTTCTTGACAAAGAACACCAAAGCAGGATTCGTCCTTTGGGTTTTCTAGAGCAAGAGATCAGTTAGAGCTCTTAGGGATGAGAAGAGGCAACTAGTGAGTACAATAGGGTGTGGATACTAGGTTTAGGTCATACGCTATGTATATATAACTGTTAGGGACGTTTTAGGACGAATGGGCCGTACACAGCATAGCCCGGTGACCCAAACGCGTACACAAGCTCTGACACGCATGGGAATCGATTCCACAACCATGGAAATTGATTTTCCATTGGCCAAATCGATTTTCTTATCAAAGAAATCGATTTTTCCCTTTAAACAATCGATTTCCACTTTCTGGAAATCGATTTCTTCACCTGGAAATCGATTTTCCAAATCGATTTCCCTTTCAGAAAACGTCTTTTTGGCCTCGGCACCTGAGTAAGACTTTTAGATAATTCTCTAAGCTTTCCAACGCATCCAAGATCATCTCGATCGGATGTCTAGAACTCAAGATATGGCCAAAACCGTGAAACAGGTTATTTAGGCTCGGATGGATCGATTATTCTAAAGGCTGAACTATTACAACTATGAACTTATGCACCAAAAACAAGCAAAAACAACATATGCAAACATCTATAAGCAAGTATCAACACATATGTACATAGAAGTGAAAAAGCAGGGTGTTACAGACGACTACATGTTTTTTTTTTAAAAAAAAAATATCTTTCCTTTTTTTTTCGCCTTTTCCTTCGCGATTTCGATCGTGACACACTGGACTGGATATTGGAAAACTCAAGCCTTCCTCTGAAGAAGGTATATCAAAAATTGTATGTGGACAACGCTGGTTCGAAGAAGAATGAGACCTCTGGACTGACCAATAAGGCTAGATTCTTACAGGAGTGCTACTGGCCGCTATTTCATTCTTCCCCATACAGAGGGTGAAAGCTATTACAACTTCACTCTATCAAAGTCTGAAATGACTGTGGTCTATCAGCTTCCCACCTACTCCAAAATCAACCTTTCATTCCTCATCATGGAATATCTAAAATATCATCTTCGCAGGAATGATGGAAGCATCCCTTATGGAATGCTCTTTGTTAAGATATTCGGATCTCATGAAGCCTATTGGCATGAAGCATAGTCAACGTGGCCTAAATCCCTCGACATTGCCTTCCTCAAAGGCAGGGGTATTAAATTGGCTCTTCTCATGATAGATTCTTATTTAGAATCTACGTATCCAGAGCCGGCCTTACCACTATCTTCATCTGAATCTGACCGGGAGGAGATTCAGTCAAAAAAGAAAGGGCGAGTACAAAGAGGCCTACCCTACATTCAAGCTAACTACTCAGGCACGGGGAAAGATTGGAGGATCATAGGGAAAAGAGGAGGAGAGAAGAATGAGGTTTATTTGTATAAACAACTTTTAATTATTATTAATGAAGTACTATATTATCTATGCATTTTCTGTTGTTCTATATATGTTCTCCTCACTATCTAATTAAATTTAACTCTCACTATATACAAATAATGAAACATTGAATACATTGGCAAACTTAGAACTTATGAAAACTGTATGACTAACTTAGAGGTAGAAGTTAAAACTATTTATCAACTATTTATCATTCAACTATAAGAAAATGACAAGAACCAAATATAAGCAACAACAATTGTATGACTAACTTAAAAGTTTTAAGGAAATGCATAAGAACACTTCTAAGGGTATACGTGAGAGAATAATGGTATCTGAAGGAGAAGCAAAGATGGTTTTAATTTGATTTTTATATATAGTGGTAAGATAACACTTTCTCAAAGCAGTTTTGTCCAAAGTATAACCTTTAATTGTGTTTCCTTGAATATACTCTATTATAGATTACCATTTTCACCTTTAATAGTGTTTCCTAGAGGAAACACTATTATAGGTAGAACCATCACCTTTTTGTTATGAAGATTATTTTTCAATTAATCATTAATTAAACAATACTAGACACAAAATGTGGAGTTAAATAAACTTCTATTTCAGCATAACTTTAATTTTTAGAGATTCAATATATTAAACAACCATATATATATAGTCTTTTCCAAAAGTGTATATTTTAATGAATTTGAGGCTTACTTTCCGGTTTGTTCTTTCTTAAACTAATATTTGCTAACCCCAATTTTCCTTTCATTGCAATAGAAACAAATAATATGTAGCAATCAAAGTAACAGATCGAAAAATATATAAATATGAACCAAAGGTTCTTTCATCATTGACAACAAGAGTAGCAATTTGCTACAATATACATTGAATGAAGTTTGAAGAGATAAAGAAGACATTTCAATATATTACATTGAATAACTGAAGAAGCAGTCTTCAGTTACTATGTAACACTCTTCTTCGCACTACATTTTTTGTGATGTTTTAAGGCCGAAAATAGCGAGATATTAAAATCATTAGAAAATATGGGGTAAAATTTTCATTTTCACAAGACATAAATATAAACGTTTATAACCATTTATACGGGTAAGGTAAATGAAAAACATTTCATAATGTAAGGTCATAAGTTCAGAAAGGACTTCCATAAAACTCAACCCAACTAAAGAAAGAAAATACAGAAAGATACATACTAAACATAAGATTTGGAGACAAAACTCTTAAACATAAGATACTTGGAGACGCAGCTCCAAACAAAATAAAAGAACGGTACAGACGCTCTGACATCATACACTGGGCGACAACAGATTACACTGAAAGACATCCTTCGAATCAATCGTTGGATTCTTCCTTCGACTTCTCCTTTATGGGGAGACAAGCGAAAGAAATAGGAAGGCATGAATAGATCACCTCCCTACTAATCTCATCGCTTATCGCCTTCCAACCAAGACCTGTCAGACGAGGCCTAATAGGAACCCTAGTAGGGACTACTGCTGACGTTCATACGGAAGATACTGAAGGAGTTGCCTCAGATGCAACTCTGCTGACAAACAGCCTATCCCTATGAGAGGGACAAGGCACTGAATATACCGGTGGAAAAGTCCAGCTAGCGTCCCACTTATGACCACAACCCTGACGACAAACGACATGAAGGCAAGCAGTGAAGCATTTAAGAACCTTTCCTCTGCGACCATACAAATGGTGAGTGTGGCTCTTCGCATGCACTTTGCTAGACGCCCATCATGTATAGATGTCCAAATGCCAGAACCATCGAGAAACTCAACAGAGAAGTGTGTCCAAAGTGTTGGATGAAGCCTCGACATCACGACCTTCTCGGAAGACAAACAGAGAAGCACACAATGATGCAATACAAAACAATGAGGCGGGATTCCCATTCATCAACAAAACATACAGTAGATGTGAAAACAGCACGACACACATATACATCATATATCACAACCAATAGTCATGCTGTCAGAAATAACCATGTATATAATATTACTTTTAAACAAGATAACAACATCACAGATTTAAGTCATTTAATATGACAAATAGGATGCATTCAATATACAAATGCATATGACTTAGACACCTGCTACATTGAGCTAAAATGACATTCAGAGAGAGTGATTGTGATATATGTTCGGTATGCACCACTATAGGCTAATGCTACAACATTCGTAACACGTGTAATCCGACTTTACAAGATCACTCTACACCAATCGTGAATATGACAGTGTTTGGTCCAGAGTGTGGGAGCATTGCATTGATCACCACGACATAGAAGAATCACTAATTGGTCATATATGAGTATTTCAAACCCCGACATCCCAAGGTCAAACAGATCGTCACTATGGCATTCGCACGCGCATTAAGATGTAAGCTCCACTCTTAGGCTCAAGGCCCTACTGACATATCAATATGTAAATGCTTACAAAAATAATACAAATGCGATAATTCTTTATCCACAAGATAAATCGTGTGATTCCATCGAAATTTTGCCATTGTAAGGCTTACACAAATATCATTTGTTAATATTTATTCATAGAATAAACCTCATAATTCCACAAAAATCTTCTCATTATAAGTTTTACACAATTAAAGTGTATTAGTATTTTATCCACCGGATAAATTGATGCCTAAAATCCGCAAGTGTACGGTTTCGTCGTCAAGTAATAAAAAATCAAACCTTAGAGACCATGATTATGAATACCAATTAATTATTAAATCAATTTAACCAAACAAGACAGATTCATTGTGTGAAATTAGAACCAAGTAACAAAATGAGATTTAGAATAGAGATTAAATAAATTCAAGAAGAAAATCAAAAGGAAATCAGATTGGGGTTTTTCAAATAGGAATTTCTAGGAATTGAGTTAACATAAAGAACGCTTATGCTTCTAAATTGACTACCCCTTTATTAATTATCAAAATACTTTGAAGGTGAATTTATCCTAAAATAGTTAATGTTCTCTCTCAAGATACAAGAATCCTGCCCAATTAAACCAACTCCTACTCTCGTGGTAATTGCATTTAAATTGAACCCATTAAGATTTGTGACAATTCAATGAACCCTCGAAGGACCGCTTCTAACTCTCGTTATTTAAGTCCTAAGATCAAACCCTATACATCCAATACCTAGGTTCACCTCTCAATTCGTCCCTAGATATCTATGACATGTAAATAAGTGCGCACCAAATTCACAAGTAAGTCAAGCAATAAGAATCAAATTGAAAGCAAATTGAATATTAACAAAGGGAAAATTATCAATTCATGACATAAAACAAGTCTTGGGTATTGCCCCAATTCCAAGAAACTAAGAGACTACTCAAGCATTGCCATTGTCATAGCAAGCTTGATTACAAAGAACATAAAAATCAAATGTGAAAAAGGGAAAATAGATGGAGATGAAGACAAATCATAATCCTAAGCCTAAACCTCTAATACAACAACCAAAGATCCCTAATTTCGAGCCTAAGCATCTAATTTATAGTTTAGGTCTCAATTGGGTCAAAGCCATTACAAATTTAATCAGAAAAAAGAATAAAAATCTGAAATCATCGCGTCACGACCTTCACGGCTTGGTGGTGACTGCGTCAATCCGATGGATCTTGGCACTCACTTACGGATCGCGATCGTGACAGCCTTCACGGCTAGGCTGTGATCGCTTTCAAGTCCAATTAGAGGCTTAAGTTCCCTAAGTTCATGTCTGTCACTAATTTGGGAGATACTTTCCTCACATCACTCAAGTGTTTAATGGTATATGGACAATGCGCTCAATTTCCTCAAAGAAAGCACCCTACCATATGCTTGACTATCAAACTAAATCTCTACTTCATTATTAAAAACACACAAGAATCATGAGGTCTTTCATGGGTTATAATGGGGTCATGAGATTAATCATTAGGCGGGAATACTAAGGAGGGAAAATTCTAAAAGGCTCAGCAAATTATCAATCAAGCACAAGCATGACAACCTTCTAGAATACCCAAGGGCTTTTTACAATTTCAATTTCCACCTTTCCTTTTCTCTATTTTTCTTTTCTTTTTCTTTCTTTTCTTTTGTTCTTTACAAACATCTAGGAGAAGAGTACTTCTAGCTTAGGAGAATTTTTTTTTCTTTTCTTCCCATGTTAACCTTCTAGAATACCTAATGGCTTTTTACAATTTCAATTTCCACCTTTCCTTTTCTCTATTTTCCTTTTCTTTTTCTTTCTTTTCTTTTGTTCTTTACAAACATCTAGGAGAAGAGTACTTCTAGCTCAGAAGAATTTTTTTTCTTTTTCAAACTACCATATTGTCCTTCCCAATACTCTTAAAGGCACAAGACCATTACCAAGAAACACATTTTATTTTGTAGCCTCAAAATTGGGCAACTAGCGGGGTAGCATTTATGCATTCAAAACTCAGAAGGCCTGAAAAATACATATTGCATCAATAATTTCGAAATGTGTTACCAAAAATTTCAAGTTTCAAAATGGTTTCAAACCAAGTTCTATAAAGGCACAATCCAAGAGGAAAATAGCACTCAACCACAATAAAAAGGGCAAATCATAGCAAATACCCCCTTAAGGCTCAAAATCTCTCATTTAGAAGTTCAAACTTAATGAGAATCACAAATTCAAGGAACCACATGCTAATTATCAACCTTCAAAAGTTCATCTCAAATAAAAAATGCCTATCACAAGAATATGACAATTAGGTTCAAAATTCACTATCTAAATCAATTTGGCACAAAGTTCGCACAAGAAAATGCAAACTCAAAGCAAAGGGGAATCCAATGGTATGATCATGCAAAATAATTTTTAAAAAAAAATTGCAACCTAAAATAAGCTAAGTATAAATGAATGCAACATGAAAAATGTAAAATGCCAAAATGAATACCCCACCCCAAGCTTAAAAACATACATTGTCCCCAATGTAAAAAATCAAGTTGGAGGGAAAGAAAAATGGAACTACTCACTGTGGTGGAGGGGGTGTTGGCTTAGATGCCAGTCATAGAGCTGTCGAAGCGTGGCCCTCTGCTAGGCCTGCTACTCCATCACGCGCTCTTGGTTCGCCAAGATGGTATCCAAGAAAGACAAAAACCGCACATATAGATCCTCAGATGGACCTGCAAAAGAAGAAGTGGAGGGCCTATATGGCCTTGCTGGCAGAGGCGGGCGAAATGGCCTTTGAATATTCACGGGCTAAGGATCATCCCCCACTGGCACTCGCCAATTTGCCGGATTTTGGTTATCAAGGAGTATGGGATTAGGGAGAGGAAGTGGGTTTCTGCAATTTGGGTGGACCAAATGTAACATCCTAGAAAATAAAATAAATAGAGATTATAATATTAGAAAAATTACAGTGTTTTTTTGGGAGGTTTAGAATTCATGTTTTAAGCCCTTGAACTAAATAAAAGTGATCAAAAATAATTAAAATTGGTTAAGTGTGATTTTCTGATGGAAATTCACTTCCTGACGCATGAGCATGCTCGTGCTTATTATCAGCGCGCTCGTGCTCATGGAGCGCGCCCGTACTCGTGTGAGTATGCCCTTACTCGGGTAAGCATGACTGTGCTCAAGGGGAACACGCCCGTGTCGGAAATCGTGGAAAATTGACGTTGTTTAGCGCGCCCGTCCTCGGATCAGTATGCCTGTGCTGGACAAGGAGCACGGTCGTGCTAAATAGGAGCACGCTGGTGGTCGACGTCAGAAACGCAAGGGTTTAAGCAGGGAACGAGTGTAACAATATATATACCATCTTATAACACCCTAGTGCAGCTAGAAACCCTCTTTGCACCCTTAAACACTCTTTTGCTTGCCTTTGAGGATTGAAGAGCTCGGAGAAGGTGAATCTAGAGTAGGAGCTTAAAGAAAGAAGGAAGGGGGAGATTCTTGAGGAGTTTCTTGGCGTGTTTGTGACAACGCTTGGAGCTTCTTAAGATCTTCGAGAGGTGAGTAGAAATACTCTTTCTCACCCTTTCCATGGTGCAAATTGTGTTGGGGTTGGGATATGCTTTCAAAACATGGTTTTGGAAAATACTCTTATGTTTGGTCAAATCCTGATTTTCTAAATTTGGGGTTTTTTCCTTTAGAGTGTTCTTACCTTGAAATATGTGTTTATTATTGAGATTGATGCTATGATATGTGTGATGTATACATGACTTGGTTGATTGACATGCTATGCTTGGATTATATAATGATATATGTGGTATTGGCATGATTAATTAACCGTTATATTCGATGGATGTTGTTTGTTGTAATATCACCTATGATAGGGGTATCAAAAGTAACATCGCCAATGAATTGTGATGTCGAAAATACGAAATACCGCCATGATGGGGTATCGAAAGCAACATCGTCACACGTTGGGATGTCAAAATGAGTAATACCACCAGTGTACAATGGTTGGTATCGAAAATGAGTAATGTCACTGAAGAGAAGGTGACATCGAAATACCTTCATGAGTAAGGTAGGCAATGGGACGCCATTGTTATGTGTAGTTTGATGGTCATATGAGTATTTTCGTTCATTCGGATTATATATCTCATTAGTAGTGTTGTTTTCAGAGCCTGAGGACGACCCTGTTGAGCAGCCAGATGCTTGAAGACTTTATTCTAGTAGTTCAGCTTAGTTAGTATTGTATGACATATGCCAGGAGGACCTTTATTATCGTTTAGATATTTTTTCTTATGCGAGTTGTAATAGACGCCTGGTTTTGAGACTTTGAAATTTATTATGTTATTTCGGTTTTTGAATTGAAGTAAATAATTATTTTGGATTATTATTAGGCTAAATTGCACTTTTAGTCCCCCAGGTATCTCGATTGTGCAATTTTAGCCCCTCGGGTTCTAATGGCGCTAATTGGGTCTCGCAAGTATCACAATTGTGCAATTTTAGTCCTCCAGGTTTCAATTGCTTTAATTGTGTACCCCAGGTATCACAATTGTTCAATTTTGGTCCCCCTAAATATCACGATTGTGCAATTTTTAACGTCAGTAACCTACGAAGCACATGCGGGACTGCTTTGGCACTTAGTAAGGCCAGCTTGGCAGCTTACGTGTCATTCCTATATGGCACTTAGTGATGTACATTTGACCATTAAAGTGTGTGAGATGTCATTGATGACACATAAGAATGTCTCGTAAGCTGCCGAGTTGACATCACTTAGTGTCAAAGCAGTCCCATATCGGCCATATAGGCTATTGGTGTTAAAAATTGCACTATCGTGATACTTGGAGGACCAAAATTACACAATCGTGATACCTGGGGGACCCAATTAGCACAAATGAAACACGGAGGACTAAAATTGTACAATCGTAATACTTGGGGGACCTAAATGGCGCAATTAAAACCCGAGGGACTAAAATTACACAATCATAATATCTGGGGGACCAAAAGTGCAATTAAGCCTTATTATTATTTTAAGCATTTATTCAGTATTTATTTAAGAAAATTTTTATTTACTATGTTTTACTTAAATTATCATTTTGGGTTACTAAGGTAACGAAGGGCGTTACACTTTTGGTATCATAGTAGTTCAATCCTAAATTGGATTGTAGTTACTGGGGTTTTCAAAAAATCAAAACTTGGGCGTATAGGATGTTTATTTTTTTTGGGTAACCATGTTATTGGTACGAAGTATCCACTGTCGTAAACAGTAACTAATCTCCGTCGGGGGACATGGACGACATTTAAGGGTTGCCCCCTCCCAATCAGGTTTTCTCCATACGCAAGAGCTAGGAATCGAACCCCTGACCACTTGCTTAAGGGGCCCAAGCTCGTTACCACTCGGACCAACCAAATGTTGGTTATAGGATGCTTATTTGAGTCATAAATAATGCATGCTATTACTTTAGATATTGGGTCTGGCCAACTCAGTGTTTGATTGGTGGTGTGCAGAGTTATGGCAAACAGTAGGCGAGGGAATGATGACGTACTTGCGGTGGCTTTGGCTCAAATGACTAGAGTGATGCAAGAGCAAACGGAGACTCTCCGTCAGATAAGGGAAAATGGGAACGTGCCTAACGCTGGAGAAGTTGCAGCTCAAGATCCGCAGTACATGGGACTATCAGAGTTTAGGAGGAATGATCCGCCAACTTTTCGAGGTACTACTGATCCGATCAAGGCAGATGAGTGGTTGCTCAAGCTTGAGAAGATCTTTCGGTTTATGAGGTGCGCAGATGCACAGAAGGTGGATTTCGCCACCTACATGCTGGAGTCTGATGCGGAGTACTGTGACACTCGCTACCCCGCATATGATAAATGTAAAATAAATCATGTATATAAAAATAGTTATAGATTAAAACCAAAAGGGATAACAAGTACCACATGATCCAAAAATGTTTAAAACATAAATAACAACTGCGGAAAAACATAAACATAAAATAAAACCCAAGTCCCGATGTCACATATCAGAGCTGGTAACCACTACCGATAATACATTGGAAAAAAAACTAAACATAAACTAAACTATACTATGAGTAAGCGATCTCCCCGGGACCACTCCTCAGTTGGCTGCTCATCATCCTCTGCATAACCAAAGATACATGCAAAACAACAACAACAATTGTGACGCTCCCAAAACTTAACCTTCCTAGGTTTGATACCATAAACAAACAGATAAAGCTTAATTGAAACTTAATCAGGCAAACAAATTATTACAGTCCAAAGTTACACATCAGAGTTCCGCCTGGAAGCCATGGCGTAAAAAGAACAACAACAACAATAAAAACAAACGCCCCACTGGCCGTAGTACTAACTCACAAGAGACTCAACGATACCTCAGAGGTTTGTCTCTCTACTCGAGAAGCGTTGACGTCAAATTTGTTGCTCACGATGGAGTCCCACCTCGACTCAGCTTCACCTGTTGCAGTATCTCCGACAACTAACTAGCACCTTCGCCTTCGGATCATGACTTAAACAACGACAACCATGTAAACATGGGGAAGCATGCACATGAGGTAAGAAATGCTACAATATCATGCAAAAGGAGATCACATAGCATATAACACATCAACATACACAACAACAAGCACAACCAGCAAACACATCCATCTCTCGAGTTCATTACAACAGTCAACCTCCAGGTTATCACAACTAGGGATCATCGCTTACTCTACATGCACAACTGAGCCTACATGATTGGCCAATTCTACAACGCGCACTCTTATTAAGGGAATACAATAGTCAACCTCCAACTGCGAAGAATGACAATCTAATCTCTAACTGCGAGGGTGGATGTTCACCAGGTAAGAATGGCTCCTCCGACTGTGAGGACATCGAGTCGGGCGTTTAGGTAACAACCTCCTGAGTTTCCAAGACAATGCAATAGTGGTTCCTCCAACTGCGAGGAGCATTGCCTCCCTGAGCCCCTCCAACTATGAGAAAGCACTGCATCCCTCCAACTGTGAGTTCAGCCACCTTGGTCGCCCCAGAGTGTCCACCTCGAATACCAACCTCGTGTGACAACCACTCAAACTGTTGTTGCAGTTGTACACACAGCTTTCACCACAACAATGCAAATGCTATGATCATGAACCCATCATCCCAACAACGTCTTAACAAAGCCAACATCCCACAGGTCCACATCCTCCAACTACGAGGATGTCACTCCCCAACTATGAGAGACACTTTCAACTTCGATCAACTGGCTTATAACATCAACTACGAATCCAATAACACCAATCACTCTATCCTTCTAACATTACACCAACCGTCTCCACAATCAACCAAGATCATCTCAATCAAAATCGCATCAACATGTAATAGTATAGCAGCATATCATCATTGTAGGCATACCAAAATAACAATTAAGCACATTATCACAACAAGCATCTCATCTAGCATGTGATCATGTATGACATCATTTAATCATGTTATCAATTACCACAGATAGACATACATCCTCGATCAACAGATATCACAGATCGACCTAACGGCGATAAACCTATAATGCCTAAAACTGCATTAGTACCACATACCAATAGTCCCTAATATGAGTTAGGTATTGGTGTTTACTCAACCACTAGTAGGGTTTGAGGAACGCTACACATGTTAACAATTATATACTACACGTACGATTCCCAAATATTTGTGGGTTCTTCCTCCTCACCTGGTGATTCGTTCCATTACACTCTCGTATCCACGGATAGCCCTGACCCTCGATCTCGCGAACACAACCACGACCACCCCGAGCTCACCACGCAGTTCCCCGACACCAAGCAGGGGTTGTTCCTCACAGCTGCTACCTCAAGCAGGGTCCTCGCACGGCTCCTCGAACGAACACTCGCATAAAAACACTCGTAAAACCCTCAAAGAATCTCGAAACAAAAGCCGCACCCTAGGCGAATCCGAAGCTACAAACATAGAAATGCAGTCGGAATAGGGTTTTGACGAGCGATCGACTTGAAATCACTCAAGGAACTCTCGAGATCTCTAGATTACCTCAGGTCGAAGAAGAAGAGAACTTTTAGCAGTGTTTCATGTGAAATGAAAATGAAATGAAACTTAGACATTTAACTCACTTACTCAGCACTTTAAAGTGTGCACTTTCCGAACACTTGAGCGTTCTCACGCTCTAGCATTGGCTCTCTCCATGCTTGAGCGTGGAACCTCGTCCACACCACCTTCTTCAAGGCCTGCCACGTGTCTCACACGTGTCTGAAAACTCAGAACAGCTGGCAATGCACTCAGAACGCTTGAGCGTACAAGCCCCCAACGTCCAAGCGTTGCCACTCTTAAGCGTGGAGTCTTCCCACGCTTGAGTGTCCTACTCAGTTGGGAAAGGACTTCCAACCCTCTGGTGTCCCCCGTTTCTCGTGTTATGCCTTAGGCACTTCCAACTTGATTCAAGCCTAGTCCTAAACATCCAACCAGACTTATGACCAACACACAACCCATCACACACCTAAGCGAAGACGAGATCAAGATTATCCATTTTAATTAGGGTTACCGAAAACAGGGATGTTACAACAACAGTAGGGAGTAAGGAACTGTACATATAAACGGTAATATAGTAGTTAGCAAGATGATTATGCAGTATATAAAACATCATATTGTAACATATTATAATATATTTCATCACATCACATTATGGGCATGCTATGAAATACAAAACTACTCCACTACTCCGTATGTAATATGGATCCAATAACTAACTCAGGAAAACAATTTTGGAGTTACATATCCACATTGGCCAATAAGCAACAACGCTGGCAGTTCACCAAACTCACGGGTGAACCCCTTGGATAGCCGATCCACCATACTCTCGGATGGACCACCACATTTGCACTTGATTCACCTAACTCTCGGATGAATCATCGCGGACGGCCAGTTCGGCATACTCTCGGACGAACTCCCTAATCATTGTAACTTCCCCCAAACTAACAACATCATGTCATGATGCATGCAATGCTAACATATAAACAACATGGCAACCACCTCCATCAACACCATTAACATAGGCTATCAACTTTGTCCAATAAGCATCAAAGTGATTTATCAACATCAATCTTGACCATTAAGCATCCAGAATGATTTAACCAACAACATCGGTAGCAGTACGTCGTTACAAATGACATCATCTTCTCATTAATTAATCTCTTTAGTAAGTCTATATTATTTCTCTTACCATATAATTATCCTAGTTCATTAACTATCCTCAAGGTCGTGTTTTATAATCTCTTATGTCATATTTTTATTTCAAAAGTTTATTAAATCTCTTTTCCTTTAAAACAGTAAAGTTTTCTTATTTCTGACAGTGGCTAGGCCTGAGCACGGGCATGCTAAACAACATCATTTTTCACGTTTTTCCGACACAGGTGTGCTGCTGAGAGCACGGCCGTGCTGGCTTTTACTGGACATAGAGCACGGGCGTGCTCAACGCTGTTACAACGTTTTCAGCTCTGGGAACTCAGTAAATTTTATTGATTTCAACACTCCAAATCAATCCTAAGGTTCATGACTAATCCATTGGCATTAATCTCACCCCTAATCAACATCTTTACGTTTTATGCACACTAATTAGACTAATCCTAGTTTTAGGTTTAGCGCTACCATCCCTATGTCTTTTATTAACATAGTTTTAACAACAGTTTCCATCATTCCAATTCATACAATCATGACATATCAATAGCATCATTAACAACATCATAAACGTCATGCCAAGGTCATATAAATCAATTAAACAATTAACATCATGTATAAACAACGATAACAACTTCATACAGCAACTAAGGTATATAGCACACAAAAAGGGTCATGGATTAACCCTTATCTTACGCTACCCTAGAACCTATATGTTCATACTAATCATTTCTCCCCATACCTGGCGTGACGATTCCAACCTATGAGCCAACAAGGGCGAAGTCCACACTTGACTCTTCGAAACAGGTTCAACGAGCTTTGACCAAGCACGCCAAGGCAAAAGAATAAGTTATTTCACCAAACAAGAAAAGGAAAAGGAATTAACACAAGGGTTAAAAACATACCTCAATTAGATCCTTGGGGAACTAATCTGTTAGTTGCCGTTCACAGCACTGGCACACGAACAACGAAGTTTGGTTTGACAGGAAGAAAACAGTTTAACACTAAACTTAAAAGATTCAAAGGAAAGGATGAACAAGGTTGGTTACCTAATCTCAGAGTAACACTAAGCAAGCAGCTTAATCCTAAACGCAATAGAAAACACCATAGAGATGTGTTCTTGACGAAGAACACCCAATAAGGATTGGGGAAATCTCAAGAATTCAATGGGAACCCAAGAGAAAGGTCAAAGACGACTGTTTCTAACTCTAGGAATGACGACTATGAGTTTTAGGTTGAGCAAAAGAGGTATAAAAAGGATTGGAGCGAAAAGGGTCGACCTAAAGCCCAAAACACATTTCTGGTGCGCGTGTAGAGCACGAGCGTGCTGACCATGAGCATGGGCGTGCTGATCAACTGGCACGGGCGTGCTGCCCTGTCAGGATCACTGCTATGGCTCGTTCTAAGGTTAACTACCCTAAAACACGTCCCTAAACATCTAAGACAAGCATAACAACACATAACATATATAACAACACTTTATAACAAGCAAGCGAAAACTGGGGTGTTACAAGCACTGGTGGAATTGTGGTAGGGGTGGTTTGCTAGCCTTGGACGCCTCTATCACGTTGGGCAGATTCAAAGAAGTCTTCTTGGAGAAGTACTTTTCGCATAATGTTCGCATTCAGAAGGAAACAGAGTTCCTAAAACTCTATGAGGGAGACATGTCAATTGCTGAATATGTGGCTAAGTTTGAAAGCTTGGCAAGGTTCTCTTGTTACTTGAGGGACAATCCTTTGGACGACTGGAAGGCGATCAAATTCGAACAAGGCCTGGAGCCAGAGATGCAGAGTTTTAGCGGAATCTTACAGATTCGGGACTACCCGACCTTAGTAAACAAGTGTAGGGTAGCCGAGCAGAAGATGCAAGCTTTAGAGATGGAGAAGCCAAAGGAGAAAAGTACTTTCGAAGGCAATAGGTTCCATAGCAAAAGGGGTAACTTTTAGAAGAGCCTGCAATCAGGGCCTACCATCACTAAGGGTAAGCAGGTCCAAGGAGCTCAAGCAGATAGGGAGATGGATGTTTCAGATATGGATGGCACCATGGGGATCGCGCATGCCCCGCGACACAAGTCTCCTGCAACAAATGTGCAAAAGTGGGACACTTTGCTAGAGTTTGCAAGGGAGGAGGGCAATCTCAGACCAGACCCCAGAGCCAAGGAAGAGTCTTCACCATCCAAGGAGAGGAAGTGAAGGAGTCGGATGGTTTGATCCAAGGTATGGGTTTAATTAAAGATAGAAAAGTTATGATATTTTTTGATTCAGGAGCAACCCATTCTTTCATATCTCTGAGTTGTGTTAAAAATTTGGAGTTGCCTATCTCTAAACTACCTTTTGCCTTGTGTGTTTTACCCCTGCCAAACTTAAATTAGTTACATTTATTGTCTGTTTGAAATGTTCCTTAATATACCAAAATTTACCAAATGATGTTGATCTGATATGTTTACCTATGTCGGGTTTAGATGTCATACTTAGTATGGATTGGTTGTCACATCATAATGTTGTTATAAACCATTCTTCTCGAACCATTTCTTTTCTTCCACAACCAATGTCTATTGACCCTTTAGTGTTGGATTGCTATTTATCTGCTGTGTCTTGCCACAAGAACTAAGTTGAGGGGGCTCAGATAGTGGTTGAAAGTGATGTAGCGACATTACCTGTTGTGTGCGAGTTGTTAGATGTGTTCCCTGAAGAGGTCTCTAGTTTACCACCGGGTAAGGAGGTAGAGTTTAACATAGATCTTGTGCCTAGTAATGGACCTGTATCTGTAACGCCGTATAGAATGGCACCTCTAGATTTGAGCGAGCTTAAGAAACAGTTAGAGGAGTTGTTAGGTAAGGGATTTATTAGACCGAGTGTGTCACCGTGGGGAGCGCTGGTTCTTTTAGTGAAAAAGAAAGATGGGAGTATAAGTTTGTGCGTTGATTATAGGCAGCTAAACAAAGTGACCATAAAGAATAAGTACCATTTACATAGGATAGACGACTTGCTACATCGGCTGAGGGGAGCGGCAGTGTTTTCGAAAATAGATCTAAGATCGGGGTACCATCATATCAGAGTTAGTAGTGAGCACATCCCTAAGACAGCCTTAAGAACAAGATATGGGCACTATGAGTACATAGTGATGCTCTTCAGAGTGACGAACGCTCCAACCATTTTCATGGACTACATGAATTGGATATTTAGACCCATCTTAGATAAGGTTGTGGTGGTGTTGATAGATGATATCCTGATATACTCTAGAACACCTGTGGAGCATGAGGAGCATCTGAGGGTAGTGTTACAGATCTTGAGGGATAAGCGTTTGTACGTTAAGCCGAAGAAGTGTAAGTTTTGGTTAGATGAGGTGAAGTTTCTAGGACACACCATTTCAAAAAGTGGTGTAGAGGTTGATTCCTCTAAAGTGAATGCAATGCTAGAGTGGGAACCACCTAAGACAGTAATTGAGGTGAGGAGTTTCCTAGGATTGGTAGGTTACTATAGGAAGTTTATAGAGGGTTTTTCTAAGCTAGGTTTACCTTTGATCCCCAGTTGGCTAGGAAAGGAATACCTTTCATTTAGGACTAAGAGCTTAAGAAAAGATTAGTGACAACACCTATCTTGACCATACCGGACCCTTTAGTGATTTTCGTAGTTTATTGTGACACGTCTACAAATGGTTTAGGATGTGTTTTGATGCAATAAGGCAAGGTCGTAGCTTACGTGTCTAGGCAGCTTAGACCACAAGAAGGAAAATATCCTACCCATGATCTTGAGTTGGCAGCAGTAGTGTTTGCTCTTAATATTTGGAGGCATTATCTATATGGACCAAAGTTTGAGGCTTTTAGTGACCATAAGAGCCTTAAATACCTGTTTGATCAGAATGAGCTGAATATGAGGCAAAGAAGGTGGATGGAATTCCTTAATGACTATGACTTTGTGTTGAAGTACCAACCAGGGAAGGCCAATGTAGTGGTTGATGCTCTTAGTAGGAAGTCTCTACAATTGTCCAGTTTAATGGTGCAAGAGATAAACCTATTGGAGAAGTTGAGGGACAAGAAAGGTATGTGTTGTCTGTTGATGGGCTTGTGATGTTGTCTGCACCTATCTCTGATCTTCTAGTCATAGAGATTGTTGCTCATCAACCTTTCCTCCGCAAATTCAAGTTTGAAAACTCTTGGCTTCAAGAAGATGATCTTCAACGTGTTGTTTCTCATAGTTGGGGTGTGACAACCACTATCCCGCTCATGATAAATATAAAATAAATAATATAAAAGAGTCAATAAATTTAAACCAAAATGGTAGAAAGTATCACATGATCCAAAACATTTAAAACATAACGTATCAACTGCGGAAAAGCGTAAAGAAAAAAAAATACCCATATCCTGATGTCACATATCAGAGCCGGTAACCACTACCGATAATACATCAGAAACAACTAAAAATAACTGAAATCCTATACTACGAACAAGCAATCTCCTCGGGATCACTTCTCAACAATCTTCTCACCATCCTCTGCATAAACCAAGGTATATGCAAAGAAACAACAAGGATAGAGAGTAAGAAACTGTATGTATAAATATAAACGGTAATGGATTAGTTAGCAAGATGATTACACAGCATATAACATATGACATATCATAACATATCAGATTACATCATATCATATCAAGAATGCATGCAAGGAGATGCAATGCTACTCCACTACTCCATATGCAATATGGATCCATTAACTAACTCAGGAAGACGATTTTTGGAGTTACATAAACTCCATTGGCCAATAAACACCAACGTTGGCAGTTCACTAAGCTCTCGGATGAACTCCTTGGATAGTCGGTTCACCTTACTCTCGGATGAATCACCATGGATGTGCTTGATTCACCTAACTCTCGGACGAATCACCATGGACGACCAATTCGTCTTACTCTCGGACGAACTCCCTGGTCATCGTAACCTCCCTTAACTATCAACTCCATGTCATGAATGCGTGCAATGCTCAACAACATGTAAACATATGTCAGCCATCCACCATCATATGCACGCAAATAAGTCTCCAGGTCCTGACAGTTTTAACCCTACTTTCTTCCAAAAATTCTGGGACTTATGTGGTAATGATATCTTCTCAATAGGTTGTTCGTGGCTTGATCAAGGCTTTATTCCCTCTTCAGTAGGAGCCACTAATATTGCTCTCGTCCCTAAAATTGATCACCTAGCCTCTATGCGTGACCTTCGGCCATTCTCTCTTTGTAATGTTATCTATAAAGTTCTTGCTAAGGTTCTTGCTAATAGACTCTCTCTGGTTATTGACAAATGTATCTTTGAGGAGAAATCTGCTTTTATTTCTGGGAGATCTATTCTAGACAATGCTTTGGTGGCCTCTGAAATTATTCATTACATGAAGTGCAATTCTAAAGGCTTTATTGGTGATGCGGCATTGAAAATTGACATTAGCATGGCTTTTGATAGAGTCAGCTTGGATTATCTCAAAACAATTATGCTTAAGCTTGGTTTTTCTCCAAAACGGGTCAATTGGATTTCTCTTTGCCTCTCCCCAACCTCTTATTCCATTCCTGTTAATAATAAAGTGGTGGGCCCTTTTATCCCTGGTCATGGAATTCGGCAAGCTGATCCCCCCTCTCCCTACCTTTTTACTCTTTGCTTTGATAAAAGCCTCTGAGAGGAGAGGTGATCTCCATGGTATTAAAATTTTGTCATTGTGCACCTACTAACTCTCATCTTTTTTATGCTGATGACTCTTTCCTCTTCTTGAGAGCAAAAGAGTGTGAATTTAACACTTTGAAGAAGATCGTTTCTGTTTATGAGCTCGCTTCCGGTCAAACAATAAATCTCCAAAAATCAGATATCGATTTTAGCAGGAATGTTGATAATTCATCTCGTGATTCTTTATCCTCTATTCTTGGAGTTCGGCTAGCTCGAGGCACGGGCAAATATTTGGGTTTACCTTCTATGATTGGGAGAAGCAAAAAAGCCAATTTTTCCTACCTTAAAAATAGAATCTGGCAGCGTATTACTTCGTGGAGTAGTAAATCGCTTTCCATGGCTGGTAGAGAGGTACTTATAAAATCTGTTGCTCAAGCTATACCTATATATTGTCTGGGTGTATACTTTATCCCCCCTTCCATAGCTGATGATATTCAAAAAAGGTTGAACTCTTTCTGGTGGGGATCCAGAAATCATGATTCTTGTGGTATCTCATGGTTATCTTGGGATAAATTATCTATTAGGAAGGATTTTGTTAGCATGGGTTTTAGGAACCTTCATGGGTTCAAGTTAGCCATGCTTGGTTAACAGGGTTGGAAGCTTACCTCTAATCCAACTACGCTTGTTTCTCCTCTCTTCAAAGCTAGATATTATCCTAATGGGGAGTTTATGGAATCGACAGTAGGTCATAATCCATCCTTTACGTGGCGCGGTATATGGTCCTCTCCTAATTTACTTTCTGAAGGTACTCGTTGGAGATTAGGTAATGGCAATCGTGTTAAAGTGTGGGGTGATCCATGGATTTACAACTCAAATTCCACCACTATCTTGTCTCGTCCACCGAACAACCCTTTCAGTAATTTGTACATGAAAGACCTTTGGCATCGTGACTCTAGGTGTTGAAACAGTGATCTCATTCATTCTCTTTTCCCTCATGAGACCGCAACAGCCATCACCAGCATCCCCTTGGTCTCTGTTTTCGGTGAAGACCAGCGAATATGGTCACCAAGCCCAACTAGGACGTACTTTGTTAAGTCCGCCTATAATCTCCTCATCTTCAAGCTCTGTAACACTGATCATCTCAAAGAGCATGGTGACTAGAAAATGATCTGGAATCCTCAAGTCACTCCAAGAGTTTAACTTCTCCTTTGGCGCATGGCTCTAAATTGCGGTCGCGGTCGCGGATGCGGTTGCGATTGCGGTCACTGCGATTGCGGCCATTGCGGTCACTGCGATGCGAATTGCGGTCGTTGCGGCGTGAAATAATTTTATATTCGCACCAAATGTAAAAAAAATCTATAATTATTATAATTCTTTATATATCTTCTATTAATAATATTATATACATTTTTATTCATTTTTAAAACATTGCATCATTTTTATGAATAATTTAAATTTAACCGTAGTGAAAATAATATTTTTAAGACATTGCATAATCTTTTTGAAAGTAACATTGAATGGAACGGGACTGAAAACTCCATTACAGTTCTGATGCGGCCCGTTGCGGTGTGATGCTGTTCGTTGCGGTTCTAATGTGGTTCGTTGCGGTGTCCGATGCGGTTGCGTTGCGGTAGTCACACGTGAAAGTAAATCACACCGCAATTGCGGTGTGATGCGGTTGCGCTGCAGTCCGCAACCGCAATATTGCGGCCGCAATACATGATGCGGTCCGCAATTTAGAACCTTGCTTTGGCATGCTTGTCAGAGCTGTATTCCCACATGTATCCGTCTTCATGATAATTTAGTCTCTTGCTCCAATTTATGCCCTCTTTGTCACGAGCATATATGGAAACTAGTTGGCATTTATTTTTTACTAGTACTACCAGTATCATTTGTTGGGAGGAACAAGGGCTTTGGTCTATCATTAGTTCGCATCTCCTCCTTCAGGAAAGCTTGAAGGACCTGTCCTTTAAACTCTTATCTAGTTTTGATCCCCAACAACGTAACTTTTTTGCTATGACACTTTAGATTATTTGGCGCAAGAGGAATGAGAGACTATGGGATGATGTTGACATTCCATCCTCACAAGTTGTTTACAATGCACAAGCTCGAGCTAAGTCTATGCTCTCCACCCCTATGCCCTTGTCAAGCTTTCCTAAAGCATGGACTCTGCCACAACATGGTTACTTTAAATGCAACGTTGATTCTTCTTTCCACGCTGACTCTCACACAATAGGTTTTGGTTTATGTATTAGAGACCATAATGGCATTATTGTTCTTACATGTACGACTTGCATCTCTCGTCTTCTCCCTGTTCCTGTTGGTGAAGCTTTTGGGTTGTTGCGGGCTTTGGATTGGGTGGCTACTCTAGGTTTGGAAAATGTCACTTTTGAGATGGACTATAAAATTGTTGTTGATAGTCTTTTAACTCACAAAATAGATATTTCTGAGTTTGGAATCATCATTGCTAATTGTCATAGGATTCTTTCCACTATTCCACTTTTTAAGGTAGAGTTTGTAAGGAGACTAGCAAAAGGAATGCTCACACTCTTACTAAGGTAGCCCTGTCTCAGCCTAGTCCCCAGGTGTTTTATCATGTTTCTCTGTGTATTGCTTCTTTGACTTCTAGTGAAATGGCATAAGTATGTTTCAGTCAAAAAAAATGATTTATAATAGAAGTAGGGTTCACATATAGATGTCATCCTGTTTTCAGTTTTGATGAGATAAAAATGACGGATCCGGATCCCCTGCATTAATAGAAACACACATTTACACGCATTAAACAATCTCGACCATTGATTTGAGATCGGACAGCTCACATTACACCTTCACTAAACCAATTTTAAACAATACTTATTATTATGTTGTAACTGTGTCACGCAGTTACAACAGGGAATCCACTTCCAAAAATGACCCCTTAATGATTACGTAATAGATAATGCTATTTATCACTCCAAATTGTCTATTCATACTTCATATTAACAATTTTTTATTTTATTTTTTTTTTTTTTGGGGTACTAAAAGGGAACAAATTATTATTTAAAATTTTTTATTTTACAAAATTATTGTTAGTTAATAATGAGTGTCAATAATGCGTGCAGGTACGGCGGGTACTCTAGTACCCACCCGCCTCGCACCCGTGTGTGTATATATATAATATGAAGCTTTAAACATGAGTACTAGATTTTAAAAGGGGGAAAGATGATTGTGGCTATCCATTTACCACAAATACTTTGGATGTTTTGGACTTACAATTTTATGAATTTATTGTTTTGGATGTTTGTTGTGATATTTCACTACAAGAAAAATGTTGTTTAGCTACCGACGATTCCGGTAGCTATTATCTAAAATTCGGTAGCTAAATTGTTTAGCTACCGAATGGAGTTGGTAACTAAAGTGCTGGTAGCTAATCGTTTTATCTACCGACTTTCACGACGGTCGCCAATAACTACGGAAAATTTTGGTAGTTAAATATAAATATTGTGGTCGCTGAAGTGGTCCCATAAACACTCTCTGTTACCATTTTAGCGACCGAAATTGCGACGAATAGTATTCGTCGCTAATAGCGATCACATTAAAATTCGGTAGCTAAATATATATATTTTTGTTTAGCTACCGAATATTCGGTAGCTACATTTTAAATTTTGTTTCGCTACCGAATCCTATTCAATAGCTACTTATAGATTTTATTTAGCTACCGAATATAAATTTTTTTTTTTTTGCAAAAATATCAAACTTTTATTAAAATTACCACCCTGCTTAATCATACAAAACAGAGATAAATTGCATAAAATTATACTCAACTCAAACAAAAATATACCATATATATAAACATCTAATACAATATCCAATATCCAAGTAGAAACAACACATGTAATACAATGGTGGTAGTAAAACAATGTAACATATATAATATCAATGTGCTGGGGGGTGGGGGAATCCAGCCATCATCATCCTCGCCATCGTCCTCATCACCGGCACCTGGATCAGCATGCAAATCATCTTGTGGAACGGCACTAGAGGAGCCGGGTCTATATCCCAAGTTCTGGAACAACGCATACATCTCTCTCTATGTCTGATCCATCGCCCTCTCCAAGTGGTTTATCCTGTTGTTCTTCGTCTGCCAGCTCAGCATTGAGATTGGCGATCACCTCTCATAAGTCGGGGGTAGAGCCAGGATCGGATTGAGTGTGTGACGTCGATGAGGCCACGTACTCATCCCCCATCCGACCCAACCCATACACAACACCCTTCTTGTTTTTACCATCCACCACCTCCAAGAAAATGGCGTTGTCAGAGGCAACAAAGTGCTCCTGCCCCTGACTGGTGGCCTCACCCCATCTTTCATGAAACTTTTCCTGCATAATAAATCACATTAACATTTTTAAATATTAAAAATAATACTATATAAAAAATATGAATAAAATGTAATTAACAATAACTTACAGCAATATTCTTGGCCTTCCCGACCCAAACCCCATCCTTCGTCTTCTTGGTCTCCTCCACGACCTCAAATGTTGTGGGGAGTCTCTTCTTCACTTTTGTCTGCATATATAAAGTAGCAATTAAATTTGTAATTAATAATAAAGAGCGCAATATATATGAATATATCAATAAACATAAATTTAAATTAACTTACCAGTCTTTTATGATGGCCAGGAATAGACACAGAGCCACCTGTGTACAAAGGAACTCCACAGTCCGCGGCCCTATTTTGCTTGCCGACCGCGCTCCTATGTAAGAACTCCTCATCGGTGGCCCAGTAATCCCTCAAGCCCTGGAGCACATCGGGGCAGAGCCAATCACCGTTATCTTTGTTATCTCTGATCTTGTTCATAGCATTCTTAACTATTGAAGACCCTCTGCTCTCAAATGCTTGGCGGATCTCTCGTTCATGTTCAGGCAACCACCTGAAATGTGCCTGCAAGACAAGAAAATATCAAACCAAGTAAAGAAATTGAACATATAGAAATTGAAATAAATTAAACTAAGTAAATGTAGAAATTGAAATAAATCAAAATAAGTAAATGATGAAACTTAAATATAATCAAACTAATTATAAACTCTAGGAGTTTAAATGAAACTTACCCCGAAATCATGAGTGAACCAGTTTTTTTGAATGGCATCCGGGATTTTCTTCCATGTGGGCCAGGGCGCGTTATATTGGCCCCTGACACACCTAGAAATCTGTTTACTAGGCCCCTCTGGAGGATCAAAACTTTTGGCACATAATATATAATACACAAGTAAGCATTAGTAATAATTAACCAAAATTATAAACCACAAAATCAACCATAATTAACAAATAACTTACTCATTGGTTGCATATGGGCGAAGCCAGATCCTCTGATCCGTGGAATCTCTCGTCCCTGGCTGCTCAGCTGGCACCGTCTCGTTATTCTGCACCGACGATGCTGGTGTGACCGGTGTGGCGGGGTGGCTGGTGTGGTCAGTGTGGGTGCTGCGACAGAGTCACCTGTGCTCGCTCTGAGATGGTCGGATGTTGAGGGTGGATGGGTGGAACCCTGTCTCCCACCACGACGACCACGACTGTAACGTCCACCACGACGACCACAACCAGCGTCATCTGCCATCTGTTTGGAAGAAAAACTAAAACCAAGTATTACAGTCTAATCCACATATATCTATGTATATCAATCAATAAGTGACAAACATTTGTTTGAATCTAACCTTTGGTTTTCTAGACCAAAACATTAGAGTCATCTTCTCACTCATGTTGATTGTTTCTTATTCAATTCACAGTATAATCAGTCTAGTGTATATACAACAAATAACAAAACTTAACAGAAGCAGTTGACATTTGTGTTTATCTATAAATTATCTAAGTAGAATCTCTATCACTAAATTCACCCTCACTCTCCTCACCATCAGATGTTATATATGTATTTTCGCTAGATTCGTCCATGTCATATTGATCCAGTAATACAATGTCAATTATCTCATCCCCAGGCTGAGCATCCGCAAGAATATCATTGTAATCATCCTGATCAATATGCAGCATTACTTGGATCTCGTCAATTTCATGAACATCTTGGTATGAAGCCTCTGTCTCTGGTTAACTAACTGCATTATCTGTTATCGCACTGCTTGCCTTTATCTTAATAACAACTAACCAGTCTTGATGTCCCTTGGGATACGGTGTGTAATAAACTTGCTCAGCTTGTTGTGCAAGTATGAACGGGTCATATACTTGATATCTTCGTGACTGCTTAACGTCAACAGTTCCATACCTATTGTCTACTTTTGTGCCCTTGTTGGGAGTAGTATCGAACCATTCACACTTGAATAGGACTAAGTTTTTACTAGGATAACCATAATACTCTAATTCAATAATATCAGTCAATATCCCAAAAAAGTCATCCTCTAATTGTCCGTTGGTCCCTCGTACACAAACACTGGAATTAGAAGTTTTCATGCCTTGACCCCATCCCTTTGTGTGAAACTTGTAGCCATTTATAATATAAGTTTCGCATGTTTCAACCCTTCTTTTTGGGCCCCATGCCAAAGCTTTCAAGATCGGATCTTCAATTTGGTTTTCAATATCTAGAACTTACATAATGAATATGAAATAAAGTTGAAGTATATAAAGCATGTTATGAGGACATAGTACATAATGAATTACAAAGTAACTTACGTAATTTTTGAACCAATTAGGAAAATGGTTGGCAATCTGCTGTTGAATTTTGGAGTCCGAAATGTCGGCATCTAGCTATTTTAGCTCATTGGCATATTTACTAAGAAGAACCAAGAAGAAATTAATGAACCGGAAATAATAGTAGGAACAACAAGAAATTATATGAATACAGACTTACCCTAAATATGGCTCCACCTCGTCACAATTTTGAAGCACATACAACTCAGCAACTTTCTCATCACGTATGTCCAGCCAAGATGTTTTTGATGCACCACACGCATGGCCCAGATAATTAAAAATTGATATCTGAGGACTAGATGAACAACCTTCACCCACATCAACATTACGTGGTATTCTAGTCCTCCTGGTCTCTATGTCAGATGGATAGTAAAAAGAAGCGAAAGTAGATGCCTCCTCCACTAAATATGCTTCACAAATAGATCCTTTTATTCTAGCCTTGTTTTTCACTTTTTCTTTCAACAAACGCAAGAACCTAGAATATTGTTTGATTGATATTGAACTGGACCGCCAACTCTTGCTTCATACGGTAAGTGGATGGGAAGATGTTCCATTGCATCAAAGAAGCTCGGAGGAAGTATTTGTTCCAACTTACATAACAAGACAGGGATCTCACGTTCCATAACCAACAATTGTTCAACATTTAATGTTGTGGAAGTCAACACCCTGAAAATTTGACTAAGCTCAACAAGCGGCTTCCAAATATCATTCGGTAAAGAGGCAAATGCAATGGGAAGCAATCGTTGCATGAATACGTGACAGTCATGGCTTTTCATACCATGCAACTTTCCTTCCTTAGAGTTGACACATCTTGATAAGTTAGACGCATATCCATCTGGCAACTTGAGTTGTTTAACCATTCACATACAACTACCCGTTGGAGTTTACTCAATACATATTTTGCCTTTGGTTTTCGAAACTTGCCACCTCCAATGTCCATCAACTCAAGCTCCTGTCGTTTACATATTTCTGCTATATCTAAGCGAGCCTTATATGTATCCTTCGTCTTACACTTGATATCCATCACCGTGTCAAACACATTTCGCTCAGTGTGCATGACATCAAGGTTATGGGGGAGGAGAGCGTTTTCCAATACGGTAAAATCCAAAATATACTTTTTTTTTTGTCCAATTATGTTCAGTGCCACACCCGGGTACCGGTTCTCCTCCAGATTCATGAATAAACGGGAGTGACTCAATCATCTTCCAAATCTCTTCTCCAGTTAGACGTGTGGGAGGTTAAGCAGTCTCGACACGCCCTTTCTTGAATGCAATTCTATTCCTCCTGTAAGGATGGTTTTGTGGAAGGAATTGGCTGTGACAATCAAAATAAGAAGTCTTTCGACTGTGGTTAAGAGTGTAAGCCTTTGATTGCCTCATACAATAAGGGCAACCAAGCCTCCCCGCAGTCATCCAACCCAACAACATCCCATACGCCGGAAAGTCATTGATTGTCCACATCAAAGTTGCCTTCATTATGAAATTCTGCCTCAATGATACATCATATGTTACGGTGCCATGACTCCACAAACTGGTCAACTCTTCTATCAGAGGCTGCATGTACACATCAATCTTACTTTTTAGATTCGAAGGACCCAGAATTATAACTTTCAGGAACATAACCTCCCTCTTCATGCACATCCCAGGCGGGAGATTATACGGAGCCATAATAACCGACCAACACGAGTAAGTTTTACCGTACTGGCCGAAAGGATTGAATCCATCCGTAGTACATAACCCCAATCTGACGTTTCGAGCCTCTTGAGAAAACTCAGGGTACATCCTATCAAAATGCTTCCATGCTTCTCCATCTGACGGATGACACAATACACTATGATCTCTTTGTTTGTTATCATGCCATCGCATGTGAGGTGTGATGGCCATTGAAGAGTACATTCTTTGGAGTCTAGGAGTAATCGAGAAGTACCAAATTCTTTTCAGGGGGATTTTTTTTTTCAATTCTCTTTCGATTGGTTTTGATCTTATACCAATCAGTGCCGCAAAATCTACAAACAGTAACCGTCTCAACCGCATATTCGTTACGATACAACATGCATCCATTCGGGCAACATTCAATTTTCTCAACACCCAAACACAAATTTGCCACCAACTTATTAGCTTGATAAAAATTTTAAGGGATTCGATTTTCACTTGGCATAACCTTGCCCATAAACTGAACCATACGATTGAAACAACCCTTCGACATATTGTAGTCAGACTTGAGGCTAAGAGCAACCAAAGAAGCCGACAATTCCGAGTAATCCTAACAACCATCCCACAACGGGGCTTGTGCAGCCGCCAACATGTCATAAAATCTTCGTGCATCAGGATTTGGATCCTCCTCTATGTGTACCATATTCTGTTGAATGACCCGACCAACTTCAGGGCCAGCATGATCCATAACCATCTGCTCGAAAGGATTGAATTGTTCTCTCTGTTTACCGGACCGTAATATGCATCGTCCACCACAACCGGGGATATCTGTGGCACGGAATCACCATGGCTGGTCCAGTAGTAGTAATTCGACATGAAACACTTGTTGCAGAGATGTACCATCACGTCATCCCCATATTGGTATCGTCAACACTGACATTTCTTACAAGGACACCTCATTTTTGGATTCACTTGATTTAGATAGCTCCCTTCAGTGCTAACAAACTGAACGAACTCAAGCACCCCCTCTACGAACTCGGGGGTCAAATGTCCACAATCCTTCCTTCTATCCATCCACCTCCGATGCTCAGGTGCTTCCATCGCTGCTAACTAGAACAAGAATTCTTAGTCCAAGAACACTTATTTTAATGAATAAATGTCTCAGTTAACACACAAGCTGAGCTAAGAAAATTTTAGAGCTGGATAGAGTAATAGTTGAATTAAGTCTCAGCTACAACTGTATGCAACAGTAATGGAAGTCTCTGGAAAGGAAATTGTAACTGGTTGGAATAGTTCTAAGAATAGAAAATCGTGCTATGTTCATGTTGTCAATAAGTGGTGCAAGAGGTTTTCAAATCCAACAAAGACGCATGATTAAAACAATAATCAACCTTGTGTATTATTTGTTTCTGGTGAGGGTGAGGTCCATACATATATTCTAACAATCTTGTATTCAAACTTAATAAACTTCGAAAAGTCATGCTTTTTTTTATTGACCAACTAAGATAAAATCAAATACTTATGGGAATTTTATATGGATGGAAGCCAACATCAAATTAAAGCTAGGATTTTGAGCAAAATTTATCAATAATAACATAGTAGTTAGAGAAATTGATATATCATTTTACTACCATTCATGCGTGTGCATCAGTATTCAAGACATTCCTTCCAAAACCAACCATCAAGAACTCCTCCAAAATAAATATGCAAAATACAGAAACACGTGGAACACAAAGACCCATGTGGGAAAACAGCCACTGCAAACATAGTTGAAGCTCAGAGAGCTCCAATCACATGCAGTGAATCCAAACAAATCAAACAGTCATATGTGCTTGTGTGTGTGTGTGTTAGTGCACGAGAGAGAGAGAGAAGCAAAGGTTTCAAAGGGAATTAAATGCTATCAATTTTTGGTACAAAGGAAATGCCCAAGTAACATCAGCAACAACATTTTTCTTGCTTTCAGCTTTTATTATCATTCATTTATCACCATTCAGGTCTACAACCATGAAGGCACTTTTAAAGCTAAAATAATTAGCAAGTATTCCCAAGCTTAAAACTATAACAGTATCCTTAAAATTAGCTGCAACATGAAAGTTAAGAACAAGTATGAATAAGTAAATAAGAACCGAATCTCTCTCTCTCGCTCTTTTTTTATTTTTTGAAGCAGCCACCAATTAAAAGGTTTATTAAGAACAGCAACATGGATTAGAAAATATAACCAAAAACAAAAAAAAAAATAAAATAGAAAACCACAATTTTTATTTTAATAGAAACAGCAACCATAATTTTCATTAGCAGAAACAACAAGCCAGAAAGCAGAAAACAGTAAACCAGAATTTTATTTTTAAAAGAAAACAGCAAGCACTAAACAGAAGTAACCGCAAGCGTACAAAAAAATAAAACACCAGGTCCATAATTTGAATAGAATGAAAGAAAAGTATAAAAACAAAAATAAGAGACACCATATATATATATATATATATATATATATATATATATATATATATATATATATATATATATATATATGTCAAAGGCCTCACTGTATTAAATCGTGAGCACAACCCAAATCAAGAGCAGGGCAATTCAACATGTTCATCAAAAGCGCATTCAGCAGTAAAAGAGAATGATAACAATCCATTATTTAATTCAAACAAACTTCAAGTCAAAGAAGCACATATTAAATAAAAAAAATAGGGCCGGTAGCTTATGCATCCAATGTAATATCTTCTTGTAAGTGATCAAAAGAAAAGAAGTCATGCTAAAATATACCAGTAAAACGAAATGCATAGTTCATCCACCCAAGAACTAGAATAACAAAACAATTACAAATGCACCCAAAATACAACCAATAAATCATATTTAATTAAGCATAAATATCACCGAATCAACCATAAAAGATCCCTTTTGTGAACAAATGGAGACATGCCTTCCTTGTCCCAATAAAATCCAAATTAAGAGTTAAAACAATATCTCTTATCAACTATAATGATTATAAGCTATATTCATCCACATATCAAAGCTTCTTCCACATTCTCTGTCCTTAGGAAAATGGGGTTACATCCTCTCCATGAATCCTTCATTACTTGTGCTCAACATATAATATCAGTGCAACATTCCATCATTGGACTTTTATTATTATTAATGTTATTATTATTCTTATCAATTTATCATTGTTATTATTATTATTATTAAGTCCAACATCAAAGCTGCCCCATCACAATCTGCCGTAAGTAAGGCATTTTCAGGGGTAAGGGAAGACCCTAACAAAATAAGGATTGAATCTACTATTTTCCCTCCATGAATCTACCACATTCTCTGTCCTTATGAAAATGGGGTTACATCCTCTCCATGAATCCTTCATTACTTGCTCAACATATAATATGAGTTCAACATTCCATCCTTCATATTATATACTGTGAAAATGAAGATTGTGAGAGAGAAAGAGAAGAATACCTTAAGAGTAAGAGCTTGAGTTGTGTTGGTGATGCAACTGATGCAGCTACGCGGACAAGGAGAGGAGATGCAGCTACGGCGGCGGGGATGGGCACCGAGGGAGAGTGACGGCGGGGGGAGAGTGAAGGTGGGGTTGGGCTGATTTAGGTTTCGCAGAGAGAAAGAGAATAGAGAGTGAGAGAGAAAAACGGGGGGAGGGGCGCGATTTTTAATTAGCAACCGAATAGCGCGGTTTTTAATTAGCGACCTAATATCGTCTCTAACCTTTTAAGCTATTAGCTACCGACACGTTAGCAGTCGCAAACTAAAAAATACCTAGTTGGTAGCAAATTCGGTAGCTAAAGGGTCAACAAATCTAACTTTCAAAATTATATGTTTAGCGACGAAAATAGCTACCGATTTTTTTGCTACCCATAATTTCGGTCGCTAATGATGTAGCGAAATGAAATCAGAAACCGTTTTTTAAAAAGCTCAAAATCAGTAGCTAATTCGGTAGCTAATTGCAACAGATGTGATTCGGTAGCTAAATTCGATCACTAAAAACATATTTTCTTGTAGTGTTTATTCGTTTTGGGTCTTTTAGATATTTTTATTAGTTAATAAATACTTTAGTTTGTAATGTTTTACTAGTATATTTTAAAGATCTTTGGATGATTTTTTAATTGAGTTATAACGATGCTTTTGTTATTTATTGTTTTTTCTTAGCTAAAGTGTGCGTAACGGGTGCTGGAATGGATACTTAGGTACTCAGAGGGTATAGGTACGGACACTAAAGTTGCTACTCACGCGGATATGGATACGGTTACAAATATTTTTTCCAAACGCAGGTATGAGAACGGATATTATAGTATCCTGTTCAAACCCTACTCATTGTCATTCCAATATTTAACATTGTCAATTATTACTACCACTGAAAGATCAGTGTTGCTATTTAGTCCAAATGCGATATGATATGAATTCTCTACGTATAGGAAATCGTCACACTTGGGTTAGAAATTTAAACTTGAAAAAAGAAAACACACCTTTGTACTATATATAAAACTTTGTACTACTCATCATTTTCCATGAAATATATATATATATATATATATATATATATATATATATATATATATATATATATATATATATATATCTGTTTTGGTCAAAATCTTTTGATAATCTAGGTATACAATATATTAGATATTTATTATCATATATAATTAATCTTTTTTAATAATATAGCAACACTTAATGTAAATAATATATTTTTATCATTAAATAATATATTAGATTTTCGGTCCCTTTTGCTTTATATCTCACCCCTCCCTTGGCCCCTCTACCAAGTTCACATGATAGGTGATAGGCGTTTAAAAAAAACGTTATAGTAGAACTAGGGTGTTATCAATGACTTGCATGGAAAATGAGAGATTTTTTTTTGGTGCTGATGATGTGAGATTTAAGTATAATTTTGTGCAAGTATTATTATTTATAACAATGTTATCCTGACTCTTGTGTATATGAAAAAAAATCTGGTTGAGAGGGAAAAATTTATCTTGTATGTCTAACAGGTTGTCGACAGAGATATGTTATACTAACAAATTTTTTTTTGATTGGGTGTTATACTAACAAATAAATTTTGAATAATAATTAAAACAACATGTGTATACAACAACAAAGGACTGAGTGATTGTATAACGATGCTTCTGAGCTTCTCCCAAAGTTACGAGACATTGTCGAGTGCTTTGCACATGGACAAAAGAATCGTCCCAAAACTACGTACATCCATCCATTAGAGATTTTGTGAATCATGAAACAAACAAACAAATCAAATCAAAACACAGGATGTGGACGTCGATTGTATTTTCAACACTAATGACCAAATTATTATGGATTTAATTAATATGCATCATCAATATAAATTTTTTTTATATTATTAATCATTTATAAATTGTCTACATCAAAAAATGTTTGATTTTTTTTTTATGCTAAAAAATGTTTAAATGTTATCATAACCACACTAAAAATCACATATATATTGATTTGTGATTGAATGATAATGTAAAAAAATTTACATTAACGTTATATCAAAATTAAACTTAGTTAATATTTGTTAGTTGGCATAATCTTTGTGGGGAGGTGTTGGTTTGCTCTATAAGGATTCTCTACCTCCATTCATTTTTAAGGTGTAACTATTGGCACTATTAATTACCCATTCATAGTCTTTACTTACTAATCAATTTTTTAAAAAAAATTATGAGTAACTAATAACAAGTGTGCATATGAATAATTAGGAGTGTCAAAAGCAATACTTTCTTTAATTATTTTTAATGTGTAATGTTTTTTCTCATACATGTATATCTTACCTGTAAAATGTTGAAACAGACCGTCAATTGTCTTGCTTCGTTTGGTAGATATTTTTGGATGGATGGAAAGGAAATGAAAGGGGGAAGAATTGCATCTCTTTCTTTCTTGGTACTCCCTCCGATCACTATTATAAACAAAAAAATCCCAAAATTTTTGATCAAATATATAAGCAAATTTCAACTATTTTCATCCTATTTAATGACATTGTTTCTAAAATGCACTTCATTTAATACCCATTTTGTTTTCCAATAACTTAATATGAGATATATTTAATAAATATTGAAGTTTTCTATGAAGGTTACTTTAGGCAATATACTTAATTTTTAACAACATTAAGTGAGATTAACCAACTTCCTTAATATTTATATTTCATTTAAGTCTTGCTTATAATAGAGACAGGGGGGTGTATGCACCCGTGAATGAGTAATGATATTCTTACCCTCTTTTTCCTTACACTTCTTATTACATATATTTTATAACCATTAATCATCTACCCATTGTTCTTTTTAATTAAAGCAAAAAGGTAGATGATTAATGATTATAAAGTATATATAAAAAGGGTATGAGCAAAAAGAATGTGAGAATTTTATTTTTCTCTGTGAACTGAAGGAAAAAAAAAAATTGGAGTCACTTTTTGTGGGTCCTATAGACACATTGACATTATTTACATATAACCAAACATAGGAAGAAAATCTCTCATTATATATTATTTATTGGTTGATACAAAATAAGGAGAATGATATTCTTTTTGCTCTCTTCCTTTCTTTTCTTTTCTATCATATTTATTTCTTTTCTTTCGCTCCATGATACGGAAGGAGCCTTAAACAGATATTACCATCCTAACAAATTTTTTTCCTCAATGTTGGTTGCTTGCAGTTCTCCCATTCCTACTGTTGCTTGAACCAGTTCAACACACTTTTTTGTGAACCAAAGTGTTATCTTGAGGTGTAGGCAGTATTAGGAAAGAGTTGCCGTAGAATGCACGGAGATTGGTGCTCCTTAGCATGTTAGTTTTAGCCTTTCTTTCCATTTGTTTGGTTTATGCATTGGAGGACATGTTTATGAGCAACTTGTTTTGCTATTGTTATGGGATTCTTACACATTTTACCAATTGAAACTCTAGTAAGACACTCAACCTTGTGCCTTCATAACCATGCACGGAAGCATCTACCTCAATGTGTACTTACGTTAAGGATTAATTGGTTATCACGCTTGATTGATTAAAACATTCTGAAAAATGACTGTGGTCGCTAACAAATGGTGGCTAAATTCTAGTAATCAATGACAATGACAAATAGTGAACATATCCGAACGGTTGGTGGCAACAACGAGGGACAGTGACTCCTAGTTGTTAGCAACATTTTGGGGCAATGATATGATGGTAGGTAGTAATAATGTGCAGATTGAGAAAAGGCATTTTAAGCATTTCACATGGCAAAATATTCTAATGCCACCCAAGTATAACAAATTTATGGATAAGGTTATTCTCAAGTGAATTTATATTTAACTTGAATAAGGAAATATCTAAGAATGTATATATGATTTATTTGATGAGGTGTATAAACATCTCCACCTAATAAATGATTTACAATAAGATAAATACATCTTGTTTTACTCACTTTAAAGACAAATTACTAGACGTTTTTCAAAGTCTTGTACCAAACATGGAAATCCCACATAACAGGATTTTGAACTTCAGGCCCACCATGTCTGGGGCCTTGTGAATCTTGCAGGTAATCATTTTGTAGATAATAGCATATAAATAATGCCCTATCTCCAAATACGAGAGAATAATGAGATAAAATATCTCTTCAACCCCTTTACACTAGGAGTTAGGGGTGGACAAAGACCCGTTACCTGACCCGGATCCGAAATACCTAAATGCAAAAACAAGCGAACGGGTGGATTGGATCGGGTCGACGGGTCGGTGGGTAAGAAAATCGGTTATGAATGGATAGAGGCGGGTGGGTGTGGGTCTTCAATTTTTTTCCGCCACCGCCCGAACCCCGCTCGACTGTGTATCAGTCTGTGATGTGCCTAATAGTTGTGCGGCTATAGTGCAACATGATGGCTACTCTGCTTTACTTCTAGACTAGGATAAGCATTGAATATTTCAATTTGTTTGTGAAGTGTAATTTGCTTGGGAGTGTGAAACTTTAAAAACTAGAAAGAAAGAGAATATAAAAAATTCAAAACGGACATCGGGCAGGGTTTGGTAGTGGGATAACGTAAACCATATCCCCTAGATGAGACTTGTGAGATTACTGAGACTGAGTGTTTCAATCTTTCAATTCAAGTTTCAATTAATATTAATTTTATTTTATCTTTTCAAAAAGCCTAAAACAAATATTAATTGAGAAGTGAGAATGAGCACTGAGCACTCAAAAGTCACTCAAATCAAAATTTTGAGAGGGGCTGGGTTATTGAAACTGAAACCTATTTCATATGAAAGTTCTGAATTCAGAGGCGCTTCCGGTTGCCCGCTCCCTTCTGTCTCGTTCGTCTCCCTCCTCCCGCTGCCGTAAAGGCGCTTCCGGCTATTCATCTCCCTCCGATCGCTGCCCTTAGTCTTCCCTTTCTCCCTCGCTATGATCTTTGTGTCTCCCTCTCGGTTGCTCATCTCCTTGGTCTCATAAACCCCAGATCGGCTTCCCCACCACCATGCATCTCCGTTTCTCCTTCGGAACTTAGATCGGTTCCTCACCGCCATGCATCTTCGTTTCTACCTCATCTCCCGAGGTGCGACCGTGCGAGATCCAACAGAGGCCTAGGAGGGCAGGCCCAATCGAAAGAAAAGATTAACTCATTCTCTCTATTCTGAGTTGAAGAAAAGCAAGAAGAGAAAGAGATTGTACTCGCCTATGCTTCAGATCTAATAGAGAGAGAGAAAGAGATTATATAGAAGAAAAGATTTACTCGCCTATGGTTCATATCTCTTAAGTTTCGACCTTTTTATTCTTTTGTAAACAAATTACTAAAAAAATATTTATGCATTTTGTTGATTAATTGTTTCTAATTTCCTCTTGGTTGTTTCTGGTTCTTCTTCTTGGTTGTTTCGTCTCCTGCTTCTGTTTTTTTAACCCTAAACCGAGCCAACCCACCCGCCGACCCGTCCAAACCGTCAACCGCCCAAACCGACGACACAAACGGATGGAATTGGGTCAGATATTCTCTTCCTCAGTTTTGGTCAGATTGGGATTTTTGGGCCCGAATCCGACCATAACCGACCGGTGTCCAGCCCTACTAGTAGTCAATATCTTCGAAGGTAAACTTTTCCGGCATCGTCTGCCATGCACCAGCTTAAAAAAGGTGCATAAATGCATCTTGCATGAGAGTCACAAATTTATTATTAAAATAAAAGGATGGTTAGATTTTATTACTTGTAACTTGTAAAATTGATTTTATTTAAAAAATGATTAAGGTAAAATTTATTTGTAGAAAGGGTTTCCTCATTTTCATTTGTAGAAAATGGCTTCTCCCCCACTTGACCCACCCACTTGTAGATCCGCGCCGCTTCACCACTATACTGGCCAAAGAACACCATCGCGACCCACTCTGGGTAAAGCACAAGACGCCCCACCCGCACACCAGTCGTCGTCTGCGGGCGACCTCTAAAGCCCAAACCTCTATCCCTGCTCACTCATGACACTACACATATTTGACGTGATGGGGACAGAGGCAGAGTTGGTGGATAAGGAACCTGTTTGAAACACAAGAAGGGGGGTTGAATTGTGTTGTAGACGATTTTAAATTCTTTTCGTAAGCAGATAATGATTTTCGCAAGATTGGACGCTTAAAACGATTAAAAGCAAAGAGAGCTCTTCCAAACTCCAAGTTGGACGCTCATTAGTTTTGACTAAGACAAGAAGACAGCGTAATGAAAGGCAATTCAATCCTAATTAGTTTGTTAGACAAAAACTAAAGTAAGAGAAGGGAGAGAAAGGAACACAAAGATATTATCCTGGTTCACTCTTCACCAAAGAGCTACGTCCAGTCCTCTCTACTTGAGAGCTTTATCCACTATAACAAAAACCTTTTGTTACAAAGTATTCAACACCTCTTCAGGCAGTATTCTCAACCTCTTCAGGTTCTCTAAGTATTCTTTTACAAACAAGCCTCTTCAGGCTCAACCAAACTAAGGTTTTGAAAGAAGGTTGTTCTACTAACTCACTAAATGTGAGAATTCGAAACTAAAGCTTAGACTCTTGAAACAACTCTACACAGAGAGTAATATGAAAGTGAGGATCAGAGTAGTTTTTCTAGCTTTGCAAGCTTGAGATTTTCTCTTTTATCTCTTGAGCTAATATTGGCTTGTATCTCTTGAAGGATTTTGAAATGCTAGGTGCTGCTTCACTTGTATTTTTGCTCAAGTTCGGTTCAGTTTTTTTTTTTTGGTGACTCTGCACTTTCAAAAGATGACGCTATATATGGCCTCTTTTCTTTGAGCAGTCTTCAGTCTTCAACGGATGGAAAAGGATCCGTTCTGATGAGCATTGAATGCATTTGATCCGTTGAATCTGATAGCTTCTGAAGTTTCTGATCAGCAGAATAGACTATCAGGGTGATAGCTAAAAGTGGTGCTGACATATCTTCTGAGTAGAACGAAAGTTACCTTTTGTTTATCCAAAACAAGAAGGTCAACTTCTTTAGGTGACAGAGACATTCTGGCTTATGCTTTACTTTTGTACGAATATTACAAAGAATGTTTTGTCCCACGGGTATAAGCCTTTTAAAGGGAATAGTAAATTCAAATGCTTTTACAGGGTATTCGCGCTTGAAATTTAAAAGCATTTATTGGACTAGCTATTACAGAAGGTAACCAAAAGAGTCTTTGGACTCAATGATTCTATAAATTACCGTCCAGTCGTAAACCAAGAATAAGTGTTGGACGAGATAAAGTCTTTGGACTATGTTGGACGAGATAACGTCTTTGGACTAAGTTGGACGAGACAAAGTCTTTGGACTATGGATAGTCTTTGGACTCAATTTAGATTTGTCCTGCACACTTAATATAAAACGTTAGTCCATAACAAATCTTTGTTCATCTTAAATTAGCTCTTTGTTAACATCAAAACTTAAGGGATTATCTGGACCATGACCACTTTGGTTCCAACAATCTCCCCCATTTTGATGATGACAAAACATACTAATTTTGATTGAACAAAGAGTCCTAGAGAGCTGAAGGGCTCCCCCTAAGACAAACATTCTAATCATTTAAATCATTTAAACATTTAAAGCATATACATGTATCATTTAAAGATTCAATCAACCTTAAATATTAAATCTTCAATCAATCCATTTTCTCCCCCTTTTTGTCATCAGACAAAAGAGTGAGAAACACATCATAGTCAACTGATTTGAAAACAAAAAAAACAAAATTTTTAAGAAGAGGGAGGAGGTTTTGGAATGAAATCTTTGAACATGGCCGCAATCTGCTGAAGGAGCACCGCATTGTTGGCTTCTATGGTCCGTTGGACGAACTCTTGAAACTCAGGAGGAATAACCGAGGCGGAACTCTCAGCAGTGGCCCGTGTTGTGTCCACATCTCTTTGATCAGCAATAACACTGAGAGCTTGAGAAGGAGATGGATCAACAGGATGGACCATTGAGAGAGGGATAGGTTGAGACTTGGACTGAGCTGAGTTTGTAACTTGTTCCATTTCCTCATGATGAGTTTCAGACGAAGGGTCAGCATAGATGATTTCGGTGTCCCCAGTCTCTTCAGGAATAGCCGGCTTAGGAGGAAGAGGAGGAGGAACCTTAGGATGAATGATAGGTTGTGGTGGACGCAGCACTTCAAGTATGATATCAGCATCATCATACTTGTTTTCACTCCATCTGATAGCAGGCATAGGCAAAACATCTCTAGGATAAAGAGGTATCCCAAAGATATCGTCTATGATCATGTAGTTTGCTTCACGGATTCGATATTGTCTCGGGTAGATGCGAATCTCTGCTTTCTCCTCAACTGATAATCCAAATAATGATGCTTCTTGGGAGCATCTCCAGATGTAGTTTTCCCAATAGATCCTAGCATCTGGGTCAAATCTGAATTGGGGATCTTTCTTCCAAATACTTTCTAGAGCCCCAGAATCATCTCGATGTTTTGTCCAAAACAGGGGATCAAAAGCATTTTTGTAAGGCAGCGTCCATGACTCAAGCCTTTTGCGAAGCTCCTTATCCTTGTTGGGATCTAGGATAGGGAGCCTTGGATAAGCTCGAGGAGGAACAACTCCTACGCTAGTGCGAGAAGACTTTGACCAAAATCTCTTTGGAAGGTTGTGATGGATCTTAGCTTCTCGAGTCATGTCACACTCCCTCCGCACAGCATAGTAAGGAAGAAAGTCCCGGACATCAGAATACTTCTTCCAAGTTGATGGATAGCTTGGAATGAAAGAAAGGTCAGGATCAAGAATGTAGTTGCTTAAGCCAAACGTCCTTGCCCTTCTTTCATACTCCGTCTTGTAACCTCTCTTGTCTTCATGACGAAGAACAACATGCCTCTTTATATTGTAGTGGCACCATTGGAATGCCTTGTCCTTGATAAGGTTGGGATAGATTTTCCTTGGAGGAAACGTCTTCTTCTCAAGGCAGGTAACCAAGGGTCCAAGGGCAGTGTATGTTTCAGAGGGCAGAGGTTTAGTTGAAGTGTATGGGATGGGGTGATAGCCAAGTTTAGGTGGTGAGGTGGATGATGTGGAGGGTTGTTCAAATTCATACTCGGGTAATGGAAGAGGGTTTTTGGGGTGAGGTTCTGTAGTGGGGGGTGTGTGTTTAAGGAATAGAACAGGAAATTTGTGGTTGACCTCAGCCCAAATTGAGCATTTGTTATTGTAGTCTACTCCAGGGAGGCGTCTATATTTGCTTTTGGGCAAGATCCGTCTGGGGTAGGGAGCACCATAGGGTTGGAAGGGGTGATCTCCCCAGGGTGTGAACCAGTCTTCGGGTTCATTTGGTGAGGTTAGAGTTTGAGTTTGTGGTAGGTTAGTGGATGAGAGTGGTAGGCAAGGTTCAAAGGTTAAGTCTTCTATCTCAGATGATTGGACGATAGGAGAAGTAATAACTGAACTGGAGATAGGTTCAGTATTACCTTTCGTCTTTGCTCGAGATGAACTTGCCCTTGTTGACAAAGGTTTAGGCAGAGGTGCAGCAGACGAGGTTTCCAATCTTGGCCCTTTAACGACCCTGGAGATGGGTAGATTGTCCTCGTCATCCTCATCAGTGGGAGCTAGAACTAGCTTCCTTTTTCTGGATGGTTGGACGATGAGCTTTGGACGAGAAGAAGAAGTCTTAGCTATTGGACGAGCTCGTTCAGCAGAGCGTCCAGCAGTGACACATTGTTCAGACGCTTCTTCTGAGCCTTGCGTCTGAGCTCCTTTTTGTTTTCCTTCAAGTTTGGACTTTTTGAGGCAGTCCAACTGCATCATCACCAAACTCTGCCTGCTAAATTCAGGCTGATGCACACGTTCAATGTCATGAACTCCGTAGTATTTGAACTTTCTTTCTGGAGCCAGGTTCTTTAGGTCATCATAGACCATATGCTTTTCAAATATTTTTGAGAGAAGAGCACCATAGATGATTGCGGTATTCTTCCCAGAGCCTTCAATGGCATATTTAAAGAAGGAAAAGAGTAGATGGGGAAGGTTTATTTGCCTTTCAAGAATCAAATGAACCAGACAAAATTGATGAGCCTTTGAAACATTATCCTTTGACCCAACCTTATGAAGGATAGCCTTGTTCAAGATTTGGTGAAGAACCCTAGCCTTGTCAATCATTTTTGAGGCTATGAGTTTGTCACCTGAGTTCTTCAACAAACAATCTCTGATGGTGGAAGCATCACCAATCTCTTCTTCCCAGTCATCTTCAACAGTTATGCCTGATTGAGCGCACCCAGTCGCATTAGAGATGGTTGCTTCAGATACTATTACTTCAGTATCAAGCACTTTGTTGCGAATCTCTCTTGCAGAGACAATGGGGTTTGTCCAGAACTCCCTAACTAGAGCAGGGTAGATTACTGGAGAACCTTCAAAGTAGCTTGACCATCCAGCAGCATGGATGTTAGAGAAGATGTTAATCCCATTATCAGCCAGGAATTGTAGGTTAAACTTGTACTCGATCATGACATCAGCAGTCTGAGCGTTAAAGGTTTTTCCTTTACCCTTAGAGCCAGCAGCAGAAGAGGTTGTCATAGTTTCAGAGAGGATGTTTAGAGAAAAAGGGTTTTTCAGAAAGGGTTTTCCTTTTCGAAGATGCAAGAAGAAAGATTAAAGCTTTTTGTAAAGGTTTGATTTTTATCAGAACTTAGGTTTTAAAGAAAGGAGAAGAGAGAGCGAAAACCTTTCGTATTTTCAAAGAGAGAGAGAGAGCGAAACGACGTGCATTAAATGCCTGACACACGTTCAGACTTTGAAACCGTGAAAAGCATTTTTGGCAAATAAAGAAAACAAAAACTGACTCAGTTAAGGGAATGAAAGATAATAGTTCATTCGACAAAGATTGAGTTTCATTAATGCATTAGACGAGCATTCAGAAAGTACATTGGACGAGCATCTATTGGACGTAATGCAAATATTGGACGCATGCATTGGACTCTCAGTCAATCAATGAAATGCATGTTCAGATATTTTCTTATAAATATAAACCTATCTTCGGCTAATGGTTTAGTGAAGATATCTGCCCATTGATGGTCAGTATCAACAAATTGAATATCTATTGTTTCTTTTTGCACATAGTCCCTAATAAAATGATGTTTTATTTCTATATGCTTTGCTCTAGAATGCAGTATGGGGTTCTTTGACAAATTAATAGCAGCAGTGTTATCACACATGATAGGGATGTTGCTTACAAACACGTTGTAGTCTTCCAACTGATGTTTGATCCATAGCAGTTGTGAGCAGCAGCTGGCTGCAGCAATGTACTCAGCTTCAGCAGTTGAGAGAGCAATTGTGCTTTGCCTTTTGCTTGACCATGAGACAAGATTAGCACCAATGAAGTGACACCCTCTACTTGTGCTTTTCCTTTCTATTCTGTCTCCAGCAAAGTCAGCATCACAGAATCCAACTAATCTGTATTCATCAATTTTCTTATACAAAAGACCCAGATTAGTAGAACATTTTAGGTATCTAAAGATTCTTTTACTGCTGAGAGATGAGACTCTCTTGGATCAGAATGAAAACGAGCACATAAGCAAACACTAAACATGATATCAGGTCTGGACGCAGTTAGATATAAGAGGGAACCAATCATACCTCTATATACCTTTTGGTCTACCTTTTTATCTTTATCATCTTTGTTTAGCACGGACGTTGGATGCATTGGTGTATTCATAGGTTTACAATCGTCCAACTTGAAGCATTTTAGAAGCTCCTTTGTGTACTTCGTCTGATGAATGTACACTCCGTCTGAAGTTTGCTTTACTTGAAGTCCGAGGAAGAATTTTAGTTCTCCCATCATGCTCATTTCAAACTCCCTTTGCATTAATTCAGAAAACTCTTGGCAAAGAGATTCATCAGTTACACCAAATATTATATCATCAACGTAAATTTGAGCAACAATAAATTCCTTTTTATTTACTTTTCTAAAAAGAGTTGTGTCCACTTTTTCTCTCGAGAAGCCATTCTCCATTAGGAAAGAGCTGAGTCTCTCATACCAAGCTCTAGGAGCTTGCTTGAGTCCATATAAAGCTTTCTTAAGCTTATATACATGCTCAGGACGATTCTGATCTTCAAAACCGGGTGGTTGAAGAACATATACTTCTTCATTAATTACACCATTTAGGAATGCACTTTTTACATCCATTTGATAAAGCATGATGTTATGATGTGCAGCATGTGAGAGTAAGATGCGTATAGCTTCTAATCTAGCTACTGGAGCAAAGGTTTCAGTATAATCAGTACCTTCCTCTTGTGAGTAGCCTTGGGCAACTAGCCTTGCTTTATTCCTTACCACCTTGCCAGTCTCGTCCAGCTTGTTGCGATAGATCCACTTGGTTCCAATTACAGACTTATCTTTAGGCAGGGAGATCAGCATCCAAACGTCACTACGTTGAAACTGGTTGAGCTTTTCTTGCATAGCGAGGATCCAGCAATCGTCCAATAAGGCTTCGTCCACAGACTTTGGTTCCATCTCAGAGATGAAGGCTGAGTCAGCTTGCTCTCTGAAAGTTGACCTTGTCCGGACGCTATCATTAGGTTTGCCAATGATTTGATCCTCGGGATGATAAGTTCTGAATTGCCACAAACGAGGGGTATTTACAGCTTGCTGAGACGATGATGCGTCCTTCGTAGCATCTGATGCCTCGTCTATGTTGGTTGTTGGACGAGCATCTGAATCATTCAGATTCATATCTGCAAAAGAATCATCTAGCTCTGATAATCTCTTATCAGGCTGTTTGACATCAAATTTAACATGAATGGATTCTTCAACAATCAAAGTTCTAGAGTTATAGACTCTAAAAGCTTTGGATGTTTCAGAGTATCCTAACAATATTCCATTATCTACTTTGGCATCAAACTTTCCTAGTTGATCCTTAGTATTTAAAATAAAACATTGACATCCAAAGGGGTGGAAATAAGAAATGTTGGGTTTGCGTCCTTTCCACAATTCATAAGGAGTCTTATTCAGGATTGGTCTTATGTATATTCTGTTTTGAATATAGCAGGCAGTATTTACAGCTTCAGCCCAGAAGTGCTTAGGGACAGAATTATCACTGAGCATTGCCCTAGCCATCTCTTGAAGAGATCGGTTCTTCCTCTCAACAACACCGTTTTGTTGTGGAGTTCTAGGGGCAGAGAAATTATGATGAATACCACTTTCATCACAGAACCTTTGAAAAAGCTCATTTTCAAATTCGCCTCCATGATCACTTCTGATCGAGCTGATAAATATGCCTTTTTCATTCTGAACTCGCTTACAGAATATAGAAAAGACCTTGATAGACTCATCCTTGTGAACTTAACCCATGTCCATCTAGTATAGTCATCTACTATGACAAGTCCATATTTCTTACCACTGACAGAGGCCGTCCTTGTTGGACCAAACAAATCAATATGCAACAGTTCCAGTGGTCTAGAAGTACTAACAATGTTCTTGGACTCAAACGAGTTCTTAACTTGTTTTCCTTTTTGAAATGCGTCACAGAGAGTGTCTGATCTAAACACAATCTTTGGTAAGCCTCTTACAAGGTTATGCTTGTTTAGTTTAGAGATTAATCTCATACTAGCATGACCAAGTCTTTTGTGCCAGATCCATCGCTCATCTTCCACAGACACTAGACATGATACACTTTGAGTTGAAAGTTCCCCCAAATTAATCTTGTACAGATTATTTTGCCTTTTGGCAGTGAATAAGATGGACCCATCAGGGTTCTTGACCATACATTCACCTTTATTGAAGGAAACAACAGACCCACTGTCACATAATTGACTTATACTAAGCAAGTTGTGTTTTAATCCTTCAACCAGAAGAACATTATCAATAGAGGGAAGAGGATGCTTACCAATCTTACCTATTCCTACTATCTTCCCCTTCTGGTTGCCTCCAAAGGTGACCCATCCACTAGACTTCTCACGGATTTCTTGGAACATACACCTTTCTCCCGTCATGTGACGTGAGCAACCACTGTCCAAGTACCAGGACTGCGGTCTTTTTTGTGTTGCTAAGCAGATCTGCAACAGGTATAATCATACTCTTAGGTACCCATATAGACTTGGGTCCTTTTGGGTTAGTTGGTGGTCTTCGACCATGCATTTTGTTTTTGTTTTTGTAAATGCATTTTGAAGAGGTGTGACCACTCTTTCCACAAATCTTGCAGTAAGTTCTGGATGCATGCAATTTATTTTCTTTTTACTTTCCATAGGAATGAAAAGCCTTGTGATTTTTGTTGGACCCTGATATTTTCTGAGACGCTTTTTGTTTCTCAGAGTCATAGCCTAGGCCAGACTTATCATGAGGTGATCTAGTGTACCTCAATATCAGGTCTAGCTTCTCTAATCCTCCAACAAGCTTAGTTACGCTTTTGGTGAGATCAGATACCTCTTGTTTTAGTCTAGTTACCTCATGAGGTTCACTGGACTCAGAGGTGAGTTTGTCAGTTAGACTGACATTCTCAGCTTTAAGCTTATTATCCTCTTCAACAAGCTGCTTATTTAGTTTGTTGGATTCTTCCAACTCCTTATTTACTTTTGACAATTTTCTCTTAAGCACGATGTATTGATGATGCAATATAGAAGAATCATTTAGCAGTTCATCATATGCTTCTTGAAGAGAGTCAGAAACGGATACCTCGTCATCTTCTGATTCAGCGTCCGAAGAGCTTTTGGCCATCAGGCAGAGATTTGAGGTAGACGAGCTCCTTGGTCTGAACAGATGTTCCAGAGCGTCCAGCTTCTCCTTAGCTGTTTGGAATTGCGAGACCATGTCCAGTCTTGGACGATCAAGGGCGTTGACAAGACAACAGTTAGTATAGGCATTTTGAGAACATCGTCTGATATCATCACTCGTCCAGTCTGTTTCATGTTTGGACGATGTTGAACCGTCCTCAAGGGTAATCGTTGGACGATAATCTCCGTTAGTGAAGATGTCCCACAACTCATAGTTTTGAGCTTGGACGTATAGTTGGAAAATTGATTTCCAATAAGTATAGTCTGTTCCCTTGAAGATGGGTGGAAGATTCACATTCCATCCTCTTCCAGAGGTAGACTCCTGACTTCTTTCTCCGGGAACAACAAATTGTTCATCGTCCGAAGAGTCTTCATCTTGCTTGTTGGACCAGAGGCATAGATTAGCCTCTTCCTTTGTTTCTTCTTCTTCTTCTTCAGAAGAGTTCAAGTCCTCCCAAGTTGCCATGAAGTTCTTTTTCTTCTTTTTGAAGAGCTTCTTCTTGTCCTTTAGCGTAGGGCAATCAGCTTTGAAGTATCCTGATTTGTTACATTCAAAACAGACCAGCTGACTTTTATCCTTGGGTTCAGCATGATCCTTGAAGCTTTTCTTTTGGAATGGCCTTCTCTTCATTCCATTTTTCTTTCTCCACATCTCGTCATCGTCTGATACATCATCATCAGACTGATCAGCTTCATCACTGGACTCATCAGCTTTTAAGGCTTTTGAGTTGTTGGACCTATGAGCTTTCAGGGCAATTCCCTTGTTCTTCTTTCCGGGATTGTCAAGATCAAGCTCCTGCTCATGAATTTGAAGCGTCCCTACAAGATCATCCAGAGTCAAAGTGGAGAGATCTTTGACCTGGGTGATTGCAGTGAACAGAGGTCTCCATTTCTTAGGCAGACTCCTAAGAATCTTGGTGACATTCTCCTTGGTAGTGTAGACCTTTCCAAGGGATTTCAGATTGTTGATGATCGTCTGAAAGCGACCCATCATGTCAAGGATGGACTCTCCTTCAGCCATGGTGAACATTTCATACTGGCCAACCAGCATGATGATTTTAGAGTCCTTCACCTTGGTTGTCCCTTCATGGAGATTAGACAAGGTGTCCCATATTTGTTTGGCTGATTCACATGCGTGAATCTTCTAAAATTTGTCAGGACTGAGAGCACATATTAAAGCATATCTTGCTTTATGATTCTGTTCCATTCTAGCCCGTTCAGCATCTGTCCAGTCGTCCTCTGCTTTGTCTGTCCCATCAGAGTTGAGACAAACGTTAGGGCCGTTTGTGATTCTGGCCCAGAGAGCTGAGTTTGTACTGAGGATGAAACCTTTGAATCTCTCCTTCCAGTACAGGTAGTGAGTACCGTTGAAGAACGGCGGTCTGGTCATGGAAGTGCCTTCCATAACTGGTTGACTCCCGCTTGGCATACCTGGTCCAGACATATCTGCAGTAGGATCTTTTTCCTCTACACGGCAAAGTGCTCAACCCAGAGGCTGAGCTCTGATACCAATTGAAGGAACCTGTTTGAAACACAAGAAGGGGGGTTGAATTGTGTTTTAGACGATTTTAAATTCTTTTCGTAAGCAGATAATGATTTTCGCAAGATTGGACACTTAAAACGATTAAAAGCAAAGAGAGCTCTTACAAACTCCAAGTTGGACGCTCACTTAGTTTTGACTAAGACAAGAAGACAGCGTAATGAAAGGCAATTCAATCCCAGTTAGTTTGTTAGACAAAAACTAAAGTAAGAGAAGGGAGAGAAAGGAACACAAAGATATTATCCTGGTTCACTCTTCACCAAAGAGCTACGTCCAGTCCTCTCTACTTGAGAGCTTTATCCACTATAACAAAAACCTTTTGTTACAAAGTATTCAACACCTCTTCAGGCAGTATTCTCAACCTCTTCAGGTTCTCTAAGTATTCTTTTACAGACAAGCCTCTTCAGGCTCAACCAAACTAAGGTTTTGAAAGAAGGTTGTTCTACTAACTCACTAAATGTGAGAATTCGAAACTAAAGCTTAGACTCTTGAAACAACTCTACACAGAGAGTAATATGAAAGTGAGGATCAGAGTAGCTTTTCTAGCTTTGCAAGCTTGAGATTTTCTCTTTTATCTCTTGAGCTAATATTGGCTTGTATCTCTTGAAGGATTTTGAAATGCTAACTGCTGCTTCACTTGTATTTTTGCTCAAGTTCGGTTCAGTTTTTTTTTTTTGGTGACTCTGCACTTTCAAAAGATGACGGTATATATAGCCTCTTTTCTTTGAGTAGTCTTCAGTCTTCAACGGATGGAAAAGGATCCGTTCTGATGAGCATTGAATGCATTTGATCCGTTAAGTCTGATAGCTTCTGAAGTTTCTGATCAGCAGAATAGACTATCAGGGTGATAGCTAAAAGTGGTGCTTGCATATCTTCTGAGTAGAACGAAAGTTGCCTTTTGTTTATCCAAAACAAGAAGGTCAACTTCTTTAGGTGACAGAGACATTCTGTCTTATGCTTTACTTTTGTACGAATATTACAAAGAATGTTTTGTCCCGCAGGTATAAGCCTTTTACAGGGAATAGTAAATTCAAATGCTTTTACAGGGTATTCGCGCTTGAAATTTAAAACCATTTATTGGACTAGCTATTACAGAAGGTAACAAAAAGAGTCTTTGGACTCAATGAGTCTATAAATTACCGTCCAGTCGTAAACCAAGAATAAGTGTTGGACGAGATAAAGTCTTTGGACTATGTTGGACGAGATAACGTCTTTGGACTAAGTTGGACGAGACAAAGTCTTTGGACTATGGATAGTCTTTGGACTCAATTTAGATTTGTCCTGCACACTTAATATAAAACGTTAGTCCATAACAAATCTTTGTTCATCTTAAATTAGCTCTTTGTTAACATCAAAACTTAAGGGATTATCTGGACCATGACCACTTTGGTTCCAACAGGTGGCGGATCTACCTGATCTGGCCACCGTAAAGGTGGGGAAATGATTCGCAATAATGAAAACTAACGCTGTCAATTCGAGCTGACCAGCCCATTCAACCCAGTCCGTGATAGGCCAACATATATATGTACGGGTTGAGTTGGGTCGGGCTAAATTAGTTGTGGGCCAATAATTTTCTAGCCCAACCCAATTCTTCTACGGACTAAGGGCCAAACGGGTTGATTCATGGGCCCACAGTTTTTGAAAAATTAACTTTTTAACAATATAAACAATATTATGAAAGACTAAAATAAATTATGTTTGATTTGATTGTACATTCCGTAACAATATAAACAAAATCTTTGATTTAATTATTATGAAAACTAAAATAAATTAAATATTCCTCATCCTTCAAATTCAATAATACATGGCGAGCACCATCTACCTTCAATATAAATCATTTTTCCAAGCATTCAATACAAATCCTCTTTTAGTTACTTTCCTAGCATATATATTTATTTTAATAATAAGATTCTTTATGCAACATAAATAAATTTATTCTTTATTATATTTTTAGAATATTGTTTAGGCTAGTGGGTTGACTCAGCCCACCACAGGCCAGCCCATGTCAGGTCAATGAATCTCTGGGTCGAGTCGAGCTAAAAATATTTCGGGCATTTTTTTAACCCAGCTGATGCAAACCAAGGATGTTCAACTTTGAAGAGAAGAACCAAGCCAATTATGGAACAAGAAAAACCAAATTGAAATTTGTTGAAAACTTCATTTTCGTTAGTGATGACCTGTCTATCTTGTTTTGGCTGTATCTTGAGATCCAGATATCCGATGGATGCGTTCTTTGATGCGTTAGAAAGCTAAGATAATTATCTACAAATCATATTACAAGCTTTTTGACTAGATTCGGCTTCTAACATGGTGAAAACTGGGATACAAGTTTAGGACGAAATTCTGGACGGGATTTTTCTTGTATTTTGGGCTTTCTTTGTATTGGGCTTTTGTTTTGTGCAAGATAGACTCCTTATGCTGAAGTAGGCATTACTTAGGTGAAGATTAGGGTTAGCCGTCACCTTCTTAGAATAAAAATTCTATAAATAGGACTTGTATTACCGCATTTGATAACTTTGAATGAAATTAGAATTTATCATATTTGGGTATTTTTGTGAGTTGAGTATTGGCTCCTCCTCTTCAAGTTCTTGGATTAGAACTTGCTTGATTCTTATCAAAAGAGTTCTATCTCTTTGTGGCGAATCCTCCTTGGCTTATCAATCTTCTAATTCTATTGATGATTGTGGCGCCTTCCCCTTCATCTTCTTCCTCTTCCATTTTCTATTTTGTTTATGTTCTTCTTAATTTATATTTATGTCATTTAATTTCTGCACCTTTCATTTCAATTCTTCCCTCTTTTATTTAATTAGTGTTCTTTACTTATTTTGTTCATCGTTTAGTTGTTTATTTTCAATTCTTAATCTATATCCTTCATATGCATTCGGATATCCAAGAACATCTTCTTCTTCCCCCAATTCTTCTCATCTTTTTAACATAAGAACTAAGAACAAGCTCTTGGATAGATCCTCAATTTCGGTGATTCAAACTTGGATCATATCACCGGCCCACGCTTTATATCGGGCTAATCGGGTCATCCCATCGAGCTCGATCCATTTTGATACCCCCTAATGAAAACGCCTAGGGGGCCGAGGTCAGTGATGGCTCGTTGACAGTGGCAGTCTAGCCATGACATAGACCCCACGATGCGTCGCGAGTCATTGCCATCGTTTTGAACCCGCTCTCTCGCTTCTGTTGTTGCAAACCCCAAACTTCAATGCAAGGTGGTTCAAGGATGGGCTAATCAAGCCCTTTGCTGAAAGGTGCAAGGTTGGTTGTAGGCATCCAAGATGGTCTTCTTCTCCCCTCACGTACGCACTGATTCTTATCCTCTCTCCACTCCTTCTTTTCTACCCTTCACCCAAGTTCTGTTCGCATCACAATTTCACTCAAATTTTCCTTCCCACCGCTTCGGTAACAGTTACATTTCATTGACCGCGCACTATGTTGAATTGGTGTTATGTTGCCTTCACAATTTCGGATACACCTCGAAGCAACCTCATTAGCACACTATTAGATCAACTATTTTATTTTGTTGAGTTAGGGTTCAATTCTATCAACCTAAAATAAGCAATCGCTAGAGAAACCTTTATTCAATTTAATTTAGTCTAATGATTTGATATTCTTGAACTGATGATATGTATATAATAAGTTCTATGATAAAATCTAAGGTAATTAAGTTATTTTTAGCAATGAAATAGAAAATGAACTCATTTGGATGATTTTTGCTGTATGGGGTAGTAGCAGAGATGCGAGAAAGGGGTTGGGGTTAGGGTTAGAGAGGACATAGATGGTGGAGCCTGAGCAAGTTGCATCTTTTATTTTTCTCAAATGCCCCTAATACACTAATTTGCAAATACAAATTTATGCGGTCCATTTTTATAAATATAAAAAGGATCTTGTTAACCAGTATCCTAAGAGCATTGGTTAAGAAATCAAGTAATAGAAAGTTTCTATTGAGAATCTAAATCCATCATTTCTCGGTATATTAAATACACAATTTTTCAATAAAAATTTATCTTTTTTAACTCCTTAACTAATGCCCTAAGGACACTGATTAGCATTTTCCATATAAAAAACCTTGTGTTGTAGTAGGTCATCAGACAGGTGCATCCATGCACCTTTTTTAAGTTGATGCATCGGAGACTGCACCCGCATCCTCCATATATACAAGGCAAAACCTACATATCTTCTGCGGCTGTCTTCAATCCTCCAACCTAAAAGAGGAGGATTGGTCCTCCTATGATGTTAACCATTGATTTATTATTAAAAACATAGGAATTGTTGAGACGAACTTTTGGCAACCTGAAAAACTAGTCACCTCTATTTTCTCTCCATCCCTGTTCCATGTGTTTTTGTTTCTCTATCCATGGAAACCCACCCACCTGAAACGCTCTGTCACCCATAACTTCCACGCTTCTCACCATTCTTCATTCCACTATTGTATCTTCATCTTCTCCATTGTCTGAAGTTTATCTGCGCTGGGAAGTTCCCATGGTATCACCCACAACCCCCACACTTCTCTCCATGGAAACTACCCATTCAGCAACATCACCGCTGACACCGTCTATAGTGGGCCTTGCTTTAAGTTGTTGAAGAGGACACTTTTGACAAATTACGTTTGGTTCCTCTTGTGGTGACTGTCCCATCCGGACGCCATCAAAAAAGATAGGATTAGAAGAGTCGCCACCAACATTTTTTATTTGGGAAAATATTGGAAAGCCCAGTAATCAAAGGAAAACTGGTCTAAAAAATTGATATTGCATTCGGCATTCGATTACGAGTATGGAAAGTATTAACACCTTACATCCCCCTTCTAAGAACGGTACCTCAAATTAATTGTGCAAATTTTTAATAACTTTAAAATATATTAATTTTACCCATTTTGAAAATAGAAAAGAAATTAAATAAACACAAAAATTAAGAAAATTCAAGTTTAGCTAGACAGAATGTTTAATTCTGCTCCTATATATCCCTTGGTGCGATAAAAAATTCAAAGCTATTTAGTTCTCATAAAAACGCTTGATTGGTAGGTGGAATTTAGATTTTTTGAAAATGATTGGAAATTATTTGATTTTTATTATTTGAGGAATTCCGAGTTGTACAACTCATACATCCTATGAAAATGTTTATTATTTAATTTTGATAAACTTTTAGGAATTCTGAGTTGTAAGTAAAACTCATGCATCCTCTTAAATTATTATTGTTTATTTTTAGAAAGGTTTAAGGAATTCTGAGTCGTACAACTCACACATCCTAGAAAGTTTTAGGAATTCTGAGTTGTACAACTCATGCATCCTATGAAATTATTATTATTTATTTTTAGAAAGCTTTAGGGAATTCTGAGTTGTATAACTCATGCATACTATGAAATGCTTATTATCTAATTTTGAGAAAGTTTTTGGAATTCTGAGTTATACAACTCATGCATCCTATTAAATTATTACTGAAAATGGAACTATTTATTATTTCTTTAAAAGATATTTAGGATTTTTGAGTTGCCACAACCCATGCATCCTTAAAAATGAAATTAATTTAGCTGTCACTGCCAACTTAATCCCTTGAAATGATTTGATCAAAATTTTGTTAAATATTATTTTTGAAAATAGCAACAATGACTAATAATAGCGAATTGAAAAAAACATTTAACACTATCAATAAAAAATGGCAAAAATAAGTATATTTAAACTAAAAACAGAATATAAAGAAAGTAAAAAAAAAAAAAAAAAGGCTTAACATACTTACCTCAAAGGGAAAAAAAAACTCTGAATGGATACAATGTATTGGACCGTACGAACTCCTCAAACCGGAAGCTAGAAAAAATATAAAAATTAGCTCTACAAAAAAAAAAAATTAAATAAAGGACTTTATGCTTTGCACTAAGTCTATATGACCCTTCATTGTAAGATCTTCATGTGATCTATTACTCTTGGGTGACATATACAATATCATATTCTGATAATAACACATGCCAACGAGCAATTCTCCCAGTGAGAGCAGGTATTTCAAATATATACTTAATTGGATCCATTTTGGACACCAACCAAGTAGTATGACGCAACATATATTGCCTCAACCGATGAGCGGCCCAAGCCAAAGCACAACATGTTTGTTCCAGTAGGGAGTATCTCGCTTCACAACTTTTGAATTTCTTGGTTAAATAGTTTATGGCATGCTCCTTCCTGCCGGATTCATCATGCTGCCCTAACACAACCCATTGACTCGTCAAGCATTGTCAAGTACATAATGAGAGGTCTTCCGGGCACTAGAGGCTTTTGCAAATATTGCTTGATCTTCTCAAAAGCCTCCTGACAATCTTCATTCCATTCATCTGTTTGATTCTTCTGCAACAATTTGAAAATTGGCTCACAAGTTGCCATTAACTGGGATATGAATCTAGCAATGTAATTTAACCTCCCCAAAAATCCACGGACTTTTTTCTGTATGAGGAGCTGGCATTTCTAGGATGGCTCGTAGCTTGTTTGGGTCAACCTCTATCCCTCTTTGACTAACTACAAACCCCAACAATTTCCCTGGTTTTACACCAAAAATGCATTTGGCCGGATTCAATCTGAGTTTATACTTCTTCAATCGCTCAAATAACTTCTTTAAGCTGACAACATGGTCTTCCTTTGTTCTAGACTTTGCAATCATATCATCAACATAAACTTCTATTTCTTTATGCATCGTGTCATAGAACAAAGTCACCATTGCCCTCTGATACGTTGCCCCAACATTTTTCAATCCAAACGGCATCACTTTATAACAAAAAGTTCCCCATAAGGTGATGAAAGTGGTCTTTTCCATATCATCAGGAGCCATCTTAATCTGATTATACCAGAGAAACCATCCACGGAGGAGAAGAAGGCATGTTGAGCGGTATTATCCACTAATACATCTATATGGGGTAATGGAAAATCATCTTTAGGGCTGGCTTGATTTAAGTCTAACTACTCAACACACATTCGAACCTTCCCATCTTTCTTTGCTACTGGAACAATATTGGCAACCCAATGGGGGTATTTTGCGACTGCAAGAAAACCAACATCAAATTGCTTCTTAACTTCTTCTTTCATCTTCAATGACATCTCTACCTTCATTCGTGTCAACTTCTGCTTAACTGGGGGTCATTCAGGTTTTAGCAGTAATTTATGTTCAACTATGCTAATATCTAATCCAGGCATGTTCTGATATGACCATGTGAAAACATCAACATATTCAAAGAAGAAGCTTAGCCAACTTGTCCCGCTCACTTTCTTTCATAGAAGTACCAATTTTAACTTCTTTCTTATCTTTTTCAAACCCCAGATTAATCATTTCAGTTGCTTCTTCATGAGGTTGAATCACTTTAGCTTCTTGTTCGACTAACCTCATTAATTCAGGAGAAGGTTCCCAATTATATTCATTATCCTCATTAGCATGATTAATAGGGTAATCAAAATTATATGGTGGAATCTTAGTACTGTCATTTTCAAAAGGATTATTTTTGGATCTGCATTATTATTTAAGAACGAACAATGAATGAAAAATGCAAGAGGGTAAAGGACGAAACAATGCAAGAAAGTGAAGAAACAATGTAAGAAATGTGAAGGATTCAAGGCAACAGAATAATTGGAAAATTCAAAGTGCATTTTATTAATAAGCAATATTGAAGCAAAACATGTGAGCCCATTAACAAAGAGTGATCCTAAAGCCTTGGGCAGAGCAGTAGGATTTGATTACATAATCACTTTGAAAGTGAATCAAAAACCACAGGAAACTCGACGATCTCCCAATTGCTAAGCTCTTTACTTGGAGAACAAGGGTAAACAAGATAAATATCATCTTCAACATCACGATCATCTTCAGCAGCAGCCACTTGATCTGCAAATATTAAGCCCGCACTTCAAAAAGCTTTGTCGAATATCATAGATGGGGATCCTCTCAGCCTTTGGCTCCCGATTTCCCAAACGTGCCAACCTTTTCTCTTTTTTCTCTTCTACCATTCTCCTTTTATCAGCTTTGGTGGGTGTATATCCCAACCCAAATTTATCTTTATTTTCCCACAGCTTCAACAATTTTCCAACCTTTTTCCAAAGTCCTTCCTCAAGCATAACTTTGGTAGCCATAATGGATGCCCCAGATTGTTGTGGCTTAACAATTGGGGTCCCTTCACTAACAAAAGTAGCATTAACAATCTCGAGTGCCTAGAAGGAAGTCTCGAGTGCCTCTTCTGCTGCTTCAATATAGAGAGTTGATGATGGTTGGATAACTAGTACGTCTTCTTCTCTTGAAACGATCACCAATTTGTTATCAAAAATGAACTTCAAACTCTGGTGTAATGTAAAGGGCACTGCCCCAACAGGATGAATCCATGGTCTTCCAAGAAGACAACTATAAGCCGGCGTGATATCCATTACTTGGAAAACCACTTCAAATGAAGAAGGACCAATTTGAATTGGTAATTCAATTTCTCCAGTGATTTCTCTTCTTGACCGATCAAAAGCTCTTACTACCATGGCACTAGGCTTCATATGTGATCCGTCTTCATATGTGATCCGTCAACAGGCAATTTCATGAGTGTTGACTTTGGCATAACATTCAAAGAAGAACCATTGTCAACAAGCATTCTAGCAATAATGTAATCTTGACACTTGACAGAGATGTGCAATGCTTTATTATGCCCCATACCTTAAGCCAGTATTTCATCATCAATAAAAGTAAGATAATTATTGGCAGTAATGTTACCAACAATATCGTCAAACTGGTTAACTGTGGTATCATGTGGAACATGAGCCTCATTCAAAACTTTCATCAGTGCTTTCCTATGGGTTTCAGAAGTCAGTAATAAGGACAAGACAGATATCTTTGCAGGTGTACTATTCAGCTAATCCACCACCTTATACTCACTTTGCTTGATAAACTTCAGACATTCACAAGCCTCCTCAACAGACACTGCCTTCCTATGCTCTTCTTCTCTCCTCACTTTATTCCCCATTGCCTCATCTGCTTCTTTCTCTTTACCTTTTCCTTTATGTTCCATCTCTAACTCCATTGTTTTGTCTTTTCTAAGCACTTCAGGAGTATAATTCGACCACTCCGTGTCATCCCTCCAACTCCAGAAATATTGGTGACACCTGAAGTTCTAAAGCTAGATGGCAACTTCATTTGATCTTCTCCAGAATTACCTACACGGATTCCCATATCATACTTCCATGGAACCGCCTTATTGTCTTTGTATCGAAAAGGAGTCAGCATTTGAATAGTAATCGGCTTTGATCCACACGGAACCACATCATTCTTCCATGGAACTTGAATGGTGACTGGTTTTGGTCCAGAAAGAACTTCATCATACCTCCATGGCACTTGAATAGTGACCGGCTTGGATCCACAAGGTACTTCATCATACTTCCATGGCACTTGAATAGTAATCGGCTTTCGTTCACACGGAACCATTAAGCATTGATCAAATCTTGCACTTTATATTTCAAGGCAAACCAATTTTCAGTTGAATGTCCCACTGTCCCTGCATGGTACTCACATTTTGCATTTGGATCAAATCCCCTTGGGAATGGAGGCTCAATGGGCTTCATTGGTGAAGGGACAACCACCGAATTATGGAGGTGTCGAAACAAATCCGTATACGACATAGGAATGGGATCAAACTGAACTGGTTTCCTTTCTCTATGGTTTTGTGGTCTTTGTTGGTGAGGTAAGGGATTTTGATTTTGACTGGGCTGGGAAGGTACAATAGGTAGTGCTTGTGGCTGGATGGGGAGTGGCGGATGAAAAGGCATTCTTGGGTGATTAGGTTGAGGATATGGAATTTGGGAAGCGGTGACAATGTATGGATATGGCCTATAAGGGAATCGCTATTGGAAATTTGTAGGGAAATGGTGTGGTTGCCCTTGGGCATATCCTTCTTGACCTGACACCACAACATTAGTCTCCTTCTCCTTCTTCTTTGTAAACCCCTTGGGAGATTTCTTTGCACTGTTTGCTACAACAGAATTGAGTGCAATTTTTCCACTTCTCATTCCACTTTCTACTCTTTCCCTATAATAACCATGTCTGAAAAGTTTGATGACACATTTCCAATCATTTGATCATAAAAAGGTGAGTAAAGAGTGTCAATGAACATAGAAACCATTTCCTTCTCAAACAAGGGTGGTTCTACTTGTGCTGCCAATCCCCTCCATCATTAGGCATACTCTTTGAACGTTTCATTGTCCCTTTTCACCATATTTTGCAATTGCATCCATCAGGAACCATATCAATATTATATTTGTATTGCTTTAGGAAAGCATCAGCCAAATCCTTCCAACTATGAATATGGGTATGATCGAGGTGAGTATACCAACTTGAGGCTGCCCCAGTCAAACTATCCTGGAAAAAGTGAATCAAAAGCTTTTCATCATACGCATGTGCTGCCATTTTTCTATAGTACATGGTCAAGTGCCTTCTCGGACAAGTAGTCCCCTTGTATTTATCAAAATCAGGAACTTTAAACTTGGGCGGTTTGACTACATCTGGAACGAGGCAAAGCTCTGAAGCGTCACCAAGACCATAATAACCCCCTCCTTCTATGGCTCTTAATCTATCCTCAAGGTTTTGTAGCTGTTGAGGATGAAGTGGTGGCACAACAACAGGTGTTGCATAAGGGATTCGTGAATTTCCCTTGACATTAAAGTGAAGAAACTGTGGTTGGGCGGATCTTGGCGTATTGCTTTTGAATAGCTGCAACATCAACAACCATTTTTTTGTGTCCCAAACTCATTAACTTTCCCGTTCTCCTCGCCCTCCTTTTCTTCTACAATTTCATCTTTTCCTTCTTTCTAACATCAAAACACTTCCAGAGATAATAAGAAATAACAACAACAACAAAAACTATGACTTAAACAAGAATATCTATCCTTTTGAACTCAACACCAACATATTGCAGCACCATCATATACTAGTACTTGCAGGCAATAGTCGCCGCATGCCGTCTCAGAGCGGTTCGAGGCATTCCTTGAGGATTAAGACCGTATTGCACGGGCACTGAACTAAAACCAGGTGGATGAGATATTCGTTCACAGTCGAGGATGCCCCATCTGTGTTTTTGTTCTTCTCTAGGAGCTCTAGAACCCTAGACATCTATTCCTTCAATTGATTGACTTCATCTTTTAGTTCTAGTTCATCCATGATCCTTGATTGGGAGCGAGTCCGATAAGGATGATGAGGAATCAGTTGTTTTATATTCTGTTAATTAAAAAAATGTCATGAGTATGCATGTGGAAAGAAAAATGAATAAGGATGCAATATTTTTATATTTTTTATATTTTAGATGAGAGGACGTCGGAGAACCTTAAGTATTGTTGCTCGTTTGTGAGTATTTCGGTGCCTTGTTTGACAATATAGGATCAAGAATTGAAGCAAGACAAATAATTGAAGCAAGATTCTTTTATTCAATATGAAGTGCCAAACTCACCTTACATAAGGATGAAAATAAAACATAAAGACAAAGATCCTAAAACATTGGAAGTCTTGCATAAACTAGCTAGTCACATTTGCATAACTTTTTCATTTCACTTATTAAGTCTTTGCAACTTTCTATAAATCTGGAAATTTCAACAGGGGTGGATAGTGGGTTGAACATTCCCTCGGCTGCTTTCAGAAGTCTTGGAACGTCCTTTATGGCTTGGTTGGCTAACCACACTAGCTTAGAACAACGGTCCATCCAGAATATATCTTCGTCTCTGAACTCATTGATTTGTTTCTTTTGATCTTCTGCACGATTAGCTAACTTTGTAAAACAATCTTTCCAATAGATGCCTTCACTCTTGAGTTCATTAGTGATCCTTTCTTGACCCTCTACATGATTAGCTAACTTTGTAAAACGATCTTTCTAATAAAAGCATTCATTCTTGAGCTCATTGTTGATCCTCTCTTGGCCTTCTATATAGCTTCTCAGCTCACATGCATTCTCTTGTTCCCTTTTTAGTTCATCTCGATATTCTGCATTTGTTCCTTCTACTTCTTCACTGTATTGCTTTTCAATCTTGACCTTTTTCTCATACTCGATCAATACCTTTTCTAATTGTTGTTTCAGATCTGCAAACTGCCTTTGTACACTCCTTTCAGTCGTCTTGGATTTTGGCCACAAGTCTTTTCACTGTTGAGCATCAACCAAAGCTTTATGTCTTTCTTATCCACGCAACTCTAACTCCTTATTTGCAGCCTTCAAGTAGTCTTGTGTCCTAAAATTGTATTTTCCTTCTACCTTTGCTCTTTTATTAGCTTTGTCAAGATCTAACCCTTTTTGTGTGTTTCCTAGTTGTAAAGCCTTGTTTTCTCGTAGGACTTTTCAAGTCTTGTAAAGTCTTGAAAAGTGAAACATCTCATAGGGGGTCATACAATTGGGCCAATGAACTAAGGGCCTCCGCTTGAGATGTTTCACTTTGCAAGACTTTCAATTAGGTCCGACACTTGAGGAATTCGAACAGATAATGGGCTATCCCTTGGAGAGGAACAAGCCTTATCGATACTTGGGGCACTATCCTTCATTGAACATGGCTACTGAATCATTGAGCATTCCTGTAAGGGAGTCGCAAGATAAACAGCAGAACAAAAATGGAGTGGATGGGTTTTCAAGGAAATATCTGGAAGGGCGAGCACATTATCTGGCAGAAAATGGAAGCGGAGGTCTTTTTATGGACACGCTAGCCTTGATTGTTTATGGGATCATCTTATTCCCTAATGTTGAAAATTTCATAGACTTTGCAGGGATTGATGTTTTTTTGTCCTTCAAGCACAAAGGAGAAAACCCAGTACTAGCTGTTCTTGCTGATATATACCGCATGCTTAATCTCCGACATGAAAAGAAAGGTGGGGTAATCCTATGTTGCTTACCAGAGCTATATGTTTGGCTTATTGGACATATGTTTAGTGGTGGGTGCCAAATGGATATAAAAAATAACTGTGAATGGGCACAAAGTCTAGCAAATCTCAATGAAAAGACAATTTGATGGTACTCAAGAGGACGGGAGATACAAGAAGTAATTTATCAATGTGGTGAATTTCCTAATGTACCACTCATTGGAACTAAAGGATGCATTAATTATAATCCATCTTTGGTATTAAGGCAACTTGGTTACCCCATGAGAGACCCACCAACTGAAGAAATGGTAGTTCCTTTTGTTCAGTATGAAAATGATATGGAAGATACTGTAATGCTTAGAAGAATCCGCCAAGCTTGGGATCGAGTCATTCGAAAAAAGTGGGGAACTTGGGAAAAGAAGTTGTGATGCTAAAGAGAGTTATCGTCAATGACTCAAAGAAAGGGTTCAGAAAGTTAAATTATCGTTTCATTGTTCAACTCTAGTTGCTAAATAAGCTATTGATGAGACACCGGTATCATTCACTATTAGTCCTGATGAGGTTGAGGAGCTTAAAGCAGCATTGTTGAAGTCAGAGGAAGAGAAAAGGAGATTGCAAGGAAAGTTAGAGGAAGTCCTACGAGAAAACAAGGCTTTACAACTAGAAAACATATAAAAAGGGTTAGATCTTGACAAAGCTAATAAAAGAGCAAAGGTAGAAGGAAAATACAATTTTAGGACACAAGACTACTTGAAGGCTGCGAATAAGGAGTTAGAGCTGTGTGGACAAGAAAGAGATAAAGCTTTGGTTGATGCTCAACGGTGGAAAGACTTATAGTCAAAATCGAAGACGACTGAAAGGAGTGTACAAAGGCAGTTTGAACATGTGAAACAATAATTAGAAAAGGTAGTGGCCGAGTATGAGAAAAAGGTCAAGATTAAAAAGCAATACAGTGAAGAGGTAGAAGGAACAAATGTAGAATATCGAGATGCACTAAAAAGGGAACAAGAGAATGCATGTGAGCTGAGAAGCTATATAGAAGGCCAAGAAAGGATCAACAATGAGCTCAAGAATGAATGCTTTTATTGGAAAAATCGTTTTACAAAGTTAACTAATCATGTAGAAGGTCAAGAAAGGATCACTAATGAACTCAAGAGTGAAGGCATCTATTGGAAAGATTGTTTTACAAAGTTAGTTAATCGTGTAGAAGATCAAAAGAAACAAATAAATGAGTTCAGAGACAAAGATATATTCTGGATGGACCGTTGTTCTAAGCTAGTGTGGTTAGCCAACCAAGCCATAAAGGACGTTCCAAGACTTCTAAAAGCAGCCGAGGGAATGATCAACCCATTATCCACCCTTGTTGAAATTTCCAGATTTATAGAAAGTTGCAAAGACTTAATAAATGAAATAAAAAAAGTTGTGCAAATGTGACTAGCTAGTTTATGCAAGACTTCAGATGTTTTAGGATCTTTGTCTTTATGTTTTGTTTTCATCCTTATGTAAGGTGACTTTGGCACTTCATATTGAATAAAAGAATCTTGCTTCAATTATTTGTCTTGCTTCAATTCTTGATCCCATATTGTCAAACAAGGCACCAAAATACTCACAAACGAGCAACAATACTTAAGGTTCTCCGACGTCCTCTCATCTAAAATATAAAAAATATAAAAATATTGCATCCTTATTCATTTTTCTTTCCACATGCATACTCATGACATTTTTTTAATTAACAGAAAATAAAACAAACCGATTCCTCGTCATCCTTATCGGACTCGCTCCCAATCAAGGATCATAGCTGAACTAGAACTAAATGATGAAGTCAATCAATTGAAGGAACAGATGTCCAGGGTTCTAGAGCTCCTAGAGAAGAACAAAAACACAGATGGGGCATCCTCCGCGGTGAACGAAGAACAACAAGCCACGCCTTCTCATCCACCTGGTTTCAGTTCAGTGCCTGTGCAATACGGTTTTAATCCTCAAGGAATGTGGGTACAACTTACAGCTTAACAATATGGTTCCACACAACCACAAGACGTCCAATCACAACAATTCTCGCTTTATGGTCTCCCACCTGGCTACACACCACTATTCGCCACCAACGCTGCAGAAAGTAACTCCCAAACACTTGTTGCACAGAATTTGACCCAACAACCAGGCTCTGGCTCGAATACTGAAACTCCACAAGTTCAGACCTCATCTCCTGTTCTAATGACATATGGCCTTCCACTAGGTTATTTTCAACCATAGACCAATCCTCAAGGAGCTGGCATGCCTGCAATGATACCCGTGATCAATCCCCAAAATCCAACCCAGCCACAGTTTCTTCACTTTAATGTCAAGGGAAATTCATGAATCCCTCATGCAACACCTATTGTTGTGCCGCCGCTTCATCCTCACCAGCTGCAAAACCTTGAGGATGGATTAAGAGCCATAGAAGAAAGGGGTTATTATGGTCTTCGTGACACTTCAGAGCTTTGCCTCGTTCCAGATGTAGTCATACCGCCCAAGTTTAAAGTCCCTGATTTTGATCAATACAAGGGGACTACTTGTCCGAGAAGTCACTTGATCATATACTATAGAAAAATGGCAGCACATGCACATGATGAAAAGCTTTTGATTCACTTTTTCCAGGATAGTTTGACTGGGCAGCCTCAAGCTAGTATACTCACCTCGATCGTACCCATATTCGCAGTTGGAAGGATTTGGCTGATGCTTTCCTAAAGAAATACAAATATAAGATTGATATGGCTCCTAATAGGATGCAATTGCAAAATATGGTGAAAAGGGACAATGAAACGTTCAAAGAGTATGCCCAACGATAGAGGGGATTGGTAGCACAAGTAGGACCACCCTTGTCTGAGAAGGAAATGGTTTCTATGTTCATTGACACTCTTCAATCACCTTTTTATGATCGGATGATTGGAAGTGTGTCATCAAACTTTTCAGGCATGGTTATTATAGGTGAAAGAGTAGAAGGTGGAATGAGGAGTGAAAAAATTGCACTCAATTCTGTTGTAGCAAACAGTGCAAAGAAATCTCCCACGGGGTTTATAATGAAGAAGGAGGGGAGACTAATGTTGTCGTGTCAGGTCAAGAAGGATATGCCTAAGGACAACCACACCATTTCCCTACAAATTTCCAACAGACATACTCTTATATTCCATATCCATACATTGCCACAACTTCTCAAATTCCATATCCTTAACCTAATCACCCAAGAATGCCTTTTCATCCACCACCCCCTATCCAGCCACAAGCACCACCTATTGTACCTTCCTAGCCCAGTCAAAATCAAAATCCCTTACCTAGCCAACGAAGAACACAAAACACCGGAGAAGGAAACCAATTCAGTTTGATCCCTTACCTATGTCGTATACGGATTTGTTCCGACACCTTTTCCGTTATTCGGTGGTTGTTCCTTCACCAATGAAGCCCATTGAGCCTCCATTCCCAATGGGATATGATCCAAATGCTAAATGTGAGTACCATGCAGGGACAGTGGGACATTCAACTGAGAATTGGTTTGCCTTGCAATATAAAGTGCAAGATTTGATCAATGCTAAATGGTTGAGCTTCACAAAAGACACTCCTAACGTGGGAACTAACCCATTACCAGGTCATGGAGGTTCAGCAGTCAATGCAATTGAAGGATTTGTAGACCAACATCTGGTGAGAAAGGTGAAGAATGTCAAAACTCTCATGAGGATCATCTTTGCTAAACTTTGCAAATTTGGAATGATTGATAAGAGTTATGTGGAGGAAGGAGCATGTGACTTTCATTCAAGCTTTAAGCATTCCATAGAAGAGTGTGAGGAATTTAAGCAATTTCTACAAAATTTGATAGATGTGCATGTGGTCCAAATAGGTTGCATGAAGAGTGTTGAAGACGTATTGACACTTCAGTCGGGCAATGAGATTCCGTGTGGACCAAAGCCGATTACTATTCACGTGCCATGGAAGTATGATGAAGTACCTTGTGGACCAAAGTCGATCACTATTCAAGTGCCATGGAGGTATGATGAAGTTCCTTCTGGACCAAAACCAGTCACCATTCAAGTTCCATGGAAGAATGATGTGGTTCCGTATGGACCAAAGCCGATTACTATTCGAATGCCGACTCCTTTTCCATACAAAGGCAGTAAAGCAATTCCATGGAAGTATGATATGGGAATCCATGTAGGTAATTCTGGAGAAGATCAATTGAAGTTGGCATCTAGCTCTAGAACTTCTGGTGTCACCAATATTTCTGGAGTTGGAGGGATGACACAAAGTGGTCGAATATGTACTCATGAGGAGCTTAGAAAAGACAAAACAATGGAGTCAGAGAAGGAACATAAAGGAAAAGATAAAAAGAAAGAAGTTTGCTAAGTTGAAAACCTTTCCTTTGTCATTTTCCTTTGTTGTTTTCTCTTACTCATCATTCTGTTTTCATTACACTCTTGTCCATGTATACAATTCCTTTTTCAAATAATGAAACATTTTCACCTTTGTCTGCAATTTCTTGTTGGCTCAAAGTGTTGTTTTTTTAATAATTTATACTGAAGCGTGAAATGTATGATGACACTTAAAAGCATTACTATTACTGTGAAGGTTTCAAAAATCATGGGAAATATGATGAAATCCTGAACAACAGGCTTTGATAGGGTAATAATGTTGATAAAATCAAAATAATCAATATAGCAGCAATAACTTATTTCAAGAAATATTCCAATCAAATATCTGAAGCATGAGGTGAATCAAGAGAGGTTTCTAGCAGTTCCATAACTAAGTTCCTTGTTCATCCATGAATCCGAAAGTACTTGAGACCATAAGGATGAGGGAATTAAAAAAAAAAGTAAATGTTTTTTCTCTTCATGTTTTAGAGTCGCCATGATCTAATTCTTTTCCGGAGGAACAATAATAGAGAGAAAGACGGATTCTTTGTGAAATTTCTACATTTTTCATCTAGTTCTTCTCTCTACCTTGGATTGGAACTGTTGCAGAACACCACCAGAAAGCCACCGCACGTCGCCATCGCCCAAAAGCTCTGTCGTCGTCGCTGTCGCGAAGCACCACACCAGCACCTGTCCACACACGCCGCTGCTGTCAATATCGGTCACTGCGAACAGCACCACGCTCTACCGCGTGCTATACCTAGGAGCCCCGCCGCCACCCATTCCACACCAGCATCACGCTGGCACTGGCACCGCGACTAGCTCTGCACCGCCGCTGCATCCTTGCTGCCGAATGGGACAGTCACGACACCTCTCATTATAGCAAAATTGAGACTTGATGAAGAACAGAATGGCGATGACGACATCTATGTGGCAACCAACAAAGGAGAGGATTTTGCTGGGTACTCGACGATGAGATTGCCTCTACTAGAAAATTAGGTTATGTGGTTGAGGAGCAAGGGGCAGACGGCGGTGTCGGTTGACGAACTCTTTCAAGGTGGAACCTAGAGCTGTCAAAGTGAGTCAACCCGACTCACCTGGGTTAGCTCATCACGGGTTGACACTAAAGTGAGCCAGGCCGAGTTGGCTCACTTTTTCAGTGAGCCAATAAATAGTCAACCCGACTCGACCCATCCCGGATTGGTGAGCTAAACGGGTTGGCTCACTTAAAATTTAAAATAAAAAAAATTTGTAGAAAATAAAAATTAAAACAAAAAACTTAAATAAATAAAAATTAAAATGGTGATAAAACTTAAATAAAACCCCAAAATAAAACATGTTAAACTTAAGATCATAAAAAAAATATTGTAAAATCAAATTCAAATAAAAAACCTAACATTGTAACAAACGTAACATCCCATTAACACTTAAAAAACACAAGTCTTGAATTGTTAAACAAGTCAAATGATGATAAAAACTTAAATGCATAAAAAACAAAAACTCTAGTGCTAGCAGGATGCACGTTCAACATGACTGGCGAGAGATCAGTTCAGTTTCTTGCTTGGCAGAATGCATATTCAACTGGAAGAAACGACGAGAGGGAAGAAACGATGAAAAGATGGAGGATTGAGTGACGAGGAAATCTAGAAATGCATATTCAGATTCGGGTGGTTTTTTGATTTTTTTTGGGTTGGGGTGTAGTTGGACTTGAGCCGTGTAAGTTCTTGGTGAAGGAAAGTAAAATGTTTTTTAAAAAAAATTATGCAACCCATGAGCCAACCCGGCTCACCCGAGTTCAACCTGTCCAACCCACGGGTTAAGTGAGCTGGGTCAAAACTGACCCGGGATAAATGTGAGCCAGGTTTTGTCCAATCCAACCCACCAATGAGCCGGGTTGGCTCTAGTGGAACCTTCTTCCTTATCTCCGATGAAGACACAGAGTGAGGGCAATGTCTTCATTCCTCCCCTCCGATGAAGACAAGAAGTAGGGGCTTTGGAGATTAAGGTTTGGGTTTGGGCCTGAGATGGGAGGGGTTGATGATAATGATGATGATGGAGGAAGAGAAGCTGGTCGTTGTGATTGAGGTTCAACGATATTTCGACCGGTGGCATTGCTAGCCGGAGTTTAAGAATCCGTATGGTTTTACACGGCTTCTTTTGAGAACGAGATTGAAATGTGTATTTTTTTATTATTATTAAATTATTAAATTAAATTAAAATTAAAGTATAAAAGGTATCACCAAATTATCTGGGATTCTATTAAAATAAGGTAAAATCAAAATAATGACATTTGCTGAAGAGGTTGAAGATGAAATAGAAAAACATGATTATGGAGCATTTTTGAAGGATTTTTTTTTTTTCCGATGGCAAAACATAGCAACAGCAATGGAACAACAACAGATTAGAGTTTTTTTTAAGATTTTTTGGTAATAGTGGGATTGCATCCCGTAAAAAAGAGTGAGTATGGATCCTCAACTCGAAAAAAGGAGGATTGAATAATTGCCCATATCTTCTGCATACTCTACTTCTGACTGACACATCTAAGTGCCTTTTGTAGGTATATTTTCCTACACTTTGCCACTAAAAGTTCCATCAACCTTCACCCATTAATTCTCATGATCAAATATCCCCTTCCTCTCTTTAATAAATTGCTGTGGAAATAAAATTGGCAAAACAAACTAAAAATAAAGTTAAAAAACTCTATTATCCAACTTAAGAACAGATTCTTTTTCGTTATCTTTAATTTTTTTGGGTCATGAGGAATGGATTATCGAGCCTTTAATTCTTACATTGCCCTGTTTCGCTTTCAACCTTTCGAAGGGCAAGCCCATAAATATAAATGTTTGGGGAAAAATGAATTAAAAAAAATGCTTCACAACCCCTCCAATTCTAATAAACATTTTTGAACACTACATGTCCAGCATCCACACCCATGTATGTTCAAATAGTGCCCTTTCTTGATAGTATACTAATTTGTTATGCTACTACTCTTCATTTTGAATGACACGGTGGTTTCTTTACATTTTTCTTTCATTCTTATGCATATCTTTAGTCTTTATTTCTTTAGGTTTTCAAAAATTCTGGATTAGAAAACAAATGCATTTTGATAAAGAAAAACAAAAGATAAAAAAAAATTGTCCGTTTTAAATACTTATACATTTGAAGTATTTCCAAATAAAAAAAATAAAATGGTATAATATATAAAAAAAAAATACAATATAATTAATATTTCTTAACACAACTTACTAGATATTATAAAAAATTTAGACACTTGCCAGTTTTTACTTTAGGAGTTAAAACACCTATGTATTTTTTTAAAATAAAAATAAAAAAAGAAAGAAAAAGTTCTAAAGATGGCCACTGATCAAACGACATTGGAAGTTCAGCAGACACTCGAAAACTTTAGTGGCTCAAAATTGAAAGATAAGGCAGCCTAGAATGAATGAAAAGTGAAACAAACTGAGAAATTTCATGTATCATGTACCATAGCTTCGGTCCCCTGCATCTCCAAGGCCAGGAATGATAAACCTAGATAAGAGAAATAAATACATTAATAATGTTGCAATTCTATAGATTGGCTAACTCCTAATAAAATAATTATAACTACAATATTGTGAGGAACCAACCCTTTGTCATTAACTGTGGGATCAATTATTCCGGTATACACATGAAGCCTGCAAAATGTTACAATTATAATTAGAAACTCACAAGATAAAGAAAGTAAAGAAATTTAAAGTAACGCGATTACCCAGGGAACTGCTCGCTTAGCTTTTGAAGGGCTTGAGGGGCTGCAACCGCAGATATCTGCAATGTCGTAAATCAATTAACTAGGCAATCGATGAAAAAATATAACAATTAGCTATATCCTATATTGCACATGCATGAATATTTCGAAGACCCCATATGATGGATCAAGAAACTCATGTTTCTCACTAACACGAGAGGGTTCTTGGATTTTTGGACCTAACTTAGGTGTTGTCTAAGGTGCACCACCCACCAAATTGGTGCAGCGATGCACCACCCAAGTGACAAAATGTGATCCATTCATTTTACCACTTGGGTTAGTCAAAATATCAAAAGATGAGATTTTGAAACATGAGTTGAAAAGTCAACAAACCCAGGTGCCAAAATGAATGGACCAGATTGTGTCACTTGGGTGGTGCACCACTGCACCACTTTGGTGGGTGGTGCACCATAGCCTTCACCCCTAACTCAACCCCAAAAACCGGCTTGTAGGGTGAGGAGTGTCCAAACTTTATAAGCTCTTCTTAGCCACTATCTCTAGTCAATGTAGGACTTGGGTTTTTCCCAATACACCTCCTCACGGCCAGCACTATTGGACCCGGTGCGTGGATAATATGGTGGATGGCCTAATAGATCTAGGATAACTTTGATACCATCTTAGATTTTTGAACCTAACTCAACCCAAAAACCGGCTTGTACGGTGAGGAGTGTCCAAGCTTTATAAGCTCTTCTTAGGCACTATCTCTAGTCAATGTGGAACTTGGGTTTTTCCCAATAAGGGTCGGGTCAGGAGAGAGATAGAATTAATCATAGTTTGACCCATCATTACTTATGTAAGGTTTATTAACTTCGTCCTTCTCCCTCATAACATGACTCTCATGTTAACATAAGCAGATCCAAATTCCTTATACCATGCATGCATCAACTACGAGTAGTTTCAATCACGAGATAAAATTTTTTACATCATAGCAAGCATAATGTTAATGGTATAATGCATAAGGAACAAACTCCGGTTAGGTAGTGTCATTGCTAGAGTTAATCAATTAGGCACACAAATAGAAGAATGTTGGCTTAAAATTAAAAGAAATCTGGTTAGTAAAAGAAATCTAGTTTCTGAATACACAGATTATTCCTTACCACTTTAATCTGCTTGTTGCCAACTCCACGTTCCTTTAAGAGATTCATGGCTGCCACTATAGTACCACCTGTAATTCATATGAAAAACAAAATATAATAACAATAATAAAGGTCACACAATGAGAATACCTTATGGCAGAGCAGATTTTCAAGTATATGGAACTCAAAATTGATGCACAGATATCATAGATTGCACTAGGGTGTCCAAAGTTTGAACCAAACCACTAACTCGACTCACTTCCAGCTGTTACTAATTCGAATTGATTTTCAGTCTCAGGTTGTAAAATTTGAAATCAAGAGAAACCAACCCAAGCTGATATGAATACAAAGTTATCAATTGCGGATGGCGGACCATGGCGGAAGGGCAAAAATCCGCCATTTTAAGCCGCCTCAAAACGCTATTGCGGCCATGGCGCCGCCATCCTTCATAAATTGGCCATAGCGGTTGGCCAAAAATCCGCCACCGCAATCCCCCATGGCGGCGCCATGGCGGTTTTTTGATAACACTGTATGAATATGGTTCTGCACTTTTACTTGTCAGTTAGTTTAATATAAAATTCTATATTAAAGAAAAAAGAATTCTAAAGCCAAACAAGCAACCTAATTCACATACGCCTCTGGTTGTACATGATGGCAAACCACTAACCCGACTCACTTCCAGCTCTTACTAATTCAAATTGATTTTCAGTCTCAGGTCGTAAAAATTTGAAATCAAGAGAAACCAACCCAAGCTGATATGAATATAGTTCTGCACTTTTACTTGTCTGTTAGTTTAATATACAATTCTATATTAAAGAAAAAAGAATTCTAAAGCCAAACAAGCAACCTAATTCACATACACCTCTGGTTGTACATGATGGCATACTCATACTTATGTAACATTGAGTAGATGTCTACATAGCTCAATTGAATATGATAAATCCAAACATTGACCTCCCAAACATCTGCAATTATGACAGTGGTGCACATAAAATGTTGCTTTGAAGCTTACATATATAAATACATACATATAAACGTAATAAAGAACTTACATTATGTGAGAAGAGGACGACGAGATAAAATGTTCAGCCACCAGGCACACGCTTGTGTATCGTATAAAATAAGGAAAGGACTTGAGGAATTGTTTGTGAAAAAGCAAAATAATATGGTGTTTATATACAGATTAGTACATGGCAGTAGTAATTACAAACACTAATTACACACTAATTCCAATAATTACAGATTACAATTTTTAGTTATCAGTTCTACGTATCACACATGTGCTTAATTCTAACACTCCCCCTAAGCTGGAGCATATATGTCATATGTGTCAAGCTTGTTATAAATAAAATCAACCTGAGGCCGTATGAGGGACTTGGTACATATATCGGCTAACTGTTTTGCTGGGTCAGAGGGTGACTGACTGACTGGCGAGTCAACTGGTCGAGTAATAGTGTGCAAAAATAGGAAGAAGAGATGGGGTTTTGGATTGTTATAGGCTGGGAAGAGGGAAGGGAAGTCTGAAGGTGGTAAGAGGGTGGCCAGCGCCGACACCGGAAAAAGATAGTGGCCAGAGGAAGCAGCACACGCTCACACACACCGGCAAAGGATAATAAGAAAGGTGAAGGCATGTAGTGGGGGCACGGGTGGAGGTGGGCGGCAGTGGGTTGGCGGCGGTTGAGCCAATTGGCAGGTTCTGCTGAGTCGTCAACGGTGGAGGGCGTTGCCGGAGAAGTTGCCATTGGTGGAGGTGCAATTGTGCACACAGGAATGGAGCACTGTCACCACTGATGAGGCACAATGGGTGGTGGGAGGATAATTCACACAAATAAATTGGTATTTATATACAAATTAGTATATGGCAGCAGTCATTACAAACAATAATTACAGACTAATTCCTACAATTACATATTGCAATTAGTAGTCAGCTCTGAGTCAAGTCAGCTATGACTAGGTGACAAATAAACCTACATATTAAATGTGTGCTAAATTCTAACATAGCTGACTATCTGTGACTTACTGATCAACATGAATACTAAAAGAAAATCAATCTACCATGAAGACAGAGGTCAAAAGGCTCAGTCTTGATGAACAATATGCATGAGGGCAAATGCTCAAACATGAGCAGTCCATACATACCTGTTGCCAGCATAGGATCAACCACAAATACTTTAGATCCTTCAGCAAATTTCTTGGGTAACCTGGAAATCATATAAAGGAATATGTAACAACAGGTGCTCTAGCATTCAGTAAAACAGGCCAAAAGCAAGGGAAGCAATTGGACACAGTAAGCCAACCTTAGAAGTGAAAGGAGAAAAGGAAAAGAAAATAAAAACAAAGGGTGAAAAGGCATATTTCTTTTTCAAATATAATTTTCTTACTTGTTCAAATATATAGTTGGCTGAAGTGTTTCCTCATCTCTGCTCATTCCTTTTGCAAATAAGAAGCAAAAAATATATAGTTATTATTCAATTTAAGAAGTTGCTGAGATATGTACTCTAGATTTTAAGAAGCGCATCCCCAGAACTAACAATCTTTAAACAAGTGATCATCTTATTAAATGAATCATGAAAAAAATACAAATATGTAAAAACCAGTCTTGGTCTGCATAGATCATGTTTGTTGGATGTGTCTCTGAATTCATGGCTTCAAATTACAAAGTAAGCAACAACAGAGCATCTGCATACTCTTGTTTGACTAACTACTAATACAGGTTTATCATTACCTAGATGATATGTTTTTGTTGCAGGCAAGATTGATGATGCATGTTCGGCAAGAGCAAGACCAGCTCTCAAGATTGGAATTACCTAAAATCAAAGGAATACCAAAACATGATCATGGTTTTGGTTACAGAAATTATATCTCTGAAATTCTTCACAACTTAGTATAAATAAGAAAAATATCAATCGTTATATGTAGAACAGGAGGATGTAACTCTCAGGCTATAAGAAGAACTCCAGAAAATACTTAATTCTCAACAAACATATTGAAGGCAATATCCTACTTACAGCCACAGGCTCCCTCGGATCAATGAACTCCACTGAGGCAACACCCATTGGTGACTGAATCTCTCCAGAAACAGTAGGCTGAAAACAATCAAAGCAAAGGAGAGAAGAAAGAAAATGTGAATCCATGAGCATGAGTGAGAATGAGATGATAGATAGGCGGACAAAAACTATTACATGGGCATATGAAATAAAATAAAAAAATTCAACTATCAAAGCATTAATTCAAGATACCACTTCTAACCAGTGGCCAGTTCCAGATTCTTGTATCACGGATACAGTAGGAGAGAGAGAGGTGCAAGATTCACCAGCAATAAGAAAGACTTAGAGTTTAAGAATCAAATTACCTTCGAATTTCAGAAAACTTACAAATATAGGGATGAATACAATATTATAATATTCTGAAGAACTTGCTATATCATAATCATTAAGGATTGTTACAAAGTGACACTTCAGTTAACTTCATATTTACAGTTTCGCGAGCTTAATTGCTCTACCATGGCTTCCAACGAGAACAATGATTCACCAACACCACCGTAGCCACCACCGCCGCCACCACTGCAACCTCCAGTTTCCTCTTCGGCGTCCTCTGTTCCAAATCTTTCATCGCTTGTTACCACCAAACTTACAGATTTTCTCCATTGGAAACAATTGTTGAGGCTGTAATCAAAGCCAATCGTCTTGATCGATATGTATTTTGTCCAAAAATATCACCGCGATTTCTTTCTAATGACGATCGCATCAACCCTGAGTTTTCTTCGTGGGAGGCGCAGGATCAGCACTTATTCATCTGGATGTTAAACTCCATCTCTGACTCCATGCACTCGCGTGTTATTGGCCTCTCTCATGCATGGCAGTTGTGGGACAAATTGCACAATTTCTTCCATTCGCAGACAAAGGCAAGAAGTTCTCAACTTCGTTCTGAACTTTGTCACATAACCAAGGCTAATCGCACTATTTCCGATTATCTTCTTCGCATTAAAGCGCTTGTTGATGCACTTATTTCTGTTGGCAATCCCATCACCTATCAAGAACAAGTGGATTCCATTCTAGAGGGTATGCCCGAAGTAGTATCACATTCTGTTTCCCACAATTGAGAGCAGAGTCGAGCCATATACAATTTCTGAAATTGAAGATCTTCTTCTTTCTCATGAATCAAGACTTGAGCGCACCGACGCAAAGATTAGGTCTGACGCTTTCTCGGTTAATCTTGCACAAGGATTGAATCAGAATTACACTCAAAATCAGGTTCCTCAATCTTCTTTTCAACCCAATTCTTCCACATTCTGGATACAATAATTATTTCAATTCTGGTAATGGTAATGGCGGTTTTAGAGGAGGAAGAAGTGGAAGATTTGGTGGTCATGGCCACCACAAAGGTGGTAGGTATGGTAATCGTGGATTTGGAGGTCCTGGACCAGCATGTGAAATCTGTAAACGTACAAATCATCACAATGCCATGAATTGCTTCTATAGGTTTGATGAGTTCTACTATGATCAAGATGGTCAGAATACCAACAATTTTGGCAGAGGTCAATTGATAAGCACCCAAGTGCTTGGGGAACTCTCCCTTAAAAGCTAGCTATTAAGGGGGGAGAACCAAGCCACTTAAGTACTCCACCAAGCAGCCCATACTACTTGATGTGGGACTTAGGCACCCCATAATACCCAAGTCCTTATCATAGCACCGCCCCTGAGAGCCGACGTCTCGGCGGCTGCACTCTATGACGCTTCATTCGGTCTTTTCCGGTCAGCCCCTCCGTAGGTAGCCCTTTCTGAGACATCAGCAACCATCTCTGATACCAAATGATAAGCACCCAAGTGCTTGGGGAACCCTCCCTTAAAAGCTAGCTATTAAGGGGGGAGAACCAAGCCACTTAAGTACTCCACCAAGCAGCCCATACTACTTGATATGGGACTTAGGCACCCCATAATACCCAAGTCCTTATCATCAATCTGCTCAATATGCTCCCAATTCTGCTCCAACCACCCAAACTGCTCCTTCTCAGCAGAATCGGATTGCTTCTGCCCAACCTCAGCGTGCTCTTCCAAGTCAACCACCCATTCTTCCGCTTCCATGGCACAATACTTCTCAACAAAAACCTAATGGTGGCCCAATGGCGATGGTTGCTTCTGAGGCAGGTTCTGATTCAAATGCTTGGTACGCTGGCATTGGTGCCACTCACCATGTAACTTCTGATGCAAACAATCTCCATCGGCAAGCAAGTTCAGGAGGCATGGACAGTATTTTCATGGATAATGGTCTTGGCATTAATATCCTTTCTATTGGTTCAACCTTTGTTAATTCTACATTGGACTCTAATGTTACTCTTACTCTTCAACACTTATTGCATGTCCCCTCCATGACTAAAAACCTTGTCAGCATCAGTAAGTTTTCTAGGGACAATAATGCCTATTTTGAGTTCTTTCCTCATCACTTTTATGTTAAATCTCAGGTCACTAAACAAATTCTACTAGAGGGAACTGTTACTGCTCATGGCTCATATCAATTCAACAACTTCAAGGTTGCTACAAGACAAGCTGCAACTGTTCCTGCCCCTAGTATTCTAAGTGTTTCTCTTGAATCTGTTCCTAATGTACAAAGCAGTGGCAATCCCACTGTGCCTAGTTGTTTTTCTGTCAATAAAGTGCCCAATCCTTACTACATATGGCACTGTAGAATAGGACATGCACATGATGCAGCTTTACATACTATTCTCAAGAAATGTAATCTTCCAATAGTAAATAATTTTGTGCTTGATTTTTGTGTAGCATGCTGTTATGGCAAGTCTCATAAACTTCCTTCACGTCTATCTACTACTGAATACAAAAATCCTTTTGAACTTCTTTTTCTTGACCTTTGGGGACCAGCACCTGTTCAATCAAGTGCTGATCACTCTTATTATTTCTCTATAGTTGATGCCTATTCAAAGTACACATGGATCTTTTTACTTAAAAATAAATCAGAAACTTTGACCATTTTTCAACGAGTAAATACCCAATTTAGTCCCTGAAATTGTAGGGTCATATCAACTTAGTCCCCCACATTATCAATATTCCAAAATGATCCTTGGAATTGCAAAATGTAGCAAATGCATCCCTGACATTATTCACTTAGTTTCAAATGCATCCTTGACATTACCAACTTAATGTCATTATAGTCCATGCAAATACTAACGGAGGAACGAATCTGATCAACTTTCTGCAATTCCAAGGATCATTTTGGAATATTGATAATGTGGAAAACTAAGTTGATACGACCCTATAATTTCAGGGACCAAATTGGGTATTTACTCATTTTTCAACATTTTCAATCTCTCATTAAGGTTCAGTTTCAAGCCTCCATAAGGCTGTTCAAACTGATTGGGGTGGTGAATTTCTCCCCTTTACTAAATTTATGACTAACCTTGGTATGTGCATAGGGTCATATGTTCTCGTACACATCACCAAAATGGATGTGTTGAGAGAAAGCATCGCCATATAGTTGAAACTGGCTTAGCCTTACTTGCTCAAGCCTCTTTACCCATGAAATACTGGAATCCTGCTTTCGCAACTGCTACTTATCTTATTAATCACCTTCCAACACCTAATCTTCAAAATCAATCACCTTTTTATATTCTCTACAAAACTGAGCCAGATTATGATTTTCTAAAGGTGTTTGGATGTGCTTACTACCCTTGCCTAAGACCTTATAACTCAAACAAATTAAACTACAGATCCGGTGAGTGTACTTTTATAGGATACTCTTCAACTCAAAGGATATAAATGTCTTTCCAAAGAAGGAAGAATCTATTTTTCTAAGGACGTGCAATTTAATGAGTTTAAATTTCCTTTTGCTACTACTACACAAAGCACACAACAATCCAACCCAGATATGAATCTGCATCAGTCCAGTCCTATTCCCTTGACCATTGTTCCTCCCTTTGTCAATCAGGGTCCTACTCTTCATAATTCTGTAAGTCCCTCTATCCCAATAACTGTCTCCAATTCTTATTCGCTGTCTCTTTCCTCACTACATTGTGGTCTAACTCCACTAATGTCTCACACTAGTTCACCAAATCAAACTGTTTCTCAAAGTCCTTCTCCTGGTCAATCTAATAATTCCGCTCAAAACAATTATGTCTTACCCACTCCAGATCCTCCTCCTCTTACAAATGCTCATCCTATGGTAACTCGGTCTAAATCGACTTTACAGTCCAATGTTCTTTTAACATCTATTGAACCAACTAATCCTAAAGATGCATTGGCTGTTCCTCATTGGAAACTGGCCATGCAAGCTGAGTTTGATGCTCTTCTTGCTAACAAAACATGGACCCTAGTTGACTTGCCACCTGATAGGCAAGCAATTGGATGTAAATGGGTTTTCAGAATTAAGGAAAACCCCGATGCCAGCATCAATAAATATAAGGCTCGACTTGTTGCTAAGGGATTTCATCAAAAACAAGGTTTTGATTACAAGGAAACTTTCAGTCCTGTTGTTGAACCAGTAACTGTGAGGCTTATTCTTACTCTTGTGGTTACTAACAACTGGGTTGTGCAACAATTGGATGTGAACAATGCGTTCTTCCATGGAATTCTTGAGGAAGAGGTGTTTATGGAGCAGCCTGTTGGTTTCAAATCTGAGAATCCATCTCAGGTTTGCAAACTAAACAAGGCAATTTATGGATTGAAATAGGCTCCTCGAGCCTGGTTTGAGAAACTCACTAAAACATTACTGAATTTTGGTTTTACCAACAGTAAGTGTGATCCATCTTTGTTCATCCATTCTACTTTTGGACACAATACTTATCTACTTGTCTATGTGGATGATATAATAATTACTGGTTCATAAGGAGAAAGGATTACTGCCCTTGGGAGATTTAGATTATTTTATGGGCCTATATGTGACAAAACTTCCTAACGGAAAATGACTTCTTCTTTCTCAAACAAAGTATATCAGGGATTTGCTTGCTAAAGCCCATATGTCAAATGCTAAAAGCTTGCCCACTCCTATGATTAGCAACAGCACACTTACTAAATTTGGTGCCAACTATAGGCCAGAACCTATGTGGCACCTTATTCTCCAACAGAAAGAGACACTTCAGTTAACTTCATATTTACAGTTTCAGAGGTATTTTGGTAAATTTTGTACTCACAATCAGGAGATGTATGTGGGCCAGATTTATGTAGTTTTTTCTATTGTATGTTGGGTCTTACTTTAACTTTTTTGGGGGGCCTATAACTGAGTCTTTTTTTGGTGTATAAAAGTCTTATTTTGATGCTTAAATTTTTCCTTAAGGGCTTAGTGGTATCAGGGAGTCCCAATGTGAGATAGGATTCCATTCCCAAAGTCCAAACCTTGTACAGCAATATATTGTAACATGCCTAATTTTGCTGTAATACTTTCTTTAGGAGTGTTCAGCTGAATGAACTATTGCACTAAGATTACACTTTCTAGATTGTTTGGCAAAATCAAACCCTATGTAACATCATGCATAGCCTAGACTAGTTATGTTTTCTTCTCAACCTCTACTGTTTTTAATTTTTTACCCTGCTCAGAAGTGTTTTCTTTGGCAAACAGCTTTAAGAATTTTATCTTTTCTTAAAATGCTAATCAGTTCTTACTTTAATCTACCCGTATACCATAAACCCTAAACCCAACGAGACACCTATTTGGCCCTTAAAATTGATGGCTACTGAGCCATCCTTGCTCTCCTATACCCCTCGTGTCTTCATTTTCGCCATATATGTACATTTTACCATTACACCACACATCATAGCCCGAACCCGTAAATCCTAAGAATTTGTTTGACCTACTTTAGAGAGAGAGAAAGAGAGAGAGCAATACATCTAGAACAAAGTCAACAGATACCTCAAGGCTCAAGCAACATTTTGAAGACATTGATAGAAAAACACAAAATTTGAACATTTAAGAACACTATAAAATTTATAACCTATTTCCTTCTGGCTTCACATCATATAGATGAAAAGCATGGCATAAATTTGTAAGCTTTAAGATCTTTTTAAAAAAAGCATATTGCAACAATATCAAATTATATTGTAGGAAAAATCCACGTGAAAAAACATGAGTTATAGCAGGGACATGAACTATGACACAACAACTAACCAACCAATCCCTTGAAGCTTCATACATTAGTAGCCTTCCCAACTCAGCCATTGCATTTCCTATAACAATAAAAACAAACTTTATTTAGTGAATCGGGATATTTCCAGCCAAGTCTGATTAAATTCAGTTAAATACAGGTTTAAAAATGGCAGGAATGAAAAAATATTGGGAAACTGAAAATTTGAATTTTAAAACTGATGCTACAGGCTCACAAGTCTATCCTGATCAAGAAGGTTCTAGTTCCAGTTTACGACCACACTTATGGGCATCATTTTCTTCTAACCTGATTACCAGTAATAACAAATTAGCAGATAAGATTGCTTATCATAAGTTTGAATAATGAATTTTGAAAAGCTATCAAACACACTTTCCAACCTAGATTATAACTGTCGGTGGTAAATAAGGCATGCATTCTTTCAACACTTAATAACAATTCATGAAGTGAGTTGCTCCCACTTGAATCAACGGTTCTCCAAAAAGCACAACCTTATGAAATTCAAACATCAAATGACACAAGAATAACAACACTACCAGTAATTTGCGTTTGTCCAGAAGCTACAATCCCGTTAAGCATTAAACAGGAAAGTAGCTAACTAGCTATTAAGTTAACCAAAGTGATGAAGCTGTTTCTAAGTTGATTGCAGTGAACAAAATCAGGTCAATGTTCAGCTCAAATTACAGAATGTTGCTCAAAAGTAGAAACTTTGCCACTCACTGAAGATGGGACAAGGAGTCTGCTCATTCCTCAGAACGGAAACCCAGTGCTTGATCAACGGATGTGGAGGCACATACACCTTCCAAAACCCAACAAACAGATTAACCAACCAAAAAATCCACCACACATAAATCACCAAAAAACAAACTTTTGGCTCCTACCCTTCCATTTTCTCAGGAACCAAACAGACCAAAATCCCATAAGCATAGAAGCCAAAACCACTAGACCAATTATAAAACCCAATAAACAGATTAATCAACCAATTAAACTATCACAGATAAATCATCAAAACAATTCCTTTCCCTTCATTCTTTTTCTCAGGAACCAAACAGACCGAAGCCCATAAACCAGAAGCCAACTAATCAACCAACCCAAGCTGATAAATCAGATTAATCAACCAATTGAGCTACCACATATAAATCAGCAAAAACATAAAACTTTTTGTTCCTTTCCTTCCATTTTATTTTCCTCAGGAACCAAACACAAACAGAACAAAAAAATCCATAAACCCATAAGCCAAAACCACCCAGAGGAATCCAACAAACCAATAAGCAAATTAATCAACAAACCAAGCTGCCAATGAGAAATCACCAAAAAACTAAAAATTTTCAATTCCTTTCCCTCCATTTTTTTTTTCTCAGTTACCAAACAACAAAAACACTCAAACCCAGAAGCGAAAAGCACAAGAAGAGAAGAAAACTAACAAGCATTCGGTTCTCAGAGACAGGTTTCTCCTCCATGGTCATGTGAGAGCTCACAGCACCACAGGTACGGCGCGGAGCACTGGAAAAAGAGATCTGTGTGGAGAATGACAGGAAAGGGTATTTATTTATTGGAATGGCATCAAGAATCTAATCAATGGGAACCAACAAATTAAAAATTAAATGAAATTAAATAAGAATTAAATAAAATTTTCGTAAAAAGATTACATAAAAGTTGAAACTTCTTTATTGCCTTTTTTGTTTTGAAGAAAGAGGTAGTAGGAGGAGTGATCGAGAGTGAGAGTGAGAGTGAGAGTGAGAGTGAGTGGTGAGAGGGACCGCGGCACCACGCCATGTTGTAATGGGAGGAGTTTGAGGTTTGAGTGTGAGGATCCAAGCTAGAATGTTTCGGGATACTGGATATGATGTTTGCTATATGGATTTAATTGGTACTAACAAATTAAAAATTCAGGCCTAAGTTAAATTTTCTTAGTCTTATCTTAACTAATTTAAAAATTATTTATATCATTAGTTTTGATTAGTTGAAATAAATATTTTTTATTTTTTTTATCCTTTCATGCAATAGATGAGAGATTAATCTCTTTGAATATAGTCAGGCGTCTAAACGGGAATCCCTTCTAATAATATTTATTCCATATACACGAATTTAGAGATCGGACACAGGACTATATGCTTAAGGGATTAAAGTCCCTTCCACTTAGACCAACTTCCATCCGTATATTTTTCATTTTCCACTTTATAAATTTTCTCTATAATTTCGGCAAGAAATCACGAATTCATTATTTCTTTCTCAGTGCATTCATTTATAATTTTCCCATGCTTCTTTAATTGTATGGTTAAAGATAATTGATATTAAAAATTGATTTACATGAATTATCCGCAAGGCTTTTTGATGATTTAACGGGTACTACAACGTTGTTTTGGAGTGTTTTAGTTTATAATTATTTTTTTTTTTTTCGCTTTGTGTGTAGGCCCTTTTATAAACCAAAAACAATTATTTACCTGCCTAAATCTTATCAAGAATAATAATGCACTTTTATTTCTAAGAATATTAAATATTATCGATCAATTACTTTGGTAGATCTTTCCTGAATTAACCTTTTATTCTCTATTTGGTTTTGTTTGATGTCTCGATTTAGGTTTAAGATTAAACTTTGGTTTAAACAATTGTTTTATTATCATGGCCCTTGAAAGTATCATATTGTTTTCAATCATTCAGTATCTATTCGGCTTCGAACTTTTCATTGAAATAATCAAAGGTAGGTTTCTCTATTTTAGGTTGTTTTTTCATCTCATTATCCATGTGTCCATTTCAGGTTTAGTTTTGTCTCCTTACTTGGTTTTTTACAACAATCATTTCATTAGCATCATTGAAAATGTCCTATAATCTTCAATTATTTCCAGTCTTTCATTAGAACAAACAAAGGTAGGATTTTCCTATTTTAAATTGGTTTTTGATTTCATTATCTATGTGCTGATTTTAATTTAAATAATTTAGGCTTTGATCTCATTATTAATATATGTTTCTGGTTACCTATTTTTATATTGGCATTTTTAAACGCATCATTTAGTCTTCAATCATTTGAGTATCTCTTCACCTACTATCCTTTCAACAAAACAAGCAAAGGTATGATTTATCGATTGTAATTTTGTTATTGATGCTGGAATCTTAATCAATAGTCTTCTATTAGTGCATGTTTCTGAGTTCTGTCGTTGTACGTTTTCAACTTTTAAATTAGATTTTTTCACTTATGAACAAATTGGTTGTGGAAGAGTAATTTAGATTTTCAATTAGCATATTGCATTGATCCTTTCTTCTCTACTTCAACAAATATAATATCGATTTGATTTTGATAATAAATCCCCCTTTCTTAATTGTTCTGTCAACGAATATATGTAAAATTTTATTTTTATATTTTCCTTTTTTTTTTTTCATGGTATCCTCAGCTCGCAACTGCAGAAACTAATCCTATGAGATACTGGACGACATTTAAGGGTTGACCTCTCCCAACCAGATTTTATCCATACAAAAGAGCCAGAGATCGAATCCTGACCACTTGCTTATAGGGTCTGAGCTCGTTACCAATCGGACCAACCACATGTTGATTTTTATTTTTTACTTTTGATTAAATGAAATAAATTTATTTTTTCATTCAATTTATTGAAATATTTTAATTTCATTTTAATGATATAAAATATCATTTTGTAGATTTTGTCAAGCAAGTTTACAACGAATTTATATAGATTTCATGATTCTTTCCCTATTTAATTTATATTCATGTAAGTATGAGAAATGTGATTCGTGTTAACTGTTCTTCGAATATATTTTTTTATGATATTCATTTTCATTATCCAAATATTTTTTTCTTAAGTTTGTATATGTATGTATTTGTATAAAAATTGATTTTCCACTTTTAGATAAATGAAATATTTTAATTGTATTTTTAGGATATAAAAGTTAGTTATATTTTTATCTTATCAAGCAAGTCAAACTTAGGTAGAGTTTTATTGATTTTGTGATTTTTTCTCATTTATTTCCTTCGACCTCTTCCTTCTATTGCCAATATTTACAAAAGCATAAATTGGATCGAATAGATTTGGAAACTCTGTAAAAATGAACAAACAATTTGGATCAGATCATGATGTCTAATCATGATTGGTTTGGTTCTCAGGTTTGAAACCCGGTTCAACTCATCCCGTCTAAATTTTTTTCCTAAGTGACACCATCAACCCCTCCTTAGTCCTCCCTCTAAATTTCTGTCGGCAAATTCCCCTCTACATTCATCCCACAACACCAAAATAAAATCAACCACCAACACCTATTAGTCAATCTTGATCTTGTCTCTCTTAACAAAATTTTTATGATATGCTTTATCACTTATCTCTATTGTAAGTATATTCTCTATTTGATGATTATCTTGATCTTCAATAGTGATGATTATCTTCATGTGCAACTAGCACTCTTTCCTCCAACAGGGCAATTTTTTAATAAGTTAAAAGTTCAAAGGATTGGGTTTTAATTGAGTAATCAAACTTACAAGACTCCACAAGAGTTGTAAATCTTTTTAGGTGTAAGATGATCCCCTCTTTTATATATATATATATATATATATATATATATATATATATATATATATATATATATATATTTTGTAGTGCTTTCATATAGGCATTGATTGATGTGTATCTACCTTCTTTTTTTTCTATCTCTTCATTATTCAACTATTTTTTTAAAATATCCTTTATTAAATAATTAAGTCAAACCATATCATTTTGTTGATCAACAACAACGATCAAATGATAAAGAATCTTTGAACAATGTTTAAGGAGGTTGCTGTTGGCCTACATATATGGCGGGTGAAGACCACGGAAAAGTAAAAACAAAGTCTTTGATTGTGCACCAGAAAACGTTAGAGATCTCTTTCGGGACTCATCGCTTAAGCAAAACAATAAAACTGTTGAAGTTCAAGATCCACCTGAAGAAGTTAAATTAGGTGACAATTCTTATCGATCAACCTTAGTTGTAAGCTCCTTCTGATAGGTTGGAAGCACTCATAAGCTTACTTAAATAGTAACATGGCTTTGATTGGGACTACTTAATGAAATCCCTTGCTTATGTCGAGACTTGGTTGAACACAGGGACGGATCTAGAGGGGAGCAAAAGCATGATTGTTGGTCCCTCCATCTTGCATATATTTTATAAAATTAGTTATATATATATATAGTATTTTTCATAAAAAAATATCTTACCATAAATATTTATACATATATAGATACATATACTATTATATATTTGGTCCCTCCCTCTAATGCTTTATGGATCTGGCTATGATTGAATGATTACCTTTGAAACTAGGAGATGTTGGCCCAGGCAACCATTACCCAAGAGGGGGGTGAATTGGGTTTATAAAATTTTCGAGATTTATTTAGCGAAAACGATTTCTTTATTAAAACTTAATGCGCACACAATAAAAATAATCAAAATAATAAATAATAAGATGAACAATAAATCACAATATAAAAGAGATAGAGAAGAAAAGCTTGCAAACCAGATTTATCCTAGTTCAGCCACCCACCGTTGGTGACCTACGTCCAGTCCTCAGAATATGTTTCCGGGTTTTATCCACTAAAAAATACCAAGCTTGCATGTGCTTGAAAACCTTTACACCACAGAGCACTCTAACCATGCCTTATGGAATACCTCACCCACGTGTAAAAGCTTCAACGATCTTTAGCACTCTCCCTCATGCATCCGAGATACCTCACCCGCGCTTCTGAGCCTAAAGGCGTACACAAAAAGGATACCTCACCCTTTTACAAAAGAATGATACCTCATCTTCTAACCAAATGGATACCTCACCCTCAACCTAGGGATACCGCACCCTATTTCTGAGTTGATACAAGGAGTTGAGAAAAATGAAGCACTCTTGACAGTGCAGATGATACAAATTGAAGCTTATGAGTATGATGATATTCTCACAAAATTTGGCTCAAATTGTTTCAAAGTGTAAGAAAATTTTTGTTCAATATTCTTCTCTAATTTTCGTGTTCCAAAAGCCCATTTTTAAAAGCTTAGAAATTTTTAACGTTGGAGAGAACAGTTAATTGGAGAAAGAGCCGATCATATTAAACTAGCCGTTGATCACAATATTACCGTTGTCAATCTTGGAAATAAATACAATTGATTAAAAAATAATGAAAAACACATTTTCACAGCATCGCAGTCCATTGAAAAAATATCGCTCAATTGATTGAAAAGAATAGTTAAATGGATTGCAGCATATACTTCCATAGTCATTCTTTTGAAATCGATTACAGTTTAGACTCAATCGATTTAAATCAAAATATATTAATATTTATCCCAATCAATTGCTTGACTAATGGTTAACATAATGCATATGTCCTCTGCAAAGTTGACATGATGAATTGATCTATATAGACCATGAAAAGTTCCAGCGCACCATAAAACAAAAGGCAAGTAATAGAACGTTGCCTGTGTAGAGTATTCCATGAAATTGATTGAAACAAGGTATCCAATCCATTTGGATATTTTATTTAATTGATTGAAATATCATTTTAATAAATATACATTGATAAAAACAAATTTTCATTGATGTATAATAATTAAAAACATTTTTTTCAAAGTAAAAACCATTTTTAACTTGAAATCAATTTTAAAAACACTTTGCAAATCAAATGCTTGATTAAAAAAAAACTTTTAACAATAAGCCCAGTGTTTTAATTAAATGATTAAATGAGCCAAAGTGAATTTTAGTCATCATACTCTTATAAGATATCTAAGACCTAGTAAATTTATCCAATCTTGCTTGAGGTCTTGATGCTCGAAACTTTGGTAATTCTAGCTTTTTCAGTTCTTGCTTTGCTAACCTTTGAGTACCTGCATGCTTGTAAACCATACTTTCTTTTTGTCTTGCATGCTTATAATTAGTGTTGTCATGCATCATATATTTATACCATATTCCATCAACACATGTGTGCATGTATAACACAGTTTATAAATACATGTATATGACATGTTTTCATAATTAATATTTGACATTTCAACAAACAATTATTTGATATCATCAAAACTAAACATATTGAACCCTATCCGGTTTCACAGGAGTCAGTGAAACAAGCAATGGGATGCTTCACTCTTGAAGTGATCCCAACGAATAAAGAAGAAATTGAGAGGCTACTCAAAGCTGATTTCATCAAAACCGCTATATATAGGGAAGATCTCAAATATAGTACTGGCTAGAAAGAAGAATGATAAACTTTGAATTTGTGTAGATTTTGAAATCTGAATACAAAACATCAAAGAATGAATCCCCATGTCAATGGCAAATATGTTAGTCGGCATCACTTCGATGGCCATTCGGATACAATCAAGTTTATATTGCTGAAGATGACATCGACAAGACAACATTTGGTATTTAGAGGCCATTGAGACTTATGAATGGGTGATAATTTCATTTGTATTAAGAATAATTATATTTAGTAGGAATCGTTTTTTGTACTTTTCTTACAAACCTTGTCATAATATTGTTATTTTTTCACTTTCATTAGAATACCAACATGATTTACAGCATAAAAAAGAATACCACCTGTGATTTCCGACAAAGCTGAAATTTTATTGGTTCAACCAAAATTCGTGCACGGTTCATTGTATTGTCATTCGAATTAAATAACAGAGTTGTTGTATTAAAAATGCTAGAATATGTAACAAGCAATGGATATTGTTTTTCATGATGTGATAAACAAATTTATGGAAATCTGCATAGACGATGTGGTGATAAAATCTAATTCAAACCAAAAGCATTTAGTGCATGTTTGGTAAATTGTTTGGGAGCTTTAAAATGGAGTTTGAAAACTCAATCTAATTTTTATTTTTTTTTCAACATGTTTAAACCTGCTTGTTTTAAATTTTCTTGAAGACAAACTTGCCTTTAGAGCAGAAAGCTTCAAATTGAAGCTTTGAAAAAAATTGTCTCGGGACGCTGCCAATTTTTCTTGTTTGCGACAAAAATAATCTAAACCATACATATGTTTTGTCATCTCCAAAAGCATGTTAACTATATAATTGAGTTTGGACTCCAAACCTTAGTTGAAGGAAAAATGAAATTTTTATTTCTCTATTTGCTAAAAGTCAGTTTGAATTTTCAACTATTACTTTTATCATATATATATCAATGTTTTTAAAACCGGACCGGTCAATAAACCGATGAAGGCACTGGTTCAACCACGATCCAACCGTGGTTGAACCGGTTGTAATCAACTATATTTTTTATTTTTTATTTTTGTATTAATATATTTAATAAAAAGAAAAAGTGGTGTGATAATTAACTATCTTAATTTTTTATTAATAATTATGATTTTTTACTTTATTTTCTAAAAACCCTTTATTAGAGCAAGTTTATTTCTAAAAAAAAGAACTTCAAGTTTTGTTACGAAACAAACACTGACCTTTCAATTTCCATTCCTTGTTATTTATTATGTTAATTTGTTATTACGCCTTCACATTTGGCATCCGTTCAAATCCATGAATTCCTTTCAGCCATTAGCTTTAGGTTAAGTTGAAACGATCATTTCATTATCCCTCACCTTAATATTTGATACTTGTTACTAGAGTCTGCTTCTAGTCAAGAATGGTGCGGCGCCATCGTTGGAAGGAGAAGAAAATATGGTGAAGCGTCTCACCTAGCTGTCGCAAGCGTCACTCAGCATAGCTATTCGTTACCCCTCTATTTCCTTTGTTTTCACAGCTTCTGCAATGTATGGTGTATGCAATTTCTTTGAGACATTACTGTTGAGAATGTTAGACCTTCTTCACAAGCCTTCTTCCCTTCTTCAGTAGAAATATCACCGGTTTGCTCAAACCGTTATATCGTCGGTTTTCATAGGTTTGGCCGGTTTTGCACCAGTTTCACCGGTTCTCCACCAATTTCTAGGCCAAGCAGTTTTCAGGGGTGTCCGGACCGGTACTAGACCGGTTCACCGGTTGGTCCGATCCGATTTTAACAACCATAATATATATACTATCCTTAAAAAATTAATATTTAAATAAATAATAAAATAAAATTAAAACATTATTCAAACAACATTCAATCTACCTATGCTACTTTCAATATTAAAGTATATAAACATAAATTAATTAATACAAACTTTTAATCAAAATAAAGTTTGCAAAACTCAATTAATCAAAATTCAATTTTGCAAATGGTTACCAAAATCACATCCTTATTGGATTTGTTAAATGATGACCTAAATTTATTCTTCTAGCCTCTTACAATAAGGATGAGAATGAGATTGAAATGTTTATTTTTTTTCATTATTATTAAATTAAAATTAAAGTATAAAAGGTATCACCAAATTATCTTGGATTACTATTAAAATAAGGTAAATCAAAATATTGACATTTGGTGAAGAGGTTGAAGATGAAACAGAAAAACATGATTATGGAACATTTTTGAAGGAATTGTTTTTTTTTTTTTTTTCCAGATGGCAAAACATAGCAACAGCAATGGAACAACAACAGATCAGAGTTTTTTTTAAGTTTTTTTGGTAGTAGTGGGATTGCAACCGGTAAAAAAGAGTGAGTATGGATCCTCAACTCGAAAAAAGGAGGATTGAAGAATTGCCCATATCTTCTGCATACTCTAGCCATCTAACTGACACATCTAACTGGATATCGTAGTGCCTTTTGTAGGTATATTTTCTTACACTTTGCCACTAAAAGTTCCGTCAACCTTCACCCATTAATTCTCACGATCAAATATCCCCTTCCTCTCTTTAATAAATTGCTGTGGAAATAAAATTCGAAAAAACAAACTAAAAATAAATTTATAAAACTCTATTATCCAACTTAAGAACAGATTCTTTTTCGTTATCTTTAATTTTTTGGGTCATGAGGAATGGATTCTCGAGCCTTTAATTCTTACATTGCCATGTTTCGCTTTCAACCTTTCGAAGGGCAGCCCATAAATATAAATGTTTGGGGAAAAATGAAGAAAAAATAATGCTTCTCACCCCCTCCAATTCTAATAAACATTTTTGAACACTACATGTCCAGCATCCACACCAATGTATGTTCAAATAGTGCCCTTTCTTGATATTTCTTTAAATTTTTCTTTCATTCTTATGCATATCTTTAGTCTTTATTTCTTTAGGTTTTCAAAAATTCTGGATTAGAAAACAAATGCATTTTGATAAAGAAAAACAAAAGATAAAAAAAAAAATTTGTTCGTTTTAAATACTTATACATTTGAAATATTTCCAAATAAAAAAAATAAAATGGTATAATATATAAAAAAAATACAATATAATTAATATTTCTTAACACAACTTACTAGATATTATAAAATATTTAGACACTTGCCAGTTTTTACTTTAGAAGTTAAAACACCTATGTATTTGATATGGGTCAAGGGACCGATCCAGCATTACCTAAAGTTAGTACACCAACAAATGTTATTAACAGGCCCAAGAGAAACCCCCAACATGCCAAGGAGTTATTACTCAGGAAACAAATGTGAATCAAGGGGATTTAAATAAATAGTATTATTATTAGTTTGCATCTTTTAATATGTAAGAAAATTAGGGATGAGGACATGTGTCATGTGATCCTTAATCATAAGAAGTTTGTTAGCATTTAATTCGTTATATTAGCATCTATCATGAAAGGAATAGTAAGCAAGAAAATTATCAGAGATCTTTCTTATCTCTAGGCTTTCCCTTAACTGGGAATTCAATCTTCTCCCTATTCCCTTCCCTAACTCCTCTCTTCTATCGCCCTAATATTTCACTTCTTATCATTGGTGCTTTCATCACTGAACACCATGCCCCCCAAACCAGAAATTGCCCAGCCACTCAATACCATCAATGCTCTAACCCACATCGTCAGAGAAGCTACCAAAAAAATCCGCCATGACTCCTCCCTTTCAACCCTTAATCGAAACGCAAATGCAACCCCACTTCCTCTCAAGCTAGCAACCGCCGATGCCGCCATCAAGAACCAGGAACCCCACCCCCAACAGCAACCATACAGTGGGTCAATCACCGTGACCGAACCAAGCCGAGAAACAGATGGTCCTACTGCATCCGTGGCCAAATCGACGGCAGAGATGATCTTAACCCCGATTGTTGCGGATGAACAATTGCGGCTTTGCCAGAAAGGTTTAGAGAAGAAATTAGGGAAAGATGAGCAACGGAGTAAGCTCACTTACCCATGGATGAGCGATTTCGGCGATGGTTTCGCCCGCCAAACGGTGTCATTACCCGATCCCCAGCTTCTTGCTTCTTCTATATCGTTGTCAGCGTCGGGATCTTCGTCCTCTACTCCGGTGTCACCTTCTGCTTCATTGCAATGCCGTTGGAAGGAACCACCCTGGCGAAGGCGAAATCAAAGAAGAAGTTCAACAATGGCGGCGTGGTTGCAAGCGATAACTGGTTAGCCACTCTGCGTGTTCAGTACGTGCGATACCCATGTCTACGGCAACTTCTGGTTCCGCTTCAGTGGTTTCCGCACAAGTTCCTTCTCCACCGCCATGGGATCCTTGGAGCATAGAGACACACCACAAAGCTAGGGTTTCACAGGGACTGGGGTCGCTGAAGGAAATTGGCTTGTTTGGCCTTGCTATTGACTTGGGCCTCTTCGGATTCGACACCGGCGGAACTATCCCCGATGGTTACCACTCCACCGTGAGTAGCCTTCTTCACCATCGAAGATCCGAGAAGTTTCCCTTCTCGATGGCGTTCCCCTCTCCTTCAAGCCACTACGTTTCGATTCCGGTTCCATCTTCTCCATTTTTGTAACACCCCGAAAATCCTATATATGTTAATAATGAATTTTCATTTGCTTAAATTAGTTTATTTATTTTATTGGGTGCGTTACCATAGTTTATAAACTTTTATAAGGCAAATATTATGCTATTGTTATTATTATTATGTATTTAGAAAAATATTATTTAAGTAATTTAAATAATATGATTGAAGGAAATTATTTTCCAAATTTAATCTATTTGATTTTAGATTTGAAAATAAAATGGTTTGGATTTAATCAAAAATTTATTTTGGACTATTGATTTCCTAGGTTGATAAATTTAATCATCAATCTCTATCTTATTTCGAATTTTGAAATTTTAGATTTGTTTCTCTTTGCTTTTAGATTAAAGGGTCAAGATTTATTTCTTTTTTTGACTTAATCTCAACTACTCAATTTTTACCTATAACTACAAAGAAAAGAGAAAATCCCACCCCCACCGCCTGACACTCTTTCCCTCTTTCTTTCTCTCTTTCTTTCTTTTTTTTCTTTCTTTCTTTCTTTTCTTTTTCTCTCTTCTTCTTCCTCCCGTCGCCACCCTCTCGCGTTCTCTCTCTCTCTCTAATTTCCTCCTCCTTCTCTCTTCATTTCCGGCCAACTCCGGCCACCCCTCCCAAAACCAAAATCATAGAAATGTTCCTTATCTTCTCCTCTACAATTCTAACCAAACATTTTTCCAAACGGAGAAAGTTGACGACGGGGCCACCGCCACTGTTTGGGCGTTTTCCGGCCACCGTCCGGCCACCTTTCACCAAACCAACCTTGTAACTTTACTCTCCTCACCTTCCTCTACATTTCTAGCCCAACATTTTTGCAAACGGACAACGTTGACGGCGGAGCCACCGTAGGACCGCCACCGTTTTGGGGTTTTCCGGCCACCGTTTGGCCTCCCTTTCCAGAAATGAACCAACCACGTGGAAGGCGGCATCTTCCTCCACGTTTTGGACCAGGCACCGCCACTGCCACCGCCGGAGCCGCCGTGCGCCGCCACCGTGCGCCACCGCCGGGACCGCCGGAGCTGCTCTTTCTTCCTCCTGGGTAAAAATCCTCCATTCATTTATCTTGGTTTTTGATTTCATGAGGAACCCTAACCCTAAATCCCCAATTCAAAACCCTAGCATTTTAAGTTCATGCTTTAAATGTGAAATTGATTATGTTTTTATGCAATTGGGTATATCAATTTCAAGTTCCCTATATCAATTGTTCAAATCCCCCTTTGAATTCGGATTTCCCCAATTTTACTAAATCCCTAAATCTTTATTTTACTATAATTATGAAATTAATTCTGTTTTAGTGCAATTAGGGTAATTAATTAATGATTCCCTAAATTAATTTTATATTTCCGTGACCAAATTGGTTTTTCCCAAATTGATGTTATTGGAAAAGTAATTCTGTTAGACTAAGTAAAATATTTAAACCCATTAGATTATGTTTTTAAATGGTTAGTTAATTGATATGTTGTTTGGATGCTAAATGTGCTGGATATGCATTCTTGGAGTTGTTGTGGAGTTGGGACGTCTATGCCACCTTCAGCCCTTGATGCTTGGAGTTGCTCATCAAAGAGACTTCATTTAAGGTAAGGGGATAAACCTGAGGAACTCCATTTCCGACAGCTATGTGCTGCATCGGTGTTTGTATTTTATTTAGATATTTAAATATTCTGTATCTGATTGTTGGTTGATTGTTTGATTGACTGCTGTTGAATTACTACTGTTGATTTACTGCTGTTGATTTACTGCTATTGGTTTGAATAAGTATTGAGATAACTGCTGATATAGTGGAATACATGCCATAATTGTTGAATAATTATATGGATATATCGTGTGCCCTGCTGTGGGATTTAAGGCGTTAGAGGACCTAATTTTGATTAGGATCCGACATCGTGTAACTTAAAAACTTTAAAAGTCTGAAATGTTAAATTGAGAAAATAAATATGTTTTATTGTTTCAGTTTAATTTAAGAGAGAATAGAGAGAATAAATGAATTATCTCTTATGTGAACACCCAATTTTGTCCGAATCAATTTTCTTTTTCCTTTTAATACTAAAAAAACCGCAAAAAAAATTTTAATTAGATCTTAGCTCAATTCTTAGAAGTTAGGCTCATCATGTTTTAATAAATAAAAAAATATAAAAAAAATAAAATAAAATAAAATAAAATAATAAAAAAATATAAAAAAAAATGTGATGAAGATTAGGTTGTTTTAGTAGATAGGGAAAGATAGTGATAGTTATCACATATCCATCATTTCAAACTCTCAAAACAGATTTTGCTTCATATAATTATCATAATCTATTTGAGATAGATGATGATTTCCTTTTTATAGCTCATCTAATTTGATAACGATAGTTTGTTACTTTTTTTCCCCTATATATTGGATTCTATTCTATCATCAAAAGGGGGACCTAAAAAATTTCCTGATCATCACTTGAAGAGCTTCTTATATTACCATTTGTTCTCACGCTTCTCTTTCTCCTCACTCGATCTCTTTCTATACCCAACCTCCTCCAAATCACCTTCACGCCATTTCTATTAGACCATAAACATCTCCTTCCTTCTCCACTCACTAAATCACCATTCTTATTCCTTGCCACTAAGTCACTTCTCCAAATAAGCAAATTATCATTATACTGATCACACCCCCACTTTCCAAAACCATTGAAGCTTCACGCAGCCATCAGAGGCCAAGACTTCATCACCATCATGGCGGTGTTGAACTAGAACTCTACCGAACCACCATCACAACAACTCGATACCAACCATCGTGTACCGCCACTATCCGCGTAACCTCCTCGCTGCCATTGAACCAGAAGCAACCGCGCGCCACCCCTCACACATCGCCAGTTCTTCATCACAAGCCAACCTCCATCACAGTTCATTGTTCTTCCCTGTAGCTTATTATCAGAGAGTTAAGAAGTTTGAAGGTAGGTACGGTGTTACACTTGGGCTTGGGTAAGTATTTATGGGCCAGTTAAGAGATCCCAATATAAGCTCTTTCAATAAAAAAAATTGAATTTGAATTTGAGGGTGAATTTGTTTTAAAAATAAAAATTGCTTTCTTTAATTCACGCGACAATTTACGACGTTGATGTATGATTTTTCATCCTCAGGTGTCGTATAATATTGTAAGGGTTTATCGTATAGCTTTGCTATCGTGAACCCTATGCAAAAGTGAATTTTGAAATAAAATCCCTTTTTCTAAAATTATCTCCAAAATAAAATCTTTTCAAAAAATAAAAACAAATCTTTTCCAAAAGAAATTAAAAAACATCCAACCAATCAAATATTTTCTACAAGAACTACGTGGCTTTGAGTTTCTCATCGCACCAGGGAATACGTAGGAGCGAAATTAATCATTTCGTCAAGCTAAAATTAAATTTTCTTATTTTTGTGTTTGTTTATCCTCTCTTTATTTTGTTTTTTTGGGTAAAATAAATATTTTCAATGTTATTAAATTCGCACAATTAACTTGAGGTACCGTTCTTAAAACGGGCGATGTAGGGTGCTAACACCTTCCCTACTCGTAACCGACTCCCGAGCTCGATCTTAATTTTTTTAAAAAAAGACCAGTTTCCTTAAGTTTATAATTTTTCCAATTTTTTTCAAAAATAAATTGGTGGCGACTCCTCTTTCTTTTCTTCGCGGCTCCCGGACGGGACGGTCGCGACATCTTAGAAATAAAATATTTTGAAATAAAATATAATGAACAGCTGCTTTTAAGGAAAATCAACTTAAATGAGCAAAGTTGTGAAAATGTGGTTTTAATAATGAAAAACGATGTTTTTAAATTAAATAGGATGTTAGAGACCTTTATTAGTTTCTAAAGTAATAAAGTTAACCATTTGAGGAAAAACGCTTGAGAAATGTGATTTTCAAAATTTATTGGTTTTATCCAAGGAAAAAGGTTTTTACAAACTTTGTCTTAAGGTTTGTGTTTTACTGAAAAACGAAAGAAAAAGAAATAGTCTGTGGACTACATTTTGTTTTATGTAAAACTGATCTCGATGACTTTATGTAAGTATTGGAGATTTGGGTTTTTGATTTTCGAGTTTTCAAGAAAAGTGGTTTTAAAAGCTTAGAAACTAGAAACCGAGACGTCGGGGTTCTAGGGTTCTGCAGAACACGTGGATCAAGGATCCGTGTTAGTTGTGGTCCTGTCGGCTTAGGGACAATCTTTGTGGTCCTGTAAGCTTGAGGATGTTTTTATGATCTTGAATCCAACGTCCTTGATTGGTGCATCGGTTAGGGGTGTTGGGATTTAAGTTGTTTTTGGGCTAAGTGTCCTGTTTTGAGAAAATGTGTTCTTGAGGCTTAAAGAGTCTAAGACATTATGGTGGTTGTTAGCGTTGATGCTACAACGAGGAAACATTGATGCGACAAAGATCAATTATCGAAAACTAGATAGTTTTCTCATGCATTAAATGCGGTGCAGACGTGCCGTGATACGGGGGACCTTGATAAGCAAGGAGAACCTGAGATGACTTATTTGTCATGACATTGTGCCTTGATGGACAATGGTGTCATACGTGTTCTGGGAACGTATTGTGCCTTGAGTTGGACAATGCAGTATGACCGTATTCTTGTGGAGTACTTCTGATTGTGCCCCCATGTGAGAATCGCGTAGTGTCATGGGATTCAAAGTACTCGTTTTTGGGCCAAATATTGGTGTAAATCTCTAGAGCCTGATCAGCTCATTGCGAATGGTGATGGGATTTCCGGAAATCTAGAAATCTAGTTTGAATATTAGTTGAGATATATGGAAGTGCCATGCATACGTTTAGAGGATAACGTTGATTGTGGGGTACGAAGCCCTTGTGCCTTTACTGCTATTAGTGCTTGATTATACATGCTATACTATCTGATGTATGATGATTTGAATGAGTTATATTATATGAATCTGTTGTTTTGGATTGGGCATATAGTTGTCGTTTATGGATTCATATATTGGTTTCTCACCCTTGCCTGTACATGTTGGACACCCTGTGTGTTTTTGGATACATGTACAGATGTTTTATTAACAGTCTTCTAAATCACTCTGGGACCCTCTAGCTTGAGTGCTTGAGGTTGACGACGAGGAGGTGTAGTTTGTTGACGACGAGACCTAGTCTCATTGGTACGACTTATGTTAGACAGTAAGTTTTATTGTCCATAGAATTCTTTTGTTAGACCAGCTCTTAAGATTTATAAATGTGTAAGTTCAGTCTTCCGACTGTGACTATGGGCGTTGTGTATTTGAGAGATTCGAAGTATGTATGCCTAATGGCAGAACTAGAATTATTGTCATATATGATGAGTTTCATTTTGTTTCCTTGGATTGTTAAAGCTTTTCTTTTGGTATCAGATTTTCGCAATTAAAATAGAGTTATTTTCGAAAAAGTCTTGTGTTAATAAGGGTAAATGGATATTTTGGGGTACAAAAGTGACACCCGGAGGAGAGGGGTGTTACAATTTTCATCGAGAGCAACGCCGTCAAGTGCGTTGCAATCTTCTTCAGTCCAATGTGGTAAGTCTCTGACGCCGGTTTCTTCTCCAACGATGGCGCCGACACAACTGCCTTGGAGCATCCGAATCCAAAACCAATTTAGGGTTTTGTGTGGGATGTTTGAATTACTGCAGAGCACCTCCTTGATGGGCTTCCCTATCTATTTGGGCCTATTTAATATTTGGACCTTATTACTGCTGAAGGGTTATTACTGAAGAAACACTCCTTGCTCAGCTTTAATAGTGGTTTGGGCCTCATCACAAAGTGGGCGTTCGATGCTTTTTTGGTCTCATTGTTTAGTTACTTGGGGATTTTCTCGGCTTTTGGGGAATATGGGCTTTAGATTGCATGTGGTAATTGGGGCTGATGTTGCGACACATTATACAATTTTAGTTGATGCTTATCCACACTGTGATCTTGAGGACAAGATCAGTCTGAAGGGGTCAGTAATGATATGGGTCAAAGGACCGATCCAGCATTACCTAAAGTTATTACACCAACAAATGTTATTAACAGGACCAATAAAAACCCCCCAACATGCCAAGGAGATATTATGTGACTCAGGGAACAAATGTTAATCAAGGGGATTTAAATAAATAGTATTATTATTAGTTTGCATCTTTTAATATGTAAGAAAATTAGGGATGAGGACATGTGTCATGTGATCCTTAATCATAGGAAGTTTGTTAGCATTTAATTTGTTATATTAGCATGTATGATGAAAGGAATAGTAAGCAAGAAAATTATCAGAAATCTTTTTCATTTCTAGGCTTTCCCTTAACTGGGAATTCAATCTTCTCCCTATTCCCTTCCCTAACTCCTCTCTTCTATCTCCCTAATATTTCACTTCTTATCAGTATTTTTTTAAAAGAAAAAGAAAAAAAGAAAGAAAAAGCTCTAAAGAAGGCCACTGATCAAACGACATTGGAAGTTCAGCAGACACTCGAAAACTTCAGTGGCTCAAAATTGAAAGATAAGGCAGCCTAGAATGAATGAAAAGTGAAACAGAATGAGAAATTTCATGTATCATGTACCATAGCATCGGTCCCCTGCATCTCCAAGGCCAGGAATGATAAACCTAGATAAGAGAATTAAATACATTAATAATGTTGCAATTCTATAGATTGGCTAACTCCTAATAAAATAATTATAACTATAATATTGTGAGGAACCAACCCTTTGTCATTAACTGTGGGATCAATTATTCCGGTATACACACGAAGCCTGCAAAATGTTACAATTATAATTAGAAACTCACAAGATATATAGCTAGAAAGAAAGTAAAGAAATTTAAAGTAACGCGATTACCCAGGGAAGTGCTCGCTCAGCTTTTGAAGGGCTGGAGGGGCAGCAACCGCAGATATCTGCAATGTCATAAATCAATTAACTAGGCAATTGATGAAAAAATATAACAATTAGCTATATTCTATATTGCACATGCATGAGTATTTCGAAGACCCCATATGATGGATCACGAAACTCATGTTATTCACTAACACGGGAGGGTTCTTGGACTTTTGGACCTAACTCAGGTGTTGTTTAAGGTGCACCACCCACCGAAGTGATGCAATGGTGCACCACCCAAGTGACAAAATGTGGTCCATTCATTTTACCACTTGGGTTAGTTAAAATATCAAAAGATAAGATTTTGGAACATGAGTTAAAAAAGTCAACTAACCCAGATTTTGGAACATGAGTTAAAAAAGTCAACTAACCCAGGTGGCAAAAGGAATGGACCAGATTGTGCCACTTGGGTAGTGCATCACTGCACCACTTTGGTGGGTGGTGCACCATAGCCTTCACCACTAACTCAACCCCAAAAACCGGCATGTAGGGTGAGGATTGTCCAAGCTTTATAAGCTCTTCTTAGGCATTATCTCTAGTCAATGTAGAACTTGGGTTTTTCCCAATACACCCCCTCACGGCCAGCACTATTAGGCTCGGTGTGTAGATAATATGGTAGGTGGCCCAATAGATCTAGGATAACTTTGACACCATCTTAGATTTTTGGACCTAACTCAACCCAAAAAATTGGCTTGTAGGGTGAGAAGTGTCCAAGCTTTATAAGCTCCTCTTAGGCACTATCTCTAGTCATTATGGAACTTGGGTTTTTCCCAATAAGGGTCTAGTCAGGAGAGAGATATAGAATTAATCATAGTATGACCCACCATTACTTATGTAAGGTTTATTAACTTCGTCTTTCTCCCTCATAACATGACTCTCTCATGTTAACATAAGCGGATCCAAATTCCTTATACCATGCATGCATCAACTACGAGTTGTTTCAATCACGAGATAAAATCTTTTACAACATATCAAGCATAATGTTAATGGCATAATGCATAAGGAACAAACTCCGGTTAGGTAGTGTCATTGCTAGAGTTAATCAATTAGGCACACAAATAGAAGCATGTTGGCTTAAAATTAAAAGAAATCTGGTTAGTAAAAGAAATCTAGTTTCTAAATACACAGATTATTCCTTACCACTTTAATCTGCTTGTTGCCAACTCCACGTTCCTTTAAGAGATTCAGGGCTGCCACTATAATATCACCTGTAATTCATATGAAAAACAAAATATAATAACAATAATAAAGGTCACACAATGAGAATACCTTATGGCAGAGCAGATTTTCAAGTATATGGAACTCCAAATGGATGCTCAGATATCATAGATTGCACTAGGGTGTCCAAAGTTTGAACCAAACCACTAACTCGACTCACTTCCAGCTGTTACTAATTCGAATTGATTTTCAGTCTCAGGTTGTAAAAATTTGAAATCAAGAGAAACCAACCCAAGCGAATATGAATATAGTTCTGCACTTCTACTTGTCTGTTAGTTTAATATACAATTCTATATTAAAGAAAAAATAATTCTAAAGCCAAACAAGCAACCTAATTCTCATACACCTCTGGTTGTACATGATGGCATACTCATACTTATGTAGCATTGAGTAGGTGTCTACATAGCTCAATTGAATATGATAAATCCTAACATTAACCTCCCAAACATCTGCAATTATGACAGTGGTGCACATAAAATGTTGCTTTGAAGCTTACATATATACATACATATACACGATAAAGAACTTGCATCATGTGAAAAGAGGAGGATGAGATAAAATGTTCAGCCACCAGGCACACGCTTGTGTATCCTATAAAATAAGGAAAGGACTCGAGGAATTGTGTGTGAAAAAGCAAAATAATCTGGTGTTTATATACAGATTAGTACATGGCAGTAGTAGTAATTACATTACAAACACTAATTACAGACTAATTCCAATAATTACAGATTACAATTTTTAGTTATCAGTTCTCTGAGTCAGCTATATGACTAGGTGATGACTAAAGCTACATATCAGGCATGTGCTTAATTCTAACACTCCCCTAAGTCGGAGCATATATGTCATATGCGTCAAGCTTGTTAAAAATAAAATCAACCTGAGGCCCTATGAGGGACTTGGTAAATATATCGGCTAATTGTTTTGCTGAGTCAGAGGGTGACTGGTGAGTCAACGGGTCGAGCAATAGTGTGCAAAAATAGAGAGAAGAGATGGGGTTTCGGATTGTTATAGGCTGGGAAGAGGGAAAAAAAGTCTGAAGTGGATAAGAGGGTGGCCGGCGGTGACACCGGAAAAAGATGGTGGCCAGAGGAATCAGCACACGCTCACACGCGCCGGCGAAGGATGATCAGAAAGGTAAAGGCCCATAGTGGGGGCATGTATGGAGGTGGGCGTCAGTGGGTCGGCGGTGGTTGGGCCAGTTGGCAGGTTCTGCAGAGTCGTTGAGTGTGGAGGGCGTTGCCAGAGAAGTCACTGCTGGTGGAGGTGCAATTGTGCACACAGGAATGGAGCACTGTCACCACTAATGAGCAGGGGCGGAGCCACCTATAGACCAGGGCGAATTTCAAAAAACAATTTTAATACCCTATATTTTATCCATTTGCCCCAATATGTGAAATAATTTGCACCCATGCCCATCCCCTCTTTCTTTCTCCATTACGCAGCAGAGTCACCTACCCCTCAACTCTCATATCTCTCAGTCTCACTCTCGACACAGTTAGTTTATCCATTAGTTTATCTTTTTTTTTAAGTTAGCAATGATTTTCCATGTTGCCACAACAATCGTAGAAAGAACCTTTTCTGCTATGAAGATTGTGAAAAATAGGTTGCGTAATCGAATGAGAGATGCATAAATGAATGAAATCACGTAGAGGACAATTATGAGGTATGTAATTTATTTGATTAGATATATAAAAATTTTATGCCTTTAACATTTATGTCTTTATCTTCATATATATGATAGTAATTTTTATTAAATTTTTGGGAAATAAATTGCCCCCACTGACTTCAGGTCCTAGATCCGCCACTGCTGATGCTGATGAGGCACAATGGGTGGTGGGAGGATAGTTCACACAAATAAATTGGTATTTATATACGAATTAGTATACGGCAGCAGTCATTACAAACAATAATTACCAAAGTTTTAAAAACCGGACCGGTCATTGAACCGGTGAAGGTATTGATTCAAAGTTTAATGGTTCAACCGTAATTGAACAGTGGTCGAACCGGTGATAATTAAATATATTTTTTAATATTATATATAATGTTAAGTAATAAACTTAAGACAAATCAAATTTTAAATTAACATTAAATAATCATATTATATATTTCATAAGTTAAAAATCAACAAAGAAGGATAAATAATAAAAACTCATGTATATGTATTTTTGTCACCAGTCATTGGACCTTTATTTGACTAAAAAATACATTTTTATAATTTTAAAATAAAAATTTCTAAAATAATTGAAAAATAAAAAAATGACCGGTTCAAACTGGTTTTCATCACCGATTTTTGGTCAGTTTTGGACCGGTTTGACCGGTTTTCACCATCGATTTTTGCTCGGTTTTGGACCGGTTTGGGTTGAACAGCCCGGACACCTCACCGGTTGTCGATCCAACCGGTTGAACCGGCCGGTCCGATCCGATTTTCAAAACAATTACAATTACGGGCTAATTCCTACAATTACATATTGCAATTTCTAGTAGTCAGCTATTACTAGGTGATGACTAAAGCTAAATATTAAACGTGTGCTAAATTCTAACATATCTGACTATCTGTGACTTACTGATCAACATGAATACTAAAAGTAAATCAATCTACCATGAAGACAGAGGTCAAAAGGCTCAGCCTTGATGAACAATATGCATGATGGAAAATGCACAAACATAAGCAGACTATACACACCTGTTGCAAGCATAGGATCAACCACAAATACTTTAGATCCTTCTGCAAATTTCTTGGGTAACCTGGAAATCATATACAGGAATATGTAACAACAGGTGCTCTAGCATTCAGTAAAACAAGCCAAAAGCAAGAGAAGCAATTGGACACTGTAAGCCAACCTTAGAAGTGAGAAAAGGAAAAGAAAAGAAAAACAATAGAGGAAAAAGCATATTTCTTTTCCATATATAATTTTCTTACTTGTTCAAATATATAGTTGGCTGAAGTGTTTCATCATCTCTGCTCATTCCTTTTGCAAATAAGAAGCAAAAAATATATAGTTATTATTCAATTTAAGAAGTTGATGAGATATGTGCTCTAGGTTTTAAGAAGTGCATCCCCAAAATTAACAATCATTATACAAGTGATCATCTTATTAATGAATCATGAAAAAAAAAAATACAAATGTGTAAAAACCAGTCTTGGTCTGCACAGATCATGTTTGTTGGATGTGTCTCTGAATTCATGGCTTCAAATTACAAAGTAAGGAACAACAGAGCATCTGCATACTCTTGTTTGACTAACTACTAATACAGGTTTATCATTACCTAGATGATATGTTTTTGTTGCAGGCAAGATTGATGATGCATGTTCGGCAAGAGCAAGACCAGCTCTCAAGATTGGAATTACCTAAAAAGTTAGTAAAAGATTCAGGTGATAGCTTGCAGAAAGGCACTACCCAACCGCAGCAAGAGGACCATAAAAGGACTTAAGTTTTGGCAACTGGCAGACATTAATAGCATCAAAGGAATGCCAAAACATGATCATGGTTTTGGTTAAAGAAATTATATCTCTGAAATTCTTCACAACTTAGTATAAATAAGAAAAATATCAATCATTATATGTAGAACGGGAGGATGTAACTCTCAGGCTATAAGAAGAACTCCAGAAAATATTTAATTCTCAACCAACATATTGAAGGCAATATCCTACTTACAGCCACAGGCTCCCTTGGATCAATGAACTCCACTGAGGCAACACCCATTGGTGACTGAATCTCTCCAGAAACAGTAGGCTGTAAACAATGAAAGCAAAGGGGAAGAAAAAAAATGTGAATCCATGAGCATGAGTGAGAATGAGATGATAGATAGGCGGACAAAAACAATTAGATGGGCATATGAAATAAAATCAAAAATTTCAACTATCAAAGCATTAATTGAAGACACCACTTCTAACCAGTGGCCAGTTCCAGATTCTTGTATCACAGACACAGTAGGAGAGAGAGAGGTGCAAGATGCACCAGCAATAAGACTTAGAGTTTAAGAATCAAATTACCTTCGAATTTTAGAAAACTTACAAATATAGGGATGAATACAATATTAAAATATTCTGAAGAACTTAATATATCATAATCGTTAAGGGTTGTTAGAAAGTGACACTTAGTTAACTTCATATTTACAGTTTCAGGGGTATTTTGGTAAGTTTTTTTACTCACAATCAGGAGATGTATTTGGGCCAGATTTATGCAGTTTTTTCTATTGTATGCTGGGTCTTACTTTAACTTTTTGGGGGGGCCATATAACTGAGTCTTTTTTTGGTGTATAAAAGTCTTATTTTGATACTTAAATTTTTCCTCAAGGGCTTAGTGGTATCAGGGAGTCCCAATGTAAGATAGGATTCCATTCCCAAAGTCCAAACCTTGTACAACAATACTCCCTCTGTCCCATTATATATGTCACATTTACAAAAAAAAATTTGTCCCAAAATATATGTCATTTTCTACTTTCAAGGTAATATTAAATGCTTTCTACCAATTGTACCCTTAAATACTCCACTTTGCATTTATGATAATAGTTAATACATCAATGATTAATAAGGTTAATTTGATATAATTATCACTCTCTTTCTTTCTTTCATTTATTATTTTTTCTTAATTTGTGTGATTTAGCCAAATATGACATATATATTGGGACAGAGGGAGTATATTGTAACATGCCTAATTATATGCTGTAATACTTTCTTTAGGAGTGTTCAGCTGAATGAACTATAGCACTAAGATTACTCTTTCTAGATTGTTTGGCACAATCAAACCCTATGTATCATGCATAGCCTAGACTAGCTATGTTTTCTCAAGCTCCGAAGTGTTTTCTTTGGCAAACAGCTTTAAGAATTCTATCTTTTCTTAAAATGCTAATCAGTTCTTACTTTAATCTACCCATATACCATAAACCATAAACCCAACCAGACACCTATTTGGCCCTTTAAATCGATGGCTACTGAGCCATCCTTGCCCTCCTATACCCCTCGAGTCTTCATTTTGCCATATATGTACATTTTACCATTACACATACACCAGAGCCCGAGCCCATAAATCCTGAGATTTTGTTTGACCTACTTTAGAGAGAGAGAGAGAGAGAGAGAGAAAGAGAGAGAGCAATACATCTAGAACAAAGTCAACATATAACTCAAGCAACATTTTGAAGACACTGATAGAAAAACACAAAATTTGAACATTTAAGAACACTATAAAATTTATAACCTATTTCCTTCTGGCTTCACATCATATAGATGAAAAGCATGGCATAAATTTGAAAGGTTTAAGATTTTTTTTAAAAAAAAACATCTTGCAACAATATCAAATTATACTGTAGGAAAAATCCACGTGAAAAAACATAAGTTATAGCAGGGACATGAACTATGACACAACAACTAACCAACCAATCCCTTGAAGCTTCATACATTAGTAGCCTTCCCAATTCAGCCAATGCATTTCCTATAACAATAAAAACAAACATCATTTAGTTAATCAGGAAATTTCAAGCCAAGTCTGATTAATTCAGTTAAATACAGGTTTAAAAATGGCAGGAATGAAAGAAGATTGGGAAACTGAAAATTTGAATTTTCAATAAATGCAAAACTGTAGCTACAGGCTCACAAGTCTATCCTGATCAAGAAGGTTCCAGTTCCAGTTTACAACCACACTTATGGGCATCATTTTCTTTTAACCTGATTACCAGTAATAACAGATTAGCAGATAAGATTGCTTAACATAAGTTTGAATAATGAATTTTAAAAAGCTATCAAACACACTTTGCAACCTAGATTATAGCTGTCGTGGTAAATAAGGCATACATTCTTTCCACACTTAATAACAATTCATGAAGTGAGTTGCTCACACTTGAATCAACAGTTCTCCAAAAAGCACAAACTTATGAAATTCAAACATCAAATGACACAAGAATAACAAGACTACCAGTAGTTTGCGTTTGTCCAGAAGCTACAATCCCTTTAAGCATTAAGCAGGAAAGTAGCTAACTAGCTATTAAGTTAGCCAAAGTGATGAAGCTGTTCCTAAGTTGATTGCAGTGAACAAAATCAGGTCAATGTTCAGCTCAAATTACAGAATGTTGCTCAAAAGTAGAAACTTTGCTACTCACTGAAGATGGGACAAGGAGTCTGCTCATTCCTCAGAACGGAAACCCAATGCTTGATCAACGGATGCGGAGGCACATACACCTTCCAAAACCCAACAAACAGATTAACCAACCAAACAATCCACCACACATAAATCACCAAAAAACAAACTTTAGGCTCCTACCCTTCCATTTCCTCAGGAACCAAACAGACCAAAATCCCATAAATATAGAAGCCAAAACCACTAGACCAATGACAAAACCCAATAAACAGATTAATCAAACAATTAAACTATCACAGATAAATCATCAAAACAATTCCTTTCCCTTCATTCTTTTTCTCAGGAACCAAATAGACGAAAACCCATAAAACAGAAGCCAATTAATCAACCAACCCAAGCTGATAAATCAGATTAAACAACCAATTGAGCTACAACATATAAATCACCAAAAACATAAAACTTTTTGTTCCTTTCCTTCCATTTTACTTTCCGCAGGTACCGAACACAAACAGAAAAACAAAATCCATAAACCCAGAAGCCAAAACCACACAGAGTAATCCAACAAACCAATAAGCAAATTAATCAACAAACCAAGCTGCCAATGAGAAATCACCAAAAAACTAAAAACTTTCAACTCCTTTCTCTCCATTTTTTTTTCTCAGTAACCAAACAGAACAAAAACACTCAAACCCAGAAGCGAAAAGCACAAGAAGAGAAGAAAACTAACGAGCATTCGGTTCTCAGAGACAGGTTTCTCCTCCATGGTCATGTGAGAGCTCACAGCACCACAGGTACGGCGCGGAGCACTGGAAAAAGCGATCTGAGTGGAGAATGACAGGAAAAAAAAAAAACAGTAAAATAAAGGGCATTTATTTATTGGAATGGAACAAGAATCTAATCAATGGGAGGGTTTTTTTTTTTATGAAAGTAGCTTGTTGTTTTAGAAATAATTTATTAAAATGGGATTATCTTGAAATATTTTATTGAAATGGGGTTATTTTTAAAAGTGTCAATCCAATTGACGCTTTTCATCGGGAGATGACACGCGTCCCTTTCCTGAAATTAAAAAAAAAAAAAACTGCAGCAACCTTCACTACTTGCGTCACGTGGCGCGATGCAGTGGAAGTCGCCCCACCCCCCCACCTACCCCAACCCCCCCACGCTCCCCCTATAAATACCCCGATCCCCCAAATCTCTCTTCATTCGAATCTCCCCTCCCCCAAAATTTCTCTTTTAATTCAAACTCATCCCTTCAAATTTTCGTTCATTTTATATTTCACACTTTCTACTTCTGCTTACATTTCATTTCTTCTTCTTACACAACATTTTTTCTACTTCTTCTTCTTACATTGTACTTCTTCTCTTACACTTTAATTCTTCTACTCCTTGCTTTTTACGTATCAAATTTTAAACACGGTATTGTTACTATAATTATTATTACTATTATTATGATTAATTTGTATTATCTTTATTTTTATTATTATTACTAGATTTTTAATTTGTAGTTTGTTGTTATTTATTATGATTATTATTATTGCTATTGTTATTGTTATTGTTATTGTTATTGTTATTGCTATATCTTTATTTGTTACTATTTTTTAGTGTTATTGTTATGATTATAATCATTATTAACACTAATCTTAAATTTTTTTTATTGTAGTATGGAAAAAATGACTTCAAATATTGTAGTATTGTGATTATCATTATTATTTTTATTTACAGATGATTTCTATTATTATTGCTATTATTATGATTAATTAGTATTATTTTTATTTTTATTTTTATTATTATTACTACTATGATTAATAAATTTCTAATTTTTAGTTTGTTGTAATTTATTATGATTATTATTATTAGTGATTGTTGTAATTTATTATGATTATTAGTATTATTATTATTGTTATTGCTATGTTATTGTTATATCTTTATTTGTTACTATTTTTTAGTGTTATTGTTATGATTATAATCACTATTAACACTAATCTTAAATTTTGTTATTATTTTAGGTCGCAAAATATGTCTGTAGTTGTAGTGTTCGTGTACTCCAATGGGAGGATCTTTGATGGAGAAGAAGGAATCACATTCGAAGGGGATAAAAAAACAATGCAAATAAAACGTGGAGTCGGGTATGAGCTTCTGAGGACAAAGATTCATGCTAGGTTGAAACTTCATCCAAATCAATGTGTTTCGAAAATTGTCACCCGATTTATGATATCGCAAAATCCGACAAAATACATTGTTTACTAAATTAGTGACGATGAGGATGTGGAGTGCATGATTAACGCTTTTGATCAAAATTCTTGGATGACAACATTGGAGTTATACTGTGATATCGATGTTGTCGGTTGTTCGACAGTCCCTGTGCCATCATTATGTAGTAATTTTGAGGTACAACAGTATGATGTAGAACTTGGATCATCGGATGAAGATCTGGATTGGAATAATGAAATGGAGCTCGATTCTAGTGGAGATGAAGACGAAGATGAAATACCAGATGATGATTCGTCGGACACTGAAGATGAAGCTGATCTAGGATCTAATCAAATCGTATCTTCAATGGCACCATCGGTGATCGTTGCTTCTCCTGTTTCATCTGTAAGGTCTACGGCACATTGTGTTCCACAACAGACAAGTATGAGATTATTGTTACTATTTTTGTTACTAATATTGATGGTGTTATTTATTATTTATTATTTATTTTAATGATGCAAGATTATTATTATTATTATTATTATTATTATTATTATTATTATTATTTTTTATTATTTATTATTATGATGATGATTATTATTATTATTATTATTATTATTATTATTTTTTATTATTTATTATTATGATGATGATGATTATTATTATTATTATTATTATTATTATTATTATTAAGGTTAATACTGTTATTGTGCAGGCCAATCACATGGTACATTATTCAATTCATCTCCTCATTATAGTTATATTAATTGGGATCACCCGGACGAAGAAATGGATTTTCGAGGGTTGGATGTTCAGGGGTCATGGTGTGTGGGTCAGGAATTATATGTCGGTTTACGATTCGACAGTAAACAGGATGTTCAGCTAGCTGTGAAGCATTACTCAATGAACATTCATCAATCATTCATAGTTGTTGAATCAAAACCAAAATTTTTGTATGTTAAATGTCCAAAACATGGACAAGGTTGCCCATGGAGGATGAGAGCAATTTTATCAAAAAAGACAGACAAATGGCATGTTACGAAATGTGGCCAACACGTTTGTGTGAATCCTATGCTGTCGCAAGACCATACAAAGTTGGATTCTAACTTTGTTTGCTCAGTCATACTAGGTATGATCTTTAAGCATAATTTTTTTTCTACATTAATATTTAATTTGGCTCATTTAAAATTTTAATTGAACTTATAAATGTTTTTAGGCATGGTCCGAGATGAATCATCAGTGCAGATTTCGCTTATCCGAGAAAGGATCCAAAGTACGTTTGGATACAAGATATCTTATAGGAAGGCATGGAAGGCCAAACAGAAAGCCATCGTGCGTGTATTTGGAGATTGGGATGAATCGTATGCACTATTGCCTAAATGGTTGGAGTGAAGTTGCATGCTGATGGTTCCTATTACAAAATCGAGACCAACGATATTGTAGTTGGTAATCGGGTGAACACCCAATGCCGAAAGTTTCACCGAGTTTTTTGGACTTTCAAACAATGTTGCGATGCGTTCAACCACTGCAAACCAATAATACAGGTTGATGGCACACATTTATATGGTAAGTATCGTGGGACGTTGTTGATTGCCACAACACAAGATGGAGACAGTCACGTGTTGCCGATTGCGTTTGCAATCGTGGAAGGAGAAACTTTAGATGTATGGTCATGGTTCTTGGCACTTATACGTGAACATGTTACCAATAAAAAAGGAATATGTTTGATCTCTGACCGTCACCAAAGCATTAAATCAGCTGTGGCAAATCCACACCTTGGTTGGCAGCCCCCGAACGCGTACCATGTATACTGCATTCGACACATTGCCAGTAATTTTAATCACAAATTCAAGAATGCAAAGTTAAAGTCCGAATTGTTAAAGTTAGGTAACATATTATTATATTCATTTGTTTAAGGTACTTTGTTTTGACTCATTAACAATTTATATATGCTTTGCACCGTTGTAGGGTATACAGTCTGTATTCAACACTTTCAGCGGAGGTTGGAAAGATTCCGCGAATTAAGCCCAGAAATACAAAGGTGGATTGACGGCATTTCAAAAGAAAAATGGAGTCAGGCTCATGATCACAATGGTCGTAGATATGGTCACATGACCACCAACTTGTCGGAGGCTGTTAATAAAATTTTAAAGGGCATTCGAAATTTGCCAATTACAGCTTTGGTCAAGTCCACATATGGGCGGATGGTGGAATATTTTGTTCAAAGAGGTGTAACCACTAGGGCTCAACTTAATTCCGGTCAAGTGTATTCCGAAAAGGTAATGAAAGCGATCATGAAACATCAAGAAGAGGCTTCTTCCCATCGGGTTCGACCATATGACATTGAGAATGAAAGATTTGAAGTTGAAGAGGCTTTCAATCCGCTCACGCAACGAGGGGGCCAGTCTTGGGACGTCAATTTACAGAGGAAGATGTGTCAATGTGAAAAATTTCAAGCGTATAAATATCCTTGCTCACATGTAATCGCGGCTTGTGCGTCCGTGAGTATGGACTATTATCAGTACGTCGATCCCAAATATAAGCTGCAGAGCATCATTGAAGCGTACTCGGGTCAGTGGTGGCCCATCGGAAATGAAGAAGACATACCGCTGATTTGGGTGCCTTGGACTTTGGTACCGGATGAGTCGATGCTACGTCCAAAGGGACGCCCTAAATCAACCCGCATTCGGAATGAAATGGATTGGAGAGAGTCGCAACCAAGCCAAAGATGTGGGCTATGCAGAGCTCAGGGTCATAACCGGCGCCATTGTCCTCAACGTGAAAGAGGATCGGGGGTTGGACCAAATGATGGGGATCGTGATGTTTAAAATCCACTTCTTGTAACATTTTAAGATTTGATTGGAGTGTACTAATTACATCGTTTATGTGGTTTATTTTTTATTATGTTTAGTATGTTGATTTACTTTCCATAATTTCTAATTAAAAATAATTATTGTCTGATGCAACTACACGTTTGCTAATATACTTAAAAGGAGTACACATAATTAAAAATAAACTAATACAACTGAACTGAATATAACATAAAGGAGACATACAATGACCAACTACAAAAGTCAACATCAAGATAATTATTATTTACATCAGTGTGCCTCGTGTTCATTGTCATTCAATGGAGTTAAAATGCATTGTCGAGGATGATCTCTAGCACCACGGTGCGGATTTCTTCGGATATCTTGTTGGGTCCCAGCAGTAGGATCTGTATCACTCGGCCAGTGTGTGGTCTCGTGTACGCTTGATTCCATGGCGGCGGAGAAATCAACATTAAGATCAATTCCCATACCACCGTAACCCGGAGATAGTAATTGAGCGTTTTGTTGTTGGTTTATCCACTGCCGGGGTGCATCGGGTGTGTAAGCAACTGGTATATACGGTGATGGGATAAAGTACTCATGTGGTGAATATGGTGGGTGTGTGCTCGACATTACAGGTGAGGGTGTTGAAGTGGTTGATGGAGGAGGAGGCATATATGGATAGAAATATTGTTCAAGTGGTTCTTGTGAACCAGATGGGATATACTGGGATGGGACAAAATACATCCCCGGTTCACGCTCTGGGATTGCTGGAGCATGGTATTGTTGTTGAGCAACCCGTTTTCTTCGCCGCTCAAGTCCACGTCCCTCAACCGATGATTCGCTGATAATGTTAATCACATTTGCTGGTTCTACTTGTTGCGTTGGGAGTGGAGCTTGTTCAGTGGGGACCATAATGCGCTCTACCTCTTCCAATGCCGAAAGTATTTGTTCAGTCTCTTCCTTCACCTCGTCCATTGAGAAAGCCGAATTCCCTTCCGGCGTGCAGAGATAATTTATCCGCTCAACCCCGTCAACCTTTAAAACAAATGAAAAATCACATTATTAGAAACAAATAATTAACTGATTCAACTTAACAGTTACGTAGGTATAGGTATATTGAATTTTATATTACCGCAGAGCAATGATGTGCGCCATATCTGCTTATCCACCTCCGTGTACGGCGCAAGTACCACTGCATGTACTCTGATTGCTTGCTCAATGGGCGTTGTTGGGGTTCACCTGTAATTATCTCGTTATATCTATTATTCCACATTGCAATAACTGGTTCCAATCTCCTTCCCCAGTTATCACCCACTTTCCCCCTCAGCGTCAAATCATGGAGTGTCTCCGGTTGGGATGGAGGCTTTGGAATATGTTGCTTCATTCCAAACTGTCTCATGACACGGTCCGGCTGGTGCCGCTCCACAATATGGAAGCATATCATAGGAGCAACTGCCCTCCACACATGTATACCGTCGAGGGAGATCATGGGTAATGTGCTCAAGATCTCTGCAGTGTATGGCTCCCAAACAATCTACAAATATTGAACAATATTGAATTAAAATAAAAAACAACTCTACTGATCAAAAAGTATTGAATCAATTTTAAACTCGACAAAACAATCTTACATCTCTTTGCTTCATTTGGTTAAACGTCAATCGATAGTGTTTCAAACTATATGATGAGCGAGCAAAATTAACACCGCGGATCCACCTATTAATAAAAAGTAGCATTCCAATTTCAATTAAATAAACAACTATCGTAATTAATATAAGCAATTAACAGAACATCACAAAATAACATTACACTCACCTTGCACCGTAAGGGGTACCGTATTGTCGATTATCATCACTGATGGAGGGCGCAATGGATGGAAATCTTACCCACGCCCATAACTGAATTAGTGGGCTGAAGCTGCATAACTCATTATACTCATAATTTGTTGCCTTGCAAAGCTCACGGTACAAGTAACTTAATATTGCAGCGCCCCAACTATATTCACCACACTCTCCAAAATTTTCTAACAAGGTAAGATACCTTAACGACACGTATGTGCCTGAGTGATCCGTGAATAATAACCCACCAAGCAACCTCAATATATAAGCACGAACATATCTAACGATATGCCAGTCTGAATGACGATGTTCATCAAAATTTCCAAATTGTTCATCGAGCCATTTCATTCTAATTCGACTTCCATTAATGACTCCAGCAGGTGGGATCACACCTAACATATTTTCCGCAAGTTCTACCCAATTGCCCGCGGTTTTACCAATGACTGCTTTTCCATCCACCTGGACACCCATAAGAATTGCTACATCCTGCAATGTGATAGTGCACTCTCCTTGTGGCATGTGAAAAGTATGAGTCTCCGGTCTCCACCGCTCCACCAGTGCACTGACTATTCTCATGTCAACTTGGAACAACCCAAGCTGTGCAATTCCCAAGAAGCCGGCTTGACTGAGATAGTCTACGATCTCCTTCGGAATATGAGCAGGTCCATGATGACCACCTGCAGCTAATCGAGTCCTCAATAATCGATCATTTTCTCCATTTCATATATGTGTGGAAATATGGGTTGCTTGCATCCCTAGCAATGACGTATTACTTGGGCCAGGATTAATCAAACGTCTACCTCCAGTTGAACTTGAAGCCATATTTTCAGCTCTAAAATAACAGTGTTAATAAGTAGTGTTAATAATGATTATAATCATAATAGTAAAACGAATAACAGTAACACTAAAAAATAGTAACAATGAATAAATATATAATAATAACAATGACAATAAAAATAATCATTATAATAATAATAATAATAATAATAAAAAATTATAACAAGCTAAAAATTAGACATCTAGTAATAAAAATAAAAATAATACTAATTAATCATAATAATAGCAATAATAATAGAAATCATGTATAAATAAAAATAATAATGATAATCACAATAAAGATAACAACAATATACAATATTAATGATTCATAATAATGACAAATTTATAGTAATAATAAACAAAATAAAATTAGCAACAATTACATTAAATAATATTTAAATTAATATTAGTCATAATATTTTCTTTAATACTATAATATTTGAAGTCATTTTTTTTCACACTACAATAATAAAAATTTAAAATTAGTCTTACTAATGATTATAATCATAATAATAACACTAAAAAATAGTAATAAATAAATATATAACATAATCATAATAATAACACTAAAAAATAATAACAAATAAAGATATAACAATAACAATAATCATAATAAATAACAACAAACTATAAATTAGAAATCTAATAATAATAATTAAAATAAAGATAATACAAATTAATCATAATGATAACAATAATAATTATAGTAACAATACCGTGTTTAAAATTTGATACGTAAAAAGCAAGAAGTAGAATAATTAAAGTGTAAGAGAAGAAGTGCAATGTAAGAAGAAGTAGAAAAAATGTTGTATAAGAAGAAGAAATAAAATCTAAGCAGAAGAAGAAAGTGTAAAATATAAGATGAAGGAAGATTTGAAGGGATGAGTTTAAACTAGAAGAGATATTTTGAAAAAGAGAAAAATGGGATGAGGATATTGAGAGGGGGGAGCGGGGAAGGGGAATTTATAGGGGTCAGGGGAGGGTGGGGCGTGGGGTAGGTGGGGGGTGGGGTGCCTTCACTGCGTGCGCCACGTGGCGCGACGCAGTGGAAGGCGCCACTGCGCCTGGCGCCTGGGGAATTTATAGGGGTCGGGGGAGGGTGGGGCGTTGGGGTAGGTGGGGGTGGGGTGCCTTCACTGCGTGCGCCACGTGGCGCACGCAGTGAAGGCTGCTGCAGTTTTTTTTTTTTTAAATTTCGAGAAAGGGACGCATGTCATCTCCCGGTGAAAAGCGCCAGTTGGACTGGCGCCTTTAGTTGGACTGGCGCCTTTACAAACAACCCCATTCTGGTAAAATATTTCAAAACAACCCCATTTTGATAAATTGTTTCTAAAACAACGCTACTTTGGTAAAAAAACCCTCAATGGGAACCAACAAATTAAAAATTAAATGAAATTAAATAAGAATTAAATACAATTTTCATAAAAAGATTACATAAAAATTGAAACTTCTTTATTGCCTTTTTTTGTTTTGAAGAGAGAGGTAGTAGGAGGAGTGAGTGAGAGTGAGAGGGACCGTGACATGTGTACGGAATAAAAGCCCCATCGGAGGAGGATTTCGATTTTGATAAAATTGATTTTGAAGGAATTGATTTTAAAAAAAATTAGTTCAAAAAAATTAATTTGTGTTTGGTAATAAAATTTTAAAAGTCAGTTTATAAAAATTGGTTTTGTTTGGATGATAGTGTAAAATCATTTTTGATTTGTAAATATAAAGAATACTGTGGGTCCAACATCTAGAATCAATTATTCTTAACGGAAAAGATAGAAATTTTTGCTTCTTTTAAAATCAATTCTATCCAACCCGGAATTGATTTATTGGACGCTAAATTTAAAACAACTACCTTCAGAATCCTAAAATCACTTTTATTGAAAGCAAACGAGATTTTGAGCTATCCAAAATCTAAACCAAACCGACACTAAAGTTGAAGTGAATGCGGCACCACGCCATGTTGTAATGGGAGGAGTTTGAGGTTTGAGTGTGAGGGTCGAAGCTCGAAGGTTTCGGGATACAGCATATGATGTTTGCTATATTTGGAGTTTCAGTTAATTGGATAGATATATGGTCATATCATATATGGTTATCATATCATATATGGATAGAAGGCAGCTTCTACGGTGCATCACATCCTAATGTCTCTCACGTGGGCGACTTTAATTTAACCATTAGATTAAAAGTGCACATGATACCATCATAGTCTCATCCACATCTGATTTTTTTTTTTTTTTGTCTGGTTTCACTCTCAATCCCTCTCAGGCCCAACACCGCCTCCACCATGACCATTACCACCGTGTGTCTCAACAGGAATCTCCTGCGCGAACATCTCCGACCTTCTGGAGCCGCATATGGAGGAATCGACCTTGCCGGGAAATCGCTCTACGGCTACATCCCCTCAGAGCTTGACACCCCCCATTATCTATGTCACCTCAATCTCTGCGACAACGACTTCTACGACGTCGTTCCGGTGCAGCTTTTCAATGCCACTGCACTCCACAGTCAACAACAGTCCAAAACACTAAATCAGAATCATTCTTTCTTGAAAAGATAATAAGAAGAACAAAAAGAAAAGAAAGAGAATAAGCGTACCAACATCCACATCTGATTTTATTTTTTTTTTGTCTGGTTTCACTCTCAATCCCTCTCAGGCCCAACACCGCCTCCACCATGACCATTACCACCGTGTGTCTCGACAGGAATCTCCTGCACGAACATCTCCGACCTTCTGGAGCCGCATATGGAGGAATCGACCTTGCCGGGAAATCGCTCTACGGCTACATCCCCTCGGAGCTTGACACCCCCCATTATCTATGTCACCTCAATCTCTGCGACAACGACTTCTACGACGTCGTTCCAGTGCAGCTTTTCAATGCCACTGCACTCCACAGTCAACAACAGTCCAAAACACTAAATCAGAATCATTCTTTCTTGAAAAGATAATAAGAAGAACAAAAAGAAAAGAAAGAGAATAAGCGTACCAAAGGAGAAAAGGAAGGAAACAGGGAGAAGAAGAAAGAAAAAGAGGAGAAGACCTATTGTTGTGTCGCCGCCATACCACCGTCGTGTCACTGCCGTCAGTCACATAACACGACCCTCTTTTCTCCCTTTCCACAGTGCGGCCGCGCGGCCTCAACACCATCGTCAGTTGCACAACCTCCATTCTTCCCCCCACCGTGAGACTCACAAATCTGTCGCCCACCATGCTTCTCGCGGTCGCCATGTCAGGCATTTTCGTTCTCTTTCCATCCTCTCTGCCGTCAGACTTGAGGTCTCCTTCATCGTGGAGCCGCTGGTGGCCAGAAGGTCACGCCTCTCTCCTCCGACGGCGGAGGAGGGGGTAGGGGACTCAGAGAGGGCGAGTGAGAGAGAAGAATCAAAGTGAGAAAAAAAATAAAAATAATCAGGTGTGGGCTACCCATGTTAGTATATGGTGCACCTTCTTCATCTAACCGTTATTTAAGATTATGCACGGTGAGAGACATGCCTGGTCTCTCACCCTAGCCATCGCCTAGATAGAAATGTGATTCCTGTTTACTGTTCTTCGAGTATTTTTTTATGATATTCATTTTCATTCTCCAAATATTTTTTTCTTAAATTTGTATATTCATGTATTTGTATAAAAATTGATTTTCCACTTTTAGATAAATGAAATATTTTAATTGTATTTTTAGGATATAAAATTTAGTTATATTTTTATCTTATCAAGCAAGTCCAACTTAGGTAGAGTTTTATTGATTTTGTGATTCTTTCCCATTTATTTCCTTCGACCTCTTCCTTCTACTACCAATATTTACTAAAGCATAAATTGCATCGTATCGATTCGAAACCCTATAAAAATGAACAAATAATTTGGATCAGATCATGATGTCTAATCATGATTGGTTTGATTCTCATGTTTCATGGTTTGCCACTTTGCTAGTCCAACTCAACCCGTTTAATTTTTTTTTCCTAAATGACGCCATCAACCCCTCCTTAGTCCTCCCTCTAAATTTCTGTCGGCAAATTCCCCTCTACATTCATCCCACAACACCAAAATAAAATCAACCACCAACACCTATTAGTCAATCTTGATCTTGTCTCTCTTAACAAAAAATTTATGATATGTTTTATCACTCATCTTTATGGTAAGGTAGTGTTTGGTACAAATTTTATTTTAATATTCCCGGGAATGTGAGCTTGGGAATAAAAGTTTTATTTTATGATATGTTTTATCACTTATCTCTTTGCTGACCTTTCTTTTAGCTTTTAGAGCAATGGACTTTCCCTTTTTGATGAGATTATCTTGATTTAGTTCTTGCTCCTGAACCTGTAATGTTCCAATCAATTCATCCATAGTCAGGATGGATAGATCTTTAGCTTGTGTAATAGCTGTCATAAGAGGTCTCCGTGGTTTTGGAAGACTCCTGAGAATTTTAGTCACATTCTCTTGGACTGAGTAAGTTTTTCAAGAGATTTGAGATTGTTAGTGATAGTTTGAAATCTACCAACCATCTGAAGAATATATTCTCCTTCATCCATGGTGAAAAATTCGTATTCCCTAACTAGGATACTTATTTTGGGTTCCTTCACCTTACTGGTTCCCTCATGGAGATTTGTTAATGTGTCCCATATTTGTTTTGCTGAGTCACAAGCATGAACTTTTTCAAATTCACTTTGACTAAGAGCGCACATAAGAGAGTAACGAGCTTTGTGGTTTAAGTCTCACGTAGTTTGTTCAACATCAGTCCAATCATCTTCTAGTTTGGGCTGACCATTATCAAGAAGTGGAGTATAAGGACCATTTTGTATAATGGACCAACACCTGGAATTAGAATTCATAATAAACCAGTGGAATCTTTCCTTCTAGTAAAGATAATTTGTTCCATTAAAGAATAGAGGTCTGGTCATGCAGGTTCCTTTAGCTATGGGTGCATCTCCCATATATCCAGCAGCTTGTCCGGCGATGATGTTTCTATTCGTCCATGAACATTTTCCTCAATACATGTTAAGGTGCTCAACCAAAAGACTAGCTGTGATACCAACTGAAATAAACTCAATAAACAAAAGAAGGAGGTTGAATGGCGTTTACTTATAACTTGTGTGTATAAACAAAACTTTTTCAAATCGTTTTAAATGAAAGACGTTGTATGATAAAAATGTGAAGAAGGAGTGAAAACGAGATTAGATAAAACAAACAACTTTGTTTTTCAAGAGAAAACCAATTTGTCCCTTGGTAAGATATAAGCAGTTAACTCAACAGTAATAATAAAAAGTTGAAGGAGAGATAGAATCACTATTTGCAATTTTATACCGGTTCACCCCAACTTTGAGCTACGTCCAATCCTTGGCTTTACCAAGTATTTTACTATAACTAACCAGTTACAGACAAGTATTCTTGGCACACCTAGCCTCTCCAAGCTCAAGTATTGTTTGCACACCTAGCCCCTTCAGGCTCAACTATTTTTCAGTTAGCCTCTTCAGACCTCAGCGAAACAAATAAATTGTTTTGAAGCAGCAGCTTCGGTTTGAATTAGCAAGTCAACCAGATTACACTCCCAAAGTGGATATGAAGTATGTAGTGTATGACCACGCAATAACTTCTCTTAAGATTTACAAATGATTGAGAAGTAAATGAATGAATAAAGAACTAAAAGCTTTACAATAAATGAGAGTTTGTTCAGCTTGCTGGATCTATTCTTGTTGTTCTTCAAAACTTCGGAGTCTTCTATTTATAGACTTCATAACATTAAATCCATTGTGAGACATTCCGTCTTTGATATTTGCTTTATCTCAAGTCTTCAAAGAAACCATCAATGCAATAGAGTCGTTCTGATGAAGCATTAAATGTGTTGCAAGACGTTGAGGGTATTCTTGTACTAAAGTACAACATATTAGCATAGAGCATAGTGAGAAGCAGATCATCAGGATTTTTGCAGTGTAGATTTTATTCTTTAGTGTAATCACTCAGAGTCATCAGTTGTAAAGTGACTTCGCTCTAAGTAAAGGTGTCAGGTATGATGCATAAAAGATGTAACTTTATTCCAATTGACTTTGCGAATAAAGAGTCCTTGTATTGCTTTTTAAATATGTTCCCAACATAATTGAAAAAGACTCATATTTGTTACTTGAGGAAGAGAGTAAAGATGCGCTAAGCAACGCGAGAAGACTCGTCTGTCTTCTTATGAGACACTTGGATAATATCTGGCTCAGACGCTTGATGTGCGGATAACAGAAGATAGCGATAGCTCATATAAGACAATGTACATAAGCAAATGCTTTGAATATAAACTTGAATCATGTCTTATTTTGACGATACGTCTGTATACCAGAATAAGACGATTAGAAGATATTGTTAGATTAATCATTTTAACTAATCAAAATTATGGATTAACATTGATTAATTATCTGGAATTATAATTAATATGTTAATTCTGGTTAATAGCATTTTATCAATATAATGAATTGTATTGGGCTTATGTTCTGAATAGCCCGTGATGGGTTGGGCTATTCAATTGATGCCCAATGAGAGGTCCCTGCCCTCATACGATAGGTTACTTAATCGTTATCTCATTAGACGGTTAATCCTAAGCCTGATGAACCAATTGTGATTGAGGAGAGTTTGCTCTCATTCTAGTTTTTCAACCAAACGATTCAGATACGAGGGTTCAATCCTTATTTCGGTGTCAGATACACGTTCTTGATCTATCTCTAAGAATGTACAGTCATAATATGCTATATTCTTGTATCTCTTATTGATTTGGGTTCATAGAATTGTTTTACAATTCCTTCAATTGGTATCAGAGCCAATTAGATACAAATTATGGCTGTTATTATGTTTTACATTGGGTTTTAACCGTTTTTCGATTTCTCTCCTTGGATAATTGTTTCGAAAATTAATTTGGGGCTATTCTTTCTTGCTGTATTGCGATTAAAAGCCCTCTGGCATCGCATGATTTCGTTAAGAAAATCATTAGAATTTGATGTTTGATCGTTGTGAGTTTTATACATCAAAACCCCAGATTTTTTGCTTTAATTCTCTTCAAACAATCCACGAATCTCGAAATTGTTCTGGGGCTTTTGTAGACCTAAGTAACGTGATCAAAACCCAAAAATATTCGTAGCAAATTGTTGCAAATTTGGAGAGTCTTTTGCTGCTCATTTATACCGCGTTTTTTGCGACAAAACCTATGTTTTTCGAGGTTGATTACTCATCAATGAGTGCATGATTTCTGAAATTGTTTTGGGGCTTCTCTTAGGCGGTACCATATGTGTAACATACCCGAAAATCGCAAAGATTCGTCGCCGGAAATGAGAGATCCATCCGGATCTTCATCGCGGGTCATGCGACCTATTTTGCTGTTGATGGGCGAGGAAGATGACCTTCCTCTGCGAAGCCCAGTCGCGGTTCAGGAGAGTGGGGCGCGTGGGCCCCCTCTAAGGCCCGGAAATTTTATTTTTTTATTCCAAAATTAATTATTTAATACTTCTGATATTTTGGCATTTTTTGTGAATTTTTTGGATACCCCTATATATTTAATACTATTAAATCCGAGAATAATCTGTAATTTAAAATATTGTACTCTCGAAACTTAGGTCTGAAATTTTTTGTGATTATTCCTTATTTTGCTAGTGACACTTTGATATTTTATAATCTCCCTATTAATGTGTCATCATAATTATTGGATTAATTTTAGGCCTTTATGTAGATTATTTATTTTCTATTTATGCATGATATGAAATTATCATATTCTTTGAAGCATAATTAGTCTTAATTTGTATAACTGTAATCTCACCTATCGTGGGTACTTTTATGCAAATTTTATGTAAGTTAAATAATTAAGATTTCTCTTAATTATATTTTGTATTATATTAATAATAATTATACCCTATCGGTGTGTTGTTATTAATATAATTTGTTATTATACAATGCACTATTTGTTTTATGCTTATATCAATAATTGTTCAAGTACCCTATCGGTATTAGAATTTTTTTTGGTGATATAAGATTTGTGCATTGTATATTTTATGAAAATTCCCTCGGTGTCAATAACACTTTTGTGCATTGCACTCTCTCATTAAAATTGTTATGATTATGCATTAATCTTAAAATGTCAAATATGATTATTCTTTTGGCATAATTTAATATTATATTATATTTTATATATATATATATATATATATATATATATATATATATATATATTTTGCATTTTCACTACTTTGTTTTCATTTTTTCAATACAAAATTTTATAATTCTATTTTTTTGTGACAAATATATATCATTGACACTCTCTAATGATTAGTTTTAGTCACAAAATTAAATTTTGGATCATTATGAGTTAAGTCCATTATTTTTATTAAATAAACTTATGTAATGAATTATTAAACTGTATATTATTTTATGTCATTTACATATACTAAATTGATTCAAATTGGCAAAATTATTTATTTTTAATTATTCTAATATACATTATGTTTTTCTCACTTCGATACTCTTTGAATGTAGATCCATAAATAATTTATTATTCTTAATTTTGTGACAAATATGTACTAAGTATTTTCTCTAATCATGTGTCTTAATCACAAAATAAATTTTGGATCATAAGATAACTAAATCCTATACTTTAGTGAATAATGAAATTGTGTATTATTTTATGCCAAATCCTGTAATTATATTGCCTCATTATTATTGTTAATATGCTCACTTGTAAAATATAGTCAAGATAATTTTGTTGAGCAGTTCTCGAGGTAATTGAAAATTATGTCATTATTGTAATCTATATGAATCGCAATGATTTATAATTAGAGTTTTTCTTTTGAGCTGACAATCTACAAGGTTTTATAATACTCTTATTATATTAGTCATCAAAACTCATAAGCTCTACACACAAGGATGAATGACACTCTTTGAGGTTAGTTGCAAAATCTTTATTTTTGACTTATTATATAATTGCATATAAGGAAAATTTTGTTTATAAGATATTATTCTACTTTTGTGGCTATTTTCATTCTGAAACTATGCAATTGTATATGAATGTGTTTATTTCTCATAATATTATTAAATTACAGGACTTTGCAATCAACCCATTGATTGCTCGTTATAATACTCCCTTTTGAAATTATATTCTTATTTATAGTGGGAGTATTTATGAAAAGGTGTGATAACACATCTTGTTATTTTTTTAGAGTTCTATTCTGGGATACATATGAAATTGCTTTATGCACTTTTATATATTTGACTCAGTCAAATAATAAAGAATAACTTTTGTTATTGTACACTTTCATTTCAAAGTGTTGAGATCATGAAATTATTGTCATGGTTTTTATGTGGATAAAGTCATGTTTATTTCATACTTATACTAGTGTACATGTCTTGAATTTATTTGAATATGACTGCTTATTGAAAATCCTTTTAAATGAGAATTTTGGTTAATACAATGTAAAAGATTTCTTACTTATTATGACTCGGGACCCTTAGGCGGGATTATGATAAGTAAGGAATTTTTTTGTGAAGGGCGTGTTTGACTTTGTATATGAATCATTTAATCCTCTACTTATACGATAAATGATTCCTTGTTATTAGCCCATTATTTACATTGTATTATTACATTTCTTATTTATTGTAATTCGGGACCCTTAGGCGGAATTGCAGTAGATAAGAAATTCTCTTTAAATGGCATAGTTGGCTGTATGGGAATCATTTAATTCTCTATTTTTGTGCATATTAAATGTTTTCCCTGTTGTCTATGATATCATCCTTCTTGCCTAACTTTGTCAAACTATGAATGCAACTTGTATATTATTATGTGAAACTTGACATGTGAGTTAATTGAGCATAATTCTTTTGTAATTCAATATTAAGTTAAACATTTTTTTTGTCTATTGCAATGCAAATTTGTGTTAAATGAAACTTTTTTTTAGTCAAATGCATTGCAATTATTATTGGATTAATCTTCTCGTTATGTGATAGAGAAAAATAGTTAAATATTCTCTTAAACCTTTTTGAAAATTCTTTTATTATTAGTTCAACTATTTTCTCTATCAAGTGGGAGAATCTTGGATATTGTAATTAAGATCCCATAAGTGGGATTGTATTGATACATTATCTTTACCTTAGTAATTGCCCAATTAACTAGCATGATTTCTTCTTCACATATTGTTTGTCGTTGCTTTATTGTATGGACCTATATATATTGAGGATATTATAGTCTTTTCTAGAATATTAAAATATACGGAACTCCTATCCTTGTTAAGAAAATATAACTAAATCCCCAATTAGTCTTCAATGTTTCTTAAGAATAATTTCTCTATTTTATATCATTATTCTATATCAATAGAAATGATATATTTGGGATATACTAAGCAATATTTTTTATTATTGTTATCTTTTGAGATACAATATAATATTGTCTAATATATAATACTTGAGGTAGTTACAGACTATTTATTGTTATATCCTCAATTATAGTGAAATATAGGTCTCATGTACTTCCGCTGCGGTAACCTAATATTGTGCTCAAGTACGTGGGATTGTTATTTAATACTTGAGTTTTGAGTGAGTTGTTGAAAACTTGCAAGTGATCTCATATTTTGTTTTAAAAAAATATCAGGGATTTTGATCTCACTCATGTGATGAAGGTTACCTTATTTATAAAATTCTTTTAGAATTTATTATGCTAATGACTCGAGGAGATTCTATGTTATAAAGTGTCAAACAGACACTTATAATCTCCTTAATTCTATATGCAGAATATGTGGGTAACTATGATAACCAAATTTTGTAAAGATCTGCTATTGATAAATTATATGTTTGGTTTTTCATATTACTATCATGTAACCACTTCTCGTGATAATTCTGCACTAATTTATTTCTCTCTAATTTATAAACACATTCTTAAGGAGAGAAAGATGATGAGTTTTAGACTCATTTTGGATATTATACTTCAGAGTTAAGATCTCACTGTTAAATATTATACCATTAAAGTATTCTAATGCTAGTGGGCTCTAATGGAAATCCTAATTTTGTTTAGGTATACTGGATTAGTGGGAGTGTGTACACACTATTGTTATGTCTCGAAACTTATTAATCTTATATTGTCATATATTTGTGCACGCATTTTGTGATCATATGACATATTTTAAAAGGACATTGTTATTTAGTTTTGTCCTATTGTACTGATATATATATATATATATATATATATATATATATATATATATATATATATATATATATGTCAATGCCATTTGTTGGGAATTGCACATTAATCTCTTTAGCATGCAATTATATTGTGCTTCTTTTTGACCCAAAATACCACTTTCTGATGGGTCACAGATATATAAGTACTTAGCAGGTATAATGTTAGTACTCCTATCGAGTATGACGTTCTGCATTCTTGAAGTACTTGTAAATCTTATGTTTGGACCAACCGTCTTAAGTGATTGCTCATTATTGACATTCTTGTGGCCACATTAATCTATAGTATCATTCTATTTAAAGTAAGTGTCTATGTCTTCCATGTAGGAGATTCTTGAATTTTCTAATTGTTTCTTGATTAGCATATTCACTTATTTAGTAGAATTTGGATTAATTGAATGCCAAATATTATAGAGCATTTGTTGTTTTAGCCCATATGTAATCGCTCTTATTACCGGGCTATTATGAGCACTTAGGAACATGTGGATTATGTTTTGACATTTACAAATTTCAGACTTGAATTGAGCACATTGTTAAAGAAAATATGCTTGGACAACCGCTAACCAAAGACTTAACTATTGGAGTTTATCGACATATTGCAACTCATGTTTTGGATAAAGTCTTATGGTGTTTTGGGTTAGTGGGAGTCTGAAATTATTTTATATGAGATATGATGAGATGACATCTCTTTGATATATCATATCTCTTATAGCATTTTCAGATGCTTGGACTATACTTGGATTGCATATTACTCTTAACTTGATTATGCTTTTTCCAAATACATTATTCTTTATATGGAATGTAAGTCTTTAACATGTATGATTTGCTTCCCTATCGGATACCATTTCTGCAACGTTGAAGTTTATGTTTCTTAGACTATTGATTGATACGTGCTTTAACCATAATTGAAATTTTAGTCATAAAATTCTTATTGCTCCGATAGTTTATTAATGCCATCCAAGTGGGAGAATGTTAGATTAATCATTTTAATTAATCAAAATTATGGATTAGCATTAATTAATTATCTGGAATTATAATTAATATGTTAATTATGGTTAATAGCATTTTATCAATATAATGAATTGTATTGGGCTTATGTTCTGAATAGCCCGTGATGGGTTGGGCTATTCAATTGATGCCCAGTGAAAGGTCCCTGCCCTCATACGATATGTTACTTAATCGTTATCCCATTAGACGGTTAATCCTAAGCCAGATGAACCAATTGTGATTGAGGGGAGTTTGCTCTTATTCTAATTTTTCAACCAAACGATTCAGACACGAGGGTTCAATCCTTATTTCGGTGTCAGGTACACGTTCTTAATCTATTTCTAAGAATGTAATGTCATAATATGTTATATTCTTGTATCTATTATTGATTTGGGTTCATAGAATTGTTTTACAATTCCTTCAAATATCACATGGTTTATTTAAATCATTCTATACATGTTTGGGTTCATCAAAATTTAAGGTTTAAAGCGATATCAGAGGCTTGGAGACTTAACACATTTAATGCATAATCCCGTTGAGACATGTTTTGGTCTGATAACGTGTTCTTTATCTTCTGAAAAGCAGTGAAGGTTATCAAATAGCCAAAGTAGATCTGACACTTTTTCTCTTGTACCTGAAAGTTCTTTTCTCTTTCCTTCTTGAGTAGAGTCGACTTTGTTCAATCAGATTGTTGTGTCAGGAACATATATACGCTTATTCCTTCGATGATACTATGTTCAGAGGTGCTTTTATATGAAAAACAATATTTGAATATTGCTTTTATCATTTTCACACTTATATTCGATAGTCCAACATCATAGTGAATAAGTTAAAATCGTTTGGACGTTTAACACAATACTTGTGAGACTAGACCGAATCGTTGGACGTACACTATTTGCTTTTAGTAAGTCAAGATCAAATTCCAGAGATTGAGTCCATTAATCGTATGTTAAGTTTACGATGGACATTTTATCTTAAGTCATTGGACTTTCATACCTGTCCACTTAAATCAAATTCATTAGTCAACAAAACTCTTTGTATATCTAATTTAATATTTTAGTTAACATCAAATTTTTGAGGGGTCAAGAACCACAACCGCTTTGGTTCAAAGAGAATAACTTGTTATAAAACTTCATAAGGTTCACTTAAATCATTATATAAATATTTGGGTTCATCAAAACTAAGGGTAAAAACAGTGCATCACACGCTTAGAGACTCAACAAAAGCTTGATCTGAATTAATGAGTAGGCAGTTGGTGGAAGATCAAATCTTAGCTACACACGTTTAGATCAAAACAATTATCGTCATATTAAAATGATGAAAATTTTGGGGTATGGGGAGACAAGTAGTTTATTGGTATACTTTCAAGAACAATTATTGAAACATCCTTCATTTTACTATGCAGCACAACTAGATCTGGAAGAACAAATAAAAAATAGAGTTAAGATCCAAATTGGTCCTTGAAATTTTCGAGGACCCATTTTTAATCCCTGAAAAAAATAAATTAATCATTTAGTCTCTCAAATTTACAAACGCGAACACTTTAGTCCCTAGGTTTAGTTCTGACGTCTATTTACTTGCATATGTGTCTCATTAACCATCGTACCTGATTCGTTAGTGGTTCTGCATGACCTATGACCAATTTCCTTTGTGAAAATCGAATAAAAAGTGAAAAAAAATGCACAATTTTAAAACATAAAACACCTAAAAATTATGTACTTTTTTCATTTTTCATTTATTTTCCACTATAGAAATTCGTCATATACCATGCAGGACCACTAATGGGTCAAGTAGGATGGTTAATGGGACACGTAGGCAAGTAAATGGACGTCAACTAAACCTAGGGACTAATGCGTCCCGCGTTTGTAAATTTGAGGGATTAAATGATTAATTTATTTTTTTCAGGGACTAAAAGTAGATCCTCGAAAATTTTCAGGGACTAGTTTGAGTCTTCACTCTATAAAATATTTATTGGGCAGATGCAAGGATGATTATTGATTATGCCAATTTTGGTGATGTGGTTAAATTTGATACTATTTATGGTACCAACAATGCATATACGCCTATTGCTGTATTTGCAAGCTTTAACCATTTTAGAGGAGTGGTAGCTTTTGTACCTGCACTTTTTTATGATGAGACAATAGAGTCATTTAAATGGTTATTTGAAGCATTTTTGCAAGCACACAAGCAAAAGAAGCCGCAAACTATTTTCATTGATCAAGATCCTGCAATGGCTAAAGCTTTGCAAAAGGTAATGCCTCAAACATATGGATTATGCACTTTTCATGATGCAAATGGTATAAAGCACCTTAGAAATATGATGAAGAATGGATCTAAGTTTTAAGGGATTTTAAAGCATGCATGTTCCAATATGATAGTGAATCTAGTTTCCAAATAGCATGTGATAAATTGTTTAAGGATTTTAATCTTCAAGAAAACAAGTAGTTAACCAACTCATATAATTAAAACAAAAGAGAAATGGACAAGATGTTATATGAAAAATGCTTTCTCTATACGCATGCGTAGTACACAAGTCAATGAAAGTTTAAATGTACATGTGAAAAGTTGCTTGAAACCAGACTTGAACATAACCCAATTTATTAAACACTTTCAAAGGGTGGTTAGTAATAAACGATATAATGAGTTGCAATGTGAGTTTGAACATAGACAAAAGGTTCACCTTTGTTAGAACAAATTGCAAAAGTTTATACCCCATGATTTTTAACATTTTCCAAAAAGAGTGTGACTTGTTTTCAGTCGCATGCATCAAATGTCGAAATGAAGGTGAATCCATTTATGAATATTTTGGTGGTATGGTCAACAATGATATAGAATTCAAAGTCTCATTTAATTCTTGCTGAGAACACAGTTTCGTGTAGCTGCAAAAAGTTTGAGACATTTGGCATATTATGTTGTCATGTTTTAAAGATATTTGATAGAAATGATATTAAATCACTTCCTAGCCAATCTATTTTTAAAAGATAGACAAGAGATGTCGAAAATGGATTTGTGCAAGATACAAGAGGGAGGACTATTGAAGAGGATGATAAGCTTGATAGCACACGTCATAGACAAATATGTCCTAAATTGATAAGGCTGATAGCTCAAGCATCTGATTGTAAAGAAGCACATGTTTACTTGAGCAAAGGTGTGGATGGATTGGTTAAGGAAATTGAAGGTATTTGCAAAAAAATACGGGTATGGAAAATAATAGTACCCATGCATCTTCCTTAACACTTAAAAACAAGTGAAAGTGTGATGTACCAAAACCTTGTCTTAAATATGGGCAAAGGCCCAAAAAAAAAAAAAAAAAAAAAGAGAAGGTGTGAAAAGAGCTTCATCCAAGAAGTTGGGTCGAGAAGCAACCTATGAAAAAGAAACAAAGCAAAATCAACAATGCCTCACAAAATCAACAACTTGAGATATGTCATGCCTCTCTTTTCCTTTATCTCTATGCTAGCTTCAAACCGAGTACATGTTGGTTGGAAGACGAAAACCAACAAGCCACTAAATAGGCAGAAGCGAGAATGCAAGAACTAACTTTGGGTGCTAATGAAATGGTGTGTTTCAATGGGTGTGTTGTGTCATAATATAAATCATTGATCAAATTTTGTTTTTCATCTACGGTTGTGGTATGTCAAACAGAAAACTTTCTTGTTTTCATCCAAATGGAAAGGTAGAGGGTAAAATCGAGTTAAAAGCCGTACTTGTACTCTAAGCTATCAACCTAAGTCATTTCTCAACAATCAACTCAGTAATTTATTCAATTGGACAAGCAAATTAAAAGGGGGTTGTAAAAATGATGCACTAAAATTAATCGAAAGCAGTAGACAACTGAAATTGGAAACAATGTTATAAAAATAACCAATATGAGGGAATCGACGATTAATTCTTGTGTTAAATTTATCATTAATCAGAAAGGATCATCCAATAGTTAATCTAGTTCTTGACCTCAAATTACAGTAAGAAGCCTTAATGAAATGCGTGAAATTTGTGAATTATCTATAGAAACATATCTAGAAAAATGAGCAATCAAGACAATGAATTAAGCATTCATCAAATATAAGATTAAAAATTGAAAACCATCATTCAACCAACCTAAGCATTACATCAAACACCTTTAATGCAAGATTTAGTTTTTGCCGCTTCTCCCTAAATATGTAATAATGAAGCCATTATCGCAACAAATTCAAGATCCAAATCAATTACGCAATTAAATTCAGAAACAATAATTCAAAAGGAGAAAAAGAAGAAGAAAAATGAGATTAACATTGAAATGAACAAAAACATAACAAGATTTCAAAAATATGCCTAAAAAATGTCAAGACCCTAGGAATGATTAAGGGGGTCTAGCCCTCCATGGATGGGAAGGGAGAATCCAGAAAACGAAAAATAGAAAAAATGCAAAAAAAAGATGAAAAGAAGAAGATGGAGATGGAGAAGAAGAGAAAATCTCTCTTTTCATCTCTCTCTTTTCATCCAAAAGCATAGAAAACAAAATGGAATTCGTTTCAAAGTTCTACTTCTAATAAATGACAAATATGATAAACCCTCCATGTTCCCCTTTGGTCCACTTGCAAGTAGAGTCCAAGTTTGTTGCCATTGGACCTCAAATGAGAGAAATCGTCCCACTTAACTCCATTATCCATAGATTGTTTTCCAAGACACTAAACATCATCAAAACTACGTCATTTTAAAGAGTGGTCTTCATGAAAGTTGTAGCTTAATGTCTTCTCTTTCCAATGGTTTTGGTCCCAAATGCATATGACATAAATGGCCCAAGTTATGGCTCAATTACTGCTCTTGGTCCAATTTCGCGCAACAACATCCCTAGTTTAACTTGTAGCTTCGATTTGACCTTCTAATCACCAAAATTAGCTCTTGAACTCTTCATGAAAGTTGTAGATATTTTTCTTCCACTTTCCTAAAATCTAGAGTTCAGATTTTTTCAGTTCCTAGAGCCAAGGTTATGGTCAAAATACAGAAGAAATGTCAATATGCCAATAATGATGAAAAATGCAATTAAGCCCAATTTAAACCCAAAGTCATGAAAAATGCATCTAAGGAACAACAATTAAGCACAAATGGTGTCTAACACACCAAATATGGGAGTAAATTATTATGCCAAATTTGTGTTTATCAAGTGGATCAAAATGATTTTTTTTTTTTTGAAAGAATTGTAACTTGTAATATGGTAATGTGATCCTAGCCTTATTTATACTACATATGGTCCTACACAATTGCACAACGACTATATTGTCAACTATTGCATTTGTTTATATATTGTTGGTATTTAACAACTAACTACTTCCACACCAGTTCACTTATTCAATTATTCAACTAGTAACAATAGTTTTAGCCCAGACTGAGCATTTCTTGTTCTCCATGATATATCGATACCCCTGTTGTGGAATTCAACAAATTCAAGGAAGTTAATTTTAAGGTGGCATCTTCTCTAGACTTGTCCTACCATTCAACTAACACTTGTTGGATTGGTTGATCTTCCAGCAGCCTAATGTATCGAAATACATTTAAAACTTGTTGAAGATAGTATTAGTAACAATTAAGATAGCCCAAATTGTGCATAATTTTTAATCCTGACAACTCTTAGTCTTGTATGCACAACTTTGGCTACGAGAACCCAAACAACATGCCATTTGTTGCAGTTTACAGCTAAGAAACAAAACTTCATTTGGGTAAAATTTTAGATATTTTAGATGACAATATTAGTAATGGTATGAGTTTTAAGATAGCCCAAATTGTGCAGAATCTTCTGTGTAGCGAGCATATTTCTTTTGTCTTTATCATTATCTTTCTTTTTCTAATAGAAGTATTAATCTATAATTTCTTGATGCTTGATATCAACTAGGGATAAGCCAGTAACTGTAATTTCTAAATGCTATGGTTACTTTCTAAGGTCTATTCACTCATCTTCTTAGGAGCATTTTGTGGCTCCACCTCAAATGTTGCAATTATTTTTTTAGAGAAGTCGGTGAGTGAAAAACCGACTTCTCTCTACTCAAAAGAGTTTAATTGTTAAACCAATAAAAAATTATGATATGAATGTCGTTGAAAGTAGTTCGGATAAGAATCAAATATTTTATAATATGTGACAAGTTATGATTGGTTGACAATATAAAAAATATTTATATTGATGGCACTTACCGATTAAATCCTTTCAGGAAAGAGTTTAATTATTTGGCATTGTCAATGTAAAATTTTTTATACTGTCAACCAGTCGAAAAATCATGGTATGTCACATGTGTGACCTTTAAGGTAGTTCGGATAAGAGTCAAACATTTTAGTTGACGTGACAAGTTATAATTGTTTGACGGTGTAAAATATCTTTACACTCACAATACATAACAATTAAATCCTTTTAGGAAAGAGTTTAATTGCTATGCACTATCAGTGTAAATTTTTTTTTTTTACATTGTGAAACATTCAGAAATCATGGTATGAGTGACTTTTAAGATATTTAGGATAAGAAAACATTTTAAATGATGTGATAATTTATGATTAATTGACAGTGTAAAAAATATTTACACTGCCAGTGCATACCAATTAAATCTTTTAGGTTCTATTTGGATTGACGAAACCAGATGGAATGGAATGGTATGGAGCAAGATTCCATTAAATGGATTTTTAAAAAATGAAATGGAACGTGATCCCATTCCATCCTCTCCTCTTATTTTTCTCTCCCCCACCCCAATTTGGGGGGTATTGGATGAAATCCTTTCTCCTAATTAGTTAATTACTCATTTACCCCTATTCTATTTCACATATACACATGATAAAAAAAAAAAAAAAAGCAAAACAACCTCTTCTTCTTCCTCTTTAGTCTCGCACTATATCTATTGAGTGCGTGGATTACCTTTTCCCTGTGCCTTGCACTAACAATGACAGTTGGAAAACAAGAAGCAACTTGATGTATGGCTTGGCGCATCTGCAAAGTTGTTCAAGGCAGAGGTGGCTTTTATGGTGCCTTCGGAAGTTGTAGTGCACCGATGCATTTCAATGTCACCACCGTTGGATGTGCTTTAAAATAGAATCAAGGGTGATAGCATCGTGACTTGTTAACTGTGTAACTGGTTAATAGATTTAATTCCTAATTATTTGTAAAGAAGTTGCTACAAAGTTCAAAATTTATTTTGAAGTCCCTTAACTAAGTTTGAATATTTTACATTTAATCCCTAATGTTTTCTTCCAAATTTTGTATCCTTCACCCCCTTCCTCACCCCTTTATCGACCCACGAAGACGCCTTCAAGCGCGATGGTAGGTGATACAATAGTGGGGTTATGGTGAACAAAGAGGCGAAGGAAAAGCAATTCGGCGCCGGGGAACGCGTTGGTCTAGTGGTGCAGGCTCCGATCCAGATCTCTGTCTAAGGCCGGCTCTTTCTGATCTCCCCCAACCCCTCGATCATGACTTGGCTATGTTTCCACCTCCACTCGCATCGGAACGCGTGGGTCATCCTACCCATCTAGCAAATGGAGGAATGCTTTCATCAAATCCTTGTTTCCTTTTCATTTATGTGTATTGATCCATTGATTTTGTTTTTCATCTAATACAATCCATTACTAGGATTTTGTGTTTTTGATCTAACAATGCTTTATTTATTGGGATTTTTTGTTTTTCCAATTTATTTCTAAATCATTGATATTGATTTGCTGAGATTGGTTTAATTCTTTGGTTGATGACATCTTTACAGAAAATCCGTACATGCAACTATAACACCTCACTGATTCAAGCAGGAAAAGAATGCATGGTCTGTTGATCATCCCCGTTGTCTTTACTCATTGATCTTTTGTTGTTACTCATCAAAATACTATAGTTTGTATGTGAAATGGAGATATTGAATGGAAAAGCTCCCCTAAGTGTCATATTTTGATGTCTTGGCACTATTTTTTTGTCTTGTCATCCATCCCACATAATTACAATTGATTTAACTCTTGTAATAATTAGTTTATGTATGAACCATTGATGTTTAGTTTGAACACTAAGAGTAACCGCCAAGAGTAAAATGTATGTTTCCTTATATTGATTTTGCTAGTTGCTTCCTGATCCAAACTATGTGAGGTATAATTGTTTGAGAGATGAGACTGTGCTTATAAATTGCAGTGTTTAAGTTCTACTTCTCTTCATCAGTGCTTAAGAATGCATGGTCTGTTGATCATCCCCGTTGTCTTTACTCATTGATCTTTTGTTGTTACTCATCAAAATAGTGTAGTTTGTATGTGAAATGGAGATATTGAATGGAAAAGCTCCACTAAGTGTCATATTTTGATGTCTTGGCACTATTTTTTTTGTCTTGTCATCGATCCCACATAATTACAATTGATTTAGCTCTTGTAATAATTAGTTTATCTATGAACCATTGATGATGTAAAATGGGAGTTTCACAAATATGATATTTTCCTGTTGTCTCTTTTAACTCACTGTAATTAGGCTGCAATGATGTTTAGTTTGAACACTAAGAGTAACCGCCAAGAGTAAAATGTATGTTTCCTTATATTGATTTTGCTAGTTGCTTCCTGATCCAAACTACGTGAGGTATAATTGTTTGAGAGATGAGACTGTGCTTATAAATTGCAGTGTTTAAGTTCTACTTCTCTTCATCAATGTCAATTGTAGTGTTTAAGTTCTACTTCTCTTTATCAATGGCAATTGTTGATTACATATGAGGCTGATCATTTATTAAGATTCTTATGATTTAACAATATTTTGAAGATCCTCTGATGGAAGGCTTGTGATTTATTTTGTAGCTAAAGCACTGTCATTGCCATAATTGACATCCTACCAAGCAATGACACTTATAGGGTGAAGTTTGTTGCTGCTGGTTCTACAGCAATAAACCATTTGGAGATATTGTAGCCAATGACTATGCTTACACTTTTGGATCTTCATTTTCAGATGACACCATAAGGAAACTAGCAACTAGCAGTGTTTCCGAAGCTTTAGAGGTAAATAATATAATATGGCACTTGCCAAAAGGTCATATGGCACATTTTGTTTGAAAATAATAGGTATGACTTCATCTCCTTGTCTCCCCTGTTGTTGTTATACACTTTATTTCTACTTATTAAATTTATTTTATTGGTCATATGCTTTAATTCATGCCGCAATATTACTGTAAATATTAAATATGTGCAAACACCTGACATAAGTTCTTAAAAGTGGTGGAATTCATAATGCAAGTCACCATACTAGGATTAGGGCAAGAGAATAATAATAGATAGTCCATAGTGTCATAGAAAATAAAACCATGAAAAGGAAATTAACTAGAGTTTCATACAATTTAACAAAAATTGGCTACATGGCCATGAAGGAGACAAATTTGAAGCATGATATAGGAAGCCTTGCATTTTAGGCTCAAAAAAGATATGCAGGGCTTCATCAGACGGCTGATTGTTTCCAAGCACGTGCTGCATTTGTTTCGATTCGTCTTTTTTGTTTATCAAACGGCCCCAACAGCAATGGCATAGCAGTTCTTACACAAACATTTGAGCTGCGAACAAATATTCAAAAGTTTAGGCATGTATTAAAATAGAGCCAATGTAATATTAAAAAGTTTAGGGCATATATTAAATTAGATAGAAAATGGTGATCAACACAGTGGCGTTGGTGTGAAGGTCAATGCTAATACCACTCCAAGGACTTCCGGTTGGAATGAGTCCTCTGTAGACATCCACTGAAGGATCCACACCGAAGAATTGTGACTGTAAATACACAATTAATTTATTAGATTAGAAATTGGCTCTACAAATGTGAATAACATATCATTTCCAAATGAGCAATATTGTAATAATCACCTGCTGCCTATGTTTGGCACTCCTCTGGCCTCTTTGATCTCCCATGTAGCCATGTCAAATGGAGTGTAAATAGTTGAATCTGAAAATTTGTCATCTGACATAATCTGGTACAAAGTTTCTAACTGACAACAAATACAATTGCAACGTTAGTTTAGGATACCTTCAATTTAGATGGTTAAGTAAATATATAGGATACAATGTGTACCACTTTTCGCATGACTGCGTGCCTCTTGGGTATTTCATCAGCTGATAGATAGGTGTCTAGGTGATAAACAGTATGATGGGTCATGCTGACCACCATCATATACCAATGGTCAAAGTCATTTATTGGTACATATATCTGGAGAAATAAGGAAACTATGGTTTTTATATCTGGCGTATACAACATTCTTAGTCATGGGTGTACAAAAGCAATGGGGAACATATTTGCTGACATAGAAGCAAGTGCAGTTGATTGTTTTAGATGAAAAACATAATAGAAAACAACATGATGCAGGAAGACTTACAAACTTTAGGCCCATTGAGTGGTGCATCCATTTCTCAGCATATGTTTGTCCAATCTCCTCCATACATTTTCCACCTACCACATCATCCTTTCGGATGAAAGAAATTATAATTTTAATGTCAACATAGGTGTAGAGGTGAAAAGGAATATAGCATAAACATGAAGTAAATAACTCACTGCAAAATTTGGTGGTAAACACCATGAACGAGTTCCATTGTAAAATTGTTGCATTTTGGTATATTGTAATGCAACAAGAGTCATTACCTATTTCAAAAAACCATATTTAGAAAATTCAGACAAATCCTATAGTATTATAAAATATATAGGCACCATTGGATACTTTGGATGAGTATAAGAGTGACGTACCTGCCCATCAATCTCTTTTCCTGGGGCAAAAGATAAGAAGTCATTTCTCCATGCCCTTATCTCATCAATGTTGATGAGACATTCGCCAATATACCCAACATCCCTATACTCACCAAACACATAGCAAAATAGTTGCACCTCCTCTTGTTTTAGTTCCATGTCCTGGCTTGGACGAAAGAGAGTCTTGATGTTTTTAGGGATTGTCACTCCCTTATGCTTCTTTGAATAACTACCATGTTTTGTTCCAGATGAAGTAGCAGTAGTAGGTTTTTTCTTTTTCAGTGGTGTCTATGTTGAAGGGCTGGAAAAAAGTTGTTTCCCCGCTGCTAGGATGTTATCATTTAATCTTGAATGTTTGCCCTTAAAGAGATAACAGAAAAATAGGGTCAATGTTATATAACTTAAAGCAAATTAGGTATGACATTTATTATTACCTTGGAGGATTTGGGGGCATCTCCCTGGGAATTCCTAGTCCTATCTCGTCCCAGGTTGAAGTTTGGTGAGGACAGGACATGGGGTGGGTCTACATCTTCATCCTCCGAAACATTTAACATGAACAAATCGCTTGCATGTGCAGGAACAAACCTATTGACTCCCTTTCCTTTTTCCTTGTTGTTTTGTCCATCACATACATTTTTTTGTATTACAGAGTCAGTCATGGGGTGGTTAGCCATCTCTGATGGGTTAGGAATAAACCCAAAGGACTGAGTTTGTTGCCCTTCATATAGCATTAGCTCGATAAGCTTAACTGAGTTTTTTGTTTCATTCAAAGTTTATTCCACAATCTTTAGACCATCCTTTGTTACTTGTCCAGCTTGTTCTAGTGTCTCAACACGGTTGTTCAAAGACTGCAACATATATGAAGATATATTAAGACGGATGTTCAAAGACTGCAACTTGTTTATGTGTTATTGTTCAAATTACCTCAAGGATGGACATCAGTTTTTGAGTTGAGTCCCATGTGTTAGATCTTAGATTCACACATTCCTCTTCTGATTGCTACATTAAACAATACATAAATCAGCAAAGTAAACCTATTGAAGTTAGTAGATGTGTTGATGGCTATTAAAGAGATGCACTTACAATAGTATCATGAATGCTACTGACAGCAGCACCATCTTTATGTATCTCTGGACATTGTTGTGTGTCATTAATATGTCTGAAAACAATTCCAAAAGTATGGATGAGTTAATGCCATGAATATTATTGCAGTAGCTAATATTTGATATGATTCCTATTTGCAGAAGTGGAAGTGGTTGATGGGTACTTACTGGAATTGAATATTGTGGTCTGAAATCTTCAAGTTTTCCCTCTCTCCGATTTGAAATTCCATCGCAGTTTTTCAGTTGCCTCCTTGTTGAATTGTAGTCGTTGGGAAGATTGTTTGTAAGTTGATATATAGTGTATTTTGTAGTCTTCCTGCTCGGTACATGTGTAGAAACCTCTCCAATGAATATATTCTTGCCTGAGTCATCTTCCAATTCCATAGTCTTCCTCGCCTAGCACTGCTTGCTTTCCAATATGGTGTATGTCCCATTTAATTCCTTAGCATGCACAGAACACACTGCATTGGATGTTGAGAAACACAATTGATATTATTTCTACTTTTGGCTTCAGGTGGATTTGCCACCTTCATTTTGGGGAATCAAAGTGTCCATTATCGTGAAAAGTTTTGATTCTATATAGCTGACTTTTGAGTCCTCGCGGGCATCAAACGTAAATTGAATTTTGCTATTAAACTCAATTTAGCGATGGAACAAAAGGTTGACACAAAAGGTTGACTATGAAAAGGAACTTTAAGAACACATAAAGTTTAAGTAGGGAGCATACAAATTTTCAACGCACAGTAGATACTAATTCACGCACACTAGACACATTAACTCACACTACAACCATGGCAATGACAATAAATAAATACTAATTGTCAGACAATATAAGTTATCAATTCCACACACTTCATACAAGTTAACAAAATATAGCAATCAATTAAACATATTTTTTAATAGCTTGATCTCTTCCTTGAGGCCTGCATTTGCGATGATTAGATCGTAATTAATTGATTCCAGGTAACTAATACGTTGCTCTAGCATGTTGATATTGTAGTAATTGTAATCAACTATTTCCCTCTTGGTTACTGCTAGTAGTCTTCTTAGCATTACCAAAGCTGCATCCTCTCTTGCCAAATATTCGTCGCTTGCATATCGTCCCATGTTGACTGGTGGTTTGCCAATGATAGATGTGTCTAATGTCACATAATAACGGTAGTAGGCTTGGCCACCATGCATGGTAATATTCTGGCGAGTATACACTGGCTCGTTCCTTGTCAACATTGTGCTAATCTTGGTCAACCACCTTTGCATGCTAAAATTACACACATCACTCTCCATGTTTTGCACCTCTGCGAATTGAATAGTTGCATCTGCCACATTCATAAATCAAATGTCCCATTGCATGATTATACGACAAGATTAAAAATTGTTTTACATTAAAAGGCCATAAAATAGACATAAATTACCATTGTAGTAGTCATGAACACCATGTCCACCTTCAGATATGGCAGTTTTTACTTGATTGACCTCATCTAGAAAAAAAAAGGACGGATGAAATTGGGATGCAGTATTCATTGACGTTTGAGAGGACGTGGATGATGATCCACCGACTTCAGGCACAACTTCGTGTTTCTTTTGATCTGAAATGAAATTCTTATAAGCTATTTCAGCTTGCTGGAATGATGGAAATGATCTATATAGGCATCCTTTCCATCCATTAACTTGGGGTTGACATTCCATCCAAGTTTCATAAATTCCAGGTTTTCTCCCCTCAAAAACAACGTGCCACATGTTTCCTTTTAAAAATTGTATCCTTTTGCGAAAATGAATTGTGTGACATTAACACACTTATATAGCACGATGGTCACATTAAATGAAGTGGTTGGTCCTTTATGCAAATCAATAGTCTTTACATTAAACAAAAAAGTATGGTTTTTTTTTTTAATATGGTCTTTACATCAATAGTCATTAATTATAATATGATTTTTTTTTAAACAAAAAAATAGCATGCAAAAACATCACTGCAATGACTAAGATCCCAACTAAGTTGGCACCCTAGCCACCGTCATTCAATTATAATATGGTTTCACTCAATTCGAACAAGTATAGAGGAAGATACGCATCCCACAAAATAAAGACTATTTACAAAACAATTGAGATTACAAGGACGAAATCCTAAGAATATTTTTTTTACAGTGACTAAAATCAAAATTGGAGAACTTTTCAGGGACCAAAAAGTTAGGGACTAAAACCTCTGAATTTTTTTTCGAGGGACTAAAACCAAATCTTATCCTATTTGCAGGGATCAAAATATTCATTAAACCTAAATTAAATGAAGTAGTTGTGGTTGGTGCGTGAAATGAAATTTTATGAGCTGATCATGTACCAACTTTATATAAGGAATGATGGCCTCAACTATTTATTTTACTAAGAAAAGTGTAACTATTATTATTGTGTTGTCAATATCAGCCTATACTGGAAGTCACTCTTAATTGATAATATAGCATTGAAACAACCATTTTGATATAAGACAATAAAGTGTCGAGCTTGAAACAGCCAAAAAGCTTCAAGCACAGCCTTTCCACCGTTTAAGCAACAGTATGGTGAGTAATGATAGCTTTTCACCTTATCCTTAATCGTGTATTTAGTGCAATGTGTTCAAGTCACAGTGACTTGTCTCGGTCTAAGTCAGGTGGCGCAGAAGGTAAGTATGTGCAAGGGTGCAACTTTGATATATGAGCAAGACTCTTTACGCGGCAAAAAACGAAATGGGCTTATGCATGTGATACGAGTTACACACACTTCATTGGTTGCTACAAGTTTCACAAGGATTGCTGGCGTGGCTATGAAAATATGGGTGGTTACAAGCACTAAGATCAATATATTAGTTCCTTTTAAATAAAGGATTTAATTGATATATATTGTCAGTAGAAAGATTTTTTTAATATTTTTTACACTGACAACCAATTAAAAATTATCATATAAACTAAAATATTTGAGACTTTTTCTAATTACTTTAAAAGTCACTCTACTATAATTTTTGATTGGTTGACAGATAGTGCATAACAATTAAATTCTTAAATAAATTAACTAAATGCATGTAAGTATTTTTAATAATCAAAACAAATTTTAATTAAGATAATTATACTTATTTTTCTCTTTAATTTTCTAAATATCACATACATATTTTTACCTTACTTAATGAAGGGTAATTTCACAATCACTTAACTTGATCAAGTCTAATTTCACAATTACTCAACTTGATCAAGTCTAATTTCACAAGTACTTAACTTAATCAACTTCAATTTCAAAATTACCTAACTTAATCAAGTGTAATTTCACAATCACTTAACTTGATCAAGTCTAATTTCACAATTACTTAACTTGATCAAGTCTAATTTCACAAGTACTTAACTTGATCAAGTCTAATTTCACAATAACTTAAGTTGATCAACTTCAATTTCAAAATTACCTAATTTAACCAAGTCCAATTTCACTATTACTTAAGTTGATCGACTTCAATTTCAAAATTACCTAACTTAACCAAGTCTAATTTCACAATTACTTAATTTGATCAAGTCTAATTTCACAAGTACTTAACTTAATCATGTGTAATTTCACAATCACCTAACTTGATCAACTTCAATTTCAAAATTACCTTAGTTAATGAAGTGTAATTTCACAATCACTTAACTTGATCACCTTCAATTTAAAAATTACCTAACTTAACCAAGTCTAATTTCACAATTACTTAACTTGATCAAGTCTAATTTCACAAATACTTAACTTGATCAAGTCTAATTTCACAGGTACTTAATTTAATCAACTTCAATTTCAAAATTACCTAACTTAACCAAGTCTAATTTCACAATTACTTAACTTGATCAAGTCTAATTTCACAAGTACTTAACGTGATCAAGTCTAATTTCACAGGTACTTAATTTAATCAGCTTCAATTTCAAAATTACCTAACTTAACCAAGTCTAATTTCACAATTACTTAACTTGATCAAGTCTAATTTCACAAGTACTTAACGTGATCAAGTCTAATTTCACAAGTACTTTACTTAATGAAGTGTAATTTCATAATCACTTAACTTGATCAACTTCAATTTCAAAATTACCTCAGTTAATGAAGTGTAATTTCACAATTACTTTACTTGATCAACTGCAATTTCAAAATTACCTAACTTAACCAAGTCTAATTTCACAATTACTTAATTTGATCAAGTCTAATTTCACAAGTACTTAACTTAATCAAGTGTAATTTCACAATCACCTAACTTGATCAACTTCAATTTCAAAATTACCTTACTTAAGCAAGTCTAATTTCACAATCACTTTAGTTGATCAACTTCAATTTCAAAATTACCTAACTTAACCAAGTCTAATTTCACAATTACTTAACTTGATCAAGTCTAATTTCACAATGTAACACCCCGATTTTTCGTGCTTTCTAAGGATGATAAACTCAATTAATGAGTTTATATTTTTATCTGTGTTTTAGAAAATGATTTTGGGAAAACTAAAATCATAGTCTTGTTTCATAAAATCGTAGGAGCCTTCGGTTAAGTTTTGGGCCGAAAACTCAAACAAAAACCGATCTACGTTTTTCAGATGATAGTGTTTTCTACTATCACGACCTAATCTGGACTAATGAACGAAACCATTAGTCTTAGAATGTATTCCTCTATCTTTTTCCTAAAATGTGTCCTGACGTCCAAAATATAAATAATATTTTATATTCGGGCCGATAATCGATCGAGGAGACGATTCGAGCTGTCTTAGGGTTTTTCGAGACCCACGATCAGATGTTTTTCATGTCAAAATTGTATCAAGTTATTTGAGGAAGTCATATCAGTGTCGGGATGAATCCAAATATCGGGATGTGAATTGACCAAATTGCCCTTGGTTAATTTTTATTACAAACTTACCTTTCCTATTATTAAACTAATAAACCCATAAATATCTAACTTTTTCACCCTTATCTCTCCATTCCCTTCGGCAGCCCCCCTCCCCCAAATTACCTCATCTTCTTCTTCCTCTCATTTCTCATTTTCTCTCCATTAGAACTCTTTTGAAGCTTGAGTTTTGAGCTTTTCTTGAGCAACCTTCACCAATCTTGGAGGAAAGCTTCATAGGAGGTAGTAGTTCAACTCTATCTCTCTCAATCTCTCCTTTCTCTCCTCATATTTTCATGATCACGGATGTTAGGGTTTTGTCCCTAAAATATTTGAAAATCCATGAAAAATTGTAGGAAAATCGTATCTGCATCAAACCAATTTCTATGGCCTAGGTTCATGACATACTTGTATGATCCAAGAGCTTAGAGCCAAGAAATCTCTCTAGCTATATTTTCTAGGTAGGGGCCGAAACCCCCCTATGGGTGTAGGGTAGGGTTTTGGTTGGTTTTTGATGATCTGATATGATATCTAGGGCTGTCACACTTAGTTAGGGTGTTATCCAGAAAATGAGAAATTTTGGAGCTCCCTAGCTATTTTTAATGTAATAGGGCCGAACCGTAGGGGTGGTGCATTAGGAGAAATCTTTGTTTTGTAAGTTAATGCCGATATGTTTTACGTGTATGTAGTGATCGGCAACGTGCTGGGGCGGTGAACAAGTTGATCGGGTGTTCAAAGTTTTAGCTGGAAGCTACAAGAGGTAAGGGGATAAACCTGAGGAATTCCATTTCCAACAGCTATGTGCTGCATCGGTGTCTGTATTGTATTTAAATAGTTTATATCTGATGTTAGTTGATTTCTTGATTGACTGCTGTTGATTGGAATATGCACTGATGTACTGATGTATTGATGTAACTGCTGATATAGTTGAATGCATGTTATACTTGCTGAATGGTTATATGGATGTATCGTGTGCCCTGCTGTGGGATTTAGGCATTAGAGGACCTAATTTTGGTTAGGATCCGACATCGTGTAATCTTAAAAGCTTTAAAAGTCTGAAATGTGTTTTGATAAGAAGAAGTGAAGTTTAAAAGCAAATAGGGCATTAGAAACCTTCAAATGTCTTAATTTGATAAGTTAACCCTTTTGAGAAATGTGGTTTCCAAAGTTATATGGAGTTTATTCAAGAACAAAATGAGTTGTGCAAGCTTTGTTTTAAGTTCGTATTTTACCGAAAAACAACGAAAGAAAAAGAAATGGTCTCTGGACCAAGTTTTGTTTTATGGAAAACCGATCCCGATGACTTTGTGTAAGTATCGGAGATTTGGGTTTTTGGTTTTCGGGTTTTCAAGAAAAGTGGTTTTGAAGTTTGGAAACTAGAAACCGAGACGTCGGGGTTCTAGGGTTCTGCAGAACACGTGGATCAAGGATCCGTGTTAGTTGTGATCCTGTCGGCTTAGGGACCATCTTTGTGGTCCTGTAAGCTTGAGGATGTTTTTATGATCTTGAATCCGGCGTCCTTGACTGGTGCATCGGTTAGGGATGTTGGGATTTGAGTTGTTTTGGACTAAGTGTCCTCTTTTGAGAAAATGTGTTTTGAGGTTTAAAGAGTCTAAGACATTCTGCTGGTTGTTAGCGTTGATGCTACAACGAGGAAATATTGATGCGACAAAAATCATTATCGGAAACTAGATAGGTTTCTCATGCATTATATGCGGGGCAGACGTGCCGTGATACGGGGGACCTTGATAAGCAAGGAGAACCTGAGATGACTTATTTCTCATGACATTGTGCCTTGATGGACAATGGTGTCATACGTGTTCTGGGAACGTATTGTGCCTTGAGTTGGACAATATAGTATGACCGTATTCTTGTGGAGTACTTCTGATTGCGCCCCCATGTGAGAATCGCGTAGTGTCATGGGATTCAAAGTACTCGTTTTTGGGCCAAATATTGGTGTTAATCTTTAGAGCCTGATCAGCTCGTTGCGAATGGTGATGGGATTTCCGGAAATCTAGAAATCTAGTTTGAATATTAGTTGAGATATATGGAAGTGCCATGCATACGTTTAGGAGATAACGTTGATTGTGGGGTACGAAGCCCTTGTGCATTTACCGCCATTTGTATTTGATGATATATGACATGTTATATGATGATTTGAGTGAGTTACAGTATATGAGTCTGTTGTGTGGATTGGGCATATAGTTGTTGTTTATGGATTCATATATTGGTTTCTCACCCTTGCATGTTTTTGGACGGGTTGTCCATTGGTATATATATTGTATCGTGTTTACAGATGGAGCCGACATCAGATCACCTAGCGCACTCGGGGATGCGCGTCCTAGCATTTGATCGGAGGACGGACCCAGCCGCGTGGGTTATCCACCCAGGGGTGGAAAGTGCGGCGTACACTGGACCGGTTTGCACCGTAAGCGGGACGACTGAGACGGGACCGCGGAAGAGTACTAGGACAGTGGAGACCATCCAGGTGCCTCTCCCTCCCATCGGGTTGAGGCTGCAGGCCCTTATGGAGCAGGGTGTGATCGAGTCGGTCGTCCCCGCTGCACAGTCCCCGCAGCAACAGCTACCCCAGACGCCTCCCCCGCCTTTTGTCTTGGTAGCGGGCGAGCACGTCGTATAGGATGTGGGGGAAGAGGAGGAGGAGGAAGACCCTGAGGAGGATCCTCAGGAGGACCCGGAGGATCATCTCTCGGATGCTTCCGATCCCCATCCACAGGGGAACGAGAACGTAGGTTCCCAGAGTTCTTCCCCTGGTTCCAGCATTGGACCTCCCTCCGGGGGATTGTCCAATGGCTTCCATTAGTCGGACCAGCTTAGGGTGTAGACCTTATTTTTTTTGAGGCAGCGGTTTTTGGGTAGTCTGTTAACGGCTACTGATGGCCATAGGTTTTAGAGATATGGTTCCAGACTGTCGCTGCCTAGTTTATAGTTTTTTTAGAAGTTCTTCCTTTGATCTTTTGTAAAGGGACATGTTGTCCATAGTTTCAGTTGATATATATATATATATGAGCTTTTCTCTTCTGTCTTGAGTGGTGAGTGGTGGTTCCATAGATATTAATAAGAAAAAAATTTTGTCACGATTTTCAGAATCTGCTTATACAAAGGATTTATTTTCCGAAAGTAAAACCATCGAAATTTTATTTATCGTTTCATTAAGTGTGTTGAGTTACGAAAGTGGCACTAGGTTTGAGGGTGTCACACACAAGTACTTAACTTGATCAAGTCTAATTTCACAGGTACTTAATTTAATCAACTTCAATTTCAAAATTACCTAACTTAACCAAGTCTAATTTCACAATTACTTAACTTGATCAAGTCTAATTTCACAAGTACTCTACTTAATGAAGTGCAATTTCACAATCACTTAACTTGATCAACTTCAATTTCAAAATTATCTCCGTTAATGAAGTGTAATTTCACAATCACTTAACTTGATCAACTTCAATTTAAAAATTACCTAACTTAACCAAGCCTAATTTCACAATTACTTAACTTAATCAAGTCTAATTTCACAGATACTTAACTTAATCAACTTCAATTTCAAAATTACCTTACTTAATGAAGTGTAATTTCACAATCACTTTACTTGATCAACTTCAATTTCAAAATTACCTTACTTAAGCAAGTCTAATTTCACAATCACTTAAGTTGATCAACTTCAATTTCAAAATTACCTAACTTAACCAAGTCTAATTTCATAATTACTTAACTTGATCAAGTCTAATTTCACAAGTACTTAACTTGATCAAGTCTAATTTCACAAGTACTTTACTTAATGAAGTGTAATTTCACAATCACTTTACTTGATCAACTTCAATTTCAAAATTACCTTACTTAAGCAAGTCTAATTTCACAATAACTTAAGTTGATCAACTTCAATTTCAAAATTACCTAATTTAACCAAGTCCAATTTCACAATCACTTAAGTTGATCAACTTCAATTTAAAAATTACCTAACTTAACCAAGTCTAATTTCACAATTACTTAACTTGATCAAGTCTAATTTCACAGGTACTTAACTTAATCAACTTCAATTTCAAAATTACCTTACTTAATGAAGTGTAATTTCACAATCACTTTACTTGATCAACTTCAATTTCAAAATTACCTTACTTAAGCAAGTCTAATTTCACAATCACTTAAGTTGATCAACTTCAATTTCAAAATTACCTAACTTAACCAAGTCTAATTTCACAATTACTTAACTTGATCAAGTCTAATTTCACAAGTACTTAACTTGATCAAGTCTAATTTCACAATCACTTTACTTGATCAACTTCAATTTCAAAATTACCTAACTTAACCAAGTCTAATTTTACAATAACTTAAGTGGATCAACTTCAATTTCAAAATTACCTAATTTAACCAAGTCCAATTTCACTATTACTTAAGTTGATCAACTTCAATTTCAAAATTACTTAACTTAACCAAGTCTAATTTCACAATTACTTAACTTGATCAAGTCTAATTTCACAAGTACTTTACTTAATCAAGTGTAATTTCACAATCACTGAACTTGATCAACTTCAATTTCAAAATTACCTCAGTTAATAAAGTGTAATTTCATAATCACTTAACTTGATCAACTTCAATTTAAAAATTACCTAACTTAACCAAGTCTAATTTCACAATTACTTAACTTGATCAAGTCTAATTTCACAGGTACTTAACTTAATCAACTTCAATTTCAAAATTACCTTACTTAATGAAGTCCAAAGTTTTTTTGTAATAGATTACTTAAGTTTATTTGTAATCGATTACCAAAGTTTTTTTGTAATCGATTACCAAACTTTGTACTTACAACCGATTTCACATCAACTTCTAATAGATTATAGATTATAGGTGCGTTTGGAAGAGCTTATGGACAGCAAATGGCTTATGGAATTAAACTTATACACATAGTTTCTGAAAATAGTTTATGATCTTTCTATAAGCTGTTTTTAGCTTATTTTCATAAGCTTATTTCCAAAAACGGGGTGCATGGTGCTCCCCCTGTGATAATGTGTTCATGACTTTTGGATTGACAAAAATTTAATTAAGTGTTAATTGATTATCTGTTGATAAAAAGTGAGGTGCACCATACACCCCACTCATGTTTGGTACACCATAGAAGCTACCTACATATAGATTCGTCTTTTACAAAGTAGACAAACACGCGGCCCTAGTAGGTGTACGTTGGCAGAGGACCAATTAGAGCAACAAAATGGCTACCTTCCCCAAACGTTAAAGAAATCATAGAATACCATCAGCCTCCTTATCTTTACTTTCTTTATTTCTCTCAGAGCAACGTCGCTTCCTACGACCAACTCCCCTACCGTTCCACCATATACATGTCAGTTTATTTCTTAATTTACTCTAATTCAACCTCTACTAACTTCTTTCTTTCTTTTTCTACATCAATCTGTGCTCCTTTTGTCTTTGTACATGGTCTGGTCTTGCTAAACCCACTGATCACCCCCAAATATTCCTCTGTTTGCTTAATTTTTGGCTCTTCCTCGCAGCACTGAGTTGAACTTGAACTTATTTTTGTCCTCTTTTAGACTGAGGGAATATTCGTATTTTTGGTAACCTTTTATTCCTCTTTTGTAGATAATGGATGCACTTAGAGAGTTTGAAGTAGGGATGCATGTGAACCAGGTACTGTTTTACATTTTTAATTAAAATTGTATGTATATCCTAAAATTGTACATATACTATCTAAATTCGCTTGTTTACACAGCACTTAATCGCTATCCCTCGCTCATTTTATCGCCGATGGGCAAACGAGTTGCCAAGCAGAGTGACCTTCGAAGACATGATGGGGCATCGCTTCAACGGGGCCATAGAAATCGATGATGAAGGTCGAGCTTACTTTAACACAGACACAACAAGTATTAGGGAATTTTACCTGATTGGAAGTGGCGCTCTTGTGAAATTTAGATACCTTGGCGGTTCAAGATTCCACTTTTTCATACCAATGAACAATCAAAGTGTTACTAATCGAAGGGTTGGGAATCGAAGGGTTGCGAATCGTGGTCCAGAACATGTGATTCACAATATAGTGGAAAACGACTCTGATTCGGAAGCTTCAAGCACCCTAACCATGTTATCTGTCACTTGAAAACGATTATGTACTGTGCAGAAAGAATTAAATAGTTATTAGGGTATGGGATGTAGTTTGACATTAAGCTGGTCTGTTTATGTTTTATTAAGTGTTGCATTTCAATTTTTAATCAAGTAGGGACTGGGTATGTTTCCTTATCAAGTAGACAACATGACTGAAGTTTTATGTGATGTGGTATTTTTATTTCAGTTATGTCTGTGTTACAGAACACACTGCTCTGAGGCCACACCATCATCTTCCCCGATTTGGTCACCAACACCATCATCTTCAATAACCTCAAATGAGTCTACCCATAACACTTTAAATTTATGAAAAGTATCCCATGTTTACCTCCAACAACCTGTTATTTTTCTCCTTCATTGGGTGAGGGACTTAATACCTCCCTCACCCTAGAAGTCACCAAAAGAAGGGTTTTAGAATAAAACCAGAACCCTATCATTCCTAGATTCATACTGGACCTCAAGGAAGCTTAACTCACACCTCAAAGAAGGCAAACAACACTTTACGCGTGATCAATGGTTCATTCAGTTTCAACTTATTTTGTAACTTATACTACAATATCTTTACAGTTGTAACTTATACTACAATATATCTGTACATTAAAATACCAAAATAAATTTCGTTTTAGCAAGATAACATCAAGAGGGAAGGCATGGGATCACGAATTCACATGAACTATGACACTGTCTTGTTGGCTTTAAACACCACATGCTAATGCCTTCCCAGCTTTCTGGATTAACTATAATAAAAATGCTTCAATAAAAATGCTCTGATTTTATTATTGGTCACAGTACAATCAGAAAAGAAGTCCAAGCAAGGCCACCACAAATATAAATTCACTACACAACTGCTGTGATAACTTTCGTTTAAAACAAAAAACAAAATAAGTCTCCTTAAATTGCTGGAATAGAATTGATTTTGACTAGATAGAACTTGAGCTAAGGTTCGTCCTTTCCATGAGAACCAAATCAAAGTACCCTGTATTGAAGCAATTAAAGAAAAAAAATAGTATCAGATTGCAAGACTGTACAGAAACATAAACACAAATCAGAAATAAAGTTAAACAAAGTACATGGATATTACAACACAACAGTAACAATAACACCCTACAGTGTTTGATTAACATCCATCACTGCCACTTCCATCACCACCCATGTCTGAATCTACCTGCAGAAACACAATTAAAATAAAATTAACAATATATAAATGAGCCGGTATTAACAACTTTAATGAATGGGACAAACTATTCAATTCACAGTTCATAAACAAGGACACACTAAAGGACAAATTGACTGGGAATGAAAATGCAAAGAGAAAGAAGTTACATTAACTGGAAATGAAGTCCAGATACAAAAGTTTTGGCATGCTTGTAGTGTAAAACTAACAACATCATAATGGAGAATGCTCCTAATCTCCATTATGCAGAAAACAAGGATAAACATATAAAGAATGCAATACTGACCATTACATCGTTTTCAGAAAAGTATGATGAATCACCATCATCCATAATGCAATTGGAGCCTCCTCCGTAAATATGCTTTTGCTTCAATTTCTCAACCTGTCCACCAAAGGGGCAAATTTTTCTTGTGTGGCCTTCAAGCCTACAAATACCACAACGGGTAACTCTCTTCCTTTTCCCTCCGACTGCTGAACTACTTACACCACATCCTTTTGTCCTCACCGGGGCAGATTCCCTAACAAATCCATGCGAACCCTGCGATGAAGGCCCACAAATGTCACCATTCACAACATACTTTGCTTCCAAACGTGCAGTTTCTTGCACCATTTTCTCCCTAACTTGTTTATAGTCATCAGCATTTCTACATGCCGAATTACACATACGTCTGCAACATTCAAGCAAACAATGGAACCGACACCAATACAATGCATCACTAACCCATGGACCCTGTCCCTGTCGGCTAGACAACTCAACATCTTCCTTCGCTGTCTTCGTCCACCTATTAAAGATCACACATTCTGGCAACTCTTCCACATCTAAATTAAAAAGAACACAAACTGTATGCGCACATGGAATGCCAAAAGACTCCATCCTATGACATGAACATTTTATTTGCTTCAGATAAACATCACAAGACACATACCAACAAATGTTTGGTCTTTTATACTTGCAAACTGTGTATATTGAGTACGATGGAGTCTCTTTACAACCGACGACCTTCAGCCAACATGCCTTCACCAAATAAGTTCGAAAAATATCAAATATTTCACGTGTGAAAACCTTTGCAGCATGCCTCTCCAAGTCAAACAAATGTGTTTGCAATACAGGAACCCCATATGCTGACTTGAAGTCGGCCTCAACCTCCGAATTGCGCATAGCATCCAACGCACGCTGGAAATGTTGTAGTAGTTCTGTCAAATCATGTCTAAAACATACATACTTGCCAAGTTGAGAATGCAACCCCTCACATCGAGAAGTTGTCCTAAATCCAGCAAAAAATTTGCCATGCATGTATGCTGCTGCCCACATCTCCTTTTTTTCATAAAGTTCATTAACCCATTTATTATTTTCTACCCCACATTCAACCACCATGGACTCCCACTTTCGAAGAAAAACACCAACATCATAATCACCTAACATACACGATGTAAACATCTCTGTAAACTTGCTGCAGCCAACATTTGTGTGGCATTACGCATCAAATGCCACGCACATAATCTATGATGCGCATTAGGAAAGACTAACCGAATGGCATTCCTCATTGCCATGTCAACGTCTGTTATTACAGATATTGGTGCTTTTCCATTCATCGCCTCCAAAAATTGTTGCAAAAGCCACACATACGTTGCTTCAGATTCATCACTTACAACAGCACTTGCAAATACAACTGTATTGTTGTGATGGTTGACACCACAAAAAACAACTAAAGGACAATTGTATTTGTTCCTCCGATAAGTTGCATCAAATGCCAGAACATCTCCAAACACCTCATAATCAAACCGACAACTACCATCACACCAGAATAATTTTTCAATCCTTCCATCATCAGTGGTGGTGTGCCTCCAAAACATCCCAGGGTCATTCTTAGCCAATTCTCTCAAGTAAACAATTGCATTACTTGAATTTCCATTTCCCCTCCTCCTTTGCCTATGAATTTCATTATACATATCTCTTTTTCTAAATCCAACCTTCTGAAACCCGCCTGATTGTTTGGCAAATGATCCATAAATATGCGGAGTCTTGATACCAACCTCTCTCATGCTATTCATCTGGGCAACGTCAGCATCTGTCATTTTTCGATGTGACCGCAATTGCCCTACATACTTCCCGCCAAATACTTCATGATTATGTTGATCGTTGAAGTATGTCACATACCACTGACCTATTTCTTCATCAAGGTGAACCCGGATTTGAGCTTTACAACCAAACCTTGTTACAGCTTTAGGGTTCCTCTTACGATTATCAAGTTCATAAAATTGACAGCCCCGAAACCCAGCGTAGCTGCATACTAAATTTTGCCGCACCACTGTACCCGAGGAATTTTTTCCAATCGTGCTTTTCCTTATGCTAAATCCACTTACCACACCATACGCATTATAAAATTCATAAGCAAGATTTTTATCTCCAAATAAACAATTCTTAACCTCTTCATTGGTAATGGTTTCCAAGTTAATCGCTCCAATATCGTCCTTCCCCTCAATAATATAACTTCTGTTACTATACATTTCCTCATCAACCTGAACATCATTGCTGGATTCTTCTGCCAACGTTCCAGAGTTATCTCCTTCCTAAAATAAAAAATAAAAAATATAATGACTTCATCAAAATGCTTCGATAATGATTGAGACAAACATAATAATAGATGGGCAACTAACTACAAAATATTAATCAGTGCTCCTTCCTGAAAGCATGCAATTAGCGAATGTGGGTATGCAGAAACAAGGGAAAGGTAGCAAAAAGTAAGGTATGCAAAAAGCTACAGAAAAAGCTAAAGGAAATTTCAAAACAATTGGTGAATGAACTGGCATCTAGGTTATAGAAACACCCAAAACAGAAATAAAAAACAAAATACATAAGAACCAAAAAAATTGAATGATAACTGTAACTGAGGGAGCACACAAAATAAGAGGTACAGGCAAAGTAAAAAGGATAATTATAAGCATTTCATATAACTTTTCAAAAAAATCGAATGAGGGAGCAGCTGACCATAGTTGAAGTTGCAGATCTGTGCCAGGGAGCTGGATTGCTTGGAGAGGACGGCGACGAACTTCAGAGGACGGCGACAAACTTCAGAGGACGGTGACGAAACAGAAGGGTGGTCGCACAGGGACGACACCTTGGAGAGCAAAGAATCCGATAATGTTAGGCTTCAACGTTATGGTGGATGTTTGTGGTTAATCTGCTGCTATTATTTGAGTTACTTTGCTGCTTTTGGTACCTTTTACTTAAAATACTATTTGCATATAACACCTCCCACCGGTTGTATTTATTAAAGAGTACCAAAATCACTTACCATAGCAGGTTAAAGTTGAAATGCACCGGTGCATTCCAAAGGCATGGTGTGCACCATAAAAGCAGCCCAAGACAGAAGGATGATTTCCGTTTTAGACACGAAACTTATATATAAGCAATAATAATTAAGAAAAAGAACCATACAGATCGAGAGGCCAACACTAATCAATATGAGCAATATTGGATATTCAAATAGATTATACCAAAGCTTAATTAGATGGAATTATAGTGCAAAAAAGTTACAGAATATGCGAAGAAGGTTACGCGATGTCAGTGATCATCAAATATTATATTGGACCCAATCATAAAGCTATAAAATATAAGATAATGGATTGGTGAATGATTTGGAGAATTTAATCATCTATACTAATAGATAAAGGGAATGTTTAAATTTTGAAAATTTTGGTCTCCTAATTTCAATATCCCAAATATATCCCTAATAACTTTGCACTATAAAAAAAAAAATTAAAACAAAAACTGCTCTGAATATTGTCATCCCTTGCGGTTTTAAGGAGATTGTATCTAACAGTTAGGAGGGTGGTTCTAGATTCAAAAAAAGTATGCACGAATATCCAACACACAACATCGTTCTCGTTTACTAGCACCATAGCAAATACCCTATCACCTTCCAATTACTGTTTTTCCGTTCTTTCTAAAAAATATGGAAGCGAATTCGCATGGGTTCGCTCGACACACCAACTGGTGCGGAAAATCCATATAATGGAATCTTGCTCCATACCATTCCATTCCATCTCCTTCCGTCAATCCAAATAGAACCTAAAAGATTTAATTGGTATGCACTGGCAGTGTAAATATTTTTTACACTGTCAATTAATCATAAATTATCACATCAGTTAAAATATTTTCTTATCCTAAATATTTTAAAAGTCACTCATACCACGAGGGTGATGTGTCGTTGTAGGTACAGGAAGTTCCACCATTTCAAAGGGTGATGTGTTTTTGGTCCCTGGTATTGGTGGCTCCATGTTGAACGCTATAGATGATTGAAACGTCAGTGAAGAACGATTTTGGGTTCGCTTCCTCTATGCCGAGAACAACTTGGAAACCAAAGTCTGGTCACGTTATGATCCTTCAACTAGAACCGCTCTGAACTCTCATCTCTCATTCTCTTAACCCTACTACTGGTAAGTTTTCCTTCTTTCTTCCTAATTTTCCCATTTATGATTCCACATCTTCTCAATCTTTTTTTTTCCGGGAAAGATTGTTGGTTGTTGACAGGGAAAGTGAAAAGGAAATTATTAGAGGTTTTGGGAAGAAAGTGCAGGTGCTTGAACTTGATTGTAATTGTGAAAGTACAGATGCAGAAAATTATTAGAAGGCGCAACTCACTCTCAACCATCATCTTCTGAATGTTCCCTTTTATTGTGGTTCTCAAGAAAGCAACCATGCCATTTTTATTGAATTTTTTTATTGGTTTCATGAATTAATGTGGAGGAGGAGTTTGTGTTTTTTATGTTTTGGCTGAGAATTCGCATAGCGGTTATCTTTTCATGGCAACTGCAACAATCAGAGGAGTTTCTTTTTCATAAACTGATTTTGAGTGGAAGAAAATGGAGATGCTTGAACAAGGAAATTTTATATTCCGTTTCATTTGCATCGTTGGAAGTTTCTGACATACTGACGGCAACAGAAGACAAAGAGAAAACAGGAAAAAAAAGGTTTTTAATTGCATCATCATCAACCACTCTTTCAATATATGGCTGGGTATGTACTCTTCTCTCGCTTACTATGTTTGTTTATCAATCTTTGTTTTTCACTTGGTTTCCTACTGAAACATCATAGCAGAAGTAGAAGAACATTGTCTCTTTCCTTTTGGTTTCCATTATTGTCGCGACCGAAATCGCGAAGGAATGACGAAAAAAGAGAAACATAGAGTTTATGAAAACATTGGAGTCGCCACCAATTTTATTTAATTTAGGAAAAAATTGGAAAACTTGATGACAAGAGTGAAGCTATGATATTGATGGGCTATCACTCGGCTGGCTCATACAGATTGTACAATCCTGTCAACAAAAAGGTTGTGATTGGCAGAGATGTGTTCTTTGATGAGAATGCAAGCTGGGATTGCAAAGCCTCATTTGGTGAGAAAAAGGCTTATATGCCTTTAGTGCTTACTGATGTTACACCTACTGAAATTGACACCAGTAACACTGAGATAGCAACAGTGAATCAGAGGCCACAAAGAATCAGAAATCCTCCTCCAAGGCTGCAAGACTATCAGATTTTTCTTGACAGTATGGTCTCTGCAGCAGGGGAACTAGTGCACCTTGCCTTAATGACTGATACTGAGCCTATCAGTCTTGAGGAAGCAATGAAGACCAGTGAGTGGAGACAAGCTATGGAGGATGAACTGAATGCAATTGTGAGAAATGAGACCTGGAACTTGGTAGGGCTGCCAAAAAATAAGAGTGTAATTGCAGTCAAGTGGGTGTTCAAGGTGAAACGCAAACCAGATGGGTCAATTGCCAAGCATAAAGCACGATTAGTTGCCAAAGGGTTCCTCCAAAAGGTTGGCTTGGATTATTCAGAGGTATTTGCCCCTGTAGCAAGGCTTGAAACTGTCAGGTTGGTAGTTGCCTTAGCTAGTTTCAAAGGTTGGAAGCTATTTCACCTTGATGTGAAGTCAGCTTTTTTGAATGGACCACTAGAAGAGGAAGTCTATGTGTTTCAGCCACCTGGATTTGAAGACAAGGGTGAGGAAAACAAAGTGTTCAAGCTCAAGAAAGCTTTGTATGGTCTGAAGCAGGCACCTCGAGCTTGGAACAAAAGAATTGATGCTTTTCTATCAACTCTGGGACTTACAAAGTGCATAGTTGAGCATGGAACCTATGTGAGAAGCAGATCTGAGTGTGATCTAGTGATAATTTGTTTGTATGTTGATGATCTACTCATCATTGGGAGTGATTAGAATGAGCTAGAAGAGTTCAAGATGCATATGAAATCTGAATTTGAAATGACTGATTTGGGGGAATTAACATACTTCCTCGGCTTGGAGTTTGTACAGACAAGACAGGGAATTATAATGCATCATAAAAGGTACATTCATGAAGTTTTGAAGAGGTTTAAGATGTTGAAGTGCAATGAAGCATCAACACCAGTGGAGGCCAATATTAGCCTGATAATTGATGAAGCAGAAAATGCAGTGGACAGCACCTTTTTCAAGCAAATGGTGGGTTCATTGAGGTATGTTTGCAACAGCAGGCCAGAGATTGCCTATGCTGTGGGACTAGTTAGCCGATTCATGGAATGTCCTAGACACTCTCACATGGTGGCAGCCAAAAGAGTGTTAAGATACCTAAAGGGAACTTCTGACTTTGGAGTGTTGTTTCCAAAGGGTGAAGATAAGAATGAACTGTAGCTGCTAGGATATTCCGATAGTGATTGATGTGGAGACAAGATGGATAGAAGGAGAACAATGGGATATGTGTTCAAGTTTCTTGGGGCACCAATCTCTTGGTGCTCCAAAAAGCAGTCTGTTGTGGCTCTATCTTCTTGTGAGCCGAATACATAGCTGCCTGCAATGCAGCCTGTCAAGCCTTATGGCTTCAATCCTTATTAGCAGAAATTGGAATGGGAACAAAGGGAGCTATGCAACTACTTGTATACAACAAGTCTACAATCAGTCTTGCTAAGAATCCTGTAGCTCACGGGAGAAGCAAGCATATTGAAACTAAGTTTCATTTCCTTCAAGATCAAGTCAGCAAAGAGAGACTTGAGTTAGTGTTCTGCAGATCTAAGTTTCAAACAACTGATATCATGAGCAAGCCAATGAAGATCGAAAGGTTTAAGGAGCTTAGAAAGATGTTAAATGTTGTATCAGTTTCAGATTCAAGTTTAAAATGATATGCTGCAAATGAATGGTGAAGTCTAAGGTGCCAACCTAGTTGAGATGTTAGACATCATAGTGATGCACTTTTGCATATCATGTGTGTTTAGAAACTATGAATTAAGGGGCTGTGTTGTGAATGTAATTCATAGTTAGTTGGGAATCAGTTATACAGTTAGTAAGTGTTAGTTGGGCCAAGTTGTGGGCTCATAAAGGCTGTATAAATACATGTGAATAAGTGTGTAAAGTGTAAGTGTATTGTGAATAAAAATTCTGATTCCAACTATCTTCTTCTCCTTTCTTCTATTCTTCTTTCTGTGATATACGATCAGTGTGTGTGTGTGCATTATTGTGAGTTCTTTTCCCAACACCTTTGTCTATGAGAGTGACGGCTGTTGTAAGTTGATGGAAAAAATTAGAATGGCTAGGTCCCCCCTCTTGCTGTCCCCTATGAGTCTCTTTATAGGCTTGTTTTACCCTTTCCCGCCTTTTACTTCAGTTACCTGCAAATTAGAGAAAACATAAATCAGTCCCCATGATTTGAAACAAAAATGGGAAGAAATAACACTAACCTTGCGTGATTAACGGACACGTGATTGAGCTTTTGTCGCGAATCATGAAAGAATTGGAAAGAAAATTGCAACCTTCCCCGTTTGTTGTGCGGAACCGCGTGCTACAGCAGATGCATCGAGAGTTTCTTATGAGGTCCCCTAAGATTGCGAGATTTGAGCACTAAAGAGGAAGGTTCTGTTACGAAATTGCTGCAAGTGTGGAGGATGATGTGCGGCCATGCTTTTGAGCAAGGAGAAGAAGGGGCTAGGGTTATCAGAAAGGATATGAAATATGGGCATTGGGCTGAGTAAGGTGGGCTGGTCCTAAACCAAAAACAACCAAATAAAGAAAAATCTTCTACAACAATAAAGATTAGCAATAAATAAATGGCAAAATATTTTTGTAATTTTTTCTAAGGATTTAATTTATATGCACCGTAAGTGTAAAAATTTTTACACTGTCAATGCATAGCAATTAATTTTTTTTCTATTTTCTATTTTTCGGGGTTTTTCTAAAAGACAATCACGAAGGATAATTTTTTTTTGTGATTTTTGTTTTTATACTTTTTTTTATTTTTCTAAATTTTGATAAAATAAATAAAAAAAAGTTAAAACAAACTTCAACTTTTCCCAATTTTTCCAAAACATGATATTTTTTATGATTTTGATCTTTTTCCAATTTTTTTGATACAATCTTTTTCCTATGTGCTTCATTTGTTGGATATGTACATTTATGAAATCAAAAAGGTCCAAAATTCTATGTGCTTCTTTTCGTATTGCATTCTGTTTAATATTGAAGTGAGTATCAACCCAAGTTCCTGCTTATTGCTAATTAATTTATTCTCATTGTCAAATTTTCTGCAGTAAACAATTCCAATTTCTATATCAAGAGTTCACCAGGTTGATGCAGCAAGATTGAATGTTGAAATGCCAGCCATGTTGAAAAAACAGTTGGTGAACGTGTTCTCCTTCATTAAGGTGACTTTCTTTTGTATGGAATTAAATGAATGGATATGGTAATTTTACTTGCAATTCGATGAGTATATTGGGAAGTGAAGATTTGAGTGAGGATGCCAAGTTAGTGATGTGAAAGAAATTCACTGATTCAACTTTCATTTATGCAGTTTAGTTTTCCTTCAGCGCTGAGATGTCCACTCTCTTATTTTGTATGTAGATAGCATATGGCTCCCCCAGAAGACATATCTTTCTGTAGCTATTGTCTCAACTATTTCAGCAACAGTTTGTCTCTTAGGCATTCAAATTGTTCATTAATTAGGTCAATCAGATATAGAGAGAAGAAACAATTAAATCAAGTGTAAACAATTCTCACTAATTATAACACTGGCTGAATCATCTATTAGCAATAGCATTGGACAATTATTGCTTTTTTTATAATGCATGTCTTTGATCTAATTCATAATTTAATTAACTAGAACAATATATTTTTAGGAAAATGAAACGCAGACTCTAATGTCAATTCATAATTTAATCCCACAAATACAATGCCAGGTGTGAGAAAAGTTACAAATTTGTATGGATCTACTACCATTGCAATGCCAATGACAATTTAGTGGCGCCTTTACTTGATTGATTATGCTTCCTGCATTTTTATGTGATGAATGATTTTTTTTTGAAAAAAATATGTGATGAATGATGATACAGATGCAAAACTTGATTGCTCCTCTAATTTGTTGCACATGGCATATTAAATTATACAACATAAATGTATCTAGATGCTATTGAGACTCTACCACATTTGCATACAACGTGTTCAAGGAAATTCCTAAGTGGTGGAATGAACTAAATTTTTAGTTGTTTCTTTTGCTGATAACAGTTGAATTTCGGATCATTTTTTTTTCTTAGATGCTAAACTTTGAAATTGAAGCAACTCAAGGTTGCTATTCCTTCTCAAGAAGCCCTCAATTTCTCTTTCCTTTGCTATCTTCTTCCTTTCATTACTCAATTTCATCTATAAATTTCCCAATTTTCTTTATTTGTTCATTTTAACAAATTTTTGGGTCACACTAACTCTGTTTTGTCATGAGACCATTGCTTTCTCTGAAAATGTGATTGATAAAGTGGATGTGGATTCAACAACCCTTTCACCCTTCTACAATTTCTTCCATTTAATTCTTATTATTATTCTAGAACCAATCTAACTACATTCGCTCTTTATGGAATTTGAACTTAATAATACAATTGAAATTTTAGGACTGCACATGTCAGTTGAGAAGAAATGCCTATGCAGGTGTAGTTAGTCTGTGATATTTGATGTTAAAATTCATGGTCAATTTTCTTTTTTTGGTGTTAACGAGCACATTTTTTTTAGTATTATCTCATCAAGCTGCCAATGTTTCTCTGCAGGGTCGCCTATTTCTATTAGCAAGAATAATTGCATTTTTTGAAAATTTGTTTGGAAACAAGACAATATTCTTTTTGCTTTGGGAGAATATTGAAGATATTCAGGTCGTTCCTCCTACACTTTAATCAACGTGGAGTCTAGAAGTTGTCACAACTCTTCTGCCAGGCAGAGGTGCGGATGCAAAGCATGATGCAAAACTCAAGTTGAACATTTAAGATTAAGATTGTAGGCCAGAGATAAAAATGTAGAAGATTGCTGAAAAAAGGAATAACAATGGACACAAGTATTTGAACCAACAATAGCATTAGTCAGAGCTACTCCATGTTGTGGAAGCATCGGCCAGCTGATAATTTCTTCTATTTTTTTACTTTTTTTTATTTGTTATAATTTTATGATTGGTTGTGTTTAAGGATGATTCATTAAGTTCGTGCTGATACAAGAATTTCTCATTTGTGATTTGGTGTTTCGGTTTATTCATGTTGTAATTGTTTTCTATATGAAGATGAGTTTTTGGGTTCAGTATCTTGTTTTTTATGCTTGAAGTCTTTATTTTCATTACGGTCATTCCAATATTTGTCCCTTTTCTTCCACTTTTCTAACTTTCTTAATTTTTTGTCCTTTTTTCATTCTGTGCTTTTGAAAATCAGTTAACATATTCATATTTAAGTTGCGCAAATTTGTGAAGGATGTTTAAATATGGTTGGGATCCAATACATTGAAAATAACATCAAAATAACACTGGAAATGGAAAGGACACAATTCTTGATTGAGATAACATTAAGTGGCGTGGTATGCATTGGCTTTGAAATTCCTAAAGCATTTCAAATTGTATCTATTAATTTGAGTCTCTTCGAATCAAACAAATTGATATGTTTAATCTTTTGCACATGTTTTTAGAATAATATATTTGATCTATTGCACATGTTTCCATAATAATGTATTTCAAATAAACTTATATTTTTTAAATTTTTTTAACATTGCATACTTTCTTTTTTTCTTTTTTTGGTAAAGCATTGCATACATTCTATTCTTCTTTTCTTAACTAGATCTTGTACCCGTGCGATGCACGGGCATATTATGCGTGTTTACATTATTTCATTTGGATTGTTTGTTTTAATTGTAGAATGTAACAAATTTAATTTTGTGTAGTATCTGAATTGAAAAATCATCACATTAGTGTTTTATGTTTGGAACTTTTAAATTTGAAAACAGTAAAATTTAAAAGTTTAAAAAATTTATATTGTGACTACAATCAAGCGTTTAAATATGGAAATTCAAATTTCGACATCAAACTGCGGCAAGATAAACTATTAACTGCAGTATTTAATGTAAAGCTTGCTGATCTCACATTTAAATCAGTGACAAATAGGGCTAGAGATTAGAGATCCTTAAATTATAGTGAGAATTCAGTCCAAACAAAATGACACAACACATCGGTAGAAGGAAAATAACGAAACAAAGCATACTTGATATACATACAGTTATACACCTGCAATAAGGTTTTGTTGTGTACAACTTGATTGTGCCAAGCCATCCTTTTCATCTTGACTTTGATGCTCAACAAAAAGCAACCCTCTATAGTCATTGTTCTTTGTATCTGAATTCAAGTGTTTGATATTGTAGAATTCAAGTGTTTGATATTGTACTACTTAACTGATCATGCAACAAAGCCATACTAAAACAAATGTGGAGAAAATGACATTGTCTAAAGTATTCACCCACCAATTTGTGTAATATACATGAGCATATTATGATATCTTATCTTAATGTATTCCACAATCTTCTCCATGCCCGTTGGAGCCACAAAGAACCTTGGCATTGCTGTCTATTTTTTTTTTTGTTTTTGAGAGTATTCTCCGTACGCAACTGTGGAGACTAATCCCTTAAGGTACTGGATGACATTTAAGTACAGACCTCTCCTAACCAGATTTTCTCCGGACGCAAGAGTCAGAGATCGAACGCTGGCCGCTTGTTTAAAACAATAGAAATTATATCACATTATGTCCAATAATTAATCCTTTATCCAACATTTGAGTAATCAGTATAACACAATGATAAGCGCAGCTCCATTTTCACGTTGATAATGAAATCTCCAATTGACTTGCAAATAAAATAATGAAAACTATCCTTGGAATTATTTTGTTTTCTACTGCAAAGGGGAAAAAATCTTTTTATTGATGTTGTCGAATGTCTGATACATTTCATAGCCCTAAAGTTTCGGTTGATAGAAAATTTTAAACACTGAAAATAGCATACAGTAAAAAGCAGTAGCAAAAACATAGCCAAAAAGCAAAATGAGGCAATAGCAATAACAATAGCATCAGTTATTTGAGATATCCCAACTTCAAAATAATTAAGTGATTCAAATATTGTTCAAGTATTCTTTGTTCTTGTCCTTTCTAAGAAAACATAATAAAAGTATACAAAGTTTGTGCCTAATTAGGACTAAAAAATAAAATATAAAGTAATTTTTTTCATAAAGCCTTGATAAAGTAACTTTTGGTCCACGCAGAAGGCATCAATATATGCCTCCTGGTTTTTCAATGTAACTATCCTAGATGTTGCTATATTGAGCTCATCTATCAGATACTTTTTTGGCAAATGACCCTTCTTGAATTCCAATTGGTTGAGTACCTGAGTTCAAGCTCTCAATGGCTTCAATTTGTGATGAAAGTTGCTGCACTGTGAGGATAGATGTGAAGATAGTTGTGTAGGTTGAATTGATAATTAACACCATAAAAAGCCATATGATCAGCACCAATCTCCCAAGAGTACTCAGTGTTCTCTCTTGTGGCAGTATAGTGATCGTGTTTGGATGGGACTGGAGGGTGTATTCCAAAGTAACTGTTGATGCCTTGCGACCCATAAGACGGATGAAATAATAATACTGGAAAAGAAAAGTCAGTCAAAAAGGTACTTGAAAATAAAATTTTGGGGGGAAAATTGCTTACTTGATGCATTAGACCCATTAACTTCTCTACAGAGAGAGCATTAATTGCGACATTACTGATGAGCTGAGAATTCACCTAAATGGAGGACGAAGCTTTAAATGACCAATTTGATGTTGTTGAAAATGGAGGACAAATGTGATGTTATATTTAGAGGATCAATATGGGCGTTTACTCTTTCAATTTTATTTTTCATTACAGCAATAATGACTAAGAACAACCATAATTCTTATTTGGTGGCAAATGAATTCAACAATAATCAAATTAAGAGTTTTTACTTCAAGATTCCAACCCCCAATGTGTTTCCCCTCAATTACACACTATCGGTCTCAACCCTCATTCAAATATACTGATGCAGTAGTGAAAACATTCACACAACAAACTCAGCAACAAAACATAGAGTAAAAGAAAGTCCCAAAATGCTAAATCATTGCTTGGAAAAAATGATGGTAACTCGGACAATAATTTACCTGAGTTTTAGAAATTTCCAGGACTTCAACATGAAATAAATCAACCCTCTTTGGTTACTTCATAAGCTTCCTCCTGAGTGAGTGATCCATATCGCTCTCCACCCTCGTTAGACCATAATGGAGGAGCCTCCACTGAGTCCACTTTGTTGCCATCAGCCCACCTAGACTAATTGCTCCCATCATTGCTTCAAAAAAAAAATTATAAATGAATGCACAAAAGTGAGAACATGTGAGCAAAATAAAAAGGCATAGTTAATAACACTAATGATTATTACTCACAAAAGATTACATGTGTAAGTTACCATGGTAAGCTTTTAAATGTGAATGTGATCAAATAGCTTTTAAGAGCTTCATGTGTCTAGCCTGACGTGTCACAAGATACTAAGCTATCTTCTTATAATGCATGAATCTATCCAAAAAGAATTGAAAGTTACAACAATAAAGGGAAGCAAACCACTCCAAGCTTCCAAACTTATTTTTACCTTTCCTTCTTACAAAACCAGCAAGAAGTAGTACTACTTCTAAGTCATGGGATTTGAAGTTCAACCAGCATAAATATATAGTGCTTAGCTTGACAATTTTGGTATTAATTCTAAATATTCTTCACTGTTTGAAGAGAAAAGTTCTTGAGATTGTAAACCAAAATGCTAACTTTATACTCTCTTTTTTTGCTCCTTAGTGCATGGACTTTTAATTCAAGGGAAGGACATATAAACATAAACCAATTAAATCAGTTTGAGTGCATCAGAATAAACTTAAAACAATATAAAGCACCAAGAAGAAGCAAGTGAGCAGAAGGATGCTCAAACGGATTTCTTAGAATTATTGCAGGGGAAAGACAATTAACACTTATTGCAAGGGAACCATCTTGCAAGGTTCATTAGATTGATCCTCATCAGATGCTTGATGATTCAGAAGCAAACAAAGTTTTGCATTTCTGCAAAGGTGTTAATTCAAAGCAATAATTTCGCCTGCACAAATTGAATGTATCAGTACGGCCACACTCAGTTTGTTATAAGGGAAAAAATAAAAATAGCCCTTACCTTCACCATTATCATCTGCCTTCAACGTGATAATGGCATACTTCAGCAAAGAAATAAGAGACAGAGTCCAAATAATCAAAGAAAATGCACCAAATATTGCATCCTCATTTTGAACATGTTTCAGTCTTCCAGAAAATATACTTTGATAGACATTAACAGGGGAGATGCTCAGGTCACCAAATAGAAAGCTTAAACTCTGGTATGCCCAAAACAAGAAGTGCTTTATGTTGAGATTTGCAATCCACCTGTTTATAGAGAGAAATCAGACATCAGACACATATATAAGTAAGGTCTATAAGTTCAATAAAACAAACTTCAGGTAAAAAAGGTAAGCCAATTAAACAATGAATTGAAAGCCATGAATAATAGTATAGAGTTATTCAGTCGCTTCTTTCGATTTTCCTTCTTTCTTAACAAACATGCAACTCCTATAAGCCTAGGGTTTATGTTCACATTGTTTGGGGAACAGTTTCAGCTTAAATTTTCAAAGTTTCTACTTTCTGCCATATGTTCACCACACGTTTCAATTCCAGAAACTATTCTTTTTCAGAAACTTAGATGCTAAGTACAGTATATGCTGCCAGTTATTGCTTCCATCCATAACTTGTAAAGGTCACATGGTCCAAGATGCATTAGATTGCTTTCTGTTTTTCTTTTCCTTTGGTATAACAGGGGTTTTGGATTTGGATTTATTGACATGATAATACTAAACATAATCAACCCAAACTCAGTTTGAATCAAAAGGAATCAGCACAAACAAAGGATGAAGAAGAAGAGATGAATAGAGTACTCACAATATTTTCTTGTTGGTAATCGATTATGTGCACGTAATTTGTTACAGGTTATTATGATAATCATGGGGAGAAAATCTTCATTCCAAGGATGAATTGGATACCTTCTTACATAGTATGAATAGAGGCACATCAATACAACGCTGGAAAGGATCTTACTGACCATTGCATTCAGCGGCGGTTCTTCAATCTCATCCATGTCTCGAAGGTAAGCCTGGAGAAGTTTGAGTGCAACACGGGAAAGGATGCATTTGTTACATTTTGTTTCCTTGGTTTACCACCGATGGATGTCGTGGTCCATCAGCCATGTTTGCAGTCTAGATGGTGACCTGTGAAAATTTAACCATCACAATGTCGCATATTCAATGAAAGTAAAGTAAAAAAAACAAATAGCTCACAAATAAACTCCATTTTGAAAGAAAGTCAAATGCATCCACATTCTTATTACAACTCAAATCCAAAATATACTTGGCAACTATGATTAACCTGAAATATAAATCAACAAAACAAATACTCTTTAAAGCATTCACAAAATATAAACAATTGAACAAAGTGATAGTAAATTCAGAAAAGTAAAATAGAGAAAAATCAAACTCACTGCCAATCTCCTTTTATTTGATGTCTTTTAAATCGTTTAGCCACACAAAATAACAATTAGCAAAAAATTGAGTTCCTTAAAACATTTTCCTCTTTGTAACAGCACTGCAATACTTCATACACTTAGCATAAGCATCCATAAATCCCAAATCACTACTTAACAAAGGAAATTGAAATAAATCTCGAAGCTTATTAACTGTAGAATAATGAGAGTATTTGATAAAGCATCAAGTAATAGTTACTACAAAAATCCAAATAAAACAAATAAACAAACCTAGCTGAACCTCGGGTAAGCTAAATCGCCAAAGCTAAATTTGAAAATTGATAGTTAAATGGAGAGAATAATGAATAATTACCGAAAGAAGATGATGAAAGGGTGTTTGATGAGTTATGGAGGGCCATTTGGAACAAAGTGACTCAAGAAACATGATCTTGTTCTCAAGTTCGAAATCCTTAAAATACTCATATTTCCCGTTTGCCATACTACACAAAAAAATTTATACAAAACAAAATTAAAAATTAAAAGAAACAGAATTAAAAAAACGTAATTAAAATTTTAAATAAAAAAATAAGGGCTTAAAAAACATGACAGAAATGAATTCAATTATTAAATTGACCCCAACAAAACACATCCACTACTTCAGCTGAATATTCTGGTAGAAATTTGTCATCCAAAGATGTTATTTTTTCTTTTTCTTTTCACATATTCCTGGAGTTTCTACTTCTCCGCCAAGGATACAAAAGCATGCAGATAACAATAAAAAGCAGTAAAAGTAAGCCACATTTACAAAAATGGAACAACGAAAAATTAACAAAAATAAAAATGGAGGTGCTTACCAGTAATGGAGTCACAATGGAGAGAGAGACGCATAAGGAGATAAGGGTTCCTAATCAGAAAAGGAGTTCAATCAAAAAAGGGGTCCCAAAAAAATTACATATTACAAAAAATAGACATTACCTAAAGATGGTAGAGGTGCTTACTCGTGGTGGGTGGCAGTGTCTCGTCGGAGGCTTGATGGTGGAGGTGGCAGTGTCACTGTGCAAAGTACGACAGAGAGGGGGAGTGCAAGAGAGGCAGTGGACAACCATTGCAGAAAGGGCAGTGGAGAGACAAATTTAGATGGTATGGATGAGTAGAGTAGAGGAATAATAAAAAACAACATTTAAAAAAAAGGAAAAATTAAATTGGATGCAAATTAAATTCCATTGCTTTCAATGCAGCAACTGCGCATGAAGAATAGAGAAAGATAGAGAAAAGATGAAAAGGCTGAGAATGATTTCGTGAGATGAGAGGAACATGGAACAGTACAAAAGACACAATGAATAATAAGGGTGCAAAATAAGCAATTTTACAAATTCAGCCCTCTTTTAAAACGCTGTATACTAATGAAAACGGTGCAGAATAACCCAATGACTACTATTCACTAAAGGTTGATTTTTTTATTAAAAAAAACTAATTTACACAAGTGGTTTTACAAATATACCCCCAGCCACTACACTTCTTTTATATATAAAGATTCATCTTCGATTTACAATATAGGAATCCTCGTAAAATTTTATAATCCGTAAATTTAATATATTAAAAAGTAATATATTTAATTTCCCAGTAAAAAAGAATCTAATAACATGGCCAGACCAATAAAAATTAATCATGTAATCTACTTAAATGCCTGATTTACGAGGATACTCTGTCATTTATGTCACGAAAATGATTAATTTCGTAACTCTTTTTATTATAACAAAAATATTAAATTGTCAACAGTGTTTTATCATACTATTGTTTTTAATTTATAAAATTAATTGTTGTATTCTCCACACATTATTTATCCGTACATCGCACGAGTCCAAAATGAATTGTTGTATTAGTAGTAGCAAATAAGACTCAACTTTGGAACACGGTAAAAAGAGAATTGTTGGCTCAAAATGAAAAACGGGTACTGTATTATGATTCCTTTAAAAACTCTATATGTGAGATGTAAATTAATATATAATTATATTAGTTATGACAAAAAACTTATCTACAATATAATAAGTCAAAGCATTTTCCCAAATTTTTTGTCAATACTAACTTATTTTTTTTAATTATTAGGAAACTTGAATCTGAAATATCAATCAACAAATGTTATGATATTCGGCGGTTCATTTTAGTATCCTCCCATATACCAAAGTGAACCGTCGTCTGCAACAAGTAGAATACCGGCCCAAAAGTTTTATGTCTTTATACAATAATCATCAATCAAGCAAACACATTTACTTAGAATGTCCAAAATAAAAGATAAAATATCAAATAAAAATGCACCCAACCAAACAAAAAAACGACACGGCCAGACAGGCACGACAATGTTTGTCTTGCCGCTAGTTTTAATAAAAGGAAATCATTTTAATCATTTTAGTGATTTTAATTGTGTTCGTTTAAGATTTTTTAGGAAATCTTTTTTAAAAAAAATCATTTTTATGGCTAAAATGAGAATCTATTATCATTAGCTTCTCACTAAAATCTAATTCTATAAAAGAGAGAATATATATGTTTGTTACAGATTATGAAAAAATGATTTTTATATAATCTCTAAGGCTCTGTTTGTTTTAGATTCTGCAAAGGCAAAATCACGTTGGGAGAAATCTCCTCTAACATAGCTTTCAAAATAATTGCCTAGGGAAACGTTGTTTTTACGTTTGCGTTAAAAATAATCTAAACCAAACAGACACTAAATTATTTTATATGTAAATCATTTTTTCATAATATGTAAGAAAAATCATTTCAAAATCATTTTATTAATTCTAAATAACAATGTTTTTTAAATAAGGGTAAAAAAGGAATAAAAAATTTATAACTTATCCCATTCCGTTCACTTTCCAAACGATGAAATGAGAATTTTATTCCATTCCATTCCATCATAAAATACCTAAATAATGGAATGAAAACTCTCTTCTATTACTCTCCATTACGCTCAATTTAAAATATCCAAACAGACCCTTAGGCTATGTTTGGGAGGATGGAATAGAGTGTTAGTAATGGAGTGATATGATTAAAAAGATTTAATCCATTGCTTGAAAGTTTAGTAACTAATGAAGTAAGAAGGTTTAGGGTGATAACCCAAATCATTATATCTCACCCAAATTTTCAATTTTATATCTTTCAAATTAAGGGATTTGAGATTTCAATATTAAATTTTTAAACAATTAAGTGATATACTTTTATGACTTAAAGGAAATAAAGTGGAACGACATGTAATTTATTTTAGGTTAGGTTATACTTTTATGATTATTTTAATTAATGATTTAGGTTAGCCACCAAAACTGCCTCGTTTATTCTTTTTTTTTTTTTTTTAATTTTTTTGTTATAGAGCTTTCACTTTCATTCTTTGCTGATCACAACAATCGATCACTTCGTTGCTAACGGAAATCGCCCACTTCCATTTCCTTCTTCAAATTCCAACAACGCTAAAAGCCAACAAAAAAGTAAAAATCAATCACGCTACGATTTTCCTTCGTTCTGCAACAAATCGAATTTTCTTGCTAGGGTTTCGCGTCGAAGAAAATCGCATACATGGATTGGGGAAACGTCACGACTGAGGATCTCATCGACGCTCTCCGTGAAGTCGATTGGTCATCGCCGCCGCGCCCTCTCTCCGAATTCTTCTCCAGATTCACCGTTCCTCGATCCTATTCCAAATGGAATAGCCGCCTCAAATGCAACCTCTACTAGTACGATTTCAATTTTTTATTTTTTTAATTTTGTTTGCTACTTAATTTGAGTGTATTTTCCTCAGCTCAATCGAATTCCACTTTGCCATGACCGTGCAATTTCTCTTTGATTGATATAAAATGTTTAATCAAATGATTTTTTGAGTTTGATAGGAATCGATGGAAAGTGGTAAACATGCAATTTTAGCTTTCAAGAGTTAGACCCATGCACCTGGGTTCATCATGTTATATCTGTGCATAAACGTAGTGACTGCCCTAGGATTTGGTAACGTTGTATCTGTGCATAGTGCATACTTAAAAACGGTTTTCAAATTTTCATGGTCCATTTATTAATTTGTATATAAAATATAATTTTTTTTAATTTTGTGAGAATTCCATGATAACTCTTTAACTACTACGACTAGGAGAAAATCACTTACTAATTAAATCACTTTCTGTGTGTAAGTAATTGTTCATGCAATTCCGAGTTGGGGGAATGTGATTAGGTAAAACCCTTCCTAAAGTAGCGAACATCTTAAAGTTCTTGTTGGATGACTAAACTTTACCTAACCACTGTCCCGGCCTGAAGGTTAGTTTCATTGTAATGCTTGTGGGGATACATTGGTCCAAGACAAAAAAAGTTGGTTTCTGTGTTCTATAACTATCCATACCTCAAACTTGGGGAATGACTTATTTAGTTCGTCTTTTCAAGTATGCCTACCAAATAGAACAATATAGATCTGAATATCTAATTTTATGTTTTTATTTAATAAATAATCTTGGTAATGCCTTTATTTGCAGCTATCGGACCAACTACTTCATTTTGATTGTTTCTGTTCTCAGTAAGTGAACATAATGAATATCATTTATTCATTTTGTCCAATTGATATATGCCTTCATGTCTCAACACACATTTTGAATTGTAGTATTGGGTTTTCTTCGGAGGCCGCTTGCTATGGTTGCTGCCTTTCTTACTGCACTTACCATTGCTTTTCTAAATGACAGGTATGCAATGCTATCTATTTTTCTATTACATCACATCATTGGTTGGAGTTAACTTGATTTCAGTTCACATACATCATAGTCTAATAGTGTTGTACTATTGAAGTGTACCGGTTTTGTATCAATTAGGATATTAGGATATTGTTGTATCAATTAGGATATTAGGATATTGTTGCTATTAAAGTGGACTGATTATCTTGTCTACTCTCTAGTTCTCCATTGGTCTAGTACGAAGAGAGGGAGTGTATATTGATTTATGGCAATATAAAATCATGTATGCATTATTGTGATTTTATCATGGTTACAAAAGAGAAAATAGATAAGAACTCCTAGGTGGCGTTTGATTCATGGAATGTTTTATTACTAGGAAAACTACATTCCCTGGAATCTCGTTCCCAGGAATGTTTCTTTCCCACTTCCACACTTAGGGATAGAGTTTTTCAGTTTCATTCACTAATTGTATTCCTGGGCATCTTTTATTATTAGGAATAGTTTTTTAAAACTTGTATCAAACATGAGAAACTTATTCCCATGCTCACATTCCTGGGAATATTAAAATAAAACTTGTACTAAACGCTACCCAAAGGTTTTACCACAACACTTTAGCATGAAGGTAGGGGGGAGAATCCGGTAAACTTACCTAGAGCTATGGCTTTATGCCCTCTATGGATCTTAAATTTTCAATAATTATTATGTTGAGATGTTGACACAAAGAATTAAACCATTGTTTTCCTAGGATTATAGGAAGACTCACTATAGAATTTGTAAAAAAAAATTGAATAAATGTTGCATGCAATCCAGCACATCTGGGAAAGTGAGAAAGTATGAAGTTTTCAATATTTTGGTTGAGTAAAAAAACCAATTAAGCAAAGGACTACCCATTATGTATGTGATGGGCCTCTAACACAAGTATTACATGAAAAGAAAAAAGGAATGTTAGAAGGGCAAGGAGGGAATAATAATGAAGGTAGCAAAAGAGTGAAGGAATCAGTCGGAGGAAAGAGGGAAAATAATAGAATGGACAGCTGGCAAGTGGGAAATGGGGGGAGAGGATTTGGTAATCATGAGGGGAATGATAAGAGTGGGAGCAGAGAAGAGTAGGGGATATCAGAAAATTGGAATTGGAGTAGGAAGCCCTTGGCCTAGGGGAGGATGGTTCATTATCTCTAGTAACCATTCCTATATTTTTCTTTTCTCGTTTTCTCTGTCTTCCTGTGGTTGGTTCTATTCTTCTGCACATTTTTCTGGTTTGCGGTTGATTATTTAGAGGATTATCCTCTGTTGCAAGGAGCTGAGCTCCCTTTGATTGGTTAATTTCTATCTTGTAAATTCAGTTCCTATCGGTATGACTTGAATGATCGGAATTAGAATTTTTGTTTCTGGAGTGCTTGACTAGCATTTCAGACACTATATGACTTGTTTAATGATAAATGGTATTCAAATCATAGTTATCAATCCCGGATAGCGGCCGACCCCAAAACCTCTATAGCATGATAGCGGGAGTGGGATGGCCGCTTTTGCAAAGTATATACATATAAGCTAAAAAATAAAAAATACACATTTAAATGCTAAAAATAACAAGTTACCCAAAATTTCAAACAAACTCATAATTAATAATCATAAGTTATAATCTTCTGCTAGGCATACAAGTCGATAACAACAAAAGTCAGAATTATCTAATTCAAATACAAGTTTGAATCTAATCAGAATCATCATCTTTAAAATCTTCCAAATTTTCTTCACCATTACTAAACTTGTAGATCTCTTCCTCTTTGGGTTGGCCGGAAAAAGACGACACCCGCGAGGAGCTGGTAGCCGAGTGTGTGCGCAGAAGCTAGACTAAGGAAGAACGACGCTGAGAGTGTTCGCAGAAGTGGGACAAAGGAAGAGGGTGAAAATTATAAGTTTAATTATTCTGTTGGTCCCTAGACTTTTTGGGAAAATTCAAATTGGTCCTTGAACTTTAAGAGTTTGTAATTGGGTCCATAAACTTATAAAGTTTTGTAATTAAGTACATCTCCGTTAGGATTCCGTTAAGTGATCATTAACTCGTGCATTTGTGAGTCTCTTAACTTTCTGAGAAAATTCAACTATGTCCCTACACTTTTTGAGAACCCTAAAAGAGATGTATATAAGGGACTTAATTACAAAAATTTATCAGTTTTGGGATCCGATTACAAACTTTTAAAGTTCAAGGACCTATTTGAATTTCCCAAAAAAGTCAGGGACCAACAGAGTAATTAAACACAAATTATATAACTTAGGTGCAAAAATTCAAAAATATCCTCAAGTACGACCGTTGGAAGTGCATATGGGGAGGGGTGGATTTTACCCCACTTCGTTGGAGCGGGTGCGACAGCTGTGAAAACCTGCTATTCCGGCCGCCAAAGCAGGCGAGAAGGGCGCTCTGGAAAAACGCGATGCGAAGCTTGCACCGTCGTGGCTAGGGGCCGCTGCACTACGCACCGCCACTATTTGCACACTATGACGCGCTATTAATTACCCTTATTCAAATATGTCTCAATTAAATCTTTAGATTTGAGTTAAAGTAAATATATATATATGTTCTTCTAATCTATGAAACACAGACACTTGACACGAGACGGACACGCAGACATCGGCAATGTCCAAAATATTAGACACCACGACACCGCAATATATGTATATATATGTGTGTGTGTATGTCAAATCAAATAAAATTAAATATGAGCATCATTATAAAAGATTTAAATTGAGAATCAAGATTATATATTCATCATCTCAAAACAACTTGTTAAGTATTACATTTTCTCTATGATAATGAGTCTCACAAAATAATAATAAGAAACATCATTTTAAAATTTTAGGTGTCCAGCCACATAGAAGTGATGGCTAAGTGTTTGAGCTAACAAAAAATATTTTTAAATCAGACACCTAACAAGGAGTTTCAGACACATGTTGATAGAGCAGAGAAGATAAAGCAGGAAAAAGATAGCAGATAGAGAAAATAGAGGAAATAGAGGAAGAAGACAGGTAGAATATATTGATAATTCAGAGACAAGTTCTCTTACAATAGGAAACCAGAGCAAGCTCCTTTGAGAAAAGATACTCTCTCAACCTAACCACTAGGGTACTAACAGAATTCTTATGTCATGATCATTTCCTTCTTCTCACATTTCCCTATATTGGCATATTCTAACTAACTGCCAGCTAGGCAGCTTCATTATTCCCTCCCCTCTTCCCATTCTTGTTTCTACGCTTATACACTCTCCAAGTAATGGGCTTATCATACTTAAGGCCCACTAACACATCTCCCTCTGATCCCACTACATTCTGGATCATCTTGGGCATTCTATCATTACCCCCTCCTTCAATAACACCCTTGTCCTCAAAGCTAAACTCTGGAAACTGACTTGTCAGCAGCAATTCTTTTTCCCAGGTTGCATCCTCAGCTGACATTCCCTTCCATTGGATCAGCCACTCCCTAGAATGCTGCCCATCTTCAAATTTGTCTCTCCAGGAAAGCACCTTGTCCGGATTGATGCCAACATCCACATCTGCCCCCAAATCCAGAGGCAAGTCAGGAGAAACTTGATAGTCACCTATGGCTTCTTGAGTTGTAAGACATGGAAAACAGGATGCACTCTAGAAGCTTCAGGCAGCAGCAGCTTATATGCCACCTCTCGAACCTTCTGGACTATCTTATAAGGGCCAAAGAACTGAGGGGACAGCTTCTGATGAATCCTTTGAACAACATAATTTTGTCTATGTGGTCGTAGCTTGAGAAAAACCCATTCTCCTACTGAAAACTGGACATCTTTCCTCTTTTTATCAGCATAATGCTTCATCTGTTCTTGAGCCCTTTGCAAATTGTATTTCAATTGTCTCAAAGCTTCATCTCTATCCTTTAATTCTTGAGCCACCGCTTCCACTCTAGTTTCACCCTCTAAAAAAATGAACTAATGCTGGAGGTGACCTCCCATAAACAATTTGGAAGGGAGTGAAACCTGTAGATACATGGTAAGTGGTATTATACCCCAATTCAGCCTAAGGCAGCCAATGGGACCAAGACTTGGGTTGTTCTGACACAAAACACCATAAATAAGCCTCCAAACACCGATTCACCACTTCGGTTTATCCATCCGTTTGAGGAGGATATGAGGAAGATATCTTCAAAACAGTCCCTTGCAACTTAAATAACTCCTTCCAGAAAATGCTAACAAACAATGGATCCCGATCACTCAAAATTGATTCCGGAACACCATGTAAACGCACCACTTCTTTAGCAAAAATTGTAGCTATACTACAGGCTGTAAATGGATGTTTTAGAGGAACAAAGTGGCTATATTTAGATAGCCTATCCACCACAACCAAAATTGCCTCATAACCATTACTTTTAGGCAATCCTGTTATAAAATCCATAGATGTCTCACTCCAAATCATAGCTGGAATTGGCAATGGCTGCAACAATCCATTAGGTGTAGTAGTTGCATATTTCTGTCTCTGGCAAATGTCACAAGATCTCACAAATTCCTGCACCATTCCCTTCATTCCATGCCAGAACAAGTTGCTTGCAATCTTCCTGTATGTCCTCAAAATTCCAGAATGTCCCCCACTTGGTGAGGCATGAAAATCCTTTAATAACAGTGGTATTATTGGAGAATTTGCTGGTAATACCAACCTGTTTTTAAAGAACAACACCCCACCCTTAAGAGTATAACCAGGTCTTGAGCCCACATCAACCTGTAAAGCCTCAATTATTTCTTTTAAAACTGGATCCTGCACAACTTCAGCTTGTAAGTCCTTGCCTTGCTGCCAAATAGGATAAGAAACAATAGCTCTCAATTCTTTATCCTCATGCTGTCTCGAGAGAGCATCAGCCACCTTATTTTCAAGTCCCACCTTGTACACCACCTCAAAATCAAACTCCAACAACTTAGCAATCCATTCTTGTTGATTTGCAGTGGTAATTCTTTGTTCTATTAGGTGCCTCAAGCTTTTTTGATCCGAATAAACCACGAATCTTCTACCCAGCAAGTAATGCCTCCTATGTTGAATTGCTAGAACCAATGCCATCAATTCCTTTTTATAAGCTGATTTGGACAGTTTGGAACCATAAAAAAGCCTTACTAAAGTAGGCTATCGGGTGCTTCAATTGCATCAATACAGCCCCAACTACATTACCTGAGGCATCACATTCAATTTCAAAAGGAAGTGAGAAATTAGGAAGAGCCAAAACTGGTACTGTTGTGACTGCCACCTTCAAAAGCTCAAAAGCTGCAGCATCATCAGAATTCCGCAAGAAACTATCCTTCTTAGTCAAATCTGTTAATGGCTTAGCTATTTTTCCATAGTTGGCAATAAACTTTCTATAATACCCAGTTAACCCAAGAAATCCTCTTACCCCTTTCACATTCTTAGGTACAGGCCAATTTATCACACTTTTCACCTTAGTAGGATCAACCTCCACTCCTTTATGAGATATCACATGCCCAATATACTCAATGTATGGCTACCCAAATGCACATTTTTTTTCTGTTAGCTACAAATTGATGCATTTGAAACACTTGCAAGACTTGCTCAAGGTGTTGTCAATATGTCCTCCAATCCTCACTATAAACTAAGATATCATCAAAAAATACCAATACAAACTTATGCAAAAAAGGCTTGAAAATCTCATTCATCACTGCTTGGAAGGTGGCAGGTGCATTTGTAAGTTCAAATGGCATGACCAAATACTCATAGTGGCCTTCATGGGTATGAAAGGCAGTGTTATAAACATCTTACTCCTTCATTCTAATTTGATGATACCCTGATTTGAGATCCAATTTGGAAAAATACCCCGCTCCAAACAACTCATCCACAACCGGAATAGGAAACTTGTCTTGCACTTTCACCTTGTTTAAAGGTCTATAGTCCGTACACATTCGCCAAGAATCGTTCTTCTTCTTAACCAAAATAATTGGGCTAGAGAAGGAACTAGAGCTGTTTCTGATCACTCCCAGTTGCAACAAAGTGTGAATCTGTTTTTCAATTTCATCCTTTTGATAATGTGGGTACCTATAAGTTCTCACACTTACAGAACGTGCACCTTGCTGTAATACAATTGAATGGGCTATATTTCTCACAGGAGGAAGTCCAATAGGTTCCATAAACACTCCTTCATACCTGCTCAACAAAATTTGCAATTCATTTTGCTTGGACTTCGGCAAAATTGAATCCTCATGGGCCTCCATTGTTGTTAACCCAACCCTTCTTCAACTCCTTCCACAATACTTTGAAGCTTTGAAGCAACACCATAACAACATCTTTGTTTTGGAACCACCCCAGTACCTTGCTGCTTAATGATTTTACCTTTGTGATTGAAAGCCATAGACATTTCCTTCCAATCCATGGTAACCTTCCCAAGAGTTTCTAACCAAACCTCTCCAAGGATAACATCCACACCTCCTAACCCAAGAACATTAGCATCCAAACTAACATCCAATTCTCCAATCTATAATGTCAGCCCTCCACATGTACCCAAAGTCATCACACTATGTCCATCACCCCAATCTGACTCCCACTGATTTTGGAGTCTCCATTGGTAGACCTTAAGTCGCGACAACTTCTATAGTGATGAAATTGTGTGTAGCCCCACTGTCAATCAATTCCATAAGTAAAACCCCTTCAAGCACACCCTCCATTCGCATAGTTTTAACAGGGGATTCCACCGAATTGGTTATGCCAAACACCTCCATTACTTTACATTCTAATACTTCTTCCTCATCATCATCCTCAGCTTCAATGGCGATAATCTCGCCGTCCTTATTCACCATTTTATCATCGCCTAAGATAATTAAGTGAAACTGTTGGGCAGCACATTGATGAAGGGGATGATACCTCTCATTGCAGTGGAAACACAATCCCTTGGCTCTCTTCTCCAACAATTCAGAATATGGCAAATGCTTGACACCACGATTCCGGTCACCTGAGAAACGGTGGGTCTCCTCCCTTGGAACTCGCGGATGAAAAGATGCTCTTGCCCCCAGATTCATTTGAGATACTTGACCCGGTAGGAAACCTAGGTTTACCCGAGTTCCAATTAGACACGGATTGGGCCTGACCCGTCGACCCAATCAAATCTCCCTCGTGTTGAGTCCAGCTCGTTTTTGGAGGTCGAACCCAATTGGGTTGTTGTTCGGGTCGCAAATGCGACCCATACAGGTGACCCGGTTGCGACAACACAGCGAACTCAGCTTCTACATCATGAGCCAACTAAATGGCTTGGTATCGAGATTTTGGCTTGAAGGTTCGTACTCTGCTTCTGATGTCATGCCGCAAACCACCAACAAAATAGCCCAGAAATTGCATTTATGGTATCGGCCACACTGAGACGGAAAAAAAAGTTCAAACTCAGCAATATACTCATCAACAGAGCTGGTCTGCTTCAATTCCTTAAGTTCCTCAAAGGGATTGTCCAAACGGCCACCACCAAAACGAGCCACCGCCGCGTCTTTGAAATTTTCCCGGGTCAACTCCTCCGTCGAGGCCCTCCACAAGTTGAATCAATGGATTGTTGCACCCTCCATACCCAGCTTCTCAAGTTGGAGGCAAACGTCTTTAGAAATACGTTGGACCTTGAAATACGTTTCAGCTCGAATAATCCAAGCCACTGGGTCCTCCCCCGTGAAAGAAGGTAGCTCCACCTTCTTGGCGGAGAGACGAAATTCATCCATGGCAGAAGAACTCGTGTCATCACTTCTCGACTGACCGCCAGGACGGGATTGCTTCCCCAACAATCGATTCATCTCCGCCAGTAACACCTCCTTCAAATCCGCCATTCCCGCTTCCACACACTCCAAACGCACCTCCAAAGCTTCGATGCGGTCAATCATTTTCGGTGGCATGAACAACGGCAGGTTGGACCAATTGATAGAGCAGGGAAGATAAAGCAGGAAAAAGATAACAGATAGAGAAAATAGAGGAAGAAGACAGGTAGAATATATTGATAATTCAAAGACAAGTTCTTTTACAATAGGAAACCAGAGCAAGCTCCTCTGAGAAAAGATACTCTCTCTCAACCTAACCATTGGATACTTACAGAATTCTTATGTCATGATCATTTCCTTTTTTTCACATTCCCTATATTGGCATATTCTAACTAACTGCCAGCTAGGCCGCTTCATTATTCTCTCCCCTCTTCCCTTGTTCCTATGCTCATACACACTCCAAGTAATGGGCTTATCATACTTAAGGCCCACTAACACATCTCCCTCTGATCCCACTACATTCTGGACCATCTTAGGCATTCTATCACACGTCGTACGAGTGTCGCACGCGTGTCGGTGTCGGACACGTGTCCGACACTTGGACATCGGACACCCCAAAAGCCATAAGTGTTGGTGCTTCATAAACTTCTATCATTAGCCATGTGCCTGATTTATTTTTATTGCAATTCTTGTGACTTGGATTTGTCCATATTGCCTTGAACAAACTAGTGACTTGTGGCATTGTATCATGGTACTGATGGTAGACAATTGTTTGTTAAATGAAAACTTGGCAATCTGGTTATCTTGACAAGTAATGTGCTTCATCACTATTGTTTATGCTTGACTACATAAGTCTTATTTTATTTTATTTTGGTACAATACATAAGTCTTATTTTAATTAAGTGGAAGTGTTCCCCTTAAAAAGTTATTTAGTTATAATATATAAACTAGTTGAATCATGTTCATCTAAATAAGAAAAGTTGTTATACTGTTTCATGTTTTCTTTTGCCATACTCTTGTCAAGATGTTTGGTGCCATAATTTTTCCTTGCTTGAACCATTTTGCATTTTTTTAAATTATATTGCTAACTAAGATACACCATGTTTGGTTTCTTTGGCTGGAAAAGAATGCTAGAAATTTCAACGACTGTTTTTCCACCCTATACTTCATATGGGATGGGGTTATTCTTTTGGCCTCATTTGGTGTTACTACTCCCGGTCTCTTTAGTGGTGTTTCTTTGTTAGACAAGCAGGGAGTTTGGCATGCTTTGCTACATGACTGAATCTCATAGGTTCTTCTGGTTTCGTTTTGTTTATTTGTGAGGAAGTCTTATCCTCTTTCTTTGTATTCTTCTCTTCTCATCTAATAATATTTCTTTTTCTATCAAAAAAGAAAGTGAGATTCTTCATTTGGTTCCCCCATTGCTGAATTAAGTGTAGTCTACCCCAGTTCTGCTATAATTAAAGCTCTTTCCCATTGATATATCTTAATTCATAAATTTTTGCAGCTTTGCAGGTACCTTTAGTGAAAAGGTGACACGGACAGTTAGGCAATTCTCACCACATTTAGCAGCAAAGATGAGACCTCCTCTTACGTGAGTATGCTTGGTTGTTGTTATCTTTGTGAGACTTCCGATTTGGCTGCATCTTTAATAATTATTCAAATTCCAGGCCTGTTATTCGAGGACGTCCATCATCTAAGAGAGCAATTTATATATGTGGCCGGCCTCGTTGGGTGTTTGTATTGATATCTTCTTCTGGTAATTGATGTCATTGAAATATTGATCATCTTTCTTTAATCAATAATAATCAGGGCAGTTCTGTCAATACTCGCACTTATATTTTTTTATGCCAGTATTGCTAACTTGTCTACCCACTCTTTTGCAGCATGTTTCTTCCTTTGGTTTGTTTCTGCTGGTCTCCTAACTGTTCTATGGGCGCTTGCTATTGGTCTTCTTGGTACATCACATACTGAGAAGTTTTACTATTTAATGTTGTTAGCATTACTGTTCATACTTTTAAGTTGATTATCTCTTGCTCCTTTCAGTTACTATCCTGCATGCAAGCTTTAGAACACCTAACTTGAAAGCACGACTAAACACATTCCGTGAAGAATTTCGGGCAGTTTGGCGCAATTATAGTGAGCTGTAGCTTGCAGGGAATTTTTTAGATGTGAGTGCTCTTTGCCTTTACAACACACATATGGCCAAAATATGTACAAAATATGTAACCTTACAACTGCTTTTTGAAGTGATTGAGATACAAATACGTAGCTTATATATATTAGGATGGGATGCAAGAGTAGCCTCTGGAGTTGGCACAGCAATGTAGCACCTGTTGAGGAGATGATATAGACTCACCAAATGTGATTTGAACATGTTAGAAGAAGGTAAACAAATGCCCAGATTCTGGTGAGAAAAGCAGATCAAATGGAAGTTAGTTCCATTAAAAGGGTTAGAGGAGGACCTTAGAAAAAGTTAGGAGAAACTGTTTAAAAAGACTTTGATCTTTAGTACAGCACCAGAGTCTAGAGCCCAATAGCATTGATCAATGTAGCTGTCCCAGTCTAGTGGGATAAGGCTTCGGTTGTAGTAGTAGTAGTAGTTATTGTTGTCTCAGGAACAAAAAAAGGTACTGTTCTCAGTTAATATATCCTATTGAAAACTTGGTTCCCACTAAACATGAGATGAGAATTGGAAAAGTGTCATTTTACATTTCGGTGAGGTTGGTCTTTCTTCTCCTTCACTGTTGGTGTATGAATGGGTTTTATTAGTATGCTAATGCTATAATGGGATTGGAATGAAATAAGTTGTGAACTACTGATAGACCCCTGGTACCGAGGTGTATATGAGGAAGGGTAGAAAGGAAAGCAGCAGTTGATCAGCCCACAAGTTCAGTACAGGCAGGATGGGGAATATTCAAGCTAGTGATATGCAGCATAACAGACTGCCTGTGTGGCAGTGGTAAATAGGTGAGAAGGGGAATTCTGTTGGGGTGAGTGGGGATAAATGTGAAGAAAAGGGAGAGTAGGAGGTAGGCATGAATTGAGTAAGGTTTGCCTTTGTGCTGGGAGGCTCACAGACCCTCGAAGTCTGCTCTATCATTTCCATTTTTGTTTCTGTTCTAGTGTCACTATAGAGAATGAGGAATAGGGAGGGATACACTTTTGCAGAACCTTCTTCTTAACTGATTCTGTATCAGTACAGAGTAGAATATCCAGAGTTGTTTAATAATATACTGTCTACGTTTTCTAGTTCCTACCAAACTAACCTGTGATCTATGTGTGATATGAACATGTAAATAGATCTCAAACAGTGTGATGGCCACACTTTTTTGTATTTGATCATTGACTCTTTATTTCCATTTACCTTTTCCACAGTTACTAGTGAGATGTTGATTTTCCAGCAGTTCGGTGGCTGAAAGTCTGAAACTAGAAGTAGAGTCATGTTTCATTTGCCTTTAGGCTTATTCATGGCTATGAAATTGTTATCATTGGAAAGTTATGTGATAAATCTGAAATTTAACACCAGATGTAGGTGAAAACTAAGAAAATCAATTAGTGTACTGCAGGCTTGGTTTTAGTTTTCTTCAGGCTGGAGAACTTGGAAGAAAAGTTCATTTAACTATTTATGATTTGAGCAGAGTAGTTAATTGCTCCATTTCCCACTTCCCAGCATTATAGCAGAGCGGCCTCTATCAAGAGCTGTCATGGAGTGTTTTTGTGTTATGCCATTTGCAGCCGAGATGGTGGCTGATTGTGGCCCATTTTGTGGCTGAAGCAGAAAGGGGAGCCGTCTGAATCTTTTTCTGGCCAGCCCAACCCTTGTCCGGTCACAACCCTTTCCCAGCAGCCACACCCTCTATTGAATCTTCCTGTTCGACAAGAAATGAAAAAAATGAACATTAACTTTTCACAAAGCGTTGCTATTATGATAAGTGATCACGGGAAATATTTTTCTATCTTTCAAAAGAATGAAAAGGCATCACTGCCCTTTTCTTGGTAATTAGTTTACTGATGTTAGAATATTATATGTTAGATATATAATCAAACTGTATTTATGTTGATTAGATTACAATAATCAATTACTGATTATCAGTTACTGATTATTAGGCTAGAGATTAGTTTGTTAGCTCATATTACTCTCTAATCGATTGTAAATAAATTCAAAAATACAAGAACATATGTGTAGCCTAACACAACTTCTCTTAATCAGTCCTTTTAACATGGTATCATTGTGGTACCATTCTCCATAACCTAATGCTTTTGATATTCTACTCCAAGGTTCCTGGAACTTTTTTTTCAGTATCTTTTCTGTTTGGTAAAAACTAGCTAATAGTAGATAAGTTAGCTCATAGAAAATGAGCTTATAACTGATAGCAGATAAGCTAGCTGATTGGATTTGAAGTGTTTGGTAAATTTAGCTGTTAAATTAGCTGATAAATATAAAATGACATAAATGACATATTTATATGTTTTTATATAAATTTTTATATATATGTTATTTATTTTAAAATAATTATCACTTTTAATACTTTGATTTATTTTAAATTATTTATCATCTAAAAATTTTAATTTTTTTTAATGTTTAATTATTTTATTAAATAAAATGAGATACTAAAAATAAAATGACATGTTGAAATATTTTTTATATAATTTCTTTTTTTATAGACAAAAATATATACTCTATTATTTATTATCCTAAATATATAGTTAGTGAAATTAGTCCTTAAGGAGGAAGAGGATTTTTTATTAGGAATTAGGATTTTTTATTTTCTTAACGAGAGGATAAAGGAGGAATTTAATTAAAATAGTAAGGATAAAAGTGAAAGAAAAAATAATAAGCCATAAGCTATAAGCTCAAACGCTACTTTAAGTAGCGTCTGAAAAACGCTACAAGTTAGTGAAAAACCGCTATAAGCTAGCGGTTTAACCTTGCCAAACAGAAGCTTAGTTTGTCCAACCATTTATGTCCTTCCTCTTATGTGTGCTTGTTCCAGCGGTACCTCCCCTTCGATCTTCTGGCCTCTGTTCTTGCCCTCGTCCTTCTCTACTATGATGATGTTTTTCAGTTGTAACGGCTGTCTGTTCTTCTCATTTGCCACTGTGAATGAGAAAACCCTAATTTCTCCAGCTGTGCCTTCTCCTGCCGTGTATTTTTCCCATAGTGCCTATACCCCATGCTGTTTTTCCTTCATAAATGGCATGCTTTTACCGGGAAGTTTTCCCTAACACCTGCGGCTTTCCACCTAGGTTTGTAGCTTCGTTGCTGTTATTGATTGTTCTCCATACTCTGATAGCTTGGATGCCCACCATTGTCTGCCCACCATTGTCCAAGCCTCCATGTGGTGACCAGACCTTACCAGCACATGAGGGCGTGTCTCCCACCTTTTCAGCAACTTCAACAAAGATGGTTGTTATTTTGGTCCCTCCGTTCATATGCTATTTCAGGTTATGCACTTTCTGCATAATTATATATGGCTAAAAATTGGACAATTACATCGCGGGAGGGTGGTGAAGAAATTGGACAAAAAATGCTTGTTTTGTGAAAAAGAACTCTTAATGCAGCGATGGACGAAGGTTATTTCACATTGGGGATGAAAATGAAGAAAACAAGGTTATTTGGTCAAGCTCAAGTCTTGTCAGGGATGATTCATGATTTAGTTGTCATAGTTAACGATCTATCGTAACAGCAGATGGACGGAGGGACCAAAATAGCCTGAAAATGAAAGGTGAGGGATGAATCTGAGACAGATAAATGGTTAGGGACGATATTGAGACCGTGTGTAAAAGTGAGGGACCAAAACCGTATTTTTGTTTGGGTTGCTGAGTTCAGGGGTCTGTTTGGCTATAGGTTTGACTGTGTTTGCCAGTGTTTGGCTGGGTTTATTTGTGACAAGCTCAGAACTTAGTAGTTTCAGCTTGAGTGGGAGTGCTAGAATATTAACATTTATGTTAAAATATATAGTCAATAGTCAACTGTATTTATGTACATTGGAATAATCACATAATCAGTTACTAATTTATTAGGCTAGAGATCAGTTTGTGTTATCTTAGATTACTATCTGATTCTAACCCAAACCCATAAATGGCAGTACATGTGTGGCATAACACACAATTTTCTCTTAATCACTCCTCTCAGCAACTGTCTGATTTTTTTCTTCAAAAAATAAAGTCTTTCTTTTCTATCTGGTTATGCTTTTACTAGTTAGACTTTTTTTGGGGGACTAATTAGGTGTTTTGGAACCGCGTTCCAAACTTAAAGAATCACATCTAGAGAGGAGAAGCTACATCTAGGGAGGAGAAGCTACTCAGAGTAGCTTCTCTAGAAACGTGCGTTTGCCTCTTGCTGCAGTGTTTCCAAACACGCTATAAGTAGATGTTGCCAATGGAAAGGTCCAAACTTGTTACTATTGTTATTTGTTACTAGTTAGACTATTATTATTTGCTATTTGCTCTGTTGCAGCTAGTTCTCAGCCTCCGTTGCTCCATTCTCAGCCTTGCCTGCTTCGCTCTTTCCTTTGCCCCGTTTGATTAATGACGATTGTATCTTTAAGCTATGACTTTTGAGTATTAATGATAAATGTCTCAAGTTTTGAGTCCTTGTTGAGCTTTGAGTATTTAAATGTAAAAATTATTTGCATTGTATGTGCTACATTGGTTGTAGCGGCCGCTCTGCAATCTGCTGTACTGTTGTAGCATTTTTGGGGTTGGCCACTGCCAATATTTACGATCGAATAATATGGATTTGAACCCATGGGGGTCCCTCTGTACTTTGAGATGTGCTCTATTGGTGGCTGCATGGTTTATGAATACAAATCTGTCACATCGTGTTACTTGTATACTTGCTTTTAGAAAATAGCAACATTCTTCCTTGTGGATTTCCAACTTGTTCTTTGCTTGTGTAATGTTGATGCTGACAACAAAACTGATACAGCTTTGCTATTATAAATGTTTGTTTAGGTGTTGCCGCTTTTCAGTCAAAGTAATTTCCTTTAGCTGGAATGGAATTTTCTAGGTAAGGCTGCCAATTATTGAAGATTGCCTAAACATTGTAAATTGTGAGGAATCTTGGTGTTTTGTAAAGTACACTGTTTTCATTGTTGATTATGTTTAGATGGAAGCATTGCAACATTGATACTTGTAAGCTTGACATGTCACCATAGTACCATCCATAGTTATCACAATACCTAACTGCCTTGAAAAATTTGTGACGCAAGATACGTATGTTTCTTATTAGTAGGTTTCATTCATTTTGGTAGTTTGATTACTCTTATCCAAAAGATTGCAAAAAGTATAATTCTGATACATTATTAATGTAAAGTTTTTATATTGTGACACACATTTAAGGTAATTACTTTAAGGGCTTGTTTGGTGGGTAAGATAGGATTTGATTTTTCATATCAAACCAAAACATGCCTACCCATAGTCCCGCCCCTAACTTTAATGGGTGGAATCACTTGTCCTAATTTCCTATCCCCTTTCCTGCCCCACCAATCAAGATTTGACAACTCTAACACTTCACGCCTCATTTAAGATCTCATTATCCTCCATTCCCTTTCTTTCACATTTTGTTCTCGCTCCTTCACCTTCAAACATTGTTTTCTGCCCCTTTCTTTTTGTTACATAGAAAAGCATGGATATAAGAGAGAATGCATCATAAATTCCTTCCATCAAAGTATAGGACTCCTTCATGTCTATTGCGTTTTTTTGTCTGATTTCCTCGATAGTCTTTCCTTCAATATTAGGCAAACACAAATATGAATAGTTTTGACTATCGAAAGGTTACGCATGTATTTAAATATGAAAAGTCATGCCATGGACTTTCAATTTGAACCCTCAAAATGATGACGACGTTTCCTCAAGCTTCTCTATAGTTGAGAACTTCATGTTTAAGCAGAGCAACAACCTCTCGTGGGCACCAAGAGAATCGTGTCATTCTGTTAATCTGTTCATGGAGGAGGATGACGACAAAAATGACGAGGAGCGATGATAAAGGGACAAACAAGCTTCTTCTCAAAGTCGAATAGCAGGGACTATAAGATAGTGCAAAGGATTTTCAGGGAGAAAGGAGAACTTCTCTGTCACAAATTTTCTTTACCAAAAGCTTACCAGGGACTTGTTGTAGCTGAAGGACTTAGCAACCATTCCAACCCCATGGACTCATCTATCAATACCTAATGGTCACTAAAACCAACCTTTACCGCCACACCTGAGAATCTCGTCACAACCTGTGGTGACATCATCTTCAGTCACAACCCTCAACCCTGCGGCAAACACCTTTGGCTTAAGGCGAGTTTTTTGGGTGCATCGGTGTTGTCCTATGTATCAACCATTGATCTTATAGAAAAATATAATCAAGGGTGCTTAGATTGTTACCTCACTTACCTGCAAATTATTCAACAGGTTACCTTAAAAAATTATTATTTTTTTAGAAGTCCCTAAAAACACTTTTACATTTATATTATGCCTCACTGTTTATTTATTTTATTCCTATTGAAATTTTCCTCTATCTCCGATGTCTTTTGCTCTGTTGTGCTTCATCCTCGTCAACCCACAATTGCCATCGTTCAGCCATGCGACCCAACCACCCATAAGCTCTGCTGCTGCCGTTATGCCGCCACCTAGCCCAAAACACGTCCATCATCAACCAGTGTCGCTTTTAGCAGTGAAAGAAACGGACAGTTTCTTCTCTGCCTCCAACTTTGATCTACCAAAAAAAAAAAAAAATGCAAAACATGAGATTCGTTACTGAGAAATAATAGTTCCTAATGTATATTTGTAGAGAACAACTCCACATGCACACTAGTGTCCCATGCATCCTTGTATTGGTCATAACGTGGTGACATTGTCATAAAACGGTGCCCATTTCCCTAAATGAATTTGCTCATAAAGCTATGTCAGATATATAATAACGATGAAAGTAAAAATGTGTGAATTGGAGATTGAAATCCACTTGCAGCCAAAGCTGGTGGAAGTCCTCCAAGAACATCACCCAATCCACGAGTTTTGCTCCAAGGTTCAACCTCAATTCCTGTAAAGATAAATTTCATCCCTTGACCACGTACAATTTCTCCTAAAGGTTTTATGCGTGGTGAGGAGTTCGAGCTCAACTAGGATGCTGGCATGGTTTTTCGGTGTACAAAATGTTAAGAATGCAATGCAAAGAGAAAGGGGAGAAGAAGAGGAACAACAATGGAGAAGGAGAAAAAGTGGCTATGCTAGGGTTTCAGAATTGCGATAATGTTCTAGTTATAAGAATAGAGAAAATGGGAAATATAAAGGCAACAAGTGAAAGTCTCTAAACTGCCCTTAAGCATAAACTATTTTTATCTAACATCCCCCCTCAAACTCACGATGCATCAACAGGAAGCATTGAGAGTTTGCTAGTCAAGAAACGAAAGCGCGTGGAACGCGATTTGGTAAACAAGTCGACAAGCTGCATGGAGGAAGAGACAAAGGGTAGAGTGATGGTCCCCTGCTGAAAATGATGGCAAGTGAAGTGACAGTCAATTTCAATGTGCTTGGTGCGTTCATGAAAAACAGAGTTCTGGGTGATTTGTATAGCACTTGTAACATCCCGATTTTCTTAATCTCTTTAATTAATCAGTATTTAAGTAATTGTATTTTATTTGAGAGTCTGAAAAATTTAATAAATTATTCTGATACCATAGTCGCACTCTACGCCATCGTAGGAGGCTATGGTTAAGTTGTGGGCTGAAAACTCAAACGAAGCCCGATCTATGTTTTTTCGGATGATAGTGTTTTTCTACTATTAAGACCCCATTTTGACTAGCGGTCAGAACCATTAGTCTTAAAATTCAATCCTCTACCTTTTTGCTAAAATGTGTCCTAACGTCCAAAAATATAAATAATATTTTATATTCGGACCGAAAATCGATCGGGTAGACGATTCGAGCTGTCTTAGGGTTTTTCGAGAACCTTAAGCCAATGATTTTCATACCAGGGCTATATGTTAAATCATTTGGGGACTCCTATCAGTGTCGTGAGGTTTTTTCAAAATGTCGGGATGTGAATTAACTAAATTGCCCTTGGTTAGTTTACTAGTTACCTTTTATTACTTGTACTTATTTCTTAACTCTTAAGTTTTCTAAATAAATATCCCAATCTCACACTCTCACCTTCCCCATTTTCTTCGAGTACACAGCAGCCCCCCTCCCACACACTCTTCTTCTTCCTTTTCTCTTCTTTCTCTTTTCTTTCTCATCATTTTCTCCATTTTTGGAGCTTGGTCTTTGAGATTTTGTGAAGCAACCTTCACTCATTTTTGAAGGAGATCATCCTAGGAGGTAGCTAGCTCTCTCTATCTCTCTCAATCTCTCTCTATTCTCCTTTAATTTCTATGGTTAGAAATGTTAGGGTTTTTTCCCCAAACCTTAAAGATTCAATGAAAAATTGTAGAAAAATCATTTTGATACCAAACCAATTTCTATGGCCTAGGTTCATGACATACTTGTATTATCCAAGAGCTTAGAGCCAAGAAATCTCTCTAGGTTATTTAACCATAGAGGGGTCGAAACCTATTTTAGTGTAGGGTAGGGTTTTTGGTTCGTTTTTGATGTTTTGAGTTGATATCTAGGGTTATCACACTTAGTTAGGGTGTTATCCAAGAAATGAGGATTTTTGGAGCTCCTTAGCTATTTTTCATATTTTTCATTCAATAGGGCCGAACCCTAGGGGTAGTGCAGTAGGAGAAATCTTTATTTTTTTAGCTAATGTCTTCATTGATTATGTTTAGGGATACCTAAGGATCATGGATCCAAGAGTTAGGAATTTTTAGACATCCCTAGCCTAATTAATTAAATAGGGGTAGTAGCTAATCCTAAGGAATTAGGGAGTTTTTGATTTAACTGTATTAATTTCTGGTTGTGTTCTATTGTATAGAATTGGACAGGACTCGAGCATCCAACAGCGCACCCAACTGACAGTTGCAGAGTCGTAGCCGGAGTTGCACGAGGAAATAACTAAGGTGGGGAGAAAGAACTAATATCGTCTGGAAGGCAAGCTTAGTATAGAGTATATATATCTGTGTAGGGGAACCCTAAAACCCTACTAGAGGTTGAGCCCTGGATAAAGTGCCTAGACCCTAGGTATAGGTACTTTTGGGCTATCACCGCTAAGTTGATATTATGAATGATGAGACTGATTGAGGTTGATTGTGTTGAATTATTTAATTGATTACCTGTTGATTTTATTTTGGTGAACTGTCTGTTTGATGAACTATTGTCTGAATTTATGATGATAACTGTACTGGAAAGATCTTCTGTTGCGATGTTTATTGGGATTGGTTGGTTGAGTGTTGATGAGAATATGGTGAGCATTGATGTTGTTCGGGTTGATATCATTGTGGTCCCGACCGTGGAGCTGTGGCTCGTAGACGCAAGGCGTCGTGATGCTGATGTGATGTTGATGATTGATGTTGATGTGATGCGATGTGTCGTGGTCGTGGATGAGTGCTTAGGCGTGAGGTCCCGATATCAACCTGCGATGGATATTTGTTGTATTTTCATATCATTTCATATCATAACATTTGGTCCCAAAGGGGGATGTCCAATTGGGGACATTACTTAAAATCCCGAGGCGGATGTGATGTGATGTGATGTAATCCCAACGGGGATGTCCATTTGGGGACGTGATGTATCGGCCGACGTGCATATAGGGAAGACAACATATGCATAGGGACTAGTATCCCTCTCATAGGCTTATTTGAGAGAATGATGTTTGAGATGATTGTGATGGGTGACTTAAGAGATGGGTGATGTTGTGTTGTATATGTTATCTGTGTTGTGTGATGTATATATATATGCTGTACTGATGCCCCTCTCCCATATTTGATGATATATGTTTCTTATCTCCCACTATTTTCTGTATGTCTTGCCCTTATTTTATGGGAAGACATCGAGGAGGAACCAGTGGCTGAGGAGCTGGACGGCATTCCTTGCGAGCCTGACGCCGGAGGACGTGCCACGAACCCTAGTCTCGAGAGGACGGGCAATGATCGTGGTTAGCCGGAGAGCTATATCTCGGCCTACCTTTCGTACTTTTATTTTGGTTTGTAATAATATACTCTGTATGTACCACTTTATACTGTAGCCCTACTGATGGGGCAACGATATATGTGATATATTTCTTTATATTTTAAGCTGTGTACTCTGAAGCGTTGCGTGCCGAAAATCGTTTTGCTTCCGCGCTCAATTTTCCGCTTCGCTTCATATTAATAAGGCACGCTAACGTTTATTATGCGATTAAGGTTAGTTAATATCTTAAGTTCTACTAATGGGACGGCGGGTCGTCTTAGCACTCATAGTATCACAATACATAGGAGTTGGCCCAGATGAGGAGAAACCCATAGAATCAAGTAACCAGCGCAAACAAACTATTTCTGCAGTGGTAGGTGCCATGACACGATACTTAGCTTCTGTAGAAGAGCGAGAGAAAACAACTTGTTTCGTACTCTGCCAAGAAATGAGAGAAACCCCTAGAAAAATGCAAAACCCCGCGGTAGACTTACGATCGATGGAATCACCACCCCATTCAGCATCTGAATAAGCACGCAATTCCAAAGAGGAAGAAGAAGGAAACATAAGACTCTCAAATTGAGTGCCCGAAGATAATGAAGGATGCGAAGAACAGCTACCCAATGAACTATAATAGGAGAAGCAACAAACTGACTAACAACATGTACTGCATAAGCAATATCAGGTCAAGTGATGGTAAGATACATCAAGCTGCTAACAAGATACGATACAAAGTGGGATCTGACAGAGGAACACCATCGGAGGAGGTATAACGAGCATTAAGCTCAAGAGGAGTATCTTTCGTCCGAGTGTCAAAGAGATGAGCTTGTTCAAAAATATTGGCAATATACTTAGATTGTGAAAGAAGAGACAACTTCAATTCCCAAAAAGTAACGCAGAGTACCTAAGTCTTTCATCTCAAACTGTTGGGCTAATTGCAGTTTTAACTTCACAATCCCTTCAACATCATCCCCAGTAATAATCATGTCATTAACATATAAGGAGAGCAGGTATGACCATGAGAGGTGCATCGGAGAAATAAAGCAGAATCATGTGGGCTAGAGTGGAAGCCAAGTGATGCAATGACAATGGAGAACTTCTCAAACCAAGCTTGGGGAGCTTGTTTGAGCCCGTAGAAAGCTTTCTTCAGTTTGCAAACTTCACCAAGATTATGAGAAACACCAGGTGGAGGGACCATATAAACCTCTTCTTGAAGATCGCCATTCAAGAAGGCATTTTTAACATCCATTTGAGAAATATGCCACGAACGGATGGAAGCAACTGCAATAAGAGTATGAATAGTGGTCATTTTAGCAACTTAAGCAAAGGTTTCTTCATAATCCATACCATACTGTTGAGAGAACCCTTTAGCAACTAGTCAAGCCTTGTAGCACTCAATAGACCCATCAAACTTGGTTTTGATCTTATAGACCCAACGAGAACCAATGGCACTTTTTCCTGGTGGAAGAGATACAAGGTCTCAAGTGTCTGTCTGGTGCACTGCAGAAAGTTCTTCGACCATAGCCTGCTGCCAAAGGGGATCAAGGTAGCCTCCTTGTAGGAAGAAGGCTCAGACACACTATGAATGGAGATCAAAAAGGAAGCAAAAGAAGTGGAATAAGTGGAATAGACAAAGTTTGGTAAGTGAGTGGACTTACGATCACGTTGAGGATAATGAGGCGAAGGATCCACGATCACAAGAGGTTCTTGGGGAGCCGTGGGGATAGAAGGAGCATCTGGATCTGTAGAACTACTAGTGTCAAGCCTGCAAAACTCAACATTAGAAGTATTTAAATTATCTATATCCATGGCAAAAGGATCAATACGAATTAGATTAGACTTTGTAAAACTATGAGAATCAGAAGGAATACAGTAGAATGGTATATGCTCAAGAAACACAACATGACGCGAGACATAAAGTTTTTGGTGGATAGAGTCATAACAGCGATAACCTTTCTGACCATCACCATAACCAAGAAAAACACAGATTGCAAAGCGAGAAGACAATTTGCTACGTTCCACATGAGGATGAAGAACAAAGCAAGTAGAGCCAAAGACTCTCAAAACTGAATAATCAGGAACACAACCATTTAAATTTTCAAACGGAGAAAAACTTGAAGTAACAGATGATGGAATTATGTTAATAACATACACTACAGTAAGGACAACTTCTCCCTAAAACTCACTTGGAACAGAGGCAAACAAAAGAAGGGAACGTGCAGTTTCAACAATGTGACGATATTTCCTTTCAGCAACTCCATTTTGCTGAGGTGTGTAAGTACAAGAAGTTTGTTGAAAGGTCCCATCAGAGGCAAGTATTTTAGAGAATTTATTAGAAGTATATTCCCCACCTAGATCACATCGAAAGCACTTGATAACAACATTATGTTGAGTTTTAACAAAAGCACGAAACATATGATAAATGCCAAGAAAGTCAGAACATTGTTTCATAAGATGAACGTAGCAATAATGAGTACAATCATGAATAAACGATACAGAATATCTAGATCCACCTTTGGTATGAACCGGGGATGGACGTCATACATCAGAATGAACCAAGTCAAATGGTGCAGCAAAAATTGAAACACTTTTGCAAAAGGGCAAAGTAGAAAACTTAGCAAGTTTGCAATCACAACAATCAGAAGTATCATTAGTTTGCAACTTTCCTATAGCTCCTGTGGAAGCAAAGTATTTCAAACGGGAAGAAGTAACATGTCCAAGACGAGAGTGCCATAAATAAAAACTAGAAGAATAAGAATTCAAACGAAAAGATCACAGATCAACACTAGAAGCTGCAACATCTGGAGTTCTCAGCTCATCTAGATCATAAAGCCCCCATGCTTACGGCCTGTCCCAATTAGCCTCCTGGATTGCAGATACTGCACATAACAAGAGGTAGAAGAAAACAAAACTGAGTAACCAGAATCACATAATTGGCTAACAGAAACAAGACTCAAAGTGAGATTAGGAATATAGTAAACATCTGAAATAGACAAATGAGATGTGGAAACAGACCCAATGCCTGTTAATGGCATTGGAGTGCCATCAGCAGTCATGACAAACACAAATGAGGCAGAATGTAAAGACATAAAAGATTTAAAATCAGATGACATATGATGAGAGGCTCCAGAGTCAAGGATCCTTATGGGTGAAGATATACCTGATGAGTTAGAGGAGGGCAAACCTATATTGGATTGGGTAGGCATGGCATGTGGCTGTGTGGCAAGGAACCTCTGAATCTGCTCAGCAAGATAACCTACAGTAGAACCAGAAAAGGATGTGCTCTCATCAGATGGAGGAACAACTGCAGCAACATTTGATACTGGAGGCTTGAAGGTCTGTTGGTTGAACTAACTGGGAGGTCTCCATTGTGAAGGCTGTTGTGAGGGTTGTTGCTACTACTTATTCAATAGTTTTGGACATTGAGTTTTCCAATGGCCCTTGTGCTTGGAAAAGCTACATTCATCATAACCAACCTTCCCATGAGATTTACCTTTGTGAGAAGGGACAGCAAAAACAAATGGATTGGGAGTGGGGAGGATTCCTTTCTCTACATTCCCTTTGTCAGATTGAGACTTGAGTCGAATTTCTTCAGCCAACAGCTCATTAACCACTGAATCAATAGTTGGAAGGGGATTGCAGTGTAAGATTGTGCCGCAAAGCCTTTCAAAATCATCCCGAAGGGCCATCAGAAACTGAACCAGACGCTATTCTTCTCGACGATCAGTGTATGCTTTAAAAGCTTGTAATTTTGCAGATTCAGTAAGAGCCAACTGGTCCCAAAGATTGGTCATGGCAGAATAAAATTCTTGAATGCTCATGTTGTTTTGCTGAAGTGCTCGAATGTCTATCTCCAACTGATATTGCTTTGCAAAATTAGACTGCACATACAATTTTTTCAGATGATCCCACACCTCCTTGCTAGTTGAACCCTTATGGACTACGAAATAGAGTTATTAATCCAAGTAATAATTTTCGAATTGTTTACTTCCCAGGTTTCTAGCTCCGTTGCATATTTCCCATCTTTTTCATCTTTTGGCATAACAGAGGTGCCAGAAACATAACTCCACATTCTTTTGCCTTTCAAAAAATTCTTCAACACATAACTCTAATAAGAATAATTCTGCTCATTCAGTTGTACACTAGTAGATTGTAGAGAATCATCTTTTTCACCAGTCATTGCTAATAATCACAGACAAGAAACAATAGAGAGAACATGTGTTGCTGCTTGCTACAAAGTGGGTTACGAAATGGGTCGGGTCGCTGGAAATGGAGGGTCGTCGGAACTGGGTCGCTGCAAAATGGGTAGTCGAAATACAAAATGGGTCGCCGCCCAAATCGTCTTGTTGTGGCCAGAATCGTCTTGCTCTTTGATACCATGTTAAGAATGCAATGCAAAGAGAAAAAGGAGAATAAGAGGAACAACAATGGAGAAAGAGAAAAAGTGGCGATGCTAGGGTTTCAGAATTGCAATAATGTTCTAGTTACAAGTCTAGAGAAAATAGGAAATATAAAGGCAACAAGTAAAAGTCTAAACTACCCTTAAGCATAAACTATTATTATCTAACACAAAGGAATTTCCCGAAACCAACCTTATCGGCACCGTTGACAGCTTTTTTCGTGTACAAAGCCGATCCCACAAATGAAAGGGAGAGATACCAACAAAGGCTATGCAAGACATTTAAATAAATACAACTTTTAAAAATTAAACCTGTTCCATCATGTTTTTCTAGGTGCACCGGTGCTCCCCAAATTCAAGGGGAGCACCATAAAACTTGTCCTTAAGGCGAGTAGCCACATATCACCATCCATAGTTGCCAACCATCTTCCTGCCTAGAACGCAACCCATAGTTGCCCTTTCTTTTGAAGCTTAGGACATTCATAGCATTTGACATTTGAAGAAGAACTTTCACCGTTTGTTGAATTGTTCTTTGGAGGGAAGTTGAATGACTTTCTATTAAAGATTCTTTTCTTTTTGAGAAACCTCTTGAACTTTTCACTAGAAATCCCATTTCATCCTCGGATCCATTTTCTTCTTCAACATTCTCTTCTTCTTCACTCATAACATCTTCCTTTGGAGCTTGAACTTTTAGAGACAAGCCTCTTCTTCTTCTTCTTCTTCTTCTTCTTCTTCTTCTTCTCTTTTTCCTCTTGATTGCTCCATCGATTCAGCTCCATTTCATGTTTTTTGAGTTTCCCAAAGAGTGTTGCAATACTCATTGTCGCAAGATCCTTGTATTCAACAATTGTGGTAATTTTTGGTTGTCATTCCTTACTCAAATATCTCATGACTTTATTGATTTGTTGTTCATTTGTGATAGTCTTTCCAAGCCATCAAGTTGATTTACTATATGAGAGAATCGTTTCTCCACATCATTGATCTCTTCACCATTCTCCATGTGGAATAACTCATACTCATGTAGGAGGGTGTTCATTCTTGCTCTCTTCACATCATTTGTGCCTTCATGAGTCACTTGTAGAGTATCCTACATTTGTTTTGTTGTTTTGAAATTGGAAACCCTGAAAAACTCGTCATAACTCAAAGTAGAGGTTATAATATTTTTAGCACGAGCATTGTATCCTACTTTCTTTTTATTATCATCATTCCATTCACTTCTAGGTTTAGCCTTTTTGCTGCCATTGTCATCAATAGTAAGAGAAACATAAGGTCCATTTTCTTTTGCATCTAAGACATCAAGTGTAGCAGCCTCAAGAAAGATTAACATCATTTCTTTCCAATATATATGTGATTTTCCATTAAAAGCAGGAGTCGCACTAGGGAAGCTCCATCACCCAAGATATCATTTGAAACCATTCTCTTGAAGCTATTAAGTTTGACACAAGTGTTTTAGCTTTGATGCCACTTGTTGGTTGTGGCTTCACACTTAAGAGGGGGGTGAATTGAGTGATTAAAACTTTTTCAAAAACTTTCTTCTCAAAAACAACTATTTACCAAAACTAGTTTTTCACAAAACTTTTGTAAATCTTTTAGTCTTTTAATGAAAAAGAATGTTTTTACCAAAGTGAATAACAAGATTGATAACTTTGAAATACAATGCATAGACTTATATAACAAAACAAATATCAATATCGAAAGAGTTTACGAGAGAGAAAGAGAGAACACACAAATCATTTATCCTGGTTCAGCCATCAAACCACTAGGTGACCTACATTTAATCCTCACTCCACTGTGAGATTTTTTCCACGAAAATCCAAGCTTCAATCAGGTGCTAATTAACCTTTACAGTCAATTGCGCTTTCCACCTTTTGGGGATATCTCACCCTTGTGAATAAGCCTCTACAACAATTCTTCTGCAAGAATTCTAAGGGATGCCTCACCCTTACAGTAATAGAAAGATTCCTTACTCTCAACTCAAAAAGATTGTTTTACAAAATCTCAACAATATCTTAATATATTGATACACAAGTTGAAAACCTATGAGGTAAACTCACTTTTTCACCTTTTGATAGCTCACAAATCAATACTTCATAATGTGCAATTTTCTCAGAGTAATTGTTATGAAAATATGTTCTCTGGATGCCTTTTTATAGTGATTTAAAAAATATGAACGTTGGGAATTACGATAAGATCAGTTAGACTCAAAACAAATTTTTTTTTTTCAGTTTCAGAACTAGATGAATCGATTTCCTTCTTGCATAAATCGATGTATTAATCAAGAAATGTAGTTATACGCAAAAGTACATCAATTTTGCTCTTGAATAAATCACATATGTTCTTGAGTAAATTGATTTGGTTCTTTTCTAAATCGATTCATAATGCAAGTCAGAGAGAGTGATAAACCATGATGTTGGATAAATCGATTCATGTAACACCTCGATTTTCAAGCTTTCTAAGATCAAGAAACTGTGTAAATGAGTTTGTATTTTATCGGAGGTCCTAGAGAGCGAATTTAAATAAACTGAGACCATAGTCACGCTCTACGCTATCGTAGGAAGTTACTGTTAAATTTTGGGTCAAAAACTCAGACGGAGCCCGGTATGCGTTTTCACTGACAGTATGATTTTACTGCTCAGAAGACCTAATTTTGACTCGGGAACGAAATAGTTAGGCTTAGAATCGAATTTCCTATATTTTTGATTAAATTGGATTTTCGCACTAAAAAGCGAAATAATGTAAGTTATTCGAGCGAAATCTCAAATCGAGTGAAAAATGGAGCCGAATAGGAATTTGTCGGGACCCGCTAACGGATAAGCTTTAAGTCACATCAGGTCAAGTCACCTCGGAATGCGTGCCAGTGTCATGATGGTTTTTAGAGATATCTGGACACGAAAAGACCAAAATGCCCCTGGCCTTTTTCCTAATTACCGTTTAACCTTGGGTGAAAAGTCTTTTCTACCCTTTAAGTGAAATTTTGTGGACTTCCTTGTCCTCCCTTTCTCTACCCCACGCCCCCACCATCATAAAATTCACCATTTCACTTCATTCTCCTAAACACATTTTCTTCCTTCGCTTTCTCTCTTTTTCTCTTAAGAATCTTCAAGAGCTTTAGTGAAGCAAAGTTGATACCCTTGATCATCTTCATCCCCTAAGAGGTATGAACTCTTCATTTGATCCTTCAATCTTCATATTCTTCATAGAAATCTTGTTTTTCCAAGCTATGTTCAAGTTGAACCTTCAAACTTCATAAATTCATAGAAAAGTGTAGAAAAGTCCTTTTAATGTAAAACCAATTTCTACGAGCTAGTTTCATTACCCTCTCTCATTATCCAAGAGCATGTAGCCAAAAGAGTTCCCTAACCCATATGGGTATAGAAGGCCGAAACCCTAGGGTGAGAAAAGTTTGAGTTTTTGATTCAATTTTTGAGTAATGAGACTTGTTTTAGTGTTAGGTATCCTAAGGATTATTCGTCCAAGAGATAAGAATTTTTAGACATCCCTAGCTATTTTTGGGACCCTATGGCCGAACCCTAAGACTAAGGGAATAGGGATAATTATGTGGTTTAATGTTGATGATTGAATTAATTGTGTGTGTAGTTGTTGGGTAATCAGACGAGTAATTGGGAGAATTCGCGGATCGATCAGACAACTTTTATTCGGAGGATAACTTCAAGAGGTAAGGGAATAAACCTGAGGAATTCAACTTCCGACAGCTGCGTGCTGTATGTAGGTATATGGTTTGTAATATTTTAAATGTGCCGTATTGATGTGGAGTGATTTATTTTATGCTTGCTCATATTTGATTATGCCTAATTATGCATGATTTTGTTTTGTTATGCTTAATTATGGTGGATGACGTTATTTATGCTTACCATGATTGATATCGTGCCAAGGGACCTAACATCGGTTAGGGTTCAAAATCGAGTAAAGTTAAAAGCTTCAAAAAGCTTGGAACGTAAAATAAGAAAATAAAAGGCTAAAGTTTCAAAGATTTTTTAAAACAAAATGAGTTGATATCTTTTTGGGAATGAGTAAAACAAAACATACCTTATTAAGGAATGAGAAGACATAAATGGGAAAAACAACTTTAGTCCAAGAAAAGTAAGGTTTTGACGTAAAAAGTGCGTTTTGGAGACATCGAACGTTTTTAAAGTAATAAAACGAATCATGTCAAGAAAAAGTGTTTTCAAGTAACCCAATTTTTGAAACAAATTGTTTTATCCAAGAAAAAAGGTTTTTCATGAACCGTATTTCAAAGTGTTGTGGTTTACCAAAGTACTTCAAAAAAAATGGTTTTTGACCACAGTTGTTTTTATGGAAAACCGATCACGAAGGCTTTGTGTATAAGCTTCAGAGATATGGGTTTTGTTTTTTGGTTTTCAAAAAGAAATGGTTATTTTGGATGTGAACCTAGAAACCGAGATGTCAGGGTTCTAGTGTTCTGTAGAATACGTGGATCAAAGATCCGTGTTAGTAAATTGCTCCCGTATGCTTGTGGACAATCTTTGTGGTCCTGCAGGCTTGTGGATGAGTTATGTGCTCTAGAGCCCAAACTCTGAGACTGGTGCATCGGTTGATGGTTTTTGGGTTCGAGCTGTTACGGACTGTGTGTCCTTTCTGGATTTTGCACTATGTGTCGCCTTTTGAGAAATGTTATAAAGATTTAAGAGTCTAAACGTTGTAGTGGTTGATAGCATTGTAGTGTCTGGTAAACGTGCCATCTAGATGGGGCACCTTGACGGCAGGGAACCGTGTGATGACTTTAAGTCGTTGTGTATCATTGTGTTTTGATGGACAATGGTATCATACGTTTTGGAAAACATTGTGCCATGTTTTGGACAATGTAGTATGACCTAATTACAATTTGTTAAGTACCTCTGATTGCGCCCTCATGTGAGAATCGCATAGTGTCATGGGATTTATGTACTTCTGTTTAGCACGTTGGTGCTAATCATTGTTGCCTAAGGGCCAATGAATTGTGAGCCTAATCTGCTCTCTGAAAGATGATGGAATTTCCAGAAATTAAGAACCAAATGTTAGATGATATATGTGGAAGTGTTATCTAAGACAGCCCTTTTCTTGGAGGTCCCGTTGGTAACCCCACTTATAATTATTAGAGTTACAGCATAACATAGCGGTATAAAGTTGCGGAATTTATTAAAACATTAAATACATACTGATACATAATAAAAGTATACATACATAATAGTACTGGCTCCATCAGTAGAGCCTACAACAACTGATACCAAATAAACAAACTTCAGAGTACGCGGTAAATAAAACTGAAAGCATAGTAGTGGAAATAAAAATACAGACGACTCAGTCTCCCGTACTGGCCATAACAACTACAACTACCAACCCCCGACGTCTAAGGTCGTTCAACACCAGGATCCAGGGCTCTCCCGCCAGCATCTGGTTCCACGGGTATACCATCAATCTCCTTTGGCAAATCCTCAACGGGGTCTTCTCGTACCGTCGAGAGTAAAGAGAATATGACATAGAAAATACAGGGGATAAGAAACAGTAATATGTCATACATGGGAAAAACAGCGATATAAATAATCTATATGGATAGCATACTCAAAAGCACAACAGTGACAACCAAACAACTTCCGGATAATTTTTCCTTTAGCTACTGTCTCTCACACTCATGCAACTAACGACTATATGGACGCGATCACGACGCGACATCCCCAACGGATCAAGGTGTCCCAATCATCACTATGCCACCCCCATAAAGTAGGGTTCGGTCTAAAGCCCGCAGGCCCAAATCGTCTCATGGGTACGATATATTCCCCCGCCCGCAGGCCAGGTCGGAATATTCACCCGTCAGCAACGCAACTTACGATAACGACATGTTCCCCCGCCCGCAGGCTAGGTCGGAGCATTCGCCCTTCCGTTAACAACTCAACTTTCGGTAACGACATATGCCCCCGCCCGCGGGGTAGGTCGAGATATTCGCCCATCCGTCTACAATTCGACTAACGGGTACGACCACTTCCCAGCAGGTAAGATCGGAATCGCCCATACGCCAAACTAATCGGTACGACCATCTCCCCGCAGGTAAGATCGAAATCGCCCGTATGCCAACACAATGATGAATAACAACTATGCAACATGAATCTCACTAACTCATCTCAGGATTAACACTTAGTGCCTCAACCACGACCTATATACAGCCACGACCAACTTTCATTCGGCTTAACCGGGTATCAACTCACGTCACAACAACAACAGATCAACTGTATCTCTAGGTTGAGCACTACGACATATATATAACCTCGACTTTCTCACCACACATTCATCACCCGATTTATCAGAAATCACTACATAGTTCTACTCAGACATCAGCAGCCACAACAGACATTAACAACAGCCAGAATATATATTCAACAGTAAAATCAACTTCCAAATAAATGACATTTAATCAACTATAGCATATAATAGACATCATATACATATCACATATAATATACCAAATATCCAACCACAGTACAGACAACCTCAATATGCAGTAAAATCAACCTAATTGTCAAACGACCTCTAGTAGGGTTTGGGTCGCCCTACGCATATCAATATATATTATTTAAAGATGGCCTCCCCGTCGATATTGTGGTTCTTTCCCCCACCTTAGTAAAGTTCCTGTGAGACTCCGGATGCGGCTCTGCAACAGTTAATCAGGTGCGCGATCGAGCGTTCGAGTCCTGTCAGGCTCTATACAGTAAAACACAACCAGAAATTAGAATAATTAAATCATAACCTGCCTAATCTTTAGGATTAGCTACTGCCCTAATTTAATTAATTAGACTAGGGATGTCTAAAAATTCCTAACTCTTGGATCAATGATCCTTAGGTATCCCTAAACATAATCAATAAAGGCAATTACTCAAAAAGTAAAGATTTCTCCTATTGCACTACCCCTAGGGTTCGGCCCTATTGAATGAAAAATATGAAAAATAGCTAGGGAGCTCCAAAAATTCTCATTTCTTTGATAACACCCTAACTAAGTGTGATAACCCTATATATCAAGTGAAAACATCGAAAATCAACCAAAAACCCTACCCTACACGATAGGGGGTTTCGACCCCTCTATGGTTAAATACCATAGAGAGATTTCTTGGCTCTAAACTGTTGGATCATACAAGTATGTCATGAACCTAGGCCATAGAAATTTGTTTGGTATCAAAATGATTTTTCTACAATTTTCTAGAGATTTTTGAAGTTTAGATCTAGAAATTGAAACTCATGAAAATCAATGGAGAAAAATAAAGATTGAGAGCTCAAGGATGAAATCTATACCTCCTAGGAGATAGAGGAGGATGAGAGGAGCAACTTTACTTTACAAATTGGGTTGAAAAAACTTGTGGAAGTTGAGTGAAAATGGAGATAAAAGTTGAAGGAAAATGGAGGAGAAAAGAGAAAGGAAGAAGAAGAAGAAAGAGAGGAGGGCGAGAGAGGCAGCTGACCAGCGAAAATGAGGAGATAAAAGTGAGTGAAGAATAGTGTATTTATTAAGGAGACTTAGGAGTTAAGTCTTAGTAAAAAAAAATAAAAGGTAATTAGTAAAAACTAACCAAGGATAATTTGGTCAATTCACGTCCCGACATTTCGAAAATCCTCACGACACTGGTAGGAGTCCCCAAATGATTTAACATAGCCCTGGTATGAAAATCATTGGTTCAAGGTTCTCGAAAAACCCTAAGACAGCTCGAATCGTCTACCCGATCGTTTTTCGGCTCGAATATAAAATATTTTTTATATTTTTGGACGTCAGGACATATTTTAGCAAATAGTAGAGGATTGAATTTTTAGACTAATGGTTCTGACCGTTAGTCAAAATGAGGTCATGATAGTAGAAAAACACTATCATCCGAAAAACATAGATCGGGCTCCGTTTGAGTTTTCGGCTCAAAACTTAACCATAGCCTCCTACGATAGCGTAGGGTGTGACTATGGCCTCGGAATAATTTATTTAATCTTCTAGACCCTCCAATAAAATAAAATTACTTAAATAATGATTAATCAAAAGAATAAGAAAATTGGGGTGCTACATCATCCATACGTTTTGAAAATAGCGATAGCTGTTGGGCACGAGACCCTTGTGCTTTTATTTATTATCATAATATTTTGTGATGTGTTTATCATGCTCAATAATTGTGTTTGTTATGTGAATATGTTGTTTATGTTTTAGGCATGTAGTTGTCTTATTTTGAATTCATATATTGGTTTCTCACCCTTGCTGTATCTTTGGCCATGTTGTCTTTGTTTTGGCATATATTATTATTTGTTTACAGATGGACCCAGTACCCGAGAGCTTAGCTGACTCGGGGGTGCGCTCACTCATTTTTTATCAACAGGAGGACCCAACTGCATGGGTCATTCACCCAGGTGCCAGTATTGCTGCTTATACTGGACCTATCTGCCCTCTGAGAGGGAAGGTTGAAGTGGGGCCCGAGGAGAGAACCCACACCGTGGAGACCATCCAGATTCCTCTACCGCCTATCTGGATGATTCTACAGTCTTTGGTGGATCAGGGGCTAATACAGCACTACATTCCAGCTGCACAGCCCTTACAGCAACAGTCACCCTCGAATCCTCCCCCGTCGTTCGTTTTGGTAGCGGAGGGGCAGGAGGAGGACCCCGAGGAGGACCCTCAGGAGACCCCTGAGTACCATCCTCTGGAGGCCCCTAAGCCTCAGCCTCAAGAGAATGGGAATGTAGATTCCCTTTATCCTTCCCCTAATGTAGAAGTTGGACCCTCCTTCGGGGACTGTCCAAAGGATTTCACTAGAGAGGGACCAGCATAGGGTGTTAGATTTTGAGGTAGCGGTTTTTGGGTAGTCTGTTATCGGTTATTGATGACCATGAGTTTTAGAGATATGGTTCTCCAGACTGTCGCTACCTAGTTTTAGGACTGATAGTACTTTACTTTTCGGTTAGTTTCTTTTGAAATGGACATGTTGTCCAAAGGTTCTTTATGTATATGATTAACTAACAATGCATATATATATGTGAGTAGTATTGATATTTATCTTGAGTAGACGTAATCTATCGTTGTAAGAAAAAAAATTTATCACGATTTTCAGAATATAATAAGATCTAAGTAAAGAAAATCTGTTTCCGAAAGTAAACCAGCAAATTTTTATTTCGTGTTTTATGTTGTTTTGGGTCACCATGTGATGTCGGGTTTAGGGTGTCATGTAACAGCCCGATTTTCAAGTTTTTATTAATTAAACAATATTTACGTATTCGTATTTTATTGGAGGGTCTAGAAAGTGAAATAAAATAAACCAAGATCATAGTCAAACTCTACGATATCGTAGGAAGCTACAGTTAAATTTTGGGTCGAAAACTCAGACGGAGCCCGATTTGCGTTTTTCATTGACAGTAGTGTTTTACTACTATCAAGACCTAATTTGGACTCGTGAATGAGACAGTTAGTCTAAAAATCAAGTTTCCTAAATTTTCGAAAAAATGGGTCCTAATCTTCGAAAATAAAAATAATATAAACTATTCGGACGAAAACTCGAACCGGGAGCCAAACGGAGCCGAATAGGGATTTACCGGGACCCGCTAACGGATAAACACAAGGTCACATCAAGTCACATCACCTCGGAAATCATGCCATGACTCGCCACTGTCATGATGACGTTAGAAAATATCTGAACGCGTTCACACTGCAAAAAGACCAAAATGCCCTTGGTCTTTTTCCTACCGAACATCCATGTCTCTAAAATATCTAAAAAGCAACCTCACCCACACACACACTCTCTCTCTCTCTCTCTCTTATCTTTGCTGCCTCTTTTTCTCTCTCTCCCCTCCATCTTCTTCTTCTTCCTTTCTTTCTCTCCATTTCTCCATTTCCACCATTTTCTTCAAGCTTCACCTCCATTTTTTCTCAACTTCCACAAGGATTTTCAAGAAGATTTGTGAAGCAAAGTTGATCATCTCATCCTCCTCTATCATCTAAGAGGTATAGATTTCACTCTTGAGCTCTCAATCTTCATTTTTCTCCATTGAAATCTATGGTTTCATGTTTAAGCTTTCAAACTTCAAAAATCTCTAGAAAATTGTAGAAAAATCCTTTTAATGCCAAACCAATTTCTATGATCTATTATCATCCTCTAATATCATAATCCAAGAGTATGAAATCAAATAATCTCTCTAGCCTATTTAACTTAAAGGGGCCGAATCTATCTATTTTGGGGGAAAAGGGTTTTGGTTCAATTTTTGTGAAATGATCCTTGATTTCACCTCCTTCCTTCCATGATCATGCAATCCATGTGATTAGAAATCCAAATAAAACTCTAATCTATTTTTACTCTGGATGGCCAAAACCCTAGGTTTTTGGTTTAAGGGGTTTTGGTTCAAATCTTTGATAATTGATCATAGATTAGGTCTTAGGAATGCTTAAGGATCATTGATCCAAGAGTTAGTAGAATTTCAACATCCCTAGCCTATTTAATTAAATAGGGGCAGCACCTTGGTCATTTGTACTAAAGGGTTTTGTGATTTAACTGTATTAATTTCTGGTTGTGCTTTGTTATATAGAATCGGACAGGACTCGAACTTTCGACCGCGCACCCGACTGACAGTTGCGGAGTCGTAGCCGGAGCTGCACATGAACATTTCTAAGGTGGGAGAAAGAACCACAATATCGTCGGGGAGGCAAGCTTTAAATAATATATATTGATATACGTAGGGCGACCCAAACCTTACTAAAGGTCGTTTGACCGATAGGATAATTTTACTGTATGTCGAGGTTATTTGTGCTGTGATTGGATATTTAATATATTATATGTGATATTTATGTTATGCCTATTATATGCTTATGATTGATTAAATATTATTTATCTGTGAGTTGATATTACTGTTGAATCTGTCCTGGTCGTTGTTTGTGTGCTGTTGTGACTGCTGATGTTTGAGTAGAGCTAGGTAGTGATTTCTGATAACTCGGGAGATGAATGTGTGGTAAGAAAGTTGAGGTTATTTGTATGTCGTAGTGCTCAACCTAGAGATACAGTTGATCTGTTAATGTTGTGATATAAAGTTGATATCCGGTTATGCCAGAGGAAAGTTGGTCGGGGTTGTTTATAAGTCGTGGTTGAGGCACTAAGTGTTGATCCTGGGATGAGTCGGTGAGATTCATGTTGCATAGTTGTTGCTCATCACTGTGTTGGCATAGGGGTGATTCCGATCTTGCCTGCGGGGAGATGATCGTACCTTGTACTCGAATTGTAGACGGACGGGCGAATGTCCCGACCTAGCTTGCGGGTGGGGGGATATGTCGTTGCCGTAAGTCGAGTTGTTAACAGACGGGCGAATGTTCCGACCTAGCCTACGGGCGGGGGAATGTGTCGTTACCGTAAGTTGCGTTGTTGACGGGAGAATATTCCGACCTGGTCTGTGGGCGGGGGAATATGTCGTACCCATGAGACGAGTTGAGCCTGCGGGCTTTTGACCGAACCCTGCCTTATGGGGGGTGGCATAGTGATGATTGGGACACCTTGATCTGTTGGGGATGTCGCGTCGTGATCGCGTCCATATAGTTGCCAGTTGCATGAGTGTGAGAGACAGTAGTTAAGAGAGAATTATCTGGGAATTGTTTGGTTATCATTGTTGTGCTGTTGAGTGTTGCTATCAGTATAGATTATTTTATAGTTGTTTTTCTCATATATGATGAATTCTTGTAGGCTCTACTGATGGAGCCAGTACTATTATGTTTATATAAGTCATTATGGTATCGTTGTGTTGTTTGTTTCAAATATTTCCGCTATTTATATCGCTATGCTACGTTGTAACGCTAAGAATACGAGTTAGGGTTACTAATGGGACCTCCGAGGAAGGAGTTATCTCATGTCACAATTCACATACTTATGTATCGATTTATTCTATGCAAAAGCCAATGTATAGCTTCTTACTTGTCATATAAATATATGCACAACATCTCTAAATTGATTTAACTGTTCTAACTTTGAAAAACAAACATTCTATTATACAATATACACAGACGTATAATTTGTATACACAGATGTATAAACATTTTTCATACATAGTTAAGCTTCTGAATTGAAATATACACAGATGTAAAAATCTTATACACATATGTATAGATTTCATCATAATTCTATTTTTCCTTTTTATAAAAAATCATTGAGAAAACATTTTGATAAACAAAATTGTTTCAAGACTTTATAAAATCTATTTTTCATGTTTTATTAAGAGCTATCATAAGATTTAAATTTTTGTTTTCTCTTACACAAGCATTTATTACCTGTTTATACTTTAACATGGTATCGATGCTTTGTAAGTTGATATTCCTATTGATCTTTAAACTTTCTTCGTGATTCATCTTTTTTATTTTCACTTGACTTGTGAAATCCATTTCTTAAACTTTTTAACCAACATGACTAGTCATCAAATCATTCATACTAGCAAGTTGTCATTATTAAACTTCAAAATAAAAAATATACTTACACTAACTGCTAATCTAGCAATTACACCTTTTAGTTTTTGGTTTTTCTAATTCAGCCCCTCACCAAATTAGAATTACTTATGGTATCTATATAATAACCTTTCATAAAAATTGTGTCTTTAGTCATAAACCTCATTTCAAATAGTCCACTTTAATTTTGGCTAATTAAATAATGACCATAACACAATCGTATACTACATGTGTGACCCAAAAATTTCTAACATTTTATCCTCATATGTGAAAGTAATTATTAATTTGACTCTCATACAATTTTTTTTTTTCAACATGATCATCATACATATAAATATTTTCAATTTAGCTTTTGTTATTTGTTAGAGTATCTGTAATGGGAGTTGCTTAAGAGTTGCATAAAGCTAAGCGATTATTCCTTACATAGCTATACCATTGGAGTAAGCTTAGGTGGACATGAGTTGTTTGTACAAGTTGCTTCTATAAGCAATCGATTCTTATATAAGAAACTCCAATAAAATAAGGAGAGAGAAAAAAATAGAGAATTGCATTGGTTAGCTTCCTCGGAAAATTGAAATAACAATAAATGTGAATAAAGATGTAGTAACTTGTGAGGGTCATTTGGTAAACTTTTTAGAATTGCACCATTGGAGTAGAGAATTGCTTAAAGTAGTATAAAGAAAAAAGTTATGAGGTCATGATAAGACCTATAAAAAGAGAAGTTAAACAACTACAATGAGTTGCACTATTGAAGATGCTCTTATTGTTTATAACAAAGTGAAGTCTACAATCAAATTGAAAAGGAATGTGACATACAAGGACCCATAGATTGATTCTCATTTTAAATTTAAGGTTAAAGTATACTTTTGGTCCCAATAGATAAGACACATTTTCAACTTGATTTATACATACTTTTTTTCCAATTCAATCCCTATATATATAATTATGTTCAATTGGTCATTTATGAGTATTTATTAGTTGTTTATTTTATTATAAATCTTTAAAAATTCATTTAATATAAGTCACAAGTAATAAATAATCAATATCTCATATACAGAACATTGGTATTGCTAAAAAACATGCTACAATGCTAAAAAACATGCTACAATTCTATCAAAAAAATACATGCTACAATAATTACTAGAATAAATGTATACATAAATAATGAGAAATTACATATTTTTAATGTAGTCAAGGCCCTTGCTAATCAGCACCCTAAAACATTGGTTAAAAAATCAAGAAAATGTAAAGTCTCATTGAAAAGCTAAAAACTTTGATTCACGATACATTAACTATACCATTTTTCCATCAAAATTTGCCTTTTTATTTTCTTAACCAATGCTCTAAGGGCACCGATTGCCATTTTCTTATATTTAGTTACTGACGAAAATCCTAGTATAAGTAAATTTATAATGATAAATAACGTAATTAATATAAGGAACTTACACACGATGTGTTGAGCAAGAGGGGTATTTATAACTCTTCGTGTCACTAATCCCTTCAAACTTGAGCTAATTTTGACAAGTTTGAGTTATACTTTGGGTTGTCTTAACTCGGATGGTATCCTACATTCTTCTAATATTTATATATTTTTATTCATAATTATGTAAAAGTAATAAGACTTCTTGACTTAATCAATAGCTTTTAGCATAACATGATAATATATTTATATTGATATTATTTTTTTGAAAATATATATTATAAAATATACCTTAATTGAGTTTTCCACTTCTTTAATTTTATGAGTTAACTATGCATAATGTTTAAATTTATACATTATATCAATAAACCGAATCGATCCGATCCTGTCACATATAAGGTTGTGTCCAGAAATTTTGGAGCCTTAGGCAAAAAATTATTAGAAAGATTTAGTGGAATGCAAATTATTAATCCTCATATTCTTCTTCTAGCTTTTGAGCCGAGAAATCATTTATCAAAATTTTATAATTATGTAATTTTAACATTTACTCTCAATAGATAATATAACTAATTCATTCAATCTATTTTGTAACACTGTTGTTCTTAGTTAGGATTTAAACAATTTTAATTTTGAAAAGCTTCTTTCGACAGTAATAACCGTTACAAGTATTGTCAATAATACTCTATAAGCATTGCATACATTTGGAAAAGAATCTAATCTTTTGATATAGTTTAATATTTCTATTGAAGTATTAATTTCTTATGTTAACACTTCTCTCAATAATTTCATTTTTGAAAATAAATCAAGACCATCAATATTAGTTATCCCTTTGAATTCACTTCATATGAATACGAAGATAATGAGAAAAGGGGCGAAAACGATGAGAGAGCTAAATAATTGATAGATAATTTAGGAAATGGTCAATAGTAATTAATAAGAATAAGAATAATAATGAGTGAAAACCATAACTTTGGAAATAGTTAATAGTAATTATCAAGAATGAGAAATTGGTAAAAATAATGAGTGAGAACAATAAGAGCTAGCTAACTTTGAAAATGATCAACCCTAATTAACAATAATGTGCAATATAAATTAGTGAGAATTTGGAGCCTAAAACAATTGTCTCATTTGCCTTGTGGTATCCACAACCCTAGTCCCATGTATTATTGGGTTATGATCAAATTGAGTTCAAATATAGACAAATAACCCTACTCGGATTGAGATCAACCTAAACCCATCCATCTCATAATGACCCTTTCCTATATAACGGATAAATAATGTTTGAAAAATATAATTATGTATTATTTCTTTAACCAATTTTTTTTGTAAATTTAAAATAATAACAAAAAAAAAAACTACTCATAATTTAATATTTTGTTATGATAAAAAGTGTTACGAAACTTAACCATTTCTATGACATAGAGAAATATTTTCAAAATTTAACATAAAACGTCAATAAATTTAATTTGAAAAAACCCACATGAATTTATAAAAAAAGATAACTTACTTTATACTGGTTTTATTTGCCTTAATGAAGATTTTTAAAAAGAGATAGTGCATACAGACCCCTAAACTTTAGCTCATTAACTACAAGAAATCTCGTTATTTCCCACGGCCTTTTATACATGGTCTTGAAGCTATGTGTAATTTTGACATTAGCCACGGCCTAAGCCGTGAGAAATCAGCCGATTTGTTTCCCTCATACGTTCCCCACGGCCTAAGCCATCAGAACTGAAACCACGAAAGTTTGCCACGTACAAGTCGTGGGTAAGGGATGGCACAAAAAGGCGCGAAATACTCGCGCCAAGTTTCCCACGACTTTCCCACAGCCTAGCCACGTGTAAGGGTTTTAGTGGTTTCCCAAATTCCAGACCGTTGGAATGTGACGATGTGAATTTCAATGTTTCCCATGGCCTGCCCATGGGTTTTTTGGGATTTTCTACGGCCAAGCCTTGGGTATGCGCATAAGTTATTTATACGAGTTCCCTCTTCCTCTTCTCTTAGAAACCCTCATTCTCTCATTCTCTTCCATCTCTTCACCGCCTCCACCAGTTTCTCCTCCTCTCTTCACGATCTCCTTCTCTTCATCGCCGCCACTACCACCATGGAACGTCGGTGTCAAGACCCAGTCTCCCGTAAAGGATTATTTGGGACGAAAAAATTGTTGAAGGACCAATTTTACTAACAATAGAAGTTTAAGGACGAATTCGGAAGAAAAAATAGTTGAATGTGCCTATTTATAAATTGGCTAAAATTTAAGGGGGGTGTATGCACTTTTCCCAAAAAAGATTAACAATTGCCTCTTAAGACAATCTACAAAATTACTCGAACTTAACCCTAAACTACCTTACTTTTATATATAAAGATACATTAATTTTGTATTTGTTTTATTTACTTATTTTAATATTTTAAAATAAGATTAATAATAATTATTATTGTATTTATCAAGTTGCCCCTAAGACAATCTACAAAGTCATCCCTAATTAACCTCAGACTACCTTATTTTTATATATAAAGAAGTTATCTTACTTTTATATTGGTTTTATTCACTTACTTTAAAATTTAATAATAATAATAATAATAATAATAATAATGATATTATTATTATTATTATTATTATTATAATACTTTTTTAGATGATCACATAATCACTAGCCAACTTTTAATCTTGATCATTCATGTATGATTTTAATAATCAAGATTTGCTCATCTTTCTCTCATATAAAAAAACTCTTTCACTATATATATAACTCACTTATTTTGTAGAATGTGTACTATACTAAATTATAACTAAAAAATTGTTAAATACACTTGAAGGTATATCTTGTTAATATACTCCTTCTGTAGAATGAGCAAATGTACGTGAGCTAATCCCTATATATTATTTTCTCCTTTTCATTGCTTTCAGAACTCTTCTCTTTCATTCTCCCCGCTTCTCCGGACGTGGACGCCATTGCATCCCAGTAATTTATTAAACCCATAATAACGAAAAGTAAAAATAAAAAAAGAAACAATTTAATTTAATCACAACTTCAATTAAAAAAAAAATCGATCACGATAATACTAAAAAAGTGACTAAATTCAAAGTTTAAGGCGTACCTCGCACTGTAAAAAAAACATAACAATCAATTAACCGATTTCAAAGTTTTATCAAATCATAGTCATCCGCAGATAATAAATAATAAAAAACAATAATAATTCTACAAAACAAGCAAAGCAGAGAGAATAAATCTCAAAACTCAAAAGGGAAAGAAAGAGGGTCCTTCATTTGAATCTTCGAAGAAGATCCATTTCTATATTCGGGTATTCGGAGCTGTTTCCGTTTCGGTTTCGGATCTTCTTCTTTTTATCGTTCTAGGGTTTCGAATTGGAAGATGGCTCAGGCGACGGGGCGGAGCAGGGTGGTCGGAGACTACATAGTGGGGCGGCAAATCGGAGCGGGTTCGTTCTCGGTGGTGTGGCACGGAAGGCACAAGGTGCACGGGACTGAGGTGGCGATAAAGGAGATCGTTACGCTTCGACTTAACAAGAAGTTGCAGGAGAGTCTCATGTCTGAGATTTTCATCCTGAAACGGATTAACCATCCTAACATCATTCGTTTGCACGATATCATTGAGGTTGGAATTTTTGTTTTTTTTTTCAAATTTTTTTTTTGGTAATTTATAATATATTGATTTATGATTTTGTTGTGTAGTGTATTCTAAGTTTATTGTGTAATTGGAGGGAGACTTGTAATTGCGAATTTTGGGAAAAATTATTAGTAAGAGGATTTTTTTTTTTTTTTTTCTAAATTGCTTGTTTTAATTATACCTCTTTGGTTGAGTTTCAGGGGTATATAACTAATAACTAACTAGGATTGTGACCTGTCGTAGAAAGTTATGAGCTAATAAATTTGTTGTGTCAGTGAAACAGTGCTGTTTTAATAGCTTCAAAATGTGTGATAACTTTGCAAAATTTTGCAATTATCCGCAGTAGATTTGAGATATTGCTGCTTTTGTTTTTTTCTTGAGGTGGACCTAGAAAAAATTAAGCGGGGGTGCAATTCAGTAGAATTTGAGGGAGGGGGTGATTTTACCTTTGTGGGGGCGCCTACCTAAAGAGTTTTGTATACTATAAGTAGGAGTGTTTTTTTGCCTTAGGGTTGCGACCGCTTCTTCATGACAGAATAGAAAAAGATCACGATTTCTCTTTGTTAGCTCTGATGCAATATTTTGCTGCTTAGTTGAATGGGGATATCATGGTCGGGAAACATGCTGAGGCTAAAGCTTGGTTTGGTGTAGGAATGAAGAGCTTTGAAGCTATTATGACTGTTCGATTACGAAATAATGTTTTTTTTTACTATCTATTAATTAATATGCTTCCAAATATTGTGCTTAAGAAATGGTAGCCTGCCATAGTTTCATGATAAGTTGAGTGTCCTGATATTGGTTCTGAGGCGGATTTCATTTGTGCTAATGGCCGATGATATATGGTTGTCTCCTAGGGATCATGGTTTAAATATTAGGCTTGTATTACTTTATTCAAAACCAAAAAAGTAAGAGGTTTGACTAGGAATTTAGTTCTTAATATTCTGTGAATAGATTGGTCCAGATGACATCATTATTTGCAGTAGGTTTAGCTCCAAATTAAATTTGCATTTATTGGTGTATCGGTAAAGTCCTTGCTTAGAAATGTTATTAATTTTGTTTTATGTAGGTTCCTGGGAAGATACATCTTGTGTTAGAATACTGTAAAGGGGGAGATCTCTCTTTGTACATTCAACGCCATGGAAGGGTACAGGAGGCAACTGCAAAGCATTTTATGCAGCAGCTGGGTGTGTTTCAGCTGTATACCATTGTTTTTTCTTTAACTGTTCTAGTAATAATGGAGAACTGTTTGTGTTACAGCTACTGGCCTACAAGTTCTTCGGGACAATAACCTTATTCATCGAGATCTGAAACCACAGGTTGTGTTTGAACCTAATCTTTACAAGCAAAAGTTCCTATTGATTGGTTTACGCCTCATTTAGTTCATAATCATAGCTGATGCCCTTTTACTTTCAATTAATAATGTTCTTTCAAGTGAAGAGCAAGAAAGTGTTAGTAGCAGGCAATCACATTTCTGTATAGGTTGCAACTTGCAGCAGTAGGTGATGCCTATAAATATTAAGAGGATAGACTGTTTAGTCTTTGAAATTTATCTTTGTGTAAGGTTGCATTATTATTTTTTTATACATGTATTAGTAATGCCTATCTTCCTTGAAACAGAACCTTCTTCTCTCCAGAAATGATGAGAACTCAGTGTTGAAGATCGCTGACTTTGGATTTGCAAGGTAGGCTAATTGTTTCTACTTCATGCATCTTTAAGACCCAAAAAATGATTACTTTTATTCAAACATATTACTCTTTATGTATATGGCTCAGTATTTTACATTACTTAAGATAATTACGGAAACATATTTTGAATGGGTTCAATGCTTTGATCGTCATCATAATGTAAAGAAGTTTGAGTTTAAAGTTCCCACAAATTTCTTAATTTTTCCATTTTGGATCTACTTGCAAATTATACCACCTTGTTTGCTTTGACATTGTTTTCTCTTTTGCATGTGTGTTTCTTTTTTACTATCAAATTGCTGGGAATTCTACCTGGAAAAGCTTGTATATATTCCTTTCTGTAATTTAGTTGTTAAAGCACAATTTTCTTCTTGAGCAGATCTCTGCATCCTAGGGGCCTTGCAGAAACCTTATGTGGTTCACCACTCTACATGGCTCCAGAAATCATGCAACTACAGAAGTATGATGCTAAGGTGATTTTACTTTTCAATATCTTCAGAACTCTAGTGTTTATGGTTGGTTTCCTTCCTATTTATCTTGAATTAAACATGCAGGCAGATCTCTGGAGTGTTGGTACAATCTTATTTCAGCTTGTTACAGGAAGAACCCCTTTTACTGGAAACAATCAAATACAGGTATAAAATTGATGTTGGCACCCTTTTTATAGTCTATTTTGAGTATTTTCTTAAGGAAAACAGTAGTTTTTGCTGATCAATAGCTTATATAGTTTGGTGCTATCATCTGAAGTGTAGTTCTTAGTTATCTTACTGTTACAATCATGAACTCTGCAGTTACTACAGAACATTATGAAATCAACAGAATTGCAGTTCCCATCTGACAACCAAAGTCTGAGTATTGACTGCAAAGATTTGTGTCAAAAATTGCTACGCCGTAATCCAGGTATATTTTGATTTTGTTGTAGATTGAAATGAGACATCAATGACATAATGTGAAATCTGTCAGCCTGTTTAGGATATTTACTGGTATCTAGTAATTATTTAATTTTTCGAACTTGTCTAATCTGGTTTGGGAATTCCTCGGAGTCATTCTATGACTTATTGCTTGGAAAAATAGTTTCAGCAGAGAGAGGGTTGGGGAGTGCATGTTGTATTCCCAACCTGCCTATGTGAAATTAGATTTGCTTTGTTAGCCTCAATGTGGCAGCCCCTTTACAAAAACATGGGCCAACAAATCTGCCTTGATGTTTCAGGCTTTTACATAACTTGATTCACCCTCCTCCTCCTAACCATGCTAACAAGAGTCAAGGGATATTGTGATTTTGTTCTTCTTGCTAATGGAGACCAGACTACTTGAGACAGGAGAATTCTTATTTTGGCTTGTTGTGTGAGATTTAGATACATAATTACTTGGTACAAGGGTCCTGTTGCAAACGTAAATTACTACTCATTGTTAAGAATATAGGCAACTATTAATGAAAGCCTTATGAACTAAGGAAGGGTTGACCCTAAAATTAGGGGGTGATTAATTGGGGATTGGTTATAGATGATTGATTGGAGTTTGATCGAGGAATGACTGGGTGGTAAAATATGCTTGTAATGATTCCCTAGCGTCTAGTATAAATTGAGGTGTCATCTAGGGGAAATTTACACAATGTGCTCCAACCTACAGCCCTTCCTGCTCTAATTCTTCAACAGTTATTTTGTGTAAGAGAAGCAAGGAAAAGGGGTTGACATAAGGTCATGGGGTGTTTATCTTGATTTTTAGTATACTTCGTATTGTCTAGATAAAATCTTATTCTGATACATTGTTCCTTATCTTTTTAAATTTTCAGTGGAGCGTCTAACTTTTGAAGAATTCTTTAACCACCCATTCCTTTCTCAGAAGCAACCAGAATGGGATGAACCATTGAGGTAGAAAGAAAGGCTCTTAGAATTTATGGTTATTACCGTTTTTCGTATTGCAGACATAAATATTTTTTGGTTTGCAGGAATAGAAGTTCTTCAACAGAGTCTGACCCTTTAAGAAGGACTGAGGAAAATTATCAAGAAGACTGCTTGCCTTTCTTTCTAGATGATGATTCTAGTGGTGCAGAGGGGAGCCCCTCCTTTTCAAGGAAGATGTCCTCAATGAAGTCTACCTATGGATTTGATCTAAATACAAAACTAGATAAAGCAGAGTCAGCATCTCCTATTTCCAATAACGTAAATTATACTTCCAAATATGGTAGTGTTTCACAGAGACCTGAAAACTCTACTAAAAGATTGGACAATCATAAAATATCAAGAAGAAATCTCACTGATCATCTAGAATCTCCAGAACAGAGATTTGCATGTCCTCATTCTAAAGGTATCAATTACCAAAATGAATTTTCTTTTTTCCATTTCTGCTTTTTATGGTTAGATTTATGACATGACTTTTTAAATTTTATATAATGCTACTTATATTTTTTTGCATGAATTTGGCAGTTACGGATTCACTAGAAAATATTGATCAAGATTATGTTCTCGTGTCTGGGCCACCTATGGATGTTTCATCTTCGTCAGTGAGTGCTTCCAAGCTGAGCCATTCCCAATATAGGCCAGGCAGTATTCCCCCAGATCCTTCTAATACAATCACTAGATTAAGTGCTCCAATGCCAATTGCTTGCATACCTGCTAGTAGCACATGCCAAATTGGAAGTTCCGAAAGTCAGGACTCTGCTCCTGGGACTTCACATGGATCGATGGATACAGGTGATGAACAGCCATCAGCTCACTGCATGACAAGGATAAAATCATTGCAACAGCGTGCATCTGCCATCACGGAATTAGTTAATGAAAAGGTAAATGTAGCTGTAAGTTTGCTCACTGTTGTGACTTGTATCCTATCTGTGACTTGGTAATTTTCTCTGTAGAAGTTTTCTGCTGAAGTGCAGGAATGTGCATCTAAAGTGAAAATCTTGAACTAGTTATTCAATTTATCTCTACTAGAGTTTTTAGAAGTTTATTAGTTACATGATCTTTTAAATTAATCAGGGCATTAGTATTGTGAGTGATGCAGTATATTCCTTATAATGGATACAGGCATTCTAATTAAACAATAGGTTATCCAGGCATTTTTATTAGGCTTTTATGTATGATAGAATGTATCAACAGGTAATGCATTCACTATTATTGATCAGTTACTACAGGATACTGGTCTTAGATTACTGTGTGTAAAGGCATGTGGATGTGAGCCTAGAAACATGTTCTTCTTATTATTGTGATCATAAACAGTAAAGCTGTTGAGTCATGCCTTCAGCATGCATTAAGCCCTATCTACTTGCCTTTGTGCCTTTGTGGAACTTTTCTTTTGGTGGGAATAATTGAACCGTGACACTTTTTTACTTCTTCCTGATATGTCTCATGCTGCTGCCTTTGGCTCTATGTAAAGTTGTTTTATTAGTATAGCTGTTGAAGTTTTAATGTGTCATAAAGTTTGTGATACTCATCCTTCTGCTTGCCCATCCCCCTCTCTTCCCTCCTAAAAAATTAAAAGATAGAGGCAGGAAAGCAGCTAGAAGCATTCTCTATTCAGCTTGTAATTCTTGCCATTTGGAAGCAAGCACTGCACATATGCCATACACAGGCTGCTTCAGCCATGGAAGGAAGTCCAAATCAAGAAACTTCAAGATATAGGAGGAGCACCAGCAAGAAGCATTGCAGTTCTGATTCGGAAGAATGCCTTCATGGAAATACCCAAGGGTCAGAGGATATATTATCTCAAATTGAAAGTGAATTTCTGAGGGAATTTGAGCATGCTGAAGAGCTTGCCAAGGCCATTGAGCCTGGTACGAGTTTTTCATTTTGATTTATGAGCTGAATGACTAGGTTACTTGCCTTCCTTTCTTAAAATAGCTACATTTTGCATCAATGCTTGAGTATATACCTTTAGTCTCTATAAGAAAATAATAAAATGTCAGCTTTCCACGCTTACTTTTGTAAAAAAGAGTTCATTTTTATTGTTTCAATTTCTAGACCCTATGAGGCTAATGTAGGATGCACTAAATTGGCTGTAATGTTTTTGTAAGAGTCATAATTAGCTATGGCCAACAAAGAAAGTTATTATTAGCAATGGATTATATTGATTTACGGCAGACAATATTTGCAGTTTATGGCTTAATTCACTAATGCAATGCTTGTCCACGATGTGAAGTAATAAGATACACGTGTCTCCAACCAGTGGGTGTGGCTCAGTTGGCAAACAGGGCTTCATGTAAGGATGGCAATTTGGACCCTACCCGCTGGGTACCCGCAAAAAATACCCATGATGGGTAGGGTAAATACCCGCTTTGTGGGTACGGATGCGGGTCTGGGTAATTACCCGCAAAGAAGAGAGGGTATGGGTGCGGGTACGGGTACTGTAGTACCCATCCCGCCCCGCACCCGCATATATAAATATATATATTTATATATTTATTTATTTATATTAATACATATAATTATAATTATATATCAAATTTTAAAAATAAAGTTAATGTAACCTACGGTTTCTTAACTATTTTTCCTTTTCAGACTTAATCACCTACTGTCCTAAGCATGAACAGCAGCCGCTGATGTTCTTTGTTACTTTTTCCTTTTTTCTTAGTTAAAGTGCGGATAATGGATGCGGGTATGGGTACTTAGGTACCCAGAGGGTACGGGTAAGGGTACATAAGTTGCTACCCACGCGGATACGGGTCCGGGTACGGGTATTTTTTTCAAACGCGGGTATGGGGACGGATACTATAGTACCCTACCCATTGCCATCCCTACCTTCATGTGGGCAGACTTCATATGCAAAACCCATTGGAAGCACTTTATGACTAGGGCCACGCTGACGCCCAAGTGGGGATTTGTCCCTCACCTTAAGGGTGTGGTGAAACCTACGGTCTTACCGAAAAACAAAAGATGCATGTCTCCCATATGTGTGAGGACAGAGGGAGAGAGAGAAGTGATTCTTCTTGTTTCACTCCGTAATATATGATATTTATAATATGTATATATTTGTCCTTATTGCAGGAAATGCAGAGATGCCAGATGCAATGGAGACAATATTTCAATCTGCCCTTGCTTTTGGGAGACATGGGGGTGTAAGTATTTTCTTTCACTTCTCATTTCTTCCATTTTGAATGGACTTTTAAAGTCCACCTTAAAATTACAATTTTAGATTCATTAAATTATTTGGCATGCTGAATTTTCTTTTGTACACAATATTTATCCTAGTGATAAATAGTTGGGACTTGGTTGACTTCTTACATAAGTTTGGTTCGTTATTAGAATCTAAAAATTATTCGAGTGGTTGGAGACTTGGAGACACGTTGCCGCTTTAAGTTAGCTAAAAAGTGATGATAGAGAGAAAATAACTCCATCCGGATCTCTTAGGATAATTTAGTTTTTTTTTTTTTTCAAGCCTAGTCCCATTTGTATGTCATTGCAGACAGAAAGCATGATCTGTTGGTATGTCATTACATTAAGAAAGCATGCCACATCATGATAATAAAAAATTAAGATGTCGTAGACATTTTATGGATGTTAGAATTAAACAAACATGAAGATTCAACTGGTAATCCAAACTGAGGTTGTTAGCATGTGTTCTTTGCAGGTAGAAGAGCTCATGGGTGAAATGGAAAGTGCTGCTGCATTGTATTCAAAAGCTGTCGGTCTGTTGGTCTTCCTTCTATTGGAAGCACCATCCCTGATTCTCAATCCTCCATTTTCACTGACAAACTCAGACCGTTACAGGCTTCGGACTTACATTGATATTCTTAATAACAGGCAAAGTTATTCAAGGTCTCAGCGAATGGCACTTCTGAAATGTGATGATAGTCAAGGCATCCTTAAGGAAAAGTTTTAGCAATGGTTCTTTATCTCCCATTTTACAAGATAAAATTATTTATTTGTACAGTTATTCTTTGAGGGAGGGGAAATTGGGGATGCTGATGGGATTTAACTAGCACAGGATAGGTTGTAAAATTCAACATTTCTGTGATTAGAATGATGGTCAAATGTGAATTTGATTATGTATGCTTTCTTCGCTTGTCTCACATGAATTCTGTTATGACGAGCTAAGATATTTGAAGTTGCTTCAGGGAAAACCTTACAATATGCAAGGTAATGTACATATAATATCACTAGTTAAAGTGTTGCAAGTGACTTAATGTGGTTCAATTGTCTCCCGTTTTCCCTTGGAGGACAAAAATTCCTTGTGACTGAGTTATTAGTAAGTATTATACATGATTTAATTTATGATGCCAAGCGTCTTCTCATTGCATGAATTGCCAATAAACTAAGCTGAAGGTGGAGGGTAGATATATGCCCAACGTTTTTGCATTCCGAGCTTGAAAATGCCTATGCAAATTAGATAACCAAATTATAGACGCCTGAGTGAAGCATCTTTTAATCTCAGTTCACCCCGGCTCCTGTATGTTTGTAGCATTTGCCAGAAAAAGAGGATGATACTACCATTGGCCGAGACATGAGAAATGATTTGCTTGTCTTTTTTTTAGCACGGTGACAGGATGAAGGTTTGAATTGATGACATTTTACAAATTATTGAAAGCTTACATATCTAGCTCATTTTAGAGTCTTGTGAAATATTTTTTAGGGCTAGCAAACGGACGGATTGGATGGATTTTAGTTCGGATAATAATGAATGGGTAAAAAAAATCACTAATCCATTTAGATCCATAAAAAATGTATTAAAAAAATCTAATCCATTCATAATCCATTAATAAAAAATCATCTAATCCATCTATTAATCATTTTTTATGGGTGAATATTTGATCCGTCCATTTAAAAATATCATAAATTTTAAAAATTAATTTTAACTTTTTTCTCTTCATATTTTGGTGGCAAGCGGCGGCAGACGACGACAGTCGGGCGGGTGTCGATCGGTATGACGGTCAGTCCGGGGGTTTGAAGGTTGGGCAACCATTTAAGTGGTCGGTCGTCCGGCGGTCGGTCGGGCCGTCTTGCGGTTGGGCGATCAGTTGGGGGTCGGGCAGGCGTCGATCGGTCCTGTGGTCAGTCGCTCGAGTGTCGAGCGGCCCGGTGGTTAGTTGGTCCATCCTGCGGTCCATCAGGGGTCAAGCGAACGAGAGGTCTATCGGTTATGCGGGCAAGAGGTCGATGTATGGTCGGTCTGTCGGTTGGGCAAGCGGGCGGGCAATCGATAAGTTGGTCGGTCGGGCATTGGAAGGTCGGTCGGTCGGGTGGTAGTTCGATCGAGTGGTCATTCGGGCGGTCAGTCGACCGGTCTGGTGGACTGTTTATGTTTTTGGAAAAATGATTTGAAAAAGAAGAACAATTTGGAGCGGATAAAAAGTAATCCATTTTTTTTTTTTTGGGTCAAGCAGATTAATAATAATAATAAGATGAATCATTTACAATCCATTAAGAAAAACAATCAAATCCATTTACATTTTATTAATGGATAGGTTGGATTAGATTTTGTAATAGATGGATCAGATGGATAATGGATCTATGGATAATTTAGCCAGCCTTAATTTTTCTGAAGAAAAGAAAAGAAGAAAAAAAGAGTCATGCAAGTCATGCAAGTATTGTAACTTGTCACATCCCAAAATTTACCTATTCAATAAATTGTGTTGATAATTTAACTAAATAATTAGAAATTTTCATGCCAAACTAGATGATGATGAAGTAAACAAGTGAAACATAAGAAGGGGGTGAATTATGTTTCTTAACCTTTTTCCAAAACTTTTCGCAAAGACGGATTCGACCATAAAGAAGCTTAAGAGATAACAGACACAGATTGGACACACGAAGTGTTCTAAAGAAAAACATTGGACTTATGTAAGAGACGATAAATAAACCTTTTAAATAAAGTTAAGTATTAGCAATTTCAATCCCCAAGGTTAGTGACAAATAAATAAATCACAAGAGCTAAGTAATAGAGAGAAACACACAAGAGCTTTATCCTAGTTCACTCTTGATCTAAGAGCTACGTCCAGTCCCTTTGACTTGAAAGTTTTTCCACTAAACTTTTAGGAAAATACAAGTATTCTAAACCTCTTCAGGTAACAACTATTCTTGACCTCTTCGAGTATCTCAAGTATTCTTTTTTCAGACAAGCCTCTTCAGGCTCAGCTCAGAATGATAAAAAGAGTTTTTTTTTTTTTTAAATCTACATTGTCAACTCACTATGTGTGAGAATATGAAAATTAATATCAACTTAGAAAAAATCTACGCAAAGAGTAGTATGAAAGATTCAAAGCACACAGAGATTGCTTAGATGAAATGCTTGAAAGATTTGAAAGTTTTGTATACTCGTTTCTTGTATTCTTGTCACTTCTTTCTTCAGAGTCTTCAAGTATTTATAGCCTTCAGCTCTTTGAGGCAGTCTACATAAATTCGTCATAACAGTGATAAATGTATTCGTTCTGATGAAGCATTTAATGCGTAAGTCTGTTGAAGCACGTTTGGTCTGATAACTTGTTCTACGTCTTCTGAAAAGCAACGTCGGTTATTAGATAGCTGAGAGTACAACTGTCTTGACTGTTGTACCCGAAAGTTATCTTTTGTCTTTCCTTTCTTGGTAGAGTCAACTTGGTTGAAGCACACTTGTGTCTAGAATAGACATACTTTTATTCGCTCGATGGTACCATTTAAGACAACAAAAGGCTTCGTACGAATAACAATATTTGAATATTGCGTTTATCTTTTAAATAATGAGCTTTCTTTTTGTATGGACGATCCATAGTATATGTGTAAAATAACGCACGTTGGTCGCATACTTAAAAGCAGTTTGATTGGACTCTTATAAAAACTTCATAAGACTTAATCATGGTCCAATAAACTAAAACCCATTAACTGTAAACTAATTACGATAGACGATTAAAGGCGAGAAAGTCATTAACTTTCGTTCCTGTGCACTTAAGGAACATATGTTAACTGACTTGTTCATCTAATTTAATATTTTTGTTAACAACAAAACTTTGATGTGTCAGAAATCATAACCGCTTTTGTTCTAACAATCTCCCCCTTTTTTATGATGAAAAAAATTATTAAATTTGATTGAACAAATACATTTCAGAGAGCCAAGGCTTCCTCTAAGATTATGCTATAAACAAATTAGACACAATATTTGAACAAGTTCTAGCAAGTTATTGGACACAATTTTTATACTTAGAATAAAAAGACCAAGTATTTATACCAGATCTAACAAATAATTTTCAGTCCAATTGACATAGATGTTAAAAACTTAGAGCAAAAAAACATAAGAATTCATATATGCAAGCAATCAAAGATGCAATATCAGATATTCATATTTGCTTTAAGATAAACAAACAAATTAAATATTCACATAGATAATCATAAACAATCAAATTCCCTTTTCCCCCCCTTTTTGTCATCAGACAAAAGGTGGAATTCCCATCATAGTCAATAACAAAAAAAGATGTGTAAAATGAAAAGAGAAAACAGAAATGTTGAAAGGAGAGAAAAAAAAGCAACATGACCCTTCAACGTGTTTTGTTCTCACTCACACGCTTCCAAGGAAAACTTTTCAAGAGGTCAACCATATCAGAATTGCTCTAAGTCAAGCAAACTCAACCATGGAGTTGCTTAGTGATGGGCTACCAAAAATAAGATACATCTTGTTTTTATAGGTTGTATCAATCAATTATGTTAAGTTTTCTTCAATTGTACAGTTTCATACCTACACAGTCTCTGGATCCCCCTCGTTCCGGTATGAAATCGGTTCATTCATGTATCTCTTCTTCTAGAAGCTTGTCAAGAGCCGCTCCTTGTCTGTGCTTCCTTTTGCACCGATAACCACTCCCCACCTTCTTCAGCGCCCTGGGTGTCACATGCCCACCATCTTCTGCTTGGTTCATCTCAAACCACTTTGTACTGGGGAGAGGTCCTGCTCTGATACCATTTGTAATGATCAGACTGCTTTTCCGGATTGACGACTATCTCCACAAACCAACATGGATCTCTTCAGCTAGATTTCTCCTCACTCACACACTTCCTAGGAAAACTTCCCAGGAGGTTACCTGTCTTAGAATTGCTCCAAGTCAAGAACGCTTAACCTTGGAGTTCCTATACAACTTCAAACTTAAGGCATTCAAAGACACATTAAGATTCATGTCTCTAAACTTCTCTAACAGATTTATCTCTGGCACCATGAAGCTAGACATATGTAAAGATTTTGTACTAAGAGCATCAGCCACTACATTGACTTTTCTTGGATGGTACTTTAACTCAAAGTCATAGTCTTTAAGGAACTCCATCCACCTTTTTTGCCTCATATTCATTTCCTTCTGATCAAACAGGTACTTAAGGCTCTTATGGTCACTAAAAACCTCAAACTTTGCTCCATAAAGATAATGTCTCCAAATCTTAAGAGCAAACACTACTGCTGCCAACTCTAGATCATGGGTAGGATAGTTTCCTTTATGTGGTCTAAGTTGCCTAGACACGTAAGCTACAACCTTGCCTTCTTGCATTAAAACACATCCTAAACCATTTGTAGACGCGTCGCAATACACCACAAAACTTATTAAAGGGTCCGATATGGTCAAGACCGGTGATGACACCAATCTTCTCTTATGCTCTTAGAAGTTATCCTCACATTTCTGGTCCCACACAGAAGATTTTCTTTCTTAGTCAACTGGTCAAAGGTAAGGCTAGTCTAGAAAAACCTTCTATAAACTTCCTACAGTAACCTGCCAATCCTAGGAAACTTCTCACTCCAGTCACTGACTTAGGTTGCTCCCACTCTAACACTGCATCAACCTTAGAAGAGTTAACTGCTACCCCACTCCTAGAGATGGTGTGTCCCAAAAACTTCACCTCAAATAACCAAAACTCACACTTTTTCCGGTTTGGCATACAAGCGCTCATCCCTCAAGGTCTGCAACACTAACCTCAGGTGTTCCTTATGCTCCTCTGGTGTTCTAGAGTATATTAGAATATCATCTATGAACACCACCACAAACCTATCCAACCAAGGTCTAAAGATCCGATTCGTGTAGTCCATGAAAACAGCTGGAGCGTTTGTCACTTCGAAGGGCATCACTACATACTCATAGTGCCCATACCTTGTCCTATAGGCTGTCTTAGGGATGTCCTCACTCTTAACTCTAATCTGATGGTATCCTGATCTTAGATCTATTTTGGAAAACATTATCGATCCCCTCAACTGATCTAGCAAGTCATCTATTCTAGGCAAAGGGTACTTATTCTTAACGGTTACCTTATTCAGCTGCCTATAGTCAACACACAACCTCATACTCCCATCTGTAACATCCCGACTTTCTGTAACTCTAATCCAGTTGGTTAATCTCGATTAGGGCTTTTGATGATTGTGTGAATTGTTATGTGCTAGTTTAAGACTTAGTTTGAAGCTTAGGAACAGGCTTGAATACGATTTTAGGTGCCTAAAGTGTTAAACGAGTAACTGTGGAAGCCAGAAGTTTGGAAGACTTTTCCCAGCTGAACGGCACGCTCACGTGTGGGAAGGGAGCACGCCTCAGCGTGCCAACGATCAAGCATTGGTATGTTGCATGCTCAAGCGTGTTGAGTGCGTTTGCCAGCTGGTGTACTTTTTGACGCGTGTGCTACACGTGTCAGTCCAGGGAAAAGGCAGAGCTGACAAGGTTCCACGCTCAAGCGTGAGCACGCTCAAGCGTGCAAATTTGCAACGCTTTAGCATTCTCAGCAGGGTCACTTAAGTGGAGGTTTTCACTTTCCTTTTCACTTGGTCATTTCTCCATTGTTGAGCTCGAAGTGCAGAGAGTAGTGAGAGAAGCTCTGAGTGTTCTAGTGAGAGAAAGCTCAATTCGAGGCAATTGAAGTACCGAAACGCGATTCCAACTGCACCGTTGTGATCGCGACCAAGTCTTCTACGACTTTGACGGATTACTTTCTCAATTCGTCCAAGTTAAACTCGAATCCCTAACACGTGTTCTTCGTGTTCTTGGCGTTCTTCGAGTCCTTACCTCTTTCTTTGATCTTTTGAACTTGCCCTAGGGCTAACACTGTTGTATACGTGTTGTGCTCGTGTTTAGGGGAAAGTCCGTGTTTGTGATTGTCCGGGTTTTGGAGGTGGAACTGCGATTGTTCTTGGACTTGCCATTGAAGGGCTGCGAGCTCAAGCTTGGAGGAGCGAGCCGGTGTTCGTGTTGATCTTCGCGTGACGACTGTTCAGGTGGGGAGAAAGAGTACTGCTACCATTGGGAAGGCAAAAGTAGTGTAGTTGTGTTTCTGCTATGTGTAGGGAAGCTCTAAACCTACTAATGGTTGAGCCTTGATAAAATACCTAAACCCTAGGTTTAGCTTAATCGCCGTTAAGTTTGGAAACCCTAGGTTAGCAAACTATTGATTGAGGATGATCTGTTTCGTATGACTGTTGTGATGATTACTGTTGTTGCTATCTGTCTAAGTGTCTATATGCTACTTGGTATGTGATATGCTGCTATGTGCTGTTGTTGATATTACTGTTGTTGATATTGATGCTGTTATGCTGTTGTTGATATTGATGCTGTTATCACTTGATATTACTGTTATGCTTTAGAGTTAAGTTTGGCTATGTTCAGTGTTGTTGTCGGGTTGATACCGTGGATGGTGCCATAGCTGTTATGCTGACTTTTCGAGGCTGTGGCCGTGTTGTTTGAGCTGTGGCTCGTGGACGAGTGACGTCAAGGCTATGGCCGTGCGGATGCAATGGCTTCGTGTTGTTTCTGATCGAGAGTTTAAGCGTGAGATCCGGTATCAAGCCCCTAAACCCTAACAAATCACATTTAATTCATGCATTCAATATGTCAGTTAAAAACACACAACAATGGCGTCCCACTGCCCACCCATATTCATAAGGCGTGTTTCGACCTCACCTACAATGGTGAAGTTTCTCTTGCAATACCCCTGCAATGGTGGTATTTTTCGACATCCCGGCTGTGGTGATGTTTCTCATTTCAATACCCCTACAATGGTGGTATTTTTCAATATTACTGCTGTGGTGATGTTTCTCAATTCAATACCCCAACAATGGTGAAGTTTCTCTTGCAATACTCCTGCAATGGTGGTATTTTTCGACATCCCTGCTGTGGTGATGTTTCTCATTTCGATACCCCTACCATGGGATATTTCTCAATGACAATACCCGTACAATGGCGGTATTGTCAACATTCCTAAAATGATGATGTTTTTCACAAGGTTAATACCCCTACAATGGTAGTATTTCTTCAACCCTTAATATCCCTGCTGTGGTAATATTAAGTACATGCTAAGCAAATCAACAAATTCATTCTATATATGGCAAACAATACATGACATATCAATCTCATTTAATAACACATATCATATATGTCAAATAGGAGCATATCAATCCAATCATCAGCAAATTCCAAGGTTCACAATGAACAAATAAACATTCATGACAATCATATCATAAAATCCTTTATTTAAAATTAATTTTGTTTTTCACAAAACCCCCCAATTTCGGAAAATAGGATTAAACCAAACAAGCATTTGTTCATTGAAATTCCACCATAAATCATTAGATAAATCAAACCCCCTTTTCCCAAAACCGTTTGCACCATGGTAGGGTGAGAAAAAGGTCGTTTTTACTCACCTCTTAAAGACCTCCAAGAATCTCCAAGCGTCTCTCACAAACACACCAAGAAAATTCTCCAAGATCTCTACTTTTCTTCCCTCCTAAGCTCCTTCTCCTTCAACTTCACCCTCTCCAAGACCTTGAGTCCACAAAGATAGTAACAGAGAGTTTTTAGAGTGTTATCAGGGTTTGTAGCTGAACCAAGTGTATTAGAATTAGTTTATATAGAGTTACCCGCGTTTCTTTCTTTTACAGACTCGTTCTCTCGTGTTCTGATGCCGAGCACGGGTGTGTTCATATCCAGCACGGTCGGGCTCCTTGTTAAGAACAAGGTCATGCTCAGATGAGCAAGAGCGTGCTTAGATGAGTCAAAACTCGCATGTTTCCGACACGGTCATGCTCCAAAGCATCCAAATTGTTCGTTTTTCAACACGGGCGTGTTCGCATTGAGCACGACGCGGCTCAGACCATGCTCTTCCAGCGCGGGCATGTCGAACATGAGCACAGGCGTGCCGAACATGAGTACGGGCGTGCTCATGTTACTGTGACTGATTTTTAACTTAAAGCTTCTCCTTTTTTTTATTTTTCCTACCCTTAAGGCTCGAAATCATCAATTCTAAACCCCAAAACTCTATTAATTTTGTTTGCTAAAATTAACGTCTTTTATACCTTTATTTAATTCTTGGGATGTTACATCCGTCACCATTTGTTTTGAATGATTGATTTTAGGGCGCCTACGTCAGCTTGCTGCCTCCATCAATATGGTGCATTTCTTTCATTACGTGGTGAAGAGGAAGAATAAGAATCAACCACGCTTGGATGATCTGTGACTTAAGGCGCTACAACTCTCTCAAGGAAACCTTAACCTTTCCACAAAGGAGGCGCTGCAACTCTCTTGCATTTACATTATGCTTGATTAATAAAAGAAAATGAGAGGAAAGAAAATGAGAGAAAAGAAAGGGAGAGGAAAGAAACAGAGTAGAAAATGATATACTTGTTTAATTGTTTGGTATGGGAGAAAATGAAAGAAAAAAACTGAAACTTTTCTCTCCTCTTGTTTGGTTGGGTAGAAAATGAGAGGAAAGAAAAAAACATATTTGTAAAATGACATAAATACCCTCATATAATAATTTTAAGAAAATTATTTTTTGGTCATTTAACGTTAGAAAATGCATGAGTTGACATGTGTTTTTGGCCTCTCCTCGATATGTGTTTTCTTCTCAATTTGGGATGAAAAAATATACTTGTAGGCCCCACGTTTTTTCCTCCCCCTCCCTTATTCTTTGCAACCAAACGGTAGAAAAAATCTCGTAAACTATGTTTTCAATCCTTACCTTTTCTTTCCACTAGTTTTCATGCGTTCCAAACACAATATTAGATTCGAGGGTTTACTTTTTAGGCTTAATCAAGTTTTTTGTCACTGAAAATATAGAGCTTTTTGGTTTTAGTCCTTATCTTTGGTTTACTTTGCTTTTGGTGTCTGTAACTTTTAAAATTTTGTTTTTGGTCCCCGCCATTAACTCCAAATGTTAACTGCTAACGTGGTAGACAGAAGTCCATGTAGCATGGCAAACTAATTATTTTTTATTCCACATGTCTGTCGTGACGGACCAAAAACAAAAATTTAAAAGTTACAGACACCAAAAACAAAACAAACAAAAAGATAGGGACTAAAACTAAAATCCCTATATTTTCAGGGACCAAAAACTTCAATAAGCCTTTAATAAATATGATTTTTTTGTACTTTATGAATTAATTTGATTTTATGATAGATGAAGAAGAATTGTAATTCTTTTGAGTGGGTTGATTTTGAAGTAAATAATCCTCCAAGTGTAGATGAGGAGGACGGCACTTTGTTACCTGGAGCACAAGTTGAAGAGCTGCAGAGGAAGAGACAGAAGTTGCAGTTGAAGCTAGCTAGTGAAAGAAAAAAGTCTCAAATTTTGATAATGTGCTTAAGAACTGTAGTTGAGTTTTGCTTATGTAGTATTTTCAATTGTCCAGCATAACACAAACCATTGCAACAAATAGACATTCTAGCTATGACACTGCCAATTGAAAATACAAAATAAGCAAAACCCAAGTAAAGTTCCCAAACACATCAAAATTTGAGACTTTTTTCTTTCACCGGCTAGCTTCAACTGCAACTGTTGTCTCTTCCTTTGTAGCTCTTCAACATGTGCTCTAAGTACCAAAGTGACATCCTCGTCATCTACATTCGGGTGTGTTTAGAAGAGATTATAGAGAGCTTATAAAAATAGTTTATAATAATAAACCTAAGCAAATAGTTTATTAAAATAGTTTATGATCTTTTTATAAGCTCTTTAGAGCTTATTTCCATAAGCTTGCCAGAGAAACTTATGAAAATAAACTGTTTTTAACTTATTTAAAAAAGAGTTTATTGCATAAGCGCTTAAATAAGATTTATACCCAAACGCATCCTTGGAGGATTATTTGCTTCAAAATCAGTCCACTAAAAAAATTACGATTCTTCTTCATCTGTTAAAAAATCAAATTAATTCATAAATCATAGGAAATCATTTTTATTAAAGGCTTAATGAAGTTTTTGGTCCCTGATGTGACAGCCCCTTCTGGGGCACCACATGGTTACCCGTTGCGGAAAATAAACTTCAATTAATTTTGCTGGTTACTTTCGGAAAATAAGTATTTTAACTTATTGTGAAAATCCGTGATAAAATTTTTCTTCTAACTTAGCTTACCATACATCGACGTCAGTTAAACACGCAGGTAAAGAAACATCAAATAGAGTATACATAATAATATATCACAATAGAATACATAGGCCTTATACATACGGCCATTCAAAACAGTCATGGCTGTCAATAGCTAAAGAAATTAATTAACTGTTGTTCAAAATAGAATAAGACATATCCTATAGCTGGTCTTACTATTAAAACACTGTGACTTCTCGTACGTCACGCTCCTCCACATATTCAAACGTCAGGGAATGGATCCACGAATGTTCCAGCGGCATCTTGGAACTCATCTGAAGATGTAAGGGTGAGATACCAATATATGGATTCACACATGATAACAACATGTATATCACATCAATAACACATAAGCATAAATAATTATCATGTGTAAGGTCCTACTGATAAACAAGTAGTATATCATAGGGTCACATACCCGACAGCCATTGTTATTTTCAAAAGAAGATGCATGACACTTCAATGTTCATCATCTAATTCTTTACTTAATCTCCGGACACCATTGTGTAAAAATTGAGCTGATCAGGCTCAAGGTACATTGGCCCCAGGAACAATGACCAGCACCTAAGTGCTTATTCGGAAGTACATGAACACCATGATATTACGCGATTACATGGAATTACATTCAGCGGTACTTGATAAATTGTAAATGGTCATACGATATTGTCCAACTCAAGGCACAATATTCGTCAGTTGTATGACCCCATTGTCCATCAAGGCACAATGTTACACAATGACTTAAAGTCATCACAGGGTTCCCTGCCATCAAGGTCCCCCAATCCGGATGGCACGTCTGCCTAAAAACAAATGCATGAGCAAAACGTTTCAAGTCTTGCCACTTTTCTTTGTGTTCGTTCTTTCGTTGTCGTAGCTCAAAGCTCCTGACTATTCACAATTTACACCGTTTTAAAACTTCTCATCGTTAACATAGGACGAAACGTCCGAGTGCTCAATCGCGAAACCCTAGACCGATGCACCAGCCCAAGGTCCGTGGTAGTTTTTACCTTTAGTCATATCCATCATGACATGAAAAAGACACATAATTCGTAGGATACACAGTCCACGATACCGTCATACGGTTTCAAAATCTACGTGTCTTTATCACAAAACACTAGTAACCCGACGTCTTGTTTACTAGGTTCACGTTTCAGCGTTACCATCGTTTTCGTTCTGTGAAATACAAAAATCAAATCAAATCTCCGCAACTCTTCTAAGTTGTCGGATTTTTACATTGTTTGGAAAATTCTGTTACAGACAAAACGTTTTCTGTTTAAATACATGTTAAAACGAAACAAACGTAGTTGTAAGAAAACTTTACCTTTATTAAATAAATCCCTTCCCCAAAAATTCATTTTTGGAAGGATGGCTGAGATCAAAAATACCATCTCAGCATAAAAACACTGTTTTCAAAACGATAAAACAGTTTTTCGTAAATTTCTTGGAAAATTCACCTTTTTCACATGAAAATCAATCAAATCCAAATTTTTGACGTTTTTCCTCTTATCATAACATAATGTATACTTGAGAAAATTTGCATCATAAATATTTCCCAATGTTTTCCCCAAATCAATCTATGATTTTTCTGCTAAAAGCTTTTATCTTTATTTATAGATTTCAAAGCAGCAAACCACAACCATACAGTCATCATATCACAACGTTATAATATCCCACATAATCAATATCACACCTATTCATATCAACATAGCCAATCACATCATTGTCAACATCGTAAATTCCATCAACATATTCAACCACATCAACGTTCACATAACAACATATAACAACATCAACTCATCATCAAATCACTTCATTACATAAATCCATCAACAACACCACATGTAGTTATCATAAATCCCTCAGGTAAACTCCCCTTACCTCTTGTAGGGTCTTCACGTCTCTCGGCCTCCGATTGCCGAATCTCCCGTTCAATCGCCCGTTTATCCTTTTTGATGCTTTAATCCTTCACCACAAGACACAATCATAAATTTAGCTTGTTGAATAACCTAACACTACCCCTATATGGTTTTGGTTATGGCTAGCTAAGGTGGCTAGGATTTCCAAATTTTTACATACTCTTGGATTTATGATCAAAGAGTATTCTAGAATTGGGAAATTGTCATATATTAAAATTTGAAACAACATCATACTCCTCCCTTTGAGCATGGATTCGATTCCCTCTAGGTCAATAGGCTAGGGATTTTATGTTGCTTCAAGCTGTTGAATTTAAGACATTTAAACAATAGAAAGGTGAAATCCATGGTTATTTTCCAATACTTGAACCAAAATTTCATCCAACTACCATCTTAGGGTTTCGGCCCTATGAGGCAAAAACAGGGCAGCCATGTGATGCTCTTAGAAAATGAATCTAGAGATCTTAATGAGTCCATAGAGATTAATTTCATGAACATATGATTTTTCTACAATAAGTTATGAATTTTTGAAGGTAAAACCCTAACCTCCACCTACATCATAAACTCTCATGATTTCTAGAGAAAAAGAGTGAAGCTTACCTCTTGTCTAGTGGAGATTAGTAAAGATTGAAGCTTCTCCTAATCACTTTAATTGAATTTCCTTCTTGAGAATTAGGAAAATTGTTGATTTATATGGAGAATTTTTAGAGAGAAAATGAAAAGAGAAGGAGGAGGAGAAGGGGAGAGAGAGCTGCATGAGGAAGAAGCGAAAAAATGGGTGAAATGAGTGTTTTTAACTTTGGTAATTAAAGAAGGATAAAATGGTAATTTAGTAAAAGGGCAAAATGGTCATTTTTGAATGTTATAGGGGCATTTAGGTCATTTGTCCTCCAAAGTCATCATGACTTTGGTGAGTCACTAGGTGACTCGCTAGGATGAGGTGTCTTGATGGCGACATTGGATTTATCCGTTAACGGGTTCCGGTAAATCCGTATTCGGTTCCGTAAAACCATAATTTTCACTTTTTCAGTGAAAATTTTTATATTTCCCAATATCGTGGAAAGTTTGATTTAAAACTTAACTGTTTCGTTCCTGAGGTAAAATTACGTTTTCTGAGCAGTAAAATTATAGTGTCAGTGTAAAACACAGTCCGGGCTCCGTCTGCGTTTTTGACCAAATTTTAACCATAGCTTCCTACAAGAGTGTAGAACATGTCTATAGGCTAGATCCGGGAATGGCGCCAGGCGAGGGCGCCGCTATGCCCCGCAGCTCTGCAGCGGCCGGCTCCGTTTATTTTATTTCACTCTTTAAGCCCTCCAATAAAATACAAACAGATAAATACTATTTAAATAAAACGGAAAGCTCAAAAGCTTGAAAAATCGAGGCGTTACACCTGAAAATTTATGGCTTTTTGGTTTTAGTCCCTATCTTTTGTTTGTTTTGCTTTTGGTGTCTGTAACCTTTAAATTTTTGTTTTTGGTCTCTATAATGTTAGACAGATGAAATGAAAAAATAATTATTTTGGCACGTGTCAGTGCTGGCGTGGACTTCCTTATGTCACATCAGCAGTTAACGTTTGGAGTTAAAGGAAGGAACCAAAAATAAAATTTTAAAAGTTACAAACACAAAAAAATAAAGCAAATGAAAGATAGGGACTAAAACAAAAAAGCCCTATATTTTCAAGAACCAAAAACTTCTTTAAGCCTACTTTTTATTTACTTTATTTATACCATTTTCATCTCTCTTAATTTTCTAAAAAAATTCTAAAAAAACAATGTTTGATAAATCTTTAACTCCGTATTTATTTAAATATTACTTTTACTTGAAAATGACAATTTCAATTAATACAATATCTGTATAAAATATATAATAGATCATATAATTAAACCATGAGATATTATTTTATCAATTCCACATAACAAATGTTCAAACTATCATCCATCATTCCTAGATAAATAAGTTATAAAATTATATTTATCATATAATTTATTTATTTATTATTCATTCGGTTCAACCGTTAGTTGAACCAATTAAATCATGATCCAGAGGTCTCGTTTGTTCGATCTCCGGTTCGGTTCTTAAATCATTGGATCACAAACCTATAGTGTTTTTTTAAATGTTACTTGAAGTAGCATTTGAGCTTATTGCTTATAACTTATCATTTTTTTCTCATTTTTATCTTCATTTATCCTTTCTTAAAATAAAATAAAATATCCTAATCCTAATTAAGAGAATATATATTTAAGGACTAATTTTACTTACTACATATATTTAGAATAAAAAATAATAGTGCATATATTTGTCTATAAAAAAATTATATAAAAAATATATCACAATATCATTTATTTATATTATCTCATTTTATTTAATAAAAAATAAAATAAAAAAATAATATTTTATTTTTGAGGTGATAAATAATTTAAAATAAATTAAAATTATTAAAAGTGATAATTATTTGAAAATAAATAACATATATATTTATATATAAATAGAATTTAAGTAAAAAATATATAAAGATATACTTTTATGCCATTTTATATTTATCAGCTAGTACAACCGTTAATTCTCCAAACATTTCAAATTCAATCAAGTAGCTTATCTGCTATCAAATATCAATTAGCTTATCCGCTATTAACGCTACTAACTATCTGATATAGCTAGCTACCTTATCCCTCATCCGCTATAAAGGTAATATTTAGCGAAGATTGCTATAGCTATTGTTGGAAGTGGCAAGTAGACAAGAAAGGGAAGGAGTGTCGGTTAGGGATGTAAATTTTATCGTTCCCGCGGATAATATCCGCAACAGGTAGAAAATGGATATCCTAATGGGTACTCGTGGATAAATTTAACTAGGATTTTCTCTACCCATTTATTAACGGGGTGGGGGTGGGCAGTATAGTATCCATACCCGTGGGTACTTGCTAAGGGGTTAGAATATTTACATTTAAAAACTTTAGGTCAATGGATTGAAATGATGCTCATGTATGGATGGATTAATTTATACATGCATATGAATTAGTTTTACTATTTAATATTTTAAATTTTAATTTAATGACATGTATGATTATACTATTTACATATCATATTGTTTAGTATATTTATTATAATACTTTTCAAGCACAAGAACTTCTTGTAACAGCAACGAACTCAAATGCAGAATTAATTTGAATTTCATGTATGAATAAATTTTTTTGTAAGGTGTTGAATATCCATGGATACCCGCAAATATTGATAAATTTGTTTAAAACCCACAAGATATATACCCGCACAGATATGAGACGGGAATGGATACAAAATTCAACCAACGAGGTGAGTAGTAGGGGGCTACAACCCGTACCCATCCCGCCCCATTTACATCCTTAGTGTCGGTTAAATGCTTTAGGTTAGGTGTGTCGGCTCAAGGCGATAGGCATAGTGGAAAAAGGATCTATTCACAGGAATTGCTTTTGGAGTAAAAAGCACTTGAATCTAATCTCCTGTCAAAATGGTAGATGGGATCAGTGAAAGTCGAGGAAGACCAGGCAAAGCTCTTTAGTTCATCTCGGTAGAACAAGGAAAAAACAAAGCCTATGTAGTTGATTTGAGTCCCACAAGAACGAATGATGATGACCGATTCCATTGCCCTTTAAGTGTTGGTTCTTTCTTAGATAGAGAAATGCTAGCAATATACTCTTTGATAGTCTCTTTTCAACACACTATTCCCTATTGCTTAAAATTCACATGGGTCCTATAAAATTCAAGTGGGATCCACTTCAACTAATGAGACACACATGAATTTTAACCAATAGAAAAGAGTGTATTGGAAAGAGAGTGTTAGAGAGTGTGTTGCTAGCCCTCTTCTTCTTAGATATAGAAAGAGACCCGAATAGAAATATATTGTAGAAAGAGATATTGATCTAAAAAACGCTAGTTTAATATAAAAAAACTGTTGTGTAATCCCTTACATCTGATGCTTTTCTAAAATTCCATTTGGTTGGACTGACCCATCTAGGCAAATTCCAGTCATTCCACATGAAGGAGAGGGAAAGGGGAGTAGGGAAAAGGGTGAAGTGCATCATGGGAGTTTGAATCCGCACACTCGCAATTCATGTCCCGAAGCTTAACCATGTGAGCTGACTGAAGGGACATTCCACATTATACTTTAACAAGAGTTGAAGCTTTAACTTTTCAGCATGTAATGCTCCGTAGATGAACAAAACAAATTTCAAAATCTATTTTCTCTGCAGCACTGTCTCCCTATCTTTGGTGTTCCAAAGTAAAAGCATCCCTCTTTACCCTAGCATCACCTTAAAGGAAAACCAAAGACATCGACTCTTTTGTCTCTGCACGATGCTTTGTTCTTCACCATGAAACTTAAAATAGTAAACACCCAATTTGGTCCCTGAAATTGTAAGGTCGTATCAGCCTGGTCCCTGACATTAGTGAAATTCCAAATTAATCCCTGAAGTTGTAAAACGTTAATCAAGTTAGTCCCTCCGTCAATCCCAGTCAGTTAACGTCATTAGTGAGGCTGAGGTGGCACGTTAAGTGCCCTGTTGGACGCCATATCACTGTTCTACGTCAGAAATGTCAGGGACTAAATTGAGCGGGGACTAAATTGAGACTATTGTCTCTCTCTTCCTCTATCTCTCGCTTCCTCCTCCTTCTCTCTCTCTTCCTCTATCTCTCCCTCTTCCTCCTCCTCACTTCTTGCTAAAGTTGCCGTCTTCCTCCTCCTCACTCTTGCTTTTGTGCTTCCATTTCTGCAAACAAATTCTTATTCTTGTTCCGAGAACGAAACAGATGAGCCATTGGAATGGGGTCTTGGAGCAGCGCCAGAACCACCTTGTGTAGTGGATCTCGGTGACGGCGGAAAGGAATATTCCAGCGAAGATGGTGGCTGAGATGAGGGACATGGAGAGGCTGTGGAGTGTGGGGAGGAGGAAGAGGGAGAGATGGAGGAAGAAAGAGAGAGAGAGAGAGAGAGAGAGAGAGAGAGAGAGAGAGAGGAGGAAGAGGGAGAGAATAGTCTCAATTTAGTCCCTGGCATTTCTGACGTGGAACAGTTACATGACGTCCAACAGGACACTTAATATGCCACCTCAGCCCCACTAATGGCGTTAACTGACTGAGGTTGACGGAGGAACTAACTTGATTAACGTTTTATAACTTCAGGGACTAATTTGGAATTTCGCTAATTTCAGGGATCAGGTTGATACGACGTTACAATTTCAGAGACCAAATTGAATGTTTACTCAAACTTAAAAGCTACAACCTCAAAAGTACAACGGTCAATTAATTTTCAATCCCATATAAAAATGCAAAGCATATTTACTCATAAGTAAAGCAAATCAAATTGAATAAGAAAATGTTCTACATTGTTGATAAGGAAGACGTAACCTGCATCCCAAGGACTAGATACAAAACAAAAGAATATTGTTCTAAACCTCAGGATGCAGATTACCTGATCCTGATCTAACAGACTCTTCCAAGAAAGATTGAACCAAAGGAATTAACACAGGAAACATGAACAAATAGTCTATAAGAGTTTTTGTAGCAGGTAGGAATGAGGGCCATTTGCTTGATTAAGCAATTTATAATGGCTCTTAAAGTTAGAAATATTCTATAAGAGGAAATATGAACAAAGGGGTCCCCAGGAAAGCTAAGATGCTTTGATATCTTATCAAAATCCATCTGATACATGTTCTTTCATCAATCATATATTTGGGGTCGTCACTTTCTATAGAAAATGATGTTTTTATAAATAAAAAAAATATCTTACTCAAGTTTCATGAAATGTTCTTGCTATAGATTATGTATTGGATGACAGCAGCCAGCTTCAGCAGTTACATTAGTTTGTTAGATAAACAGATTAGTTTATAATCTGTTATCAAGATTGTTATCAAGATTAGTGAGCTAGTCTTTAGGAAGCTTCTTTTCTATTCTCTTGGCTAGCTTTCTTCTATATAAGCTCTATGTAATCTTCATCATTCAATTAATGAGAATGAGTATTATTCAGTAAATTTCTCCCTACTGATTCATATTATTATGTTTCAACATAGTTTTGAATACGAAAGTGTTTGCTTGAAGGTTACTGCTCTGTAACGTAAGAATCTTAAGCACTAGGATGTGACCATCATTTAGAACTTTCGTGTTCTTTCAGTCCCCAATAGATGATTATGAACTGAAAAGGAAAGGAAGCCCCATTTACGTGTTCTATTTTGTCTTAGGGTCCCCACTGCGTTTTAGCACCAGCACATTTTTTGTTGCTTTGGCCATTCATAAAAGCTCCTCGTTGTCCCTACTTCAATTGCATGTAAATATTATGCTTTCTATTATTCTAAATATTAAAGATATGCATAAACTGATTTATGCTTTTTTTCAACTAGTGAGTTATGAAATAAAAATCATTGCTAATAAAAAAGTCCACAATGTAAGGTGGATATTAAGTGAATAAGATTTTAAAATCTGTCTGTTGTAGACAATATTCGAAACGACCTTTCTGAACTTATGTAAGGAAATTCAGTATTTTAGGAGCTAAAACGAAACAATTAATGAATGAAGTATAATAATATATATTAATTTGTATCTTGGTGCTCTTCCCAGTCAGTACTCAGTACCTTGTCGGTTGGTATAAATGATCAAAGATAGCTTATGCTGTAATGTTATATTCTCAAAGGTCTACATTGTCTTTATCAGGATGACATAAGCATGAGCCATGTTATGAAAGGGGAAGCAAATTGCCCTGGTGGCAGAAAACGAAATGTATGTTCTTTACTTCTTTCTAGTTCTCATTTAACCAAGGAGGAGGCCAAGCATGATAAACAAATCATATGGATCGTTATCCTTTCTTTCTTTCCGATGAAGATCTGTTGTCCTATTTTGATGTACTATACTTTGTACTCACTAATAATATCTTACAATATAAGTTGAAATTTTTTATAATTTAAAAAAGATAGAATATGTGACAAGATGTTATTAATAGAAACATGATATGCTACATCAGACATGAATGTACTTTCGGTTTCTTATATGGGAATAGATGCCAGATAGAGCCAAAAGGGTTGCATCAGCCTGCATGCACCAATGATAAAGTTGTAGCTTCCTGGCAAGTGGCAAGATTTCTGAGAATGCAATATATATAAGATTAATGTAAAGGAATTATTTTATATGCTGCAGAATTAACTAGTCCATCATTTGTAGACCGTGTCCTGTACTTGAGGACCATAAGAATGTTATTCTTGAAGTTGATTTGAAAGGTATAGAATCGAAATTTGTTAAGGATAAGCCTATAATGATATTGAGCATAAAACATGGCTGTTATACCAGAAAATAGGACCATTTTCTGCCAATTACTTGTTTCCACGAATAGAATGAAAATTCTCGAGTTCCAATACCCTCACTTTATTGAAGCCGAGGGTATATTAAATTACAGCCCTCCCATTTTCAAAAACGAATGTGTTTCCTGGAATGTAATAGCCTCCCTAAGCTGTAATGAATTGAGACTTTATCTTTTTGGTATAAAATTGAGAGAGTTTAACTCTTTCCATGCTACTTATTTTACAAAACGTCTGCCTAAACAATCCATCATAATTTCTTTTAAGGATTGGTGTTGGAATTGATGATTTGGGCTTGGGAGAAGTGTTCGCATGAATGACATGTGATAGGGTGTTGCTTTTTGCATGAAAATTTTTTTTCAAAAATATTTTAATAATCATAAAATACCCCCAACTATCTTAATACACCCCATAATCCATATTCAAAAATACACCACTCCCCTCCCCTCTTCTTCCTCTTTCCCTATTCTCTTTCCTCACCCCACCCATTCTTCTCCTCTCTTTCATTTTAACAGCGACAACCTTGTTTTTTCTTAAATATGGAGAGTAAAAAATAGAATTCACATAGAAAAAATAGACCCATCGTTTGATGCAATGCACATATTTTAGGGAGGAAAAAATCTACACACTTTGTAAAAACACATGTTTGATGCAATGCACAATCAAATAAGTTTAGTTTATGCAAGGTTAGAACTTTGCTGAGAGTTATCTCATTCTCGAATCTAGAACATTAATAAGAGCTAACTTTTGAAAAGTCCCACCTTCAATTTTCCCTAAATTATATTTACAAGCGCAACACGCTGCTCAATTATTCCGAAAAGTACTTTACTTTTCGTTTAATATGTTTGTTTGTTGCAAGCCAGCCTCGCAAACAAATAAATATTGGACAGACAACCATCCAAAGCCAATTAAACATCAAAACATTCAACCAAACATGTCCATATATATTTTCTTCTCTTCCAATTAGGTTTAGGTGGAAAGAGGAGACATGAGTTAATTTCAATTAACAATGTTATCTTCTCTGTGAGCTTAGTCATGAGTTAATTGCATCAAACATCAAACATGTAATGCAATGAAAGAGAGGGGAAGAATGGGTGGGGGAGAAGAGGGAAAGAAGGAGAAGAGGAGAGGGGAGTGGTGTATTTTTGAAATATAGGTTATGGGGTGTATTAAGATAGTTGGGATATTTTGGGGATATTCAAATGTTTTTAAAAAAATTGTGGTGTATGAGAAAAAATTATGGTGTAAAAAGCTACACCCCATGTGATATGCTTTGTTGTAACCAACTTGTAGTGTGTTTGGAAGTGCCTTAATTTGGGTCAGAATCACGTTGACACACTGTGAGTAGCTTTTAAGGTGGTGATGTGATTCTGCTGGGATCCATTGTGTTTCCAAACACACACTTACATCATTTTGGATCAAGTGGTTCTATTCCAAGCACAATAGTTTTCATGCTAATATATTCAATTTGTTCAACACTCTTCCAAGCTCAAATGCGAACATACCACAAAGTCCAAATCACCTAAGCCCAATATCAAATGCTAACATGATATCATGGTTAATGACGTTCAAAATCGTGTTTAATGAAGTTCATTTGATGGTTAATGAGTTGCGACACCTTGATATATCCATTAAACAAACTCATCACTTCATTAACCACATTTTAAACTGCATTAACTATGGAATTTGTTGTCGATTTTTTATGTTCAAATAACAGGATCGTATTTTATTATCTAAAATAGAATAAGTGTAAACGGTGTAAAGAAAATGATGTGCAAGTAGCATCACTCGAGGAAAAAAGACTCAATTGACGACAAATTAAGAATCCAATTGCAACTTGGCTACAAACAATGCAAAGGGAAAATGGATGATTCGATTGTTAGAAGATAAAATATAGATGCACCTCGACTATCATAAACACTTTATGGATATGAGCAAAGGTGTTGTGAGTAATGAAAATGATCCATATGATGAAGAAATTATCAAATTTTCCCTTGTTTACAGGTTTTGAACTAATGAATTTTGAAGAGGCTTCAAATGACTTGCATTGGAGAAAAGCCATGGATGAAGAAATTCATGCAATTGAGAAAAATGAAGCATTAGTGCTAACTAATTTTCTTGTAGATAAAAAGCGAATTAGAGTGAAGTGAGTTTATAAAACAAAATACAAGCTTGGTAGTGAGATTGAGGATTCGGATCCTCTAACTTTAGGGCGGGAAAGTCACATTCCTTTCTCTCTATCTCTCTCTTTAGTCATTTTCTCTCTCGTCTTTATTTCTCATTTTTAATCACCATTCTTTCTCCTCTATAAACACAAAGTCGTCATAACTTTCCCGTTCTAAAGTTAGAGGATCCGCATCCTGAGATTGATTGCTTTAAAGTTGGGAAGTGGTACAAGAAAACGTCAGGTATTAATTACTTTGATGTTGCTCCCATTTCAAGATAAGACACAATTCACATGATTATCTCACTCTCAGCTCAAAATAATTAGAAAATATTTTATATGAGTTGAATCTACTTTTTTTAATGACACTTTGGAAGAAAAAGTATATATTGAGCAACTTTGACGATATATGGTCAAAATAAAGAGGATAAAGTCTACAGGTTGAAGAAACCCTATATGGGTTGAAACATGCACCAAGAGGATGATATGAGCCGATTGATTGTTGAGCACGAATTTCAAAGATGTTCTTTTGAATACACTTTTATATTAAATTTGTTGAATCAGGAAATATTTTCATTGTGTTTCTATGCGATGATTTGATTTTTACTGACAATAACTCAAATATGATTTTAGAATTCAGGGAAGCTATGGTGAGTTGTTTTGAAATGACAGATTTTACCCTTTTAGCAAAATGATAAAATTTTCATTTCTCAAAGGAAATATGCTAATGATATTTTGAAGAAATTGAGGATGGAGAATTCAAAGCCAATATCCATTGCAATTGAAGAAAAGCTAAAATTGATGATGAGAGGAGATATGTTTTGAATAGACTAAAAACTAGATTGCATATCTTTTAGCCTAGGTGTCCAAATCAAATGGAACTTGTTCTATTTGAAAGATAATACCAACATCACATGGGCATTTAATTTCATCGTGGCCCAAGACATTTTCAAGCAAGCCGGTCAGCCAATATTTAATTAAGGTCCACGAATAATAACCATACATAAAAAATGGCCACATAACCAATTTCACAAAGCCACTTTTTCTCAATGACTTTTAAGTTTTAACCAACTTAATGAGGACACTTCATAAGTGAGATAAGGTTTTTCAAATATGTATAAGACATAGGTGCTCGACTACTAAGGCCTTCAAAGAAAATTTTCCAATGCGTGAACCCAGTTTTTCATAGTCTAACTATTGCCTATTATACATATGACCATATGTAGGGTACAAACAATCATTGGTAACTACAACACACATATTGGTGGATTCTAGCATGAGATATACCTAAATAGGTGCCTCACCCATGTACCACCAATTTCGGCCATTAGATATAATACTAAAATAATGAATGATTCTAATTTTTTGGTCCAAAAAAACAAATAAAAATGAAAATGACTCTTTTTCCCTTCACCCATCCTACCAGGAAGAGGAGAGGCATCATAAAGCAACCCGAGAGCTTTGACAAACCCCTACATCACCATGAAAATCACCAACAACAACATCACTGCATCACCATGACCATCACCAACAACATCACCATCGTCCGCCCATACCTAGGTGGGCCAGCGCATGAGATAGCAGCAGCGTACAACAACGATTATGGTGCGGGCTGGTGGTGTGGGTTCTAGCGTGTGATGGTGGTCTAATGAGCTTGCTTGAGCGCGGATCTAACTGGTGGTGGTTCACAGATCTGACTTGATCTAATTTTGGTGTTGGATGGTGAAAATGGTAGTAGATCTAAAATCCATGTCTGCGAAAATCGTTTTTGCACTCGGTTCATCATGGAGGAGAGCTCAGTGGAGCTGGTGGCTGCGTTGTTGGACGACGGAGTATCTGTGGTGGAGCTGGTAGCTGCGTTGTTGGACGGTGGAGTATTTGTGGCGGAGCTGGTGGCTGCGTTGTTGGACGACAAAGTATCTATGGTGGAGCTGGTAGCTGCGTTGTTAGACGGCGGAGTCTTTGTGGCGACGCGGCTGAAGCGTGGCTGCATTGTTGGACGACGGAGTATCTGTGGCGACACGACTGGAGTGTAGTCGGGCTTGCGACGTAGAAAGAGTTGGAGGTGGAAAAGGAGCAGAGAAGGTGGTGAGTGACGGGGGTATCTCGATCTCCCCTTCTGTATGTGTTTGTAGATTTGTCACTCTGATTGTGATGGTGTTGGTCGGTGGGGTGGTAGTGAAGGTAGGGAAAATGTGTTGATGATAAGGATAGAAATGACTTTTCACATGACTATTTGATGGTACATAGGTGAGGCACTTATTTAGGTACCTCATGCTAGAATCCACCACACTTATTGCCTTTGCTTAAGTCATTCATAACTAAATGGACTTGTTTCCTATGCGTGAGAATGGAAGAATAGGGTGATGGATGGTGAAACCAAGGAGTACCGGAATAAGAAATTGGAAGAGTAATTCCTTCAACTACAACATTTTGAGATGAGCACCCTAGGCCCCTCATGAATTACTAACCATGTTTAGTTATGAGTATTGGTTCAGTAGTTCTATATATGTAGAGGTTATTTGAAATGTTATGTCTATGTCTAAGTTGTACATGCTCGAGTTCAGTATACTATTTATAATACCTTCCTCTTCATGGAATGTTTGTATTTTACCACTACACTATACTATATGCATATTGTTTTGCAAGAGGGCATCTGATATCACATTTATAAACTCACCCAAAATTTTATTTCTCTCATACTCAATAAAATCAGGTTGCACACATAGAAGAAAAGAGAATTACCACTCAATTGATTTCATTCCCTCACACTTGATTGCTTATGAACCATTGTATTGGAGTTCCCTTCTGAAGGCAAAATATCACAATAAAATATGGATTTGGTTCTCCTCTTTTTTCTTTCATGCTTCCTCTCATGTTATGAGAGAGAAAGACTCAAAAACAAATTTGCTTTTATCTATAGGGTCCATTCAAATTTGTTTTTCTCTCTTTCTCTCTTATAACCGTGAGGGATTTCAAAAGTAATGGAGGTCCAAAGAACACGGGTTGGAAAGGTGAGAGCAAGATCAAAAGCACTCAGCTCTGGAGAGGCAGATAACATAACTTTTTTCAGGGTCCAATGCTCAGTGCTAGAGAGTTGGTGTTCCACGCTAGGGTACTAGCGCTTAGCACTGGATAGTTGGCACTCAGCGCCAGACACCCAGAGAGCAGGAATTTCAGGAAATGAGCTAGTGCTTAGCGCTGGATAGCTGGCGCTCAGTGGCAGACACCTAGAGAGCAAGAATTTCAGGAAATGAGCTAGCGCTCAGCGTTGACTTTCTAGTGCTTTGCGCTGGTGTCACGAATCTGTAGAATCATGCAGAAAACATATTCAAATAATTTCAAAGTGTATTACTCTTCATGGCTTTCAAATATTTCTTGATGTCTGTGTTGTTTCATGATAGTATGTGTCCATACATCAAAGGGTACAATCATGAATGGTTGCATTGCTTCATTTAAACCCATGAAGGGTGTTTTCCTTGACCAAGTGGCATGAGTTGTCTATAAATATAGTCGCTTTACATGCAGAAAATCAATCTGAATTTGCTAAGTTTCTGCACTCCAAATCACCTTCTTCTCTCCCTTATGCGCACAGAGAGTTAAGAAGACTATTGTTTTGTAGACTGCCATTGACAAGAAGCTTGATTGTGGGTGTGCAAACCAAGTCAAGGTATCTCCATAGTATCCTGAAGGGGATTTGCTGTTATACCCCTTGCATCCAAGCTAAAAAGAGATTGATGGGGGCGAATCGAATCTAAAGCCTAGGGTCCGTACACGCCTTGGATAATTGCGCTTGTTCTTTGTCTTTCTTCTTTGTTGCGAAACCATCTTGGATATCTAAAAATCTTTAGGTTCGATTTTCTATAATAATGGCTTAAACATTGAAGGAGATTACATTTGACATTGTCAAATTAGAGAGGTTCGAAGGTGGAAACTTTGTCCATTGGCAGAAGAAGATGCACTTCCTTCTTACAACGTTGAAGGTTGTGTATGTGTTGAACTCACCAAGACCAACAGATAGAAAAGATGAAAGCCTAAATGAAACTCATGAGAAGCACAAGTGGGATAATGATGACTACATCTGCATGGGGCATATTCCGAATGGCATGTCCGACGCATTGTTTGATGTGTATCAAAATGCAGGATTGGCTAGGAACTATGGGAGAAATTTGAGACACGATACATGGCGAAGGATACAAGTAAGAAATTTCTTGTTAGTCGTTTCAATAATTATAGAATGACTGATGGTAGGCTTGTTATGGAACAAATGAATGCGATAGAACGTATTCTTAATAATTACAAACATCACAAAATGCATATGGATGAAACCATAGTTGTCTCCTCAATCATTGACCAACTTCCTCCTTCATGGAAAGACTTTATAAGAAGTCTAAAACATCGAAAGGATGGCATTTCTCTTGAATAGTTTGGTAATTACCTTCGCTTAGAAGAAAAGTATCGTATACAAGACGATACTAAAGAACAAACTATTCATGAGGTAGTGCATGTAACGGAGGAAGGTAAATCTGCTAAGTCCTCAAAGAAGAGGAATCGGTCTTTTGGAAAATATCATGAAAACAACAATGGAATGGCTACCAGAATAAGAAAAAGAAAGGTGGTTGTTTCCATTGTGGCAAACCGAGACATTTAGAGAGGGATTGTCGACTCCAACAAAGGGAAGGAATCTAGTGCAACAAAGGATAGTCTTGATGTGGTCATTTTCGAAATCAACATGATAGTAGATGTTGGATCATGGTGGATTGACTCCGATGCAACTTGTCATGTGTGTAAGGACAAGGATCTATTCAAAACAATTAATGAAGAAGATGGAATCATTTTTTATGTGGGAAATGCATCAATTGTTCAAGTCAAAGGCAAAGGGAAGGGAACTAGAGTTCACTTCGAGAATAACGCTCATTCTCCCAGATGTGTACTATGTACCAGATGTTAGGAAGTATTTAATTTCTGTACTGTTACTTAATAAGTAGGGGTTTAAATGTGTATTTGAGGGAGATCAGTTTATCCTCTCCAAGGGGGAATGTTTGTAGGGAAGGGATACTTTTGTGAGAATATGTTCAAACTCAATATTATTAATAATAATGGATTTATTTCTACTTATATCGTTGACTCTTGTGATTTATGGCATATTCGTTTGGGACATATTAATTTTAGGAAAATGGATGAAATGATTAATTCATGTTTAATTCCAAAAATAAATAAAAATTCGGATGCATGTACACCTTGTATACTAACTAAGATAACTAGGCTTCCTTTTACTAGAGTTGAAAGAAGTTTTAAAGTGTTAGATTTAATCCATTAAGATGTATATGATTTACATGGTTAGCCCACCATTGGTGGTAAAAAATATTTTGTGACATTGATAGATGATTGCACTAGGTATTGTTATGTCTATTTAATGCATTCAAAGGATGAAGTCATAGACAAATTTAAGATATTTAAAACAGAAGTAGAACTTCAACATGAAACTTTTATCAAGTGCTTTAGAAATGATAGAGGAGGAGAGTTCTATAACCCTAGTTATTTTGAGTCTACTAGTATAATTCATCAAACAACTGCACATTACTCCCCACAACAAAACAGCATAGATGGAAGGAAAACTAGGATATTAGAAGAAATGGTAAATGCCATGATATTCTATTCTGGTCTAGCAAAAGGTTATCGAAGAGAACTCATGTTGACAGCTTGTTATATTTTAAGTAGAGTTCCAAACAAAAGGAACAAGATAATCCCATATGAGCTCTGCATAAATAGAAAGAAAAAACTCAACTATTTCAAAGTTTGGGGTTGTAGGACAATAGTAAAAGTTCCTGAACCAAAAAGAAAGAAATTAGGTGAAACGATAATTGAATGTGTATTCCTGGGCTATGATAAAAATAGCAAAACATATAGATTCCTAGTTATGAAATCCAATGACTCATGTTTTGTAAATACATTTTTTGAGTTTAAGGAGAGTATAGGTTTATCCCAATCTCACTATTCAGAAAAGGTATTAAAGAAATTTAACCACTTTGATTGACAATCTACTACTATTCCCTTTGATCATAACACTAATTTAGTACCAAATAAAGGTAGTCCAGTACCACAACTTGAATACTCAAAAGTAATTGGATACTTGATGTAGGCCATGACATGTATTCGGCCAAACATTGCATATGTTGTAAGTAGACTACGTAGGTATACATGTAGTCCAAGTAAAGATCATTCGCATGTTGTTCGAAGAGTATTGAAATACATGAAAGAGATAATGATCTATTGTTTAAACTATAACGGGTATCCTTTGGTACTAGTAGGTTACACAGATGTCAGTTGGGTAACTTATACAGAAGACCATGCACTATAAGAAAACAGCTCATTACCGACGGCCAAGCACCAAAAGTCGTCGGTACCAGTAACTTTCCGACGGCCAAGTATCCGTCGGAAAGAGGATCCTCGATAATTATTACCAACAGTTTTTGCATTGGCCGTCGGTAATGACTCATCCACATGTAATAACCTAAGTACTTTACCAACAGCCAGGTCGTTGGTAATGTGGATGAGTCATTACCGACGGCTAGACCGTCGGTATATATAATTTATTTATTTTTTAAATTTATATTTTAATTGATTAATTAATTGTTAATTAATTAAATTTTATATTTATTAAATACTTTTATTTGTTATTAATTATTTACAAATATTAATTAAATAAATAGTGCAAACTAAAATTAAAAATAACATTAAAAAAATTAAAATTATATCCAAATTCAAATCCGATACACCCTAAACTAGAATAAAATCGAGCATAATTTTTCAGATGCAATCCAAGTCTAATGCAAGCACAGTCGCAACGAAAATGCAACGAAAATACCAGTTAAACAGGTTCAATGAATATGCAACCAAACATAATTTCCAACATAATGACAATACCTAGGTCAACATAATGAAAGAGAGGCATATAGCAGAAAGCAAACCCAATTTCAGTCTCAGTTTCACAATACATTTACATATTTACATATAATATTAAAAGGGATGATATCCCTAAATCTCCAATTTCAGTTTCACAATAGCAATGGAAGAAGGTTTACTTGGAACTAGAAGAGCAGGGGTGGTCACTGTGCTGTCTGAGGGAATGAGACCCAAACCTTCACCGGATCAGCGGTCGTGAGGGAATAAGGGAAGGAAAGTCGAAGAGCAGCGGTCGTGCGCTGCTTGTCTCACCAGAAGAGTGCCACTGATTAGAGAGTGAGACATTGAGACAGCAGAGAATAGAGAGTTACTGTCACTATACCAGAAAAGGGATTAAATATCGCACCTTTAATAGCGTTTTTAAATGCAACGCTATTAAAAAAAAGGCAGTGAACATATAATAACGCTTCCTCAAGGAAGCGCTATCTAAAATCAAACTTTAGATAGCGCTTCCTTGAGGAAGCGTTATCTGTTCCCATTTTCAATTTTTTTTAATTTATCATCAGTTTTAATTCATTAACGTATACTTCCCCTCCTCACTCTTAGTCTCTCTTTTGAACCTTTCCCTAACCCCTCCCTGTCTCCTCCGCGCGCGAACACCACCACCACCACCACCATTATGGTTCTCTGGCCACCAACACTTCGCGAACGCCACCGCACGAGCTTCTCTATCTTTCTCTTTTCCCTCCCTCGCACGAGCTTCTCTCCTTCCCTGCCTCAGGTCACGTCCTTCCCTCGCACGAGTTTCTCTTCCTCCCTCCCTCAGGTAAGGTCTCTCTTCCTCCTATCTCTCAGGTTGTTTCCCTCTCTATTGTTTGGGTTTCTCTCATTTCTCCGTTCTCCATTTGTGAAGATCCCGAAAGACACAATGCATTGGTAAAGTTAAGCATGTGAGTTGCAAGCTGCAAGCTGTTACTGTTCCATTTGTGAAGGTCCTTAAAGACACAGTGCACCAGTCATTGGTATTTTTTCTTCTCTGTTACTATTTTCTTCTATGTGTCAAACAAATTTTCTATTTTTTTCCTGTATCATAGTGATTATGCTTATGGTTCTATGGGGTTGATTGTATGGTGCAGTTGTGCGTTCTTTAGTTGTTTTTATTGACAGCTTCCATGTTTTTTTTAAATGATAAAGCATGTGTGAATCCCATCTATCTAAATTTGTTTGAGATGGCCTTTTGGTGCCGTTGGAGTTGAGTCAGGACCTTAATGGGTGTATGCTTTGACAAAGGAACTTACTTGCTAATTTGATGTATGTGCAGTGTTTCAACTTGAAATTTGGTTAAGTTGTGCCTTAATTTGATGTGTGTGTAGTGTTTCCACTTTTTAACTCTGACCTTTCAAACTCTCACTGCACATAAGGTTAATGGCCTGCTTGGAGTGCCTTGTGTGATTAGATACCTAGGTTTTAAATGCAGAAATGATGAGAATCTTTGGTAGTTTAATTTATGAGAATCTACATTACTAATGTTATTCGAATTTAAGGAAGTGTACATCCTTACATACCTACTTTCTAAGGAAGAATTGAGAATCTTTACTTTGGTACTTTATTGATTGAAATATTACATTATAAAGGGTATTGAAATTTGATGAACTGTACATAGTTTGAGAAGAAGCATAATACTCTGTCCACTAGGATAAGGTTCATGAAAAGTTTTGGAATTTAAGGAAGTGTGCATCCTTACATACCTATCTTATCTTTACTTTTGAATTGATTATTTGTTCAATGTCATATGCGTGTTGTCCCTTAATATTTCAGGAAATGATACCAAGTACTTGACCTTGTGAATCAAACTTGGATTTTGGATTCTCTCAGGCACATCTGTCACCTCTTTGTCCATCACCTATCTGGTACACATATATGTTATTCCCCTGTGTTTTATAGTCGTAGGCATGTTTATTGTTTATTGGTATGCACATGCATTAAGCTTAGTTTCCTGTTCAAGAACGATTTGTATATTGTGCCATGGCACAGTATACGACCTGTACTTGAATTGTCCAAAGTTGACAGTCTAAGATTGTAAACTTCACTGTCAATACACATTATTGTACGCCTTAAATATTACATCTGATCTAAGAAAATTTCATTGGTTTGTATTTTCTCATTGTTCTTTGGGTACACGTACACTTAATTTCGGTCATAATATCACCTGAATTAAGTTGTGTGCTTGGAGAACTAAGAGGAAATGCTGCCGAAATTTTCTTAGAACAAGGAGTAATTAGGACATACTATAATAATATATTGTCGAGTTTACAATCATGGATAGGATAGGACCCTCACCCTGTAGTATGAAGTAAGCGTGTGTCATGCATTCGTGTAGTTCTCATCAAAGGTAGACGTCAACCTCTCTAAACTCAAAATAATTGCCGTAGAACGGGAATATATGGATCGGAAGTGGATGTCTGCCAATCGTTTGTCGAATGAATATAGAGATGGAGTGCAAGATTTTATTAGATTTGCGGTTCGGCATGCCGAAGACTCTAGTAGAATCATATGTCTCTATTTAAGTTGTTGTTATACAAGACGAATTAGTGTAGCTCAGTTGGAAGGACATTTAGTGTGCTATGGAATTGATCAAAGTTATACCTGTTGGACAAAGCATGGTGAGACAAGAGTTGAATCTAGTGATATGGGGAATATTAGTGAAAGATATGCGGCGAATGATACCGATACAGATACATATGAGGGCGACCGTTTTGAAGAGATGACACACGCGGTTGAAGAAGATCATCGTGATTGTCCTAAAATGTTTGAGAAGTTGATAAGTGATGTAGAGAAACCGTTGTATGAGGGTTGTACTAAATTAACAAGATTGTCGGCGATTTTAAGGTTGTATAACTTGAAATCAGGTAATGGATGGACAGATAAGAGCCTTACGGAATTACTCGCATTATTGAAAGAAATGTTGCCGGAGGATAATGTGCTTCCTAGTAGGACATATGAGGCTAAACAAATGTTACGCTCTATTGGCATGAGCTATGAGAGGAAACACGCTTGTCCTAATGATTGCATTTTATTCCGGAAGGATTATGCAAATTTACAGACGTGTCCTAAGTGTAATGCCTCACGGTATAAGAAGAAAGAATCGGCTCCGGAGAAGGTTCTGTGGTATTTTTCCCATAATTCCCAGATTTAAGCGCATGTATCGTAGCTCGGAAGATGCAAAGCACTTGACATGGCATGAGGATGAAAGGATTAAAGATGGCAAGCTACGGCACCCAGCAGATTCTCCTCAATGGAAAAGAATTGATCATGATTATCCTCATTTCGGACAAGAACCAAGAAACCTAAGGCTTGCATTGTCCACTGACGGATTTAACCCGCATGGCATTCAGAGTAGCTCTCACAGTTCATGGCCTGTGATTTTGGTGATCTACAACCTACCCCCATAGGTATGCATGAAATGTAAATATATGATATTGTCTTTGTTAATTTCTGGGCCCAAACAACCAGGAAATGATATTGACATATACTTGGCTCCTTTAATTGAAGACTTGAAGCAAATGTGGGAAAGGGGTGTAGAGGTGTACAATGGGTATAAAGAAGAAAGTTTCATCTTGAAAGCTATGATATTCGGCACAATTAATGACTTTCCGACATACGGTAATCTGTCAGGATACGGTACTAAAGGTTAGTGTGCATGTCCTATTTGTGAAGATGATACAGATTGGATACGATTGGAACATGGTAAGAAAAATGTCTTCCTTGGGCACCATAGATTTTTGCAATCAAATCATCATTATCGGTTCTTGCGAAAGGCATTCAATGGGAATACAGAAAATCGTAGAAGTCCTTCTCCGTTGACGAGTGCGCAAATGTTTGAAAAGGTACAATATTTGAACATTGAATTCGGGAAACCTTTTGCACGACAGCTTGCCACAAGAGGGTGGAAGAAAAGGTCAATCTTCTTTGAGCTGCCATATTGGAAATCCTTATACGTAAGACATTTCATTGATGTTATGCATGTTGAAAAAAATGTCTTTGATAGTGTCATTGGTACCTTACTTAATGTGCCAGGCAAGACAAAAGATGGCATCAATGCAAGGCTTGACTTGGTTAGTATGGGATTGAGACAAGAGTTGGGACCAGTAAAGAAGGGGAAACGTACATATCTACCTCCGACTGCTCATACTCTAGCTAGAAAAGAGAAAATTGCTCTTTGTAAGTTTATTCATGGAGTTAAGGTTCCAGAGGGGTAACTCGTCAAACATTAGGAACCTCGTGGATATGAAAGATCTGAAGTTAAAGGGACTAAAGTCCCATGACTGCCATGTCCTCATGGAGAATTTGCTACCTATCGGTATACGGTCAATTTTGCCTAACAAAGTGCGGGAGACCTTGACTAAACTCTGTTTCTTCTTCAAGGCAATTTGCAGTAAGGTGATTGACCTTGGGAAGTTGCCTTTTCTGTAGAAAGAGATTGTTGTGACTTTGTGTGAACTTGAAATGTATTTCCCGCCTTCATTCTTTGATATAATAATTCATTTAATCGTTCACCTAGTCAGAGAGACTCAATTGTGTGGGCCTGCTTATATGAGATGGATGTGAAATAGATAGATGCAAACACTAGAGGGGGGTTGAATGGTGTTTGACAAATTTATGCGGAATTTAGAAACTTTTTCGCAAGCACAGACGGGTTGTAATAGACGAGTAAACATAGACAGGTTAATCAGACTGATAACTCGTCTGAAGGTTTTCACAGAAAACACACAATCATGCAAGATAAAAAAAGTTTTGATAAACACAATTATAAACCCCCTTTAGTTAGATGATAGTTAAGACAAATAATCAAACTAAAGAGTTAAGGGAAAGAGAGATCACTCAGCAGGTTTTATCCTGGTTCACCCCTTAACAATGAGGCTACGTCCAGTCCTTAGCAGCACCAAGTTTTCTCACTATAACTGATTTAGGTTACAGGACAGACAAGTATTGTTTTCACACCTAGCCTCTTCAGGCTCCAGACGAGTATTGTTTTCACACCTAGCCTCTCCAGGCTCCAGACAAGTATTATTTGCACCCCTTCGGATGTCAATGCTTTATTTTAAATACTAAGGATCAACTAGGAAAGTTTGATGCCAAAGTAGATAATGGAATATTGTTAGGATACTCTGAAACGTCCAAAGCTTTTAGAGTCTATAACTCTAGGACTTTGATTGTTGAAGAATCCATCCATGTTAAATTTGATGACAAACAGCCTGATAAGAGATTATCAGAGCTAGATGATTCTTTTGTAGATATGAATCTGAATGATTCAGATGCTCGTCCAACAACCAACAAAGACGAGGCATCAGATGCCACGCAGGACGCATCATCGTCTCAGTAAGCTATAAACACCCCTCGTTCGTGGCAATTCAGAACTTATCATCCTGAGGATCAAATCATTGGCAAACCTAATGATAGTGTCCGGACAAGGTCAACCTTTAGAGAGCAAGCTGACTCAGCCTTCATCTCTGAAATGGAACCAAAGTCTGTGGACGAAGCCTTATTGGACAAAAGCTGGATCCTCGCTATGCAAGAGGAGCTCAACCAGTTTCAACGAAGTGACGTTTGGAGGCTGGTCTCCTTGCCTAAGGATAAGTCTGTCACTGGAACCAAGTGGGTCTATCGCATCAAGCTGGACGAAGATGGCAAAGTGGTAAGGAATAAAGCAAGGCTAGTTGCTCAAGGCTACTCACAAGAGGAAGGTATTGACTATACTGAAACCTTTGCTCCAGTAGCTAGATTAGAAGCTATACGCATCTTACTCTCATATGCTGTACATCATAACATCATGCTTTATCAAATGGATGTAAAAAGTGCTTTCCTAAATGGTGTAATTAATGAAGAAGTATATGTTCTTCAACCACCCGGTTTTGAAGATCAGAACCGTCCTGAGCATGTATATAAGCTTAAGAAAGCTTTATATGGACTCAAACAAGCTCCTAGAGCTTGTTATGAGAGACTCAGCACTTTCCTAATGGAGAATGGCTTCTCAAGAGGAAAAGTGGGCACAACTCTGTTTAGAAAAGTAAATAAAAAGGAATTTATTGTTGCTCAAATTTACGTTGATGATATAATATTTGGTGCAACTGATAAATCTCTTTGCCAAGAAATTTCTGAATTAATGCAAAGGGAATTTGAAATGAGCATGATGGAAGAACTAAAATTCTTCCTCAGACTTCAAGTAAAGTAAACTTCAGACGGAGTGAACATTCATCAGACGAAGTACACAAAGGAGCTTCTGAAACGCTTCAAGTTGGACGATTGTAAACCTATGAATACACCAATGCATCTGTGAACACCTCATTTTGACCGGATAATCATAAAAAAGTCTTTTTTTTTATAGAAATCCAAAAAAAAAATAATAATAATAATAAATAAAAAAAATAATAATAAATAAAAAATAATAAAAATAATAAAAATAAAAATAAAAATAAAAATAAAAATAAAAATAAAAATAAAAAAAAAATAAAAAAAGTTTCAGCCCATAACCCGTCTATCTCCTCCATAACCTGTCTATCTCCATAACCTGTCTATCTCCTCCATAACCTGTCTATCCATAACCTGTCTATCTCCTCCATAACCCGTCTATCTCCTCCATAACCTGTCTATCTCCATAACCTGTCTATCTCCTCCATAACCTGTCTATCTCCATAACCCGTCTATCTCCATAACCTGTCTATCTCCATAACCCGACTATCTCCATAACCCGTCTATCCCCTCCATAACCCGTCTATCTCCATAACCCGTCTATCTCCTCCATAACCCGTCTATCTCCTCCCTCATCCATCAGAAACCCTAGCCTCCACCTCATTTTCGCTCTTCCCCTTCCCCAAAAACACAGCCGCACACTAAACTCTTCCAGCTCCAGAAATTGCGCAATCAATCTTCTCCAAATTTGGAAATCCAGCAGCCTAACTCGGATCCACATCAGAAACACTCTCTCCCTCATTCAATTTTTGGACCGAATCATACTCAATCCCGTAGATCACGTTTCACGCAAGCGGAGGGTGCGAGATTACAGGGATGTGATTCTCATCCATTTTCCATAATCAAGGTAATATCGTTACTCTTTATGGTTGATTCAAATCAAGATATTTGATTGTGGTTTTTCATTGATTGACAGGAAAGAGAAATCGGAGAGATGTAGAAGGGGTCACTCTATAAAGAACAAGGGAGGCAACCAGAAAAAGGGGGACAGCCAGAGGAGACCCATAGAGCACAAAACAGAGGCGAAAACAGGCATAGGGGGCGCAAAAGGAGAAGCAGAAAATGCAGACACAGTACTAAGGAGGAAGGGGTGCGTACAAGGGACCAAACAAAGGAGCTTTCAGTTTTCTTTTCCTCATCTCCCTGCTCGAGTCTTTCAAAGGAAGAAGAAAAGGCAGGGGCTGAGCCACTACACCTAGACCCCACCTTGAGTTCTGACCTAGTTCTGATCCAGGTTGAGATTTGTTCTAAGTTAGGTACTGGATTCGTAAGATTAATAATATATTGGGATAGTTTTTGTGATCTGTTATGGTGTTTCAATGAGTCTGGACATTTGTATATTTTTTTAGAGCATTATTCTGATTGTGAATGAACATAAACTGTTTGACCATATGCTGATACCGAATTTTATCATTGATGAATAGATTGGTCTAGTTGTATGTTCCTGTTTGCAGAATTATTTCCCAGTGACTTAGCTACATTGAACTAATATGAACTAATATTTTTCTTTATGCACTGCCTGTTACGTGTTTGATATGTGAACTGAATAACAATTGATATCAATTATCTTGAGTTCAGGTTGTTGCGAATCATGACTTTTATGCTTAATAGGATCAACCTGATCATTATGGTTGTTGTTTGCAAGGTTGCCCGTAGATTGACTATAGTGTGGTACTGAGTTTGTTGATCTGGGTTGTCTAAGTCAATTTGCTTCTATCATAAAATTGAATTGCTTCTGGTACTCATGAAATGTGACTTTGTTATATAGCGTGGGCTCTAAAATTGATTCTCATGTAGTCATGTTTATTGCATCAATGGTTATTATATAATCTCTTGTCTGTTTAAGGTGAAGAATATAGTACCTCCTATATGAATCTGGATGATAGTTTGTCTTGTTTTAATGAATCATGTGTGTATTGTATTTTCTGACAGCCCATGTTTCTTGTTTGTAATTTGTGTTAGAAAAATTGAATTCCAGTTCTGTTTGTCTTGTTAAAAATATGAGACACAAGGTGCTGGACGTAAATTTTCTTGGATTCAAAATCTTAGCAATTTGGGCATCATCCTGGTTTAAAACTCTGGTTGTTTGGCATTTTTTATGCTGTCAACAGATGCTCTTGTAGGCATAAATTGGGCTATACAACTCGGAATGAGGCATCGTTTTTTTTCATGGAAACCTAACACAGAGATCTCTAAACCATAAAAATCAGGACGAAATACTTTCTGAGTTAATGCCAGTTTAGTTTTTTTTTAAAGATAAGGTCTGTTTTGCGTGTATTCTGGTTTTTGACACCATTTGTTCTTTAGATTTCTGAATGTTGGATTTATGTTTTTATCGTTGTATGGAGTCATGCTACGGCTTCAGGATGATTTAATATAGGATGTTCTCCTCAACCATTTTATTTTATTTTTGTGAAGTTTGATTCATTGTTCTTTTTATATTCTCGTAAATTTTTTGGGGGGCAACATAAGTATGTTAAAGTTCGTTAATTATTTGCACAATTAATTTGGGTAACCGTTTTTCTGGGTGCATTAGGGGTGCTGTGGGGTTAAGTCCTCATCCTTCCCTATGCGCAAGCGACTCCCGGACTCGATATGGTTCCAAAGATCATTTTTTAAGGTTTTTCAAATTTTTTTTCGAATTAAATAAAATTGGTGGCGACTCTACATGTTTTTAATCTAATCTCTTTTTTCGTCGTCTTCCTTCGCGATTCGGTCGCGACAGATGGCGACTCCACTGGGGAAAATTTTAGAGAGTCAAGCCCATTCAAATTAATTGTGCAAATCTTTAATAAATTTTAACTTGTTTGTTTTACCCTTTCTTTTTTCTTTCTTCTTTTTTGTTTTTTCTTGTTATGTTTTGTTTCTCTATCCTTTATGAAAATAAAAAAAAATTTTGAAAAAAAAGGAAAAAAATGAAAAAAAAGTCTTTTGTGTTTTGTTGTTGGTTGTTTTTTCAACCTTAGGGTAGAGGATTTTGTTTTTTCTTGGAATATATTATTTGAACTCTAGGGTAGATGACATTTTGATTTTTGTAGATATATGTGTGACTTTGTTTTGCAGGTTTTTTTTAGTTTTAGGATTTTACAGGTTTGTATGCCTCCAGCACACACATCACAATCACTCGTGTCACACATTTTCAGCTCTATACCCGAGCTTGTGGAAGCCTTAGGAGTAGGCGGTGCCTCAACACTGTCATTGGAAGGCCTAGTGCCCCTCTGATATTTGTTGATTCACCACTCAGATTGTTACTAGTATCATGGATTAGTCATCCTGGAGGGTTTATCCCTACTTGTGGCTAGGATCATGAGCTGGGTCCCGGTCTTTCGTGATTGGGACAATCTGGGAGCCATGACATTTAGAAGTCTAGAACCACCATTGCACTCATAGATTAACCTAGTGGCTGCCTAATTTAAGAGTCGTCATAGGTGCCCTTGACTATAGGACTTCCCTTTTAGGACAATTGGAGGCGTGCATCTTCTCTCTCTTTTATTCGTGATTATGCATCTTATTTCGAAAAAAAAAAATGAAAAAAGAATAGAAGATAAAAAGGTAAATGGGTTCCCATCGCCTTGGGCCCAAATGATCCATTAAAATGGGTCACAAGAGGGACAATGCATTAGACGTCCCATGTCCTTTGGGTTTACAACCCTATAAGGACTCCTTTTGCATCACATTTTTGTGCTTAGTTTCTCATTTTTCTATTTTTTATTTATTTATTTATTTATTTTTAATAGGTGAGTTCTTTTGTGAAGGAAAGATCCCGTTACAATCCAAGTAGCAAGCAATGGAAAGATCTCATTCTAGCAATGCAATCAGCTCAAGGAGGAACATTAGGATTGATTTGAAGGTAAATGATGTCAAGACCTTAATAGAAATCAGTTAGTTGATGCCAAGAGAGACACATTCAGCATTTGCAAGCAAATATGGGAGAATTTTGGACTTGTTGTATATTCCCATAGATGTTGTGGGCTTGAGCGCTTTGGCCCAGTATTGGAATCCTACCCTAAGATGTTTTGAGTTGCCAAATTTGGATACGACACCAACTATAGAAGAATATGCTTACATGATAAGGATACCTCTTCCGAAGGAGCTTCGTGTTTACCTCTACTATGGCCAACATGTCAGTGATGGGAAAGTGGCAGAATTATTAGGAGTTCAACCGAAGCCATCAGACAAAATGGAAAAAGGAGTAGTCAAAGGCTTGAAGAGTAGATTCCTCGAGGTTTATCTCAGGGAATTGGCTCGACAACAAAATTGGGTTGTTTTCAATCGAGTGTTAGCTTTGACCGTTTATGGATTGGTGTTGTTTCCTTTTATACCGGACATGGTGGATTATGCAGCCATGGATGTCTTCTACAAAGTTGAGGAGTATGCTGTGAATCCCGTCCCTGCTATTTTGGCAGAAACATTCCTCTCACTACAAGTTTGCCACGAAAGTCAGCAAGGTAAATTGCGGTGTTGCACACAATTGATGTATGTTTGGATCGTGACTCATATGTATGCTCGCAAGCACATTAGCGAGACGGATGACCCTTTGAAGAGATTCCACCGCATACCAGTAAAGCCAAATAAATCCTATGAATGGAAGCGAGAGTTTGATGAGATTGATTCAGAATCCTTTAATTGGATGTGTCCATGGTATAAAGGAGATACTGTTATTTTCAGCTGTGGGAATTTCTCGAATGTCCCCTTGATGGGGCCAAGAGGTTGTGTTTCATATTCTCCAGCACTTGTGATTCGACAACTGAAGTGGACTCAACGTGAACCCCCTGAAGAAGTGATGGGTGGGATCTCTTTCTTATTCCAAGATTGCGAAGTTGTCAAGAATACATCAATAGCGATTAGATTGGCTTGGAGTAATATCCGTATAGTGGGATCAAATGAGTTGGGGAGGCAAATCATTGCTTACACTAAAAACTACCTCGCGTGGAGGAAAGCGAGGAGAGAGAACATTACCGATCCTGAGCCGATCCCACACCATGATGAGATTCCTCAGACTAAAGCACAGTTGCTAGAGAAGACTGAGATTTTGATGGCTCAGATGGGGGTGCTAGAGGAGGTGAATCAAACGGCTCGAATCACCATTGCCACACTTCAACATGAAGTTCATAAGTTAAACATGAAGGTAGAATGGTTGAAAGATGAATGTGCGGATGCATATGAAGCCGCCTGTCCAGCAAAGAGGGCGAGGAAAGAGAATGTGAAAGGGTCAGAAGTCCGAGGGTTGCGAGCAAGGGTAAAAGATCAAGAAAGAGTACTGACAAAAACTCTCAAAGAAAAAGAAAAGTTGGAGGCAAGCGTCGGGGTACATGTCCAAACGATAAAAATATTGGAGGAAAGAATAGGATCCTTGCAAGAGGCATTTGCCCATACTGAGCGTTACTCTGATCAAGGTTGGAATGCAGCTGCAACGTATCGCGAATCATTGGCAAAGGCACAAGAGAAGGAAGACCAACTGTGGATGAAGATACGAAAGCTTGAAAGAGAGAAAAAGCAATATGAGGATGAGATCCATCAGCAAGAAGAATGGTTAGAAGACTGGCATGTAGTGGCAGAGAAACTGAAGACTGATAGAAATGCTTGGAAGAGAAGATATGAATACTTGTCGGGAAGCTTGCAATACCATGCTTCTCGATTCATAGATCGCCTCGAGGAGGCGTCCATTCAGGTTCACATGAGCGCTGAATCTCTAATACCTCCAAAAGTAGCCAGCTTCATAAAATATTGTAGAAGTCTTGCTAGTGGATTCAAAAATAGAACCTCGAAACTTTTGATGTAATTTTTGTTAAATGTCGGACGTTGTACCGCTCTTCAATCAAATAAAAGTTATCTTTCACGTTATGTCCATCGATGAATTCTCCTTTGTGTTATAAGTCTGCCTGCATGGTTACATTGCTAGTGAGTGATGCGATCCATTGAGAGATGCACGCCCTCATGGATATGTCATTAACCATGCACAATCTAAGGGGGACGTACCCCTAGAGTTGCGCATGGGATGGAAATTTCTTGCTACAGAGACGGTCTTTCCTTGACAAAAAGAATTAATAGTGTAAATGAGATAGACGTAACTTTGATTTTACTAATTAAATTTTTTTTAATGTATTCGTATTAGGTTAAAATCAGAAAATTCAGGAACCATTGCGCGACCCAGGAAAGACGACACCAATCAAACCCGAGTTCACAACACCAGATCTCGGACTAGAATGGCTGATAATAATGCCGAGGTGGGAAGAAATTTGAGCTTAGAGTTAGATGAAGTAAGGGGGAGAGTAGCTGAGATGACTGAAACCCAAGCAAGGCTGGAGGCGATATTGCAAGATATGAGAGAATCTCTCAATAGGCTTGGCGCAAATAGAGGTGCAAATGAAGATGATCCCTATGTGAGTGTACAGCCAGCCCTTTCCACAGTATCGGCACCTATGTTCTCAAACATCAACACAGGTCTTACTCAGGGAATGCGCGCCCATGAACAACAGCAACACACAGCACCAATAGTACTTCCCATCGGAGAAGGATACCGCCCTTTTGAGAATGCCTATCATGAAGCTCCTGGCTATGCAGGACCCACATGGGAGCAACCCCATATATCCATCCCTGGACCGTTCATAGGAACTCAGGTAGAGAAGGATAAGGTGAAAGATGAGTGGATGGAAAAGATGGAAGAACAGATAAAAGCGATAAAAGGATCAAGTACCTATGGCCTTCTAAAAATAGAAGAACTTTGTCCTGCCTCGGACGTGGTGATACCTAAGGATTTTAAGATCCCCGATTTTTCAAAGTATGATGGAAGTGGGAATCCTCGGTTTCACCTTATCAGCTATGCCACCAAAATGGCCATCTGGTCAAAGGAAGACAAGTTCCTCATTAGCTTCTTTCATGAGAGTTTGACAGGTATTGCATTAGAATGGTACCTTCAGCTAGACCACTCTAAGATTTCGCGATGGACAGAATTGGCTGACTTGTTCATGGACCAGTATAAGTTCAATTTGGATGCAGCTCCTACCCGTGAACAACTGACCTCAATGCAGAAAAGAAATGAGGAACCCTTTAAAGTATATGCGCAAAGGTGGAGAAGCTTAGCAGCACAAGTTCAGCCCTCGTTGACATTATCAGAAATGTGCTCGTACTTTTTGGGAACTCTCGGGGCCCCTTTTATAGGGGCAATGGCAGGAGCGGCTTACAGGGATTTCTCCGACTTAATAGCTGCAGGAGAAAGAATTGAATTTTTAGCTAGAGCTGGGAAACTGTCGGTTGATGCAGAAAGTAGTGCACCTAAGAAGGGATTCCAACCAAAGAAGAAGGAAGCTGAGGCGAATTATGTACAACACCAACAGAATGCTGGGCCTCGACATGTTCCCTCATACCCAACGTACCAAGCACCATATAACCCGAACCTTCACATCCCATACCATCAAACACCACTTTACCCACCTCAACAAGCCTTGCCAAGCACCACTCAACCACAAAACCAAATAAATAATGTCCCCGCACCTCAGCCATATAACCCCACTCGCCCTGCATACGCACGTTATCCCCCTGCATTCCAACCATATCGCCCAACCTATAATCGACCAAATCAAGGACACCCCACCACTCCAAACCTGTCACCTTTCCCTAGACTATCCGTTTCCAATGCAGAATTATTCCAACAATTGTTCGACCGTCATTTGATTGCTGGGAACCCTGTACGTCCCCTTCAACCACCTTTCCCTGCTTGGTACAATCCAAACTTGACCTGCAAATATCACATGGATGTCTCAGGGCACTCCATTGAAGATTGCGAAGCCTTTAAGACAGCAGTGAGAAAACTAATCGCTTGTGGAAGATTGGGGTTTGAAGAGGAATCGGGGCCTAGCATTGTTAACAATCCAATCCCAAGCCATAATGTAGAAAACAGGGTGAATAGCTTGGAAGTAGAGGGGCATCAAGTCAAGAAGGTCCTCCACTTACGAACGCCTATGCAAGAGGTGTTTGATGGACTAAAGAAAGCAGGGTATGACATCGTCGCGCCGGGGGTGCCAATAGAAGAAGAAGAACAAAAGGATGATGGAATTTTAAATTGTGTTTATCACCATGGGCAGGCAGGACATGACATTGAGAGTTGTTGGGACTTTAAGGTCCGAGTTCAGGGACTACTAACCCTCGGAGTGATACAAGCCAGGCGAGGTACGTTTGAGGGAATCAACGTAGTCGAAAAGATTGTACTTCGAGTGCCACCCCTTAATAAGGCCCCGACACTAGAAAAAGTGATCTTAAGGGTAAAAAAGCCAGTTCCTTTTGCGTATGACGACACTCATGCTGTGCCATGGAACTATGAAACAAAAGTTGAGCTGACGGTTGCAGGAGAGGCTTCGAAGGCCCAAGTTGCCAATGTGATAAGGATCGGGGGTATTACGAGGAGTGGGCGATGTTATGGCCCCGAAGAAGAAGAAATAAAGAAGAGTTCCAAGGATAAAAAGAAGAATGAAGCTGTGGAGGAAGAGGAAGAAGAGTTCCTGAAGATCATGAAGCAGAGTGAGTTTGATGTGGTGGAACAGTTGAAGAAGACTCCAGCCAGGATTTCTCTCTTATCACTTATTCTAACATCAGAATTGCACCGTAAGGCTTTGTTGAGGGTGTTGGGTGAAGCTTATGTCAAGCCTGATGTCACTCCTGAAAATGTGGTAAACATGGTAGATCCGGTGAAGCGTGTCAACATGATTACCTTTTCGGAAGGTGAGGTGGTTCCAAGGCAGGGTAGTGGGCCCAAAGCCCTGCATATTACTTTAAAGTGCAGGGGTTTTGTGGTTGCGAAGGTACTCATAGATGGTGGCTCGGCATTGAATGTGATTCCAATGTCTACTCTAGAGCAACTAAACATGGGTATAACAGATTTGACACCACAAGAGATGATTGTGCGAGCCTTTGATGGAACAACAAGAGGGATTTTAGGGGAAATAACTCTGCCACTTGAAATAGGGCCTAGTTGTTTCCCTGTCCTATTCCAAGTCATGGAAATTCAACCAGCATATACTATGCTTCTAGGGAGGCCTTGGATTCATAGCGCTGGAGTTGTTCCCTCAACATTGCATCAGTGCTTGAAGTACATCCACAATGGGGCGGTAATTACCATTCGTGGTGAAGAGGAAATCATGCTGACAAAGCCCGTTTCAGTACCTTATATAGAGAATACAGAGCAAATTGAGGATAACTCTTTGCACAATTTTGAAATTTTGAGGTCAGAGATCCCGAGGAAAGAGCCACCAATAAAGAATGTGAATGAAGTGATATTTCGTATTATGGAGAGAGGTGGATACCAGAAGGGTAGAGGTTTGGGGTCTAAGCTTCAAGGGATCCCACAACCAATCGAGGCCATTTCCAGAGAGGGAAAGTATGGACTAGGGTATGAGCCTTCTCTGGCAGAAAAAATGAAGATCACGACTCTCAAAGGAAGAAAAGAAGGAGAGGGAGAAAACAAGTATGTTCCCCATCTAAAGGAGACTTTCCCAACACCAGCTGAAGTGATCAAGCCAGAAAAGTTGACCTCCCCTCATTTCACCATCAGTGCACTTGAAGAAGAGCAAGAGGGAAACCATGTTATCTATCTCTCTGGTGACAATGAAGTTCTTAGCAATTGGCGGTCTGAGTCATTTGTTGATGTTATTTCCATAAAGTAATTATCTCTTTGTACAAGAAATGAACTGGTGTTTACTTTAATTGAGACATGAATAAAATGTGTTAGCATGATTTTCCAGCATGTTTTTTTTCGTTGTTCCGCTCTTTTACTATTCATTGCTTTATATTGCTTGCACCTTCTTCAACAAATAAAACTCTTGTCTATATTGTTCCTATTGCAAAAATTGTCTTTCAGGAATCTCTCTCCCACTGAAAGTTTGCTTCATAAAAGGAACCCTGAAGCCTCATTTATTGATTCCCTTGCGGCTGTGAACGAAGGTGATCCCAGGTCTGATGATGAAGAAGAAGCAATTGAGGAGTTCTCCAAGTTGATGGAACACTCTGAAAAAGGGTTCAGTTTGAATGATGAGGTCATAGAAGTGGTTAATATGGGGACAGAGGAAGACAAGAAGGAGTTGAAGGTAGTGGATAACCCAGAGCATGCAGAAATGATCGCACTATTCAAAGAGTATTTGGATGTGTTTGCATGGTCCTACAGAGATATGCCAGGTTTAGACCCAGAGATAGCATCACATAAAATCCCATTGTACCCAGATATGGTGGCCAAGAAACAAAAATTGAGGAGGATGCATCCAGAAATGTCGCTTAAGATCAAAGAAGAGGTAACTAAACAACTGGAAGCTGGTTTTCTGGAAGTGTCAAGACACCTGGAGTGGGTAGCTAATATTGTGCCGGTACCAAAGAAGGATGGGAAGGTCAGGATGTGTGTGGATTACAGAGATCTGAATAAAGCCAGTCCAAAAGATGATTTCCCGCTCCCTCATATCGATATCCTCGTAGACAGTACAGCAAGGAATCACAGGTTCTCTTTCATGGATGGGTATTCTGGATACAATCAGATCCTCATGGACGTCGATGACAAGGAGAAGACAACTTTTACCACTCCTTGGAGAACTTTTTGTTACAAAGTAATGCCTTTTGGTTTGAAGAATGCCGGGGCCACCTACCAACGTGCTATGGTAGCATTGTTCCACGATATGATGCATAAAGAAATAGAGGTGTACGTGGATGACATAGTGGCCAAATCCAAGGAAGGAGAAAGTCATGTAGCAGTTTTGCGGAGGCTATTCGAGAGACTGAGGAAGTACAAGTTGAGACTCAACCCTACAAAGTGTGTGTTTGGGGCATCAACTGGAAAGTTGCTTGGTTTTATTGTTAGCAGAGAAGGAATAAAAGTGGACCCGGACAAGGTAAAGGCGATAAGGGACATGCCCGCTCCCAAGAATGAGAAGGAGGTAAGAGGTTTTTTGGGAAGGTTGAATTACATTGCACGGTTTATTGCTAACCAGACTAGCACGTGTGAGCCGATCTTCAAGCTCCTGAAGAAGAATAATCCTGGAAGTTGGAATGAGGAGTGCCAAGAAGCCTTCGACAAGATAAAAGCATATCTGCTTAGTCCTCCGGTGTTGTTGCCACCGATTCGAGGACGTCCACTGATATTGTATCTCACTATATTACCGACCTCAATGGGGGCAATGCTAGGGCAATATGATGAATCTGGCAAGAAAGAACAGGCGATTTATTATCTGAGCAAAAAGTTTAATGACTGCGAAGTCCGATATATGGCAATTGAGAAGACTTGTTGTGCATTGGTATGGACGTCCAAGAGGCTCAGGCAGTACATGTTGTATCACACGACCTGGTTAATCTCTCGAATGGACCCTCTGAAGTATATCTTTGAAAGTCCTCACATCTCCTTAAGGGTTTCAAAGTGGCAAGTGATATTATCAGAATTTGATATTAAATACATGACTCGAAAGTCCATCAAGGGGAGTGCGATTGCTGATCATTTAGCTGAAAACCCTCTCGAGGGTGGACAACCAGTTACGTACGAGTTCCCAGATGGAGAGATATTGTCATTAGAGGAAGATGAAGCCGAAAATGAGAATGTGTGGAAGATGTATTTCGATGGAGCAGTTAATACGCACGGGAGAGGTATAGGAGCAGTAGTGGTTTCGCCGAATGGCAAGCAGTACCCAGTGGCCATTAAGCTTGAATTTGAATGCACCAACAACATTGCAGAATACGAAGCATGTGCGAGTGGGTTACAAGTAGCAATTGAGCTTGGAATAAAACAATTGAAGGTCTTTGGGGATGCGGCTCTAATTATTTATCAAGTCAATGGCGAATGGCAAACCAAAGATTCCAAGTTGGTCCCATATCAGAAGTACTTGACTCAGTTGATTGCGAAATTTGATGATATTACCCTTTCGCATTTAACTCGAGACAAGAATCAATTCGCAGATGCTTTAGCCACGTTAGCTGCTATGACTAAGCTGGACATTTGTACCACCGTCCAGCCTATCCAAGTGAAGGTCCAGCGTGAACCGGCATATTGTGCCCATGTGGAGGAAGAGCCCGATGGTAAACCTTGGTATCATGACATCAAACAGTATATGCAGAGTAAGGCATACCCAGCTGGAGCAAATGAAGGGACCAAGAAGACTATTCGCAGGTTATCCATGGCCTTTTTTCTGGACGGAGAAGTTCTATATAAAAGAAACCATGATGGGGTCCTCTTAAGATGTGTTGATGCTCGTGAAGCCCGAACTGTCATGACAGAAGTACATGAAGGGATATGTGGAACGCATGCCAACGGTCATATGATGGCACGCAAGATTTTACGGAGTGGTTACTACTGGTCAACCATGGAAACAGATTGCTTGGAGTATGTCCGGAGATGCCATAAATGCCAGATATATGCAGATCGAATCAAAGCTCCTCCATTCCAACTGCACAATTTGGTGTCCCCTTGGCCCTTCTCTATGTGGGGAATAGATGTAATCGGGCCGATCAATCCTAAGGCTTCAAACGGGCACCGTTTCATCTTGGTGGCAATAGATTACTTCACAAAGTGGGTAGAAGCGGCATCATATGCCAGTATTTCTCAAAAGGTGTTCACAAAGTTCCTCAAAAGAGATGTCATTTGTCGGTACGGAATACCCGAAAGGATCATTACGGACAATGCTTCCAATCTTAATGGGGCAGAGATACAGAAGTTGCTCGAGACCTTCAAAATCAAACACCATAATTCTGCTCCTTATAGGCCCCAAATGAATGGTGCGGTAGAAGCGGCCAACAAGAATATCAAGAAGATTGTCGCTAAAATGGTCGTGAACTATAAAGATTGGCATGAAATGTTACCCTATGCTTTGCATGCGTATCGCACCAATATACGTTCAAGTACCGGGGCAACACCCTTCTCATTGGTGTATGGAATGGAGGCTGTCTCCCCCATAGAAGTTGAAATCCCTTCATTAAGAGTGTTGATGGAAGCAGACTTGGAAGAATCCGAGTGGATGAAAGCTCGGTAAGATCAATTGAACATGATTGAAGAAAAAAGATTGCTGGCCCTTTGTCACGGACAATTATATCAAAGAAGAATGGCTAAAGCTTTTAATAAGAAAGTTCGTCCTAGGGAGTTTCAACCAGGCGATTTGGTACTAAAGAAGATACTCCCCAATCAAGAAGACGCTCGAGGAAAATGGGCGCCCAATTATGAAGGGCCATATATTGTAAAGCAGGCATACTCGGGAGGAGCATTGATCTTAACAGATGAAGACGGGCAAGAATTACCAAGGCCCATAAACTCTGATGCTGTGAAAAAGTTTTATGCTTAAAAAAAAAAAATATATATATATATATATATATATATATATATATATATATATATATATATATATATATATATAATATATAAAATTTTGCTCGCTAGGTCGAAAACCCGTAAGGGCGGCTTAGGCAAAAGTTAGGGCAGAAAATGTCCGTTAGGTCGAAAACCCGTAAAGGGCAACCTAAGCAAAAATTAGGGCAAAGAAAATAAATCTTGGGCTGAAAACCTGCGAGGGCAGTTCAAGTGAAGAAAATAGCACGAAGGCCACCACACTGAGGCAATTTTGCTTGTGATTGGGTACATGGTTGCGAAGAAAACTGTTGGAGGGTTAAAGGAGGAATGCACATCAAGAGAAGTTGAGAGTAAGGCCAGGACTTGCGACGTCAGTGGCCAATGGGAATCATCTGAATGAGGATCAAGGAACCGATACTAGGGCAAATTTTTTATGTGGTTATCATATTTTATTCCTTTCCTCTTATTCGCTCTTATCCTTTGTGTTGCCCTTGCACTTCCCCTCCCCATGTTATCCTTTCTGATTCCCTTATGTATAATCCAAAGTCACATGTGAAGGCAAAAGTTTATTCATGACCCCTTTGTGCTCAAATCATGTTTTATGCATTAAAATTATGTCTCAATCAAAGTAAATATGAGTTTGATAGTATGATTTGATAATTTTAATGGTGATTTTAATGAATGGTTTGGACCAACAAAGATTCAGCACTTCAAAGTCAATAAGTAAGATGACAGTGCACGCCGAGTGGGGGACTTAAAAGAATAAGTAAAGTCTCCACAGGTCACAGTCCGGGATAAATCTCTTCATGACTGCAAGAAACCATGTCATCAAAGGGAATAAATGGTGCTTCAACTCAAAGGTGTTTGTGAACAAGGGTATGATTGGTCGAAGTTTTCCTGGGAAGTGTTTGGTTCCAGTTTGTCTAAAGAAAAGGTAAAATAGAAATAAAGAGCTCAAAAGCTCATTGCAATTTAATTTTCGGGATCAGAGGCCCATTACCATTTAATTTTCGAGCTCAGAGGCTCATTGTTTTGGGGATCAGAGGCCCAAAGTCATTTACTTTCTGAGCTCAGAGGCTCTTTGTCTTTTATTTTTTCGGGATCAAAGGCCCATTGTTATTTAATTTTTTGAGCTCAGAGGCTCATCGCAATTTAGTATCTTTGGGATCAGAGGCCCACTATCATTTATTTTTCCGAGCTCAGAGGCTCATTGTCATTTAATTTTTGGGGATCAGAGGCCCAAAGTCATTTACTTTTCGAGCTCAGAGGCTCTTTGTCTTTTATTTTTTCGGGATCAAAGGCCCATTGTTATTTAATTTTTTGAGCTCAGAGGCTCATCGCAATTTAGTATCTTTGGGATCAGAGGCCCACTATCACTTATTTTTTCGAGCTCAGAGGCTCATTGTCATTTAATTTTTGGGGAACAGAGGCCCACTGTCAATTAATTTTGAGCTCAAAGGCTCATTGCCATTTAATTTTTGGGATCAGAGGCCCATTACCATTCAGTTTTCGAGTTCCGAGGCTCATTTCCATTTTTGGGATCAGAGGCCCATTGTTATCTAAATTTTGAGCTCAGAGGCTCATTGTCACTAATTTTTGGGGTCAGAGGCCCACGGTCATTTAATTTGCGAGCTCAGAGTCTCGTGATCATTTATTTTTTTGGGATTAGAGGCCCATGGCACTTTGTTTCTTTCATTTGTTATTATGCCTGCATCATTTGCATTAAATATCTTTGTATAATCACATGCATTCCCGGACAAAATGTGTGTTCTTTTTCTTTACTCGTTGTTTACTATGATCACATGTCTCCTAGAAAACAACAAGTAAAGAGGGGCAACTGTGAACACCTCATTTTGACCGGATAATCATAAAAAAGTCTTTTTTTTATAGAAATCCAAAAAAAAAAAAACAATAATAAATAAAAAAATAATAATAATAATAAAAATAAAAATAAAAATAAAAATATAAAAAATAAAAATGGAAATAAAAATAAAAATATAAAAAATAAAAATAAAAATAAAAAAAATAAAAAAAGTTTCAGCCCATAACCCGTCTATCTCCATAACCCGTCTATCTCCTCCATAACCTGTCTATCTCCTCCATAACCTGTCTATCTCCTCCATAACCTGTCTATCTCCATAACCCGTCTATCTCCATAACCTGTCTATCTCCTCCATAACCTGTCTATCTCCATAACCCGTCTATCTCCATAACCCGTCTATCCCCTCCATAACCCGTCTATCTCCTCCATAACCCGTCTATCTCCATAACCCGTCTATCTCCTCCCATAACCCGTCTATCTCCTCCCTCATCCATCAGAAACCCTAGCCTCCACCTCATTTTCGCTCTTCCCCTTCCCCAAAAACACAGCCGCACACTAAACTCTTCCAGCTCCAGAAATTGCGCAATCAATCTTCTCCCAATTTGGAAATCCAGCAGCCTAACCCGGATCCACATCAGAAACACTCTCTCCCTCATTCAATTTTTGGACCGAATCATACTCAATCCCGTAGATCACGTTTCACGCAAGCGGAGGGTGCGAGATTACAGGGATGTGATTCTCATCCATTTTCCATAATCAAGGTAATATCGTTACTCTTTATGGTTGATTCAAATCAAGATATTTGATTGTGGTTTTTCATTGATTGACAGGAAAGAGAAATCGGAGAGATGTAGAAGGGGTCACTCTATAAAGAACAAGGGAGGCAACCAGAAAAAGGGGGACAGCCAGAGGAGACCCATAGAGCACAAAACAGAGGCGAAAACAGGCATAGGGGGCGCAAAAGGAGAAGCAGAAAATGCAGACACAGTACTAAGGAGGAAGGGGTGCGTACAAGGGACCAAACAAAGGAGCTTTCAGTTTTCTTTTCCTCATCTCCCTGCTCGAGTCTTTCAAAGGAAGAAGAAAAGGCAGGGGCTGAGCCACTACACCTAGACCCCACCTTGAGTTCTGACCTAGTTCTGATCCAGGTTGAGATTTGTTCTAAGTTAGGTACTGGATTCGTAAGATTAATAATATATTGGGATAGTTTTTGTGATCTGTTATGGTGTTTCAATGAGTCTGGACATTTGTATATTTTTTTAGAGCATTATTCTGATTGTGAATGAACATAAACTGTTTGACCATATGCTGATACCGAATTTTATCATTGATGAATAGATTGGTCTAGTTGTATGTTCCTGTTTGCAGAATTATTTCCCAGTGACTTAGCTACATTGAACTAATATGAACTAATATTTTTCTTTATGCACTGCCTGTTACGTGTTTGATATGTGAACTGAATAACAATTGATATCAATTATCTTGAGTTCAGGTTGTTGCGAATCATGACTTTTATGCTTAATAGGATCAACCTGATCATTATGGTTGTTGTTTGCAAGGTTGCCCGTAGATTGACTATAGTGTGGTACTGAGTTTGTTGATCTGGGTTGTCTAAGTCAATTTGCTTCTATCATATAATTGAATTGCTTCTGGTACTCATGAAATGTGACTTTGTTATACAGCGTGGGCTCTAAAATTGATTCTCATGTAGTCATGTTTATTGCATCAATGGTTATTATATAATCTCTTGTCTGTTTAAGGTGAAGAATATAGTACCTCCTATATGAATCTGGATGATAGTTTGTCTTGTTTTAATGAATCATGTGTGTATTGTATTTTCTGACAGCCCATGTTTCTTGTTTGTAATTTGTGTTAGAAAAATTGAATTCCAGTTCTGTTTGTCTTGTTAAAAATATGAGACACAAGGTGCTGGACGTAAATTTTCTTGGATTCAAAATCTTAGCAATTTGGGCATCATCCTGGTTTAAAACTCTGGTTGTTTGGCATTTTTTATGCTGTCAACAGATGCTCTTGTAGGCATAAATTGGGCTATACAACTCGGAATGAGGCATCGTTTTTTTTCACGGAAACCTAACACAGAGATCTCTAAACCATAAAAATCAGGACGAAATACTTTCTGAGTTAATGCCAGTTTAGTTTTTTTTTTAAAGATAAGGTCTGTTTTGCGTGTATTCTGGTTTTTGACACCATTTGTTCTTTAGATTTCTGAATGTTGGATTTATGTTTTTCTCGTTGTATGGAGTCATGCTACGGCTTCAGGATGATTTAATATAGGATGTTCTCCTCAACCATTTTATTTTATTTTTGTGAAGTTTGATTCATTGTTCTTTTTATATTCTCGTAAATTTTTTGGGCGGCAAAATAAGTATGTTAAAGTTCGTTAATTATTTGCACAATTAATTTGGGTAACCGTTTTTCTGGGTGCATTAGGGGTGCTGTGGGGTTAAGTCCTCATCCTTCCCTATGCGCAAGCGACTCCCGGACTCGATATGGTTCCAAAGATCATTTTTTAAGGTTTTTCCAATTTTTTTTCGAATTAAATAAAATTGGTGGCGACTCTACATGTTTTTAATCTAATCTCTTTTTTCGTCGTCTTCCTTCGCGATTCGGTCGCGACAGCATCCAACGTCCGTGCTAAACAAAGATGATAAAGATAAAAAGGTAGACCAAAAGGTATATAGAGGTATAATTGGTTCCCTCTTATATCTAACTGCGTCCAGACCTGATATCATGTTTAGTGTTTGCTTATGTGCTCGTTTTCAATCTGATCCAAGAGAGTCTCATCTCTCAGCAGTAAAAAGAATCTTTAGATACCTAAAAGGTTCTACTAATCTGGGTCTTCTTTATAAGAAATTTGATGAATACAGATTAGTTGGATTCTGTGACGCTGACTATGCTGGAGACAGAATAGAAAGAAAAAGCACAAGTGGAGGGTGTCACTTCATTAGTGCTAATCTTGTCTCATGGTCAAGCAAAAGGCAAAGCATAATTGCTCTATCAACTGCTGAAGCTGAGTACATTGCTGCAGCCAGTTGCTGCTCACAACTACTATGGATCAAACATCAGTTGGAAGACTACAACGTGTTTGTAAGCAACATCCCTATCATGTGTGATAACACTGCTGCTATTAACTTGTCAAAGAACCCCATACTGCATTCTAGAGCAAAGCATATAGAAATAAAACATCATTTTATTAGAGATTATGTGCAAAAAGGAACAATAGATATTCAATTTGTTGATACTGACCATCAATGGGCAGATATCTTCACTAAACCATTAGCTGAAGATAGGTTCACATTTATAAGGAAATATCTGAACATGCATTTCATTGATTAACTGAGAGTCCAATGCATGCGTCCTATATATGCTCGTCCATTGTACTTTCTGATTGCTCGTCTAATGCATTGATGGAACTTAATCTTTGTCGAATGAACTATTATCTTTCATTCCCTTAACTGAGTCAGTTTTTGTTTTCTTTGTTTGCCAAAAATGCTTTTTACGGTTTCAAAGTCTGAACGTGTGTTAGGCATTTAATGCACGTCGTTTCGCTCTCTCTCTTTGAAAATACGAAAGGTTTTCGTTCTCTCTTCTCCTTTCTTTAAAACCTAAGCTTTGTTAAAAATCAAACCTTTACAAAAAGCTTTAATCTTTCTTCTTGCATCTTCGAAAAGAAATTTTTTTTTTCCTAAAACCTCCTCTTTGAAACTATGGCAACCTCTTCTGCTACTGGCTCTAAGGGTAAAGGAAAAACCTTTAACACTCAGACTGCTGATGTCATGGTCGAGTTCAAGTTTAATCTACAATTCCTGGCTGATAACGGGATTGACATTTTCTCTAATATCCATGCTGCTGGATGGTCAAGCTTCTTTGAAGGTTCTCCGGTAATCTACCCTGCTCTAGTTAGGGAGTTATGGACAAACCCTACTGTCTCTGCAAGGGAGAGTCGCAACAAAGTACTTGATACTGAAGTAATAGTATCTGAAGCAACCATTTCTAATGCGATTGGGTGAGCCCAATCTAGTATAACGGTTGAGGATGACTGGGACGAAGAGATTGGTGATGCTTCCACCATCAGAGATTGTCTGTTAAAGAACTCGGGTGACAAACTCATAGCCTCAAAAATGACTGACAAGGCTAGGGTTCTTCACCAGATCTTGAACAAGGCTATCCTTCATAAGGCTGGGTCGAAGGATATTGTATCAAAGGCTTATCAATTTTTCCTGGTTCATTTGATTCTAGAAAGGCAGATAAACCTTCCCCACCTACTCTTTTCCTTCTTCAAGTATGCCATTGAAGGCTCTGGGAAGAATACTTCAATCATCTATGCTGCTCTTCTCTCAAAAATATTCGAGAAGCATATGGTCTACGATGACCTAAAGAACTTGGCTCCAGAAAGAAAAGTCAGATACTACGGAGTTCATGCCATTGAACGATTGCATCAGCCTGAGTTTAGCAGGCAAAGTTTAGTGATGATGCATTTGGACTGTTTCAAAAAATCCAAACTTGAAGGAAAACAGAAAGGAGCTCAGACGCAAGGCGCTGAAGAAGCGTCTGAACAATGCGTAACTGCTGGACGCTCCGCTGAACTAGCTCGTCCAATAGCTAGGACTCCTTCTTCTCGTCCAAAGTTCACCGTCCAATCATCCAGAAAAAGGAAGCTGATTCTAGCTCCCATTGATGATGACGAAGAGGACGATCTACCCATCTCCAGGGTAGTTAAAGGGCCAAGATTGGAAATCTCGTCTGCTGTACCTCTGCCTAAACCTTTGTCAACAAGGGCAAGGTCAACTCGAGCAAAGACAAAAGGTAATACTGAACCTATCTCCAGTTCAGTTATTACTTCTTCTGTTGTCCAATCGTCTGAGATCGAGGACTTGACCTTTGAACCTTCCCTACCACCCTCATCCACTAACCTACCACAAACCCAAACTCTAACCTCACCAAATGAAACCGAAGATTGGTTCACACCCTGGGGAGATCACCCCTTCCAACCTTATGGTGCTCCCTACCCCAGACGGATCTTTCCCAAAAGTAAATATAGACGCATCCCAGGAATAGACTACAGTAACAAATGCTCAATTTGGGCTGAGGTCAAACGCAACTTTCCTGCTCGTTTCCTTAAACACACACCCCCCACTACTGAATCTCACCCGAAAAGCCCTCTTCCATTACCTGAATATGAATATGTACAACCACCCACACCACCCACCTCTGGACCACCCCCTAAACATGGCTACTACCCCATCCCTTACACATCAACTAAACGTCTACCCTCTGAGATGTACACAGCCCATGGACCCTTGGTTGTCAGCCTTGAGAAGAAGACGTTTCCTCCAAGGAAAGTCTATCCCAACCTTATCAAGGATAAGGCATTCCAATGGTGCCACTAAAATGTAAAGAGGCACGTTGTTCTTCGTCATGAAGACAAGAAAGGCTACAAAACGGAGTACGAAAGAAGAGGAAGGACGTTTGGCTTACCCAACTTCATCATTGATCCTGATCTTTCTTTCATTCCAAGCTACCCATCAACATGGAAGGATTATTCTGATGTTCAGGACGTTCTTCCTTATTATGCCGTGCGGAAAGAGTGTGACATGACTCGGGAAGCTAAGATTCATCACAACCTTCCAAAGAAATCTTGGTTAAAGTCATCTAGCACAAGAGTAGGAGTTGTTCCTCCTCGAGCTTGTCCAAGGCTCCCTATTCTAGATCCCAACAAGAATAAGGACCTTCGCAAAAGGCTTGAGTCCTGGACGATGCCTTACAAAAATGTTTTTGATCCCTAGTTTTGGAAGAAACATCGAGATGACTCTGAGGCTTTAGCAAACATTTGGAAGAAAGATCCCCGATTCAAATTTGACCCAGATGCTAAGGTCTACTGGGAAAACCACATCTGGAGATGCTCCCAAGAAGCATCATCATCTGGACTATCTTTTCAGGAGAAAGCAGAGATTCGCGTCTACCCAAGACAATATCGAATCCGTGAAGCTGACTACATGATCATAAACAATATCTTTGGGATACCTCTTTATCCTAGAGATGTTTTGCCTTTACATGCTATCAGATGGAGAGAAAACAAGTATGGTGATGCTGAGATCATACTTGAAGTGTTGCCACCTCCACCCAAACCTGTCATTGATCCTAATGTTCCTCCTCCTCTTCCTCCTAAGCCGGTTATTCCTGAAGAGACTGGGGACACCGAAATCGTCTATGCAGACCCCTCCTATGAAACTCATGATGACGAAGTGGAACAAGTTGCAGACTCAGCTCAGTCCAAGTCTCAACCTATCCCTCTCTCAATGGTTCATCCTGTTGATCTATCTCCCTCTTAGGCTCTTAGTATAATTCCTGGTCAAAGGGGTGTGGACGCAACCAGGGCCACAGCAGAGAGTTCCGCCTCGGTTATTCCTCCTGAGTTTCAAGATTTCGTCCAACGGACCATAGAAGCCAACAATGCGGTGCTCCTTCAGCAGATTGCGGCTATGTTCAAAGATTTTATTCCAAAACCTCCTCCCTCTTATTAAAATTTGTTTTATTTGTTTTAAAATATACTGACTATGATGTGTTTCTCACTCTTTTGTCTGATGACAAAAAGGGGGAGAAAATGGGTTGATTGAATATTTACATACATGTCTGGCTTTCCATGCTTAAAAGCTTATATCTGTCTTATATGTCTTAAATGTTTAGATGCTTTAAATGATTAGAATGTTTGTCTTAGGGGGAGCCCTTCAGCTCTCTAGGACTCTTTGTTCAATCAAATTAGTATGTTTTGTCATCATCAAAAAGGGGGAGATTGTTGGAACCAAAGTGGCTATGGTCCAAATAATCCCTTAAGTTTTGATGTTAACAAAGAGCTAATTTAAGATGAACAAAGATTTGTTATGGACTAACGTTTTATATTAAGTGTGCAGGATAAAACTTAATTGAGTCCAAAGACTATCCCTAATCCAAATACTTTATCTCGTCCAACATTTAATCTTGGTTTACGACTGGACGGTAATATATAGAACCATGAGTCCAAAGACTCTTTCGGTTACTTTTGTAATAGCTAGTCCAATAAATGCTTTTATACTTCAAGCGCGAATTTCTTGTAAAAACATTTGAATTTATTATTCCCTGTAAAAGGCTTATATCCTTGGAACAAAACATTCCTTGTAATATTCATACATATGTAAAGCGTAAGCCAATATGTCTCTATCACTTTAAGAAGTTGACCTTCTTCTTTTGGAAAAACAAAAGGTAACTTTCGTTCTACTCAGAGGATATGTCAACACCTCTTTTAGCTATCATCCTGACAGTCTATCCTGCTGATCAGAAACTTCAGAAGCTATCAGACTCAACAGATCAAATGCATTCAATGCTCATCAGAACGGATCATTTTCCATCCGTTGAAGAGTGAAGTCTGCTCAAAGACAAGAGGCTATATATACCTCCATCCCCTGAAAGTGCAAGGTTAACAAAACAAGATAGAACTTGAGCAAAAAATACAAGTGAAGCAACACTTACCACTCAAAATCTTTCAAGAGATACAAGCAAACATTAGCTCAAGAAATCAAAGAGAAAGTCTCAAGCTTGCAAAGCTAGCAAAGCTACTCTGATCCTCATTTTCATATTACTCTCTATGTAGAGTTGTTTTAAGAGTCTAAGCTTTAGTTTCGAATTCTCACATTTAGTGAGTTAGTAGAACAAACTTTTTCAAAACCTTAGTTTGGTTGAGCCTGAAGAGGCTTGTCTGTAAAAGAATACTTAGAGAACCTGAAGAGGTTGAGAATACTGCCTGAAAAGGTGTTGAATACTTTGTAACAAAATGTTTTTGTTATAGTGGATAAAGCTCTCAAGTAGAGAGGACTGGACGTAGCTCTTTGGTGAAGAGTGAACCAGGATAATATCTTTGTGTTCTTTTCTCCCTCTTTCCTTACTTTAGTTTATTATCTAACTAACTAACTGGGATTGAATTGCTTTTTTCTACGCTGTCTTTTTATCTTACTCAAACTAAGTTAGCGTCCAACTTGGTGCTTGGAAGAGCTCTCTTAGCTTTTAACCGTTTTAGCGTCCAACCTTGCGAAAACTATTATCTGCTTATCAAAAGAATTTAAAATCTTCAGAAACACAATTCAACCCCCCTTCTTGTGTTTCAAACAGGTTCCTTCATCTAGATTGCCGAAAAATGTCATCGGTCATTCTGAACGAAGTTGACGACCAAGTATTTAAAAGATAAAGGTGGGAATGTTAGACATGAGCCTCCACCAAAGTACGCAGACATGACAAAGGTGGAGGGCTGGAGAGCTTTTGTAACCACACGCACAGAAAACGAGACATTTAAGGTATGTACAATATAACTTCGTTTGTTAACTTAATTTATATATATGAAATCATGCATTGACATATACTTCCGTGTATATGTGGAAAACAAGTAAAGCAAATCGAATTAGAGCGTCAAACCCTCTGTACCCTTACTTGGCAGGGCCAACAGGTTATGATGGCCTTGAGGAACAAATTGTAAGTATAATATATCCTTATAACTTGTTGATTAACCCACTTATGATTTCTTCCTTAACATTGATGAATTTTATTTATTTTGTGTGTTCAAATGTACAGCTGAAGAGGGCAGGAGGGGATCCTACTACAAAGGCAGTTGGGCGGGGTACGTTATGGATGACAGCTCGCATGGGCCATGATGGCAACCCGCCACTAAGGAAATGGCCGAAAGAATTGTAAGTATACACCCTCATTAATTAACTTAGTTCATTTGTACATTGCTTATTACAATTATGTTTAACATCTTATTAATTGGTTCGTTAATATTTGTGTCACAGATGTCCTTATCAGAGTCTGTATCACAGGGGGAGATAACAGATTGTGTTGGCCGTCAAGATATTCTTGCACGAGCATTGAAAATCGATGAATACCCTGGTCGCCTAAGGGGTGTGGGGTTTGCCGTCTCCCAGAGGATTGTTTTTGGAAAATAACAACGCGCAAAATATCAAGATATGTTAACTCAATTGGAGACGCAAAGGAGGCTAGCCGAGCTAACTCGTGAAGTAGAGGAGTTAAAGGCTAGCAAGCAGGATAAGCAAGGACGTGCTGATTCTGAGCTAGCTGGTGATCCTTCTACCCCTATCCCGCACAGTATCAGAGATAGTTGCATCGTTCCGCAACCGCATATACCTCTTCCCGAGGTAATACTTATCAATGATAATTTTATACATTTTATATATTGCATTGAAGGTTTAATTAATTAATATTTCGTTTATCATTTGTTTAGGGCATAAAAACTGTGCAACTTGTATCTACAGCACCCAACTCATCGCATTGTCGCTAGGGCGATGGTCTTTAATGAGGAGGGTGCCACATTGCATAACCTACCATTACCTCCTGGCCATGTGAAAGTGAACATTGAAGTTGCACTGGAGGGACATGCACCATTGCCTGTACCAATTGAGCATGCTGATATCATGGTAGTGGATCATGCAATAGGTACCTTTATCACATGGCCAATCAACCTCGTGCAGGTATGTTAATAATTACTATTCCTTATGATATGTTGTATATATTTATTAAATTGGGTGGTCACTAACTACGTTATCACAATATGTAGGTTATCTCCGAAAAATCCAAATCCAAGGACAAGGACAAGGGCAACAAGATTGTGGAGTCCCGACCTCCTATAATTAACAAGGAGCATACAAAGGGCTCCATTACAACCCCTAAGAAGCAGCAATCCTCCTCCCGGCCTCCTATCATAGCAAGCTCATGTGATTGTATATCTTATATGAGGATCCTGGTAAAAAAAAGGCTTGAGTCGCGTAATAGAATTGGAGATTAATGAAGAAATTCTGGGTTTTCAACATACGCTATCAGTGGGTAAAGACGAAATCCAGGAGATTATCACTCATAATGAAATCAATCAGACTGGTATTAGCGTATATCTCAAGTAATACATCAAACTTAAAAGTATATAACTTCTTTTATTCTTCATAATTTAAATATATATTAATGCTTATTATACATGTTTTAAGGTACTTATAACGAGAGATGTTGATCCCCGTGAATAACACCGGGAGGTTTGTACTATTATGCCCAGATAAAACAGCTTTACATCCATATATATCTGAGCAAAAACAGTACATAGCTGAATGCCTTGAGCTAGCAAGTCCAGATGACAATTCCCTGTTTCTGACACCTATGAATGTAGTGTGAGTCATTTAGTTAATCAATGACATGGTACTGTATTTTATTGTGATTAATTATCTGTTTATGATTTGCTAACTCATTTTCTTGTTTTGTAGAGGACATTGGGTATTGTTAGCGATCAATCCCAATGAAGACATAATCTACTACCTGGATCCATTGTATGTACCCTTTACACAGCGAAAAATGCTTATGACTATCATTAACGAGTAATAAAAATGATTTGAAATTTATCTCATATATGTTGTGATTCAAATTGTACAATATAGCTAACGAATGTTTGTTTTTGCATTTCAGTGCTTTGACAATTCATCGTGGATGCAAAAGGGGGCCAAGTCCCGATCTTCAAAATCATCAAAGACTAAATGGATCTTTGTAGAGGTATTAATTTGTTCACATTGTAATTATGCAATTATTTAAATTTAAAACCAATTAACTTATTATTTTTGTTTTGTAGTGCGCCCACCAATACAACAGTATAGACTGTGGATACTACGTTCTAAGGTTTCTTAAGGATCTCATCGCTCATAACCAAATCCAAATCCTATCATCGGTATGTAATTTCAGTTTAATTACACACCTACATTGGACCATTTGAATATCTTTGATTCTAACTTAATTTACTTTTTCTATCGCATGCAGTACTTTCCCGATAGTAAATATGACACATACACTGATGATCAAATATTTGAGGCTTAATTACACTTTTGGTCCCCCAGATATCATGATTGTGTAATTTTGGTCCCCCGAGTTTTAATTGCGCCAATTGGGTCCTCCAAGTATCACGATTGTGCAATTTTGGTCCCCCAAGTTTCAATTGTGCCAATTGGGTCCCCCACGTATCATGATTGTGCAATTTTGGTCCCCGGATTATCACGATTGTGCAATTTTTAACGTCAGTAGCCAATATAGGACACGCGGGAATGATTTGACACTTAGTGAAGTCAACTTGACAGTTTACGGGACATTCTTATAAGACATCATTGACATCTCACATAATTTAATAATCAAATGCACATCATTAAATGTCACATAAGAATGACATGTAAGCTGCCAAACTAGTCTCATTAAGTGCAAAATCAGTCGCACATGTGCTTCGTAGGTTATTGATGTTAAAAGTTGCACAATCATGATCCTTGGAGGACCAAAATTGCACGATCATGATACTTGGGGGACCAAAATTGCACAATCATGATATGTGGAGAACCCAATTGGCGCAATTAAAACTTGGGGGACCAAAATTGCACAATCGTGATACTTGGAGGACCCAATTGGCGCAATTAAAACCCGGGGGACCAAAATTGCACAATCGTGATACCTGAGGGACCAAAAGTGCAATTAAGCCAATATTTGAAATTTTGGATGAGTGGTGTAACTATATTATTATGAATCAAGGTAAATAATTTTGTCTTTTTAGTGTTAATTATATATATTTAAGTTGTGCTTGTGTACACTAGTGAATACTTCAAGTTTCATGTAATAGTTTGGTGATTTGTCCCCAATTTTGCAGGATGAAGACATTTTGAATTAGTATAACTAGCTATATATAGTGTAGTGTGTATATTGTAATGTCTGGGATTGTATAGATTGTACATGTTTGAATTATAGTTTGAATTGAATTATAGTTTGAAATAATGAATGAAATGAATTTATTTATACTGTGCCAATTATGTATACTGTACCGCTGTCTGGATTTTGCTGAGTGCAGGAAAGAGTAGGAGAAAAATATAGTACAGTTTTAAAAACAAAAAAAAAAGGGAAAATATAGCGCTTCCTCAAGGAAGCGCTATCTAAATCATTATAGATAACGCTTCCTTGAGGAAGCGCTATCTAAAAATCAAGAATAGACAGCGCTTCCTTAAGAAAGCGCTATCTAATACTCTGTTTTAGATAACGTTTACTCAAGGAAGCGCTATCTAATCCTGAATTTTAGATAGCGCTTCCTTGAGGAAGCGCTGTCTATTCTTCTTTAGATAGCGCTTTTTAAAACGTCATTGTTTGTGTCAACCTTTAATAGCGTTCTATTTAATAACGCTTAAAAGCGCTATTAAATACCAAAAATAAACGCTATTAAAAGCCTTTTCTGTTGTAGTGAGTTGAGAGAGAGAAAGAGAAGAAATGAGATAGGGAGAGCAGAGCGTTACCTCGCGATGGGGAGCCTCACGGTGGTTGAACGGAGCTCCGATGGCCGGTGGTTGCAGAGAAATGGTGGCCTCACGATAACAGTGGCAGATCCTCCGATGGCAGTGGCAAAGAGGGAGGAGGAGCTTGCTTGCAGAGAGAGGAAGAGGGAGGGAGGAGGGGCTTGCAGAGAGAGGAAAGGGTCACAGAGAGAAATGGGAGGGAAAGGTACTGACCGCCGAATTAGTGACCTATACCGATGGGCATACCAACAGTCTAGCCATCGGTAATAATGAATTACCCTTACCGACGACCTAGACCGTCGAAAACAAGAAAAGTGATTGTTGCCTCGGAGAAAATGAAACGACACTTACCGACGGCCAGAATGTCAGAAACAGAGCGAGAATATTTAGGCGCTTATTTGCACCAAAATTAGCGAAGGACGTACTGACGACGGTTCCCTCAGTAATGTTACCGATGGCTTAGGTTGTCAGATATTTGTTAGCTTGTTACCGATGGCACAGATCGTCGGAAATGAGGGAATTACCGACGGCCTGTTGACCTTTGGTAAAAGGCCGTCGGTATAAGCGAGTTTTCTTGTAGTGATGCTTCAACAAGCGGTTGGATCTTCACACTTTATGGGGGTGCTATTTCTTAGTGTTCCAAGAAACAAACTTGCATTGCCGACTCCACCATGGCAGCAAAATCCATAACATTGGCTATAGATAGCAAAGAGGCAGAATGACTTAGAAATTTGTTGTATGAGATACCAATTTGGCCAAAGCCAATGGCACTAGTATCCATACATTGTGATAGTCAGTCACCACTATCAAAAGCTTATAGCTAGGTATATATATAATGGAAAGTCCAGGCACATTGGACTAAGGCATAACTATGTAAAGGAGTTAGTTGTAAATGGATTAATATCCATAGTCTTTATAAGAATGGAAAGAAATCTTGTAAATCCTTTGACAAATAGACTGACAAGGGATATGGTGTTGAAAACATCATTAGGGATGATACTCAAGCCCATATCTTAAATGATCACCAATGGTGGAAACACGACTCACACTTAAGTAGCATCAAATCTTGAGTTCAATGGCGAAAGTACACTTTCAGATTGATTGCAAGTATTTGACAATAGATACATCCCAAGGTTCAAAAGTACTTCAACTATAAAGAAAGAAAGTAGGTAGAATGAGTTTTCCCTCTTAATGGACTTATAACATGTATGTGTTGAAGTGCTTAATTATAGGGAGAGCTTCCGATAGAGTCTACCTATGTGAGAGTGAAGTGGGGCCGTTTCTTGGAGTTAATGGCTTGATTCTTAAAGCTCTCATGAAAAGGATACAAGACACAAGGCCTTATCAAATGTGTCATCTTATTACATCAGTTAATGGTACCAAGATTTCATGTGTAAGTTATGCACGCTCCTTCTGATGAATATTTGGTTCAAAGCTTGTCTACCACTTTATTCAGGAAGTGTGAAACTCGTGGCTTTCGCAAGATACCTTTGCCTGAAAGCATGTAATTTCCGGAATAATAAGATTTGGGTTTATTTTGAAAATGATAAGGGATTGTGAAGGATTTCCAAAATAATGGAATTCCAAAGAACACAGGTTGGAAAGGGGTACTGAGCTCAGCGCAGGAATAGCAGCACTCAGCTGGAGTGGCAGAGAACACAACTTTTTTTAGGGTCTAACGCTAGGGTGCTAGCGCTCAGCGCTAGAGAGCTGGCGTTCAATGCCAGACACACTGAGAGCAGGAAATTTCAGGAAATGAGCGAGCGCTCAGCGCTAGCAACGGGAATTTGCAGAATTATGCCAAAAACCAATTCAAACGTTTACAAAGTGTATGAATATTCATGGCTTTCAATTTTTTCCTGATGTTTGTGTTGTTTCATGATAGTGTATGTGTCCATACATCAAAGGGTTCAATCATGAATGGTTGCATTGTTTCATTCAAACCCATGAAGAGTTGTTTTCCTTCACCAAGTGGCATGAGTTGGTCTATAAATAGAGCCACTCTGCATGCAGAAAATCAATCCGAATTTGCGGAGTTTCTATACTTTGAATCACCTTCTTTTCTCCCTTATGCACAGATAGAGTTAAGATGACTATTGTTATGTAAACTGCAATTGACGGTAAGCTTGATTGTGGGTATGCAAACCAAGTCAAGGTATCTTCTATGTATCCTGAAGGAGATTCGCAGCTACACCTCTTGCATCCACTACAATAAATTTGTCATATACCTACGGACACTTTTAGTGACAGTCATTAAAACTGTAGGTATAGGTATTAGTGTCAGTCAAACCATAGGTAAAGTTAGATGGACCGTTGGTAAAGCCTATTGACAGTTAAATACAACTGTAGATAAATGTATGTGGATCGTAGGTAAAACCTATAGTGACAGTCATTTTCCGTTGTTATTCGTAACTCATAATGGACGGTTGGACCGGCTATAGATGAATGTAAGTTTTACATATACATACAGATTTTAAATATATAGTGATAAATTTTGTCTGTCACTAAAAGGCAAATTTCTTGTAGTGATCTAGTCTAGATACATAATGATGGGGGCAAACCAAACTTAAAGCCTAGTGTGCATACACATCTTAGAGAATTGAACTTGTTCTTTATCTTTGGTCTTTGTTGCAGAAATGTCCAAGATATCCAACAATAACATGAGAGGGAAAGGAAATCATCCCAATCATAAATATCTAAGTATTCTTAAGAGATCTGGCAAGTAATAAATGGTATAGGCGGTAGAACAGTCATGGATCAAGCTGTAAATGTGTGATTTGCAGCAATTTTTTGACAATTTAATTTGCAAAATGGGTTGAAGGTGATATCATAATCATGATTGATTTGTAGGCTTTTACAAGTACAAGTGTAGGTGTATACTGAGTCATAGGCGATTCATTTAATTTTGATGAGCTTGTGTTTAATTTTCCTTTCATCTTTGATGTAGGGTACGAACTATAAATATCAAAAGAAGAGGTCGGAAGCATAGGATCACAAGCATTAAGTCACATTTTCGTACTTTCCAGTTCCCAACCCAACGAAAGAATAATTCTCATGCTGTATGAATGGTCTCAATATGTAGCATAAACGCCCACATTATAACTTTTTGTTTTGAATCTTCTCAGCTACTAAATGTCCTTATCATATATGCTGCTAAGTCATGTTCAAGCAATTGGAATTTATTCCCTTTCAAGATGATCAACCAAATAAAAGAGATATCACTTTATCACTTGCAAATCTAACTTGTAACTTTTCAATCTTCTGGGGTCCTCTAGCCAGTCATGCAGTATCTGCAAAACAAGGACAATCCTTAAACTTCGAAAGCCCTATGAAATTACCAAGTTGGGCATCAGCAAGTATCTCATGGTTCAAACGCCAATATGAATTCAGGTCCGAATCTTACTGCAATGGGAAAAAGAAGTTTAATTAAGTTTTTGGTCCCTGAAAAGTGAATAAGTTTAGGTTTTGATCCCCGCACTTTTTTTTTCGTTGGTTTTGGTCTCTCTAAGTTCCAAAACTTTTTTTTGATTTTGATCCCTACCTCATTATCCATCCGTTAAGTGCTAACGTGGCTAACAGACTATCACGTCAGCATTGTCATGTAGGCTATTATAATATTTTTATTTTTATTATAATGTCAGTATTTGTTTTTTATACTTTTATTAATTGAATGAAAGATCGAAATAGAAACATTCTGGAACATTTATTGGGTTCCCGAATATCTCTGTAACATTAAATATTATAAAAGAATGTAAAAAATTAATATTTAATCCTACATCACATTAAATGTTATAAAATTAGTCTACATAGCAGTGATGACGTGATGGTCTGTTAATCATGGCCACACTTAACAAATGGATATTGACGACGGGGACCAAAATCAAAGTTTTGGAACTTGGAGGGACCAAAACCAACAAAAAAAAAATGCAGGGACCAAAACCAAAACTAACTCACTTTTCAAAAACTAAAAACTTAATTAAACCGAAAAAGAATCACTGCCCCTCAACCAACATATTTTCTTTGTAATTTTAAATCAAAACAATACTTAATTTTTCTTTGGTTTTTGAAAAAATTGCTCAAGTAATTTCGGAGTGGGGTGATAGTTACGTAAAGTTTTCTCAAAATGAGGACTTCAAGATTCCAACTTCTAACATTGTAAGTAGTGTTCATCTAGATCACAGTGCACCATGGTCGGATAAAACAGGTAAAACAGTTGTTAATGTGTACAAAGTTTGATTTTCTATGGGGAAAAAAACGAAAAACAAAGACCCGAACACCAAAACATAAAAGAAACAAAATAAATATAAAAGATCCAATTAGTCTATATTGAGATTTGAGCAATGTCCTTCTCTTTTGCATTTGACAAGCTATAATAGTGATATGATAGCCAATATGTAGAAACTCTATCAGTGTTTTTTAAGTGATTTCATGGCTCCTTAAGATGTATCAGATTTCAAATTGGAGGTAAAAGCTGTGCTGCAAGAGACAAGCATGCCTGAGAGCCCTTGATGTACATGAAATTTGTAAATGTCGATTTTGTTGCTATTTACATCAAGTATTCCACACATCAAATATATTCTAAGTGAGGAAGCATAAATGATTTTGTATTGTGATTATCCTTTTCTATTAAGTGCTCATAATTAAAAAAAAACTTGTAAGTGTTCTGGGCCATCTAAATTCTGCATAATTAGCATCTATAGTCACAAAATTGCGATGCTTAGATATCGAAGTGTGAAGATCTTGAAAAAAGACTGCAAACTATAAATTTCCCCCCTTCAATTTTCAAATAAAAACAGCAGTTTTTTTCCCAAGCAGAAAATGGGAAAGATGTTCCTGTGTTTGTTTTCTTTGTAAATGCTGGACAGAAGTAGGAGTGGTGGGACAAGCAGAAAGGAAGAATTCAAACCATTTATTTAAAAAGGTCAGAAGAAAATGGCAAACAATTAGTTCTTGAAAGATTACTTTAATCAGAAAAATTCCAATAACATTTCCTTTGAATCAGATGTTAGCTTTAATTATGAAGACAAAATATGGCTTAGCCTTAAAAGAGCCAACTTAACGATCGAAATAGCCTTCTCATGGGGCCAGAAAAGTATAGTTCTAGAACTCATTTAAGATAGTCAAAGGAAAGCATATAGCATGCACTCCTCTTCTTAAAGATAGGTGGAACCTTATCTGACAGATTGAGAAAAAGGTTGATCAACAGAAGGAACAAAAAGTAAACTTCCAATTTTGAATTAAAAACAAAAAGATCAATATCTCTGTGCATTGTCACTGTTTTAATTAGGTTTCTTCTACTTAGGTGGTTTAGGCTAGAAAGGAATATAATCTTGGAGGTCATAGCAGGCTACAGTTAAACTGTCAACATTCTATCAGTATATGTTGATATTGCTACACTTATTGCCTGCAGTTTTTATATCATTAAATTTCAAATTAGTCCTAGTTCTTTGCAGCCAGGTGTGGCACTGGGAAATTTTAAGTGAGGGAGCTAAATACATACTTGATCGTAGAGACTAAAAAATTTTCATTAGGGGTAAGATTTCATCTAGTTGAGGGGGCTTGCTTTGATTATACATAGTATTCAAAGAAAAAAAAAAAACGGTTTGTGGGGTGCATCCCCAACTTTGTGTGCGGGGAGGTACTCCCCAACACTATGTAGTTCCACCCCTTGCAGCATGCTGGTTCTTATTAATCTTTTAGAAAACATTTTCTCTCAATTGTTAGTCAGAAAGTTGAAGAAGCCTATGGACCTGCATTTAGTTCTGTTGTTGGCAAAGACTTCCAAGGTTCTGTATTATGCATTTAAGAAGATTCATATTCTTCTGTCAAGAAATGAAGGAATGTCTAGTCTTTGAAGTAGCAAAGGACTTCAGTGAAAGCAGGGAAGAAACTTGTTGAATAAGTGATTTATAAATCCTCCAATTCACTGCTGTGACATCCAAAGTAAAACCTCACTTAACTGTGCCTAATTGGCCTATGCCAAACAAGTCTAACCTTTAGGGCCCGTTAGGTGGTCAAGATAAGAGACACAGGTTAGGATAAACTATCATATACTGCTTTAATCTGTAATTTGGTTAACCAGCAGAATAGGATAAGCTTATCCTGTTAGCTTATCATATCCTACTACTTAGTTATAATTCTATCCTGAGGGAGAGGTTGGGTTAGAACCAACAGCATAGGATAAGAAAATATTTTCTCTTTTATCCATTACCCTGAATATTGTTATTATTTAATTATGATCTCAAACCTAATTAGTCAACCTTATTTCTAATTAAAATATGTGGTTTAATTAGCAAACAATTTATTTTTTTATTTAATTTTTTATAATTTAAAAAATGGACTAATGTATAATTAAAAAGCCAAAACTATATATTATCAAATATTTTTTATATTTTTTAATTTAAATGTATAAAAAAAACCAAATAATATTAAAATTTATTTTTGAAAAAAAAATGTAATTTTGATATAAGGGTAATTTTATCTCCTATTACTATCTGATGCGCATCAAACATAAGATGGGATAAGAGTTTATCATGTTTATATCATATCTTATCCTTATCCAGCTCTCATATTCTATTCGTTCTTATCTTATCCTGACCACCAAACGAGCCCTTAAAGAATAAATGTGACATAAGAATGAGCCTGTGTAAACAGTCAACAACATTGTGTAGAATAAGTGTTTCCTGCTAGCATTGTAGAATGCCTGTCTACTCTTCTTACAACTGGCTAAATTGTTAGCCAGTTAATAAATATAAACTTTAGCAGAATCTCTTGTACAAGATGTTCTCTTGAATGGTCTCACCTACTCTGACAAAATGCTGCCTTTTGATATAATGTTTGATAATAGTCTAAAAAGTTGTACTGTTGCATAATGCAATGGTTCCTAGATGCACAAAATATAAATGCAACTGCCTAAAAAATACTACAGCTAAGTATGGTCCAATATAAAAATACAAAATAAGTCACTATTCAGTAAAGATGTTAACCAATAATGACCATATCAAATGGATTAAACTAATCTGCATTGGTGATAAGGAAGAGGTAACCTGCATCCCAAGGGCTAGATACAATAAAAGGATGCAGATTACCCCACCCTGACCCAGTATTGACTCTTGCATGAGGCCTATGACCAATGAAAGTTATCAAATTGATTACACTCTTTAGTATTGGTGATAAGGAAGAGGTAATCTGCATCCCAAGGATTAGAGACAATAAAAATATTGCCCTATACCTCAGGATGCAGATTACCCTTCGTGACCCAAAATTGACTCTTGCATGAGTTATTGGACTAATGGAAGTTATCAAATTGATTACATTGTCCTGAATTGGTGATAAGGAAGAGGTAATCTGCATCCCAAGGATTAGACACAATAAAAATATTGCTCTAAACCTCAGGATGCAGATTACCCCATCCTGACCCAACTACTAACTCTTCCACGAAGTGTTGAAGCAATGGAATTAAAAGAAAGAGCATGAGCAAATAATCTAAGGGAAGAATGTTTGTAGGAGATTGAATTAGGGATAGGTATTTATAGTGGTTCTCGAAGTTTATGTTCTTGGCTAGAGATTGATTTCCATTCTGCAACTAATAATGAGTGGTCCTTATTTTTCTTCGTGTAGACAATGATGTTTGAAGTATGTAGATCTAGTCATGAAGGTGTCCCTGAAGCTAAATAGTCTTTAACCTAAAAAGAAACGACTTAAACTGATAATGTTATTGAAAGATGTGATGTAACAAGGTGTGATACAAAAGATAAACACAAAAGTACCATTTATACTAATAATAGAATCCTAATCTTAATTGAATAAGTAAACAAATCAGAGAATATAAATATGAAAGAAATTCTAAGATATCATCTAAGATATTATAAAATATCTTAAGACAGAATAATGATATTATGAAATATTTTTAGATATTCTAACAGATGTAAATTATCAGACTGTATCGAGGACAATATATCCCTGTAACTACGATTTTCAAAGTTAATTGGTGTTTTCAAGATGGATCAAGCATAGGCAATACAATCATTAACTGACATAACATTTCACATCCAGTTTTGGGTTAATCATGAATGAGGCAGGCGTGAGAAATGAATCATGCAGATTGTCTTCCTTTCTTTCCTTTTCATACTTGAACTTTCTGCTCTTTAATTCAGAATAGATACCATACCACCTGACGTAGAGGCTGCATCAACCTGCATGCCACAACTAATAAGATGAACTAGCTTCCTGGAAACACTTCCATCCAATCCACCAAGAATTGATATATAGCATCAGATGTCCTGCATTTTTACGTAAACATGTTATCTGGGGCCGTATTTATTAACTAGTCTATTGCTTTCTAGACTATGTTCTATACTCGAGGACCATAAGAACATTGTTATTGAGTGAATTGGAAAGGTACGTTATAGAGAATCTTAAACTTGTTAAGGATAAGCCAATGATATTGTAGAGCATAAAACGTGGTCATCTTACTAGAATAGAGGACCATTTTGTGCCAATTACTGGTTCATAACAAAATAAGGCAAATTCCTGATATCTAAGACCATGTCTTTATCGAATTTGTGACTATATTGCATTACCCTCAAGCTATCATGTGGAATGCAGACTGTGTTTGCATGAGGGGCATTGAGAAAGATATTTTCCCCATAGTATCAGCCATGTTGAGGAAAACTCTGCACATCCCTACTTGATTAGGCGGATCGAGGAAATGTATTACTTGCACATAATGAATATTGAAATTGTTAGTTTAAAAAAATTTATATTGTCAATCAAACGCAAATTATCTATAAGTGATTTTTAAAATAGTTATGTTAAGAGCCAAATATTTTAATGATATGATAATTTATAATTGATTGACAGTGTAAAAAATCTCCATCGTAACGGTACAAAGCAACTAAATCCTTATTTTTTTCTTTGATACAAGGGGAGGTGGAGACTCATAGGAGGCCCGACTGAGAAAGAGTCGAGAAAGGAGTGAATATTTTAATTGGAAATTTGGAACTAAAGCACATGATTTATATATTTGCAGCTTTAGTTTTAAGGATTAAACATGAATATATTGTTGAAATAAATTTTTTTTGTATTATTATTTAATCATCTATTGTTACCTAATAAAAAAAGTTCAACTCTAACAAAAACTACTTTTTTTTTTTTGTGTTAAACAAAAACTACTTTAAAAGGCATGTTGAGGGTAATGTATGATTAGTAAGTTGTGAACATTAATTTTTTAATATCATATTTAATACTATATACATTCAGAATTTAATTTTTATACACTGTCATTGTAAAAAAATTTATATTTTCAACTAATTAAAAATCATTATATGTGTGAATTTTAAATATGTAAGAATTTATGATTGGTTGACAGTATAAAAAAGTTAAGGAGTCAAAAGATGTATTTTATTGATAGAAAATTATGTATTTAACGTGACGAGAAATGATGTATTTAGATTTTCAAAATAAAAACTTATCATTTCTTGATTGTCTAACCAATGTCCTTAGCAAGACTCTTTAACTTTTCTATATACACTTATTTGAAGAATACAGTAAAAACAAAAAGCAAAGGGACACACTCCAATATTTCGATGTTCAAAAAATTTTTTTGTTCACAATTTTTTTTTTATTGATAGTATAAAAATCTGCATCAAAATTAAACATTATTTTTTTATACAATATATGCCTTATTCTGTACGGTAAAATGTGTATGGTGCTGCTGCTTTGATATGGACCATAAGCAAAGATGTCATCAGTCACAGATAATGATTCGTAGTCAAAGCACAGAATGCCCAAGATTCCATCCTAGTCCCCGGAAAAAGGGCGAAAAAACAAAAGGAAAAGGAAACCTAAGCTCCTCCAACTAGCTTTGATGTACATGTATTGTTGTTTGATAGTAATTAATTTCTTAAAGAATCATAAAAGAGTATGTATGTCGTACAGGTTGCGTCAATTGGATTATTATCAACTTACAATTTTTGCTGCCATCGCTATATATCATTGGACGTTCAGAATCTCTTTTCTTTGTTGTGTTTAGACTTGAGAATAATCATCAAAGTAGATATAGATATGTAAATAATAAAACAATCAAAAAATAGAATAGATCCACGGATAGATAAATAAACTTTTTGAAATATATCTGATTACAGATTGTGCTTTAACTCTTTCATTTTAATTTTTTTTTTTTTACTAAAAAGATATTCATTCATTTAAATTAATAAAATACATCGAAAACAACACACATTCAATATCGTTAAAAATCGAAAAGGATGAATCTACGAACAAACTCACAGCATTCAGGTTAATAACATAAAACGGCAAAATGCCTACAAATGTGACAAAATCAAAGTGACCGGAATATTCATGCCTCCATATCTGTAACGTTGACGTCCAAGTCTTGATTGAATCTGTAACGGATCGAAGCTGATCTATCAATCTGAACCAAACGAACACTGCAACAAAACGGGAAATCAAACAACGCAACACCAAGACAATGAACAAAACGTCGCACTCAAACGATGAAATCACGGAAAAATACGAAAGAAAAACCATATTTATGTAGAAAAACTACTTATATAGATAAAATGAGAGAAAAAACAATATATAGGGGTGATTCCAGACCAAAAAATGCCCAAAACCATATTGTACTCTTAACTTTTTTAAAACTATTATAGTTTACTAGAAAATTAAAGAATTATACATGTTTTATATAAAAATGATATAATAGAAATTGTGCTAATAAGGTATAATTAATTTTAGTACGTATAATTTATGAAAATTATTTAGCAGATAATTAAAATAAATAGGCCAAAATGCATTTTTAGTCCCCCTAATTAAAATAAAGCCAAAAGAGACTTGTTATTAAAGAATATTGATGGTGTGGATGGTGTGGAGGCTCCGGAGGTTGTGCGAAGAATATTGGTGTAAGAAGTAGGAAGAGACCGTGGGAAACAAAGAATACTTTTAATTATTGATTGAATAGTGGAAAATTCAACAATGTGTTTGAATGTGTTGGGATTGGACTTAGCTCAAGGTTGTTTAGGTGAATCGGGATGAAATCAGTTGTGCTATATCTCTATCCTTTAAACTCTTTACATTCTGCACTTTTAATTTTCCGTTGTTCATAACAAATTTTGGGTTCAAGCTTATCAACATCGTAAATGCAAGAAATCAAAGATTTCTGCTGTCCACCACACCACCTAAGACCAAGATTTTTTTTTTTTTTACTATACAGCCTGAGAAAATTATCACAAACAGACTTTACGGCTTGCGAAAGCACTCACTGCAGCTGTTTTCTTCATGAGTGGTTTTAATTATTCGTATTATCTTCAGCCTATAAAAAGGCTTCTTGGGTAGACCATATATTATCAAATTCAAGTAAGTAAATGAAATCATTTGAGAGTATTCTCCTCTCTTCCTCTGTGAATGCCGTGAGTGTGAGAGAAAAATCGTAGGTGAGTTTATGTGTGTCGGATATCAAAAGAACATAATTAATGCAAAATTCATTACAACTATAAACATTCTACACTCGTAATGAGCCGAGAAGAGTGATCAAAAAATAATATATATATATATATATATATATATATATATATATATATATATATATATATATATATATATATGTATATGTATATATTTGTAGAGCGAGAAGAGTGATCAATAGCATTATGAACAAGTCAGAGGATCTGTCCCACAATAGTACAATTCTTCAGGATGTTTATTTGTATGCTTCAAGGTTGGATAGATTTATGTGTGGTCATGGAAAAATCCCACAATGTATGCTTCTTGTTTGCGGATGCTCCATCTAACTATGCTAAGGACTTTCATTGTTGTGTTTGGCTGGAAGATCCATCAGCCTTCATTTTGTATCCTTTGAACTTGGATTTGAGCAACTAATAAAATTCAAGTCTCACGTCAAGAAAAAAAAACTATATATTAATAAGTATATGTTTATTGGAATGCATATTGTTTATTGATGGTTGGCTTTAATAAACGTTTTTTAAGAATTCTATTAGTTTAACATGTTTCCTGGGCTAGAGGTAGTGATGATAATTCAGATAGTTCTAATAAATGTTTGATCCAACAATAAAAAAACCACACACACACACAAAATGAACCTGCGGAATCATGAGTCATAGAACTCATGAAATAGACAAAATTATTAAAAACTACATCCAACTCTGCCGTGTATTGAAAACTATACCTTTTTTTGATGAACCACAGTAATTAGGGTCTTTGGCTCCCCAATGACATCCCAGGGTACCCCACAAGCTTCGGCCCTTTGTACCGATCATGAGACTAATCCTCGGTCGGCTGCTCAGAGCAGAGAATTAACCCTTATTTTTCGTAACCTCCCAACTACAGTGTTGTCACCAGGATTCGAATTTGTGTCCTCCTCTTTATGGGGTCAAGATACTTACCACTCGACTAACCCTTGGTTGGTTCGAAAACTATACCTTTACTATGCTCATGTTATGGTTTATGTTAGTAAGCCAAAAACCCAAGACCCATAATCAACACAAAACTATGAAGATCATTGATAGTCATTCTAGGGGTGTGTATACCATGCTTTAAGAATTGTGATTTAGTTGTACACGTGCACTATTGGTTTATATATTTTTTCCTGCTTTGTGACAAACAGGTGTACTGTCTGTATGGTTTCATGCTATCGGTTTTTCTGATTCTTATCATTGTTACTGTTTGTGTGACAATTGTGAGGGCTCTGTTGTTAAATGCTGAGAACCACTACTAGTGGCAGTGGACTTTCTTTTTAGCTGCCTTAATAGTTGTTTATGTGTATTTGTTTATGTGTATTTTGGATAGATGATGATGTTTATAGCTTTGCTGTTTTGAGTCCCACTTGTTCAGTTTGCTTATTGTCATTGTTGTTTGAGCGGAGTTAATTGTTCTTGGGATGACTAATATGCAGGCTGCTGGCGCATGTTGATTTAGATGAACTCATGGTGCGTTTCTCTTAAATGAGCTTTAAAAAGGGATTTTTTATGAGATTTATTACAGGAACATTATTGTCCAATGAAATATGGCTCATCCTCACTCTCTTTCTTCTATTGCATCTGCTTTTTGTAGAAGTTGAAAATTATAACTTCTTAAAAAAACATCAAAATGTGTTTTTTTTTTTTACCGTTTTTGTTTTTTTTTTAAAAACTCATCCAATAATCTATATTTTTTTTAAAAGCACTTATATTTTAAAAATAACTGTTTTTCTTTTTAAAAAAAAAAAAAAAACTCATCCAAACGGTTCTAAGTGTTAGTGGGTTACATCTTCACATGCAACTGATTCTCTGCACACTCTGTCTGAGTCCCCCTTTTTCTTGGTTTTTGAACTTATAGTCTGATACAAGTGACCCTAATCTAAATCTGCAACGTAAGAATTATTAGTAATGAAATTTTGAAATGTTTATTGTATATGCCCATGAAAACACACTCAATTTCTATGGACTTTTTTTAACCATCCTGCTCCAATTTAGATGCCATAGTTTGCAAATGCATGTGCTGGTAGTCGGAACTTATATGACTATTTTTTTCTGAAAATCTGGACATAAGTCAAATAGTTTAGCTTTAACAGAGAATCTATTGTTCATTGAACAACTTTTATGGCCTCGCGTACGTACACCATATGTGCTATTTTCCTAGGCAGTGGATCTTAATTGGGAAGAGGCCAAGTTCAAGTCAACCCAACCCGTAAATCTCAGGTGACCCGACAATTTGACATCCTTCATTAGTCTTAAACCTCACAACATTTTTAACAAAATATAAGTAGGCATTATAATAACGGTTTTTTTATTATATGCCTACGTGTATCAGTGTATCAAGTATATCACTTGTCAAAATAATAAACATATCAATTCCCAATAAAAAATTGCTCTTTTTTTTAATTCTTAAACCAATGTCCAGACACAAAATAGAAAAATCGGTATAATAAAGTAGCCGCTGTCAGCCATAAAAATATTCCACCAGCATCTTTCAACCCTTCTGTTAGTCACGGAGGTTAATTTGGAGAAGTGTTATATTTGGACAACCTTGAGAGGGGTGTTCAGGAACAAAGTGTTCAGGAACAAAAAGCTAGATACACAAGTCATGAATATCTCACATCTATATGACAAAATCAAGATATAGGCATACAACATATGAGATAAGACCAAATACAATTAAATAACAATAAAAATTGTGTAGACACTAAGTAATATGAAGGGTGTAACTAGAATTACTCAAAAGTGTTATTTACAATTAAATAATTTGATTTCAATATGATCATAGTATCACAAGATAGTCCACTACTAATACTAATATAGCAAGTATTTGATTAAATTTGTAACAATGAGGCTTACACGCCTTTTCTATGTAGTTTAAAAAAAAAAATTACTGCCGCTACAACAAAACTGCTTTGATGATATACTCCAACTACAAAATGGTTTCAACCTAAAATACGAAATGGGTACAATTGATGTCGCTCGAGTAATAACTACCTATGTATATGGGGCAGTGGCAGCAAAATTTACCTGAACAAAATTTCCTAACAAATCTAACAGACCGTTTTCTATGAGATTAGATACCAATCAAACTGTGCTCTTCAATTAACTTAACTTACGAGCATTACAAAGGATGGAACTTTGACAATTAAGGATGCTAATAACTTGGATTGCTGGATAGAAGCATCTTCAATGTCTCATACGTCATAAAGACAATACCCACGCTAGGAACAACCTTGTAGTACTCCGGCAGAATGCCTCTATATAAACCTCGTACCCCTTCATTCTGAATTATACGCCCAAATGCCCTAAACAAGCCAGTATTATAAACACTGGCTCGACCACCAGCACCCTCTAACTGCATCCTGCGCCTTACAAGATCCAAAGGAAATGTGGCTGCATGTTGGAAGAGAACATTAAACACAGAGGGTTAGGTGATGCACAAAAAGAATCATGCCAAATATGGAATACTAACACATCTAACTAGTTTCTGTAAAATGATTTCTTCCTTGGCAAGATATGACAACTGTAGTCTTTCAATGAAAATAAGTTCTTGCACTAGCTAACCCCAACAGATGCCATTTTTTTGGGCATTAAGAAAAGTCAGCTTACACTACAAGGCACATCACATCATGTCACCAAGTATACAACTTGGAATAGCAAGTTTTCCTCTGAGGAAAATAGCTTACACCAATGACATGCTATAGTAACGAGAGCTGACAAAAATATTTCACGCATATAATATAATTAATGAACATGATTTACCACGCACTTAAGACAGGTAACTGAACTGCCATGTGCAGTAACTTGCAAAATGATTCCATTCTAATCTTATGATTCTGGTTGCGAAAAGAAATGATCCTGTTCTTTCAAGCATTTAAAGAATCATGCAGGACAAAGAAGGTCAATCATAATTATGAGTTGGCCTGGTGTTTCGGCTGGCTACAGATGAGTGTTGTTCACAAGACTGTAGCTAGGTACTGTACCAAAGTTGGTTTGCCCTGATGTACACTGATGTACTGGAAGGAGTCAAGATAGGATTCTACCAAGGAATAAAGAGGGATTGAGAGAAGAAGGCCCATGGCTGGTTCTTCACGTGTAACAAACCAGGAAATAAGAAGATTCACCTTGTTAATTTTTAATCTGATATTCAAATACAAGGATCTTACAAACAAGGGATGAGGTTTAGCTTTTATTCTAAGCTATACCATTTAGACTTCATGACCTTCTAGCTTAGGAATTTCAAACAATTATTGAACAATTTCCTAGGCACAACTTCCTAGAAAGCAAGTTACAAGAAATCCACTCCGGAAATGCAATCAATGACTCTTGCTACTGACCCAAGCCCATTAGGAGTCATTAGGCCTTAAAGATAAGACACTTAAACAGTTATTTAACATAAATCTGACCTAAAATATTACCCATAAACAGAAGCCACAAGAACTAACTAATATCTTTAACTTATTAAGATAAACCCGCTTTTAATTATTTTCTTTTCTACTGCTCCTACATCAGTTTCCTCGGCATAAATAGAACTCAGCTCTAACAAGAAAATTTTTGTGTACTGTTGTCACAAATAGCAGGCTCAATCCTCTTGAGCTCTTCCTCTGAAATCCAAGTGTTTTAGTTGCAGAATTCCCTACCATTTAATAAGGAATTTGCGATATTGATTTCCCCTTCGTGAACGTGCCCCCTTCATATCAAGAACTTCCTCAATCACTTCTCTAGGCTTTTTCAAAATATGTTTCCTCCATTCCCTATATACTGACAGCCAAATGTCATTATCAAAGCCTTCACACGAAATTCAGGTGATAACAGAGTCTCTACTCCTCTCCTTCACTTTCAGTAATTCTGCTAACAACTACACGAGCACTCCACGCTCTTCGTTTTCTTCTTCAAATCTGCCACCCTTGACAATACCACTAACCTATTAACAGTAACATTTTGACCGGCTGGTTCCTCCTTCAAAGGATGCGGTGTTAAAGTCGTTCCGTCCTTTTGAAAGGTATATGTATTGGGAATAGTAAAATGTTTCATACTCCGATCATACAGCAAAGGTCTTCCCAATCGAATGTAGAAAATATCCATAGGCACAATATGGAACCAAACTTCACCTGTAGTGTATAATCATTACCATTTCTGAACTGGACTAAGCACCTTGAAGTAACAAGTACTTTGTTGCCTTGTTGAAACCAACCAACCTTGTAAGGATGGGGATGCTTCTCTGCAGGAAGCTTTAATTTTTCCACAGCTTTCTTGGCAAACTTGGACAGCTATTATCAACAATGACATTGCATACTTTTCCTCAAGTGACTCTAGTTCAAAATATGTTGTGCCCCCTCCAATCTTTGGTGTTCGTCATCACACACCTTAACAACCATAATCTCACCCTCCACCGGAAGTATATCAATCTGTTATCCTTCACCAATGTACTCATCATAAATAGATTCTTTTTCCCTATTTTCTTTACCACCATCTAGAAAGTTCACATGGCAATCGCGGAATGAAAAAGATGTTTGACCCTGTTCATGACAAGAAGAGCAACAAAAAGAAGAGTTGTTAGTTGTTACCACTGCCAAAGTTGCTCGATCTTGCTGGTTCCTTCCACTTGTCACTCATCCCACAGTTTTGGGAGCAATTTGGTTTGTAAAGGTTGGTGGTTCTCTTGTGCAGATGGCGGAACACCATTTTCTCATATAACAGCAGCTGTAAACCTTTATTAGTTCCAATATTCAACTGATGCCTTGGTCCTAAGCGAGCTACCTCTCCTCTGCTTTAAGAGCATATTGATATGCATCTTCTAGGTTGGATATGAGAGTTTCAAGGCTAATATTGTCCTGGACAGCAAAATTTAATCCAAACAAATAGTGTACTGCCTGCAACTCATCTACCTATATATAAAACAGGGCCCAATCCAAGAGTTTTTTTCCACCCAAAACTATCCCATTGTTACCTTTTCTTTCAGCAAACAATCCTAACTGTTGGATCTTCTTTCATTTGAATGATAGTGATTAAACTTATGAGACTCTTCATTCTTTTTATTTCTCGGTTCTCACAGACACTTCTCTCTTCTCGGTCTTACATTTTTTTTTATGTTTTCAATTAGGATAATGCTTGGCTCGCTCATATGTGATCACATCACCTCGCATCTAGGGCATGTGGCAGAATTGAAGTGTATGTGTGCAAAAAATGAGATGAGACCAGTAATAATCAATGATAAAACTCTACAAATGCAAGATGATGTATGTGTAAATGTGTGTACCAAGCATTACTCTTTCAATAATACCTTCAGACGCACTAGTTAGTTTAATTCAATCCAACACTTATCAAAAAATTGTAAAAGTCTGTTGTATGTGTTAGGAACCCAGAGACAGAATTGGAAAAGTAAAGGAAAAGAATGAATCTTTATTGAATCTTGAACAGAAAAAAGAACAAGAATAGGAGAGTAATCTCCTCCAAGGGTTTCCCCTTCACAAAGGTTTTCCCCTTTCACAACTAAGCCTTTGCCCAGTTCTAACAAACTACAATTCTCAATCCCCTTTCCCTGCTCTCTTCCCCTATTTATACAGTTGAAACCTCTCATTAACTAACCAACTAACTTTGCAATTAATTCTAATTTCCTAATTGGGCTGGGCCTAACAATACTGCCCTCTCATGAAACAACCTTGTCCTCAAGGTTGGAAGCTCTTTCCACTGCCTTCTTCCACTGGGAATGATGTCAGTTTGCTTGAGGGCCAAATAGGAAACATCCTCTATTTTCAGGTTGTAGCTGTTTTGCTCAAAGATTTGGGCTGGGCCCATTTGTTCCAAGAATGAGCTCCATTGAGAAAATTTCAGACACCCATGACTGAGGCCATTTTGGGCCTGGCCCATTAGGTCTAATTATTCCCTCCTCACTTTCTCCTTGCGCAGCTCTCCCTTCCACACCCATGCTGCTCTCTCCTCCTTCAGACACAGGTCTTTGTCCCTCACCCATAGTGGCTCAACCGACAATTCCGACGGAAGCCAGGCTGGTGGGTCTGGTGGTTCTGATGTCGGTGGGTCCAGCGGTGGCGCATCAGGTGATTCCAGAACTGGCAATTCCGACATCTTTTCCGCATCCTCGAATCTAGCGGTTCCAGAGGCGGCGGCGGCCTAACAGAACTTCTTAAACCCCAACAATCTCTGACCATTGATGGGTACTTCTGCCCCTGTTCAGCCACCATGTACATGTCTGTTGTCATATGAATCTTCTGAGCCGACAGTGGCAGCAGCGGCCTCACCGTTCTTTCCAAGACCCAAAGTTTCCTGGCCATTAAGAGGTAGTTCTGCCTATGTTTGGCTATCGTACATAAAACGCTCTTCACCTCCGCCATTATGTCATCTTCAATACAAGGCCACAGCTTGAGTGGTTTCTGGAATCGAGAACCCGCTACTACCTCACTACCTTTCTCTTCTTCCCTGGTCTCTATCCTTTCTACCGTTGGTTTGTCCACTGTTTTGGTCTCCATATCTGATTCCCGTTTTGTTTCAGGCTCTACTCTCTTTGGTGGCTTCATATGTAGACCCTCTAACGATTTTTCTGCTCTAGCATTCCAGCCCCGCTGGTTTACTGTCACCAACTTTTGTCAATTCATCTCTTTTTACCAAAGAACAAGACTCATCCTTGCCAAACTCCAAGCCCCTTCTATCAACTTTTTCCTCCTGTTGCCTATATGATTGTGGTGCCATTACCTCTCGAGATGGTTGCGCTTCTACACTTCTCTCTTCAAGATCGATTCCCTGTTTGTTCACCCACTGGCCAAGAATTTGCTTGATCTCTCCCATCCCGTCAATTCGCTGCTTGCCCGTGGGTTGCACCACTATCCTTTTTCCCTCATGGTCGATTTTCAAAAACCGATGCAGCATCTTTTTAATCTCCAAATGTTGGGATCCCCCAACCTATGCTGTAACCCACAAACGCTGGTTTCTTTCTTCAAGAATACTGAATTCTCCTTTTCTTCCCCGGCAAGAGATCCGGCAGGTCAGACTAATTTGTTAGGAACCCAGAGACAAAATTAGAAAAGTAAAGGAAAAGAATGAATCTTTATTGAATCTTGAACAGAAAAAAGAACAAGAATAGGAGAGTAATCTCCTCCAAGGGTTTCCCCTTCACAAAGGGTTTCCCCTTTCACAACTAAGCCTTTGCCCAGTTCTAACAAACTACAATTCTCAATCCCCTTTCCCTTCTCTCTTCCCCTATTTATACAGTTGAAACCTCTCATTAACTAACCAACCAACTTTGCAATTAATTCTAATTTCTTAATTGGGCTGGGCCTAACAGTATGTTACTCCACATTACGGCCTTTCTGTTTCAGCCAATGGAATCTCTTACATAGATCTGTCAAATAATAAGCGGGGAGAAATTGCTTTCTCAATTTTTGTCTTCATTAGCCCCCGAAGTTTGAATCTTTGCCTTGCCATGCCTTTCGCGTTGTTCCTCTAATCACTTCCACCATTAGAGGGCAATTCCCTTCAGCTTCATCTTCACAATTAGCAGCTTCCTCTCTTCAGCCAAAGGTTTCCACTCAAAGTATATTTATAAGGAGTATTCCCAACCAAGTAAGTCTTTCAGCATGCATCTTCCCATGAAAATCAACAACTTCAGCACTAACTCCAAAATTCAGCACAAGAACTCTTGCCAACCGCTCCTCATGTCTATCGTGTATGGGCTGATCACGATTCGCAATATCATGGAAAGAGTTGACATACTCCTCATATTTCTCAAACTCTGCATTTGGAACTTCATGATCACCCATTCCTGTTTCTCTGTTTCTCGTCACGCTCACTTCCCTGTAGCTTTTCTCTGCTCTGGTTTTGAAGCTTTTTCACCTCTGTTTTGTTTTTGTTGTTATTTACTTAATATTATTAGCTATGCCTTGGATTAATTATGATTATGTCTTTTAAGTTATGAATTTTGAGTATTAATGATATATTTTGAAGTTGAGTACTTTTGCATTGTTGAGCATCTATGTGTGTTAAAAATTATTTATACTGTTATCAGCTATCATCATATAGTGGCCTCTCAGCAATCCACCATACCACTACTGTTTTTGGAATCAGCTTTGCACCACTATCCACAATTAACTACTATGTATTGAACTACAACTTCCTCTTCTTTGCACAAACCGGTAGCACATAGAGGGACTTTCACAGCCTTCTGCACTCACAAACGGAAGTTCTCAGCCTTCCATCCTCACAAATGTAAGTTCACAACCTTTTGTTCTCACTTCTCACAAACGCAAGTTCCCATCCTTCTTTAAATTTTATCCCAGCAGCGCCCACCCTCATTTCAACATGTTCTCGTAGGCTACACCTGTTTCACACTCTCTGCATTCTGTTTTGGCAAGTTCCCAGCATATCCCACTTGTTTCATGCAGTTTCTTGCCCTATTTCAGCTTCTATTCCAACTTCTCTGGCCAAACCCACTTCTGTATTGTTATGGTTTTAGTTATTACTTATTGTTATTGTTATTAGTTATGCTTCACATTAATGGTAATTGTGTCTAATTGTATAAATTATAAATTTAGTAAAGATCATTATGTGTATGAAAAATTATGTTTACATACTGGCCATCTTCAGTATAGAAGCCATCCCACTATCCGTCACAGCATTTTTGGGGTCGGCCGCTCCGCACTGCTATCTAAGATTGACGACTATGATTGATGTTTGAAATAAGACACTTAGGGCTCGTTTGGTGGTCAGGATACGATATGAGAGCCGGATAAGGATACGACGGGATATGAGCATAAGAAGCTCTTATCCTATCCGATGTTTGATGCACATCAGAAAAATTATGTTTACATACTGGCCATCTTCAGTATAGAAGCCATCCCACTATCCGTCACAGCATTTTTGGGATCGGCCGCTCCGCACTACTATCTAAGATTGACAACTATGATTGATCTTTGAAAATAAGACACTTAGGGCTCGTTTGGTGGTCAGGATACAATATGAGAGCCGGATAATGATACGACGGGATATGAGCATGAGAAGCTCTTATCCTATCCGATGTTTGATGCACATCAGATAATGATAGGATATGAGATAAAATATCTACAAATGATAAAATTACCCTTATATCAAAATTACATTTGTTTTTCAAAAATAAATTTTAATATTATTTGGTTTTCTTATACATTTAAATTTAAATTAAAAAATATAAAAATATTTGATAATATATATTTTTGGCTTTTTAATTATACATTAGTCCATTTTTTAAATTATAAAAATTAAATAAAAAATTAACTTGTGATATTTTTTCACTTTTTATAAAAATTGCTAATTAAACCATATTTTAATTAGTAATAAGGTTGACTAATTAGGTTTTAAACCATAATTAATTAATAACAATATTAAAGGTAAGGGATAAAAGAGAAAACATTTTCTTATCCTATCCTGTTGGTTCTAACCAAGCCTCTCCCTCAGGAAAGAATTATAACTAAGTCGTAGGATATGATAAGCTAAGAGAATAAGTTTATCCTATCCTGCTAATTCACCAAACTACAGATTAAAGCAGGATATGATAACTTATCTTATCCTGCCTCCCTTATCATGACCACCAAACGGGCTCTTCACACTTATTTAACATATATCTGACCTAAGATATTACCCATAAAGAGAAGCCATGAAAATTAACTAAATATATTTAAATCATAAAGATAAACCCACGTTTCATTAGAAACCAAATTGACGTTCAGATAAAATAAATGACTATGAATTTTCCTGCTTCACAATACTAATTGTATTCTATCATGTATCATGTATATCAAAAGTAATTAAATGAACATCAAATACAAATAAATGTCATATCATAGCCGGCATTGAATGTAGAATATTCTACGTAAAAACTTGAGAAATTCATACTCAGATTGGAGATAGCCACACAATAAACAAGCACCCACCTGTTGATGAAGCAATTCCTGAAAGACTGCCACAAGCAAGGCTGACCATGACAGTAGAATCATCGGGCCTGAAATTTAAAGAAATATAAAATTAATATAAAACCACATGCACTGAGCATGAGGTAACCTTCAGCATAAACCACTCCTCAATTCCATGCAAGTATAGATATTCATTCACCTTTGGGATTGCCAAAAAGAACGCAAGCCCTCATACACAGAAAAACTTATAGCAATACTAGGCCCAACACCCTGTGCATCACAAAAAAATAATTAGTTATGTCAATAATAAAAACATAGCAAGTTCAACACAAAGAAGCTAAAATAGTGAAAATGCATCATAAGCATACCAACAATGTCGCTCCAAGTCCCTTATACAAACCGAAGAAGCCTTCTTCTCTACAAATGGTATTGAAAGCATGTGACATGCCCCTGTAGTATATGGTACTTCTCTGCAACAGAACATAATATGAAAGTCTTAACACTCGAGGTAAAAGAGCCAACAGAAAATCATGATGAATGGAACTAGTTCAATCAAACAATAAACACTACTAAAAATATGGCTATGTCAATTCACACATACAACTAAAAGCTTGAAAAGTGTTTCCAACAATTTTCAACTCAGAAATTGCTAATTACCTGTGCTGCAAGTCGTGTTCTCACAAGATCCAAAGGATAAGTAGCAGAGGCAGCTGTTATACCTGCCAAACCACCACCCACAAAGTGCACAGAGAGGTTTGCACTTGCATTTCCTCTAACATTCTCCCCCATCAGTGAATGTAATAGCTGCAACATAATAAAGAGAAGATGAAATCAATACAAGCTATAAGAATATATGCAACAACTTCTGAACCACTTACATTATGGAAAGGGCATCAGAAATTACATTCTTGTAACGTTCATAGGCATAGAAGCTGACTGCGGAATATGGGAGACGATGAACAATGGTCACCATATTGCCTTTCCAAAATGCTCTGAATCCTTCTTCATTCACAATGCGTGAAGCCTCACACCATATGCTAGGCTTGGTCAATGCTGCCACATCAGAATGCATACCTTGCACCTGTTAAACTCAAGACAAGTAGAATGGTCAGATAAACACTAGTTAAATCTAAATGAACTGCATTTGAATCAACAAGATGAATGATGAATCTAATATTCAAATGCCAGTTTAATGAAATCAATCGACTTACATTTTGAGATCAAATGTCATCAACGAAAATTACATAAGCGAGAATTATGCAATCATGATTACCACCGGTGGTCCGGTACCATAATCATCACTATCGAGAAGGCAAGAACCTTCTGCAATTTGAGTTTGCAGTATCATATATATTTTGAAGAGGACAGGCAATGCAAAGAAGAAAAAACATAACACGGAGAAAAGTCTCACACTTGTAACCCACACCTCATACACAGAGCTTAGATAAACTGATAGAACCATGCATTTGTTGTCTAAAAAACACGTGTTCAGAACCAATACTGGCTCCAAAACAAAACAACCCCAAGAAAAAAAAACTTTTCATTAAATTGAATCAAACATCAAAACCAGAAACAAAATAAAAGCACTAGCAACATACCCTTTTAAGCTCTCTTTTATGGGTCACATCTCATACTCTGTCCTAGTTTTAAAAAATCATACTTTAAGGCTATGTTTGATGTTGGGGTTTTGGAGGGAAAGAGAAGAGATGGCTTATTCTTTCTAATGTATATTTTGATCTATAGTTGAGATTTTTTTTAAATGAAAGAATAAAATGAAATATGATCATGTAACCTTTCGATCACAATTTATTCATTTTTATTAATTTAGAAATGAAAATCCAGTCATCCCTTTCCTTTCCTTCCAAAACCCTCCATCCAAACATACCCTTAAAGAGAATAGGATGTAAAGAAAGAGTGTGTTGCTAAGAAACAAAATCTCATTCCCCCAATATATTAAACCCTAAGGTCAAAAACCACATTCGCCTCATCTCCTGTGTAAAAAAAAAAAAAAAAAAACACAATCCAAAAAATTCACTAAAAAAAATTGGGAAAAAAAAAAAGAACCTGAAAAAGGATAGTGAGGCGCGCAAGGGGTGCAGTGCAGGTCTTGCTAAAAGCACCGGCGATTCCACCAGCGAGAAGCTGATGAACGGTTCCTATCTGAGATTGCTGGTGTTGCTGGTTGTTGTGGTCGTTCTGCTGCAAGAATTTGGTGGCGGCGCCGCCATCGACGATGGTTCCATGTGCGGTGTTGAGGGCTCTCTGTCCCCCTTCAACGACAATCCCAACCCGAGCTTCCATAATAATCACCGAACCCTAAAATAAAAAATTCTAAGTGGAAATCACTGTGTGTACGCAGAAGCAGATGAAGGAGAAGTGGGTTGTGCTTTGAATGATGTTACATTGGAATTACTGTGGGGAAAGGAGAATTTGTGGTAAAGGTGGAAACTTTGACGGATGCAAAGAAAACTCCTCTTTTGCGCAAGTGTGAAATGGTTGTTAGGGTTTATAGCGCGGTTTAGAATGTGGCTATGTGTTGCTTTCGAGAAGCTTGGCCCCGCTGCTTTGGCGATGAACTCTCGCGAGTTTTTCTACTATTATTAATTATTAATTAATTTATTACTACTTTTTTAGTTGGACAAGCTGTTTTTTTAATAGAAGTTACATCTTTGGATAAAATTAAAAAATAGTTATTTTTATGAGAAAAAATTATTTTTAAATAAGATAAAAATTTAAAATTTATTAAAAGTTATTAGATTATTCTAAAATTAATAATATTTTTTTTGTTTTATCTTAAAAAAATTAATTATTAAATTATATAAATAATTTTATATTTTTTTTATTAATTTATTATATATAAGTGATAAGTGATTATTTTATTTAACCTGAACGAAATAGATTATCTTATAATAGTTTTTTAATAAATACATCCAAACATAAAACTAATTCTATTATAATCAATTATAATAATAATTAATATTAATAATTGATCATATATATAATCGATTATTGAAATAATCAAATTTTGAGAGTCGATCCAAACACACGTTTACTTTATTATTACTTCAAGTTGGTTGAAATTTGATTTAATTATTGTATTGCATACTTCTCCCTTGTTTTGAAAGGTATATGTATGTAATAATGTATAATTTAATTATTTTTTTTTACTGAATGTATAATTTAATTTCAATCATTAGTCGATAGTTATTAATAGATATCATATATTATATATACTTTACGGGAGTTTAATATAAAGAAAATATTTTTATTTTGAGCGAAGAGAAAATATTATATTCATGGTTTATCTTTTTTGAGATTTAGCTTTAACTATACTCACATTTTATTTTAGAAGCTACACATACTTATCGCTATGGTCCAACATAATTGCTAGATAACCAGATTCTTTAAGTATGTTGACAGCGGTTCGACTTATGTTGTATGTATGGAAAATATTTTATTGGAAAAGATAAACTAAATTTGATGATCTTTATGTCTCGAAAAGGATTAGTCTCCGACAATCGGTTAGGGATATCCTTTTGCACACCGAAAAAAGAAGTTACACTTAGGTTTTATTTGGTAAAAACTAATTGATAGTGGATAAGCTAACTAATTGGATTTGAAGTATTTAATAAAATTAGAGGTTGAACTAGATGATAAATATAAAATGACATAAAAAGACATGTTTATATATTTTTATATAATTATATATATATATATATATATGTTAAAATGATTATCACTTTTGATACTTTTAATTTATTTTAAATTATTTATCATCTCAAAAATTAAAATATTAGTTTTTTAATATTAATTTTATTTTAATTATTGAATAAAACAAGATAATATAAATAAAACGATATGTTTACATGATATTTTATATAATTTTCTTATAGACAAATATATTCTCTTATTTTTTGCTAATTAGTCCTTAAATATATATTTTGTTAATTAGGATTTAGATATTTTATTTTATTTAATAGAGGATAAATGATGAATTTAATTAAAATAGTAAGGATAAAAATGAAATAAAAAAGACTATAAGCTCAAACGCTACTTCAGTAGCGTCTGAAAAAACGCTATAAACTTGTGAAAAAATGCTACAAGCTAGTGAGAAACGACATTTACCAAACAGAGCTACAAACTTATAGTAACAATTTTGCCTTGCCAAACAGAGTCATACTTTCTAGAAAATGAATGTTGCTTCTAAAATAAGAGGGGCGTTGAGTGTAATTAAGTTAAACATCAAGTGAGATTAATATAATTCTACTGAATATAATAATAATAATAATATATTAGAAGAGGAGTTAATGTAATATCTAGAATAAAAAAGATATTAAATCTGCTTCTCTTCTGACGTCCAGGCGGCTCTCAAGCTTGGCTTCTTCTGAAGCTCCACGAGGAATGGGTGTTCCCATTTTACTCTTGTTGTCACTCCTTTCAAGAATCTTTCTCCCACACGGTTTAGTGGGCTCAACCCTTAAAGGGTGAGTTATCATACCAATTGAAGTGGTATAGAGTTACTAGAAGAGAAGTTGAATGGTAGAAATTTTTTACCTGGATAAGAAGACAAACTTCTGATGTTTGCTTAAGATCATGTCTTGACTCTCAAAAGGTTTCAGAAAACTGTTAGTCATATACTTAAAAAGGTGACCTTTCTTAGTGTGTGATGAAGTGAATGTGCAAGATGATAGCTTGAGTTCGAGAGATAGCCTGAGTTTGACCATCACTCAAGTCAAACTTGGTCAACCATCTCCAGAATGTCATTTCTCTCAGGATCAAAGCCTCTACTAGGAGTACTAACTCCTTATGCATGTCATCTGATTCTCTTCACAATACATTCCCATTCTCGAAGAATGTGAGTTATTTTGTCCGGGTAACCCTTCCGCTCGTCGTGACCATTAAGAGTGCATCACCACTCCACTGTCCCTGACAGGGATGGCTGTCTTAGCTACCTCGAAACGTCCACCTGCGACGTGGGATACTCAGGGCTCAGACGTCGGAATAACCATGCAGGAACGGGCATCACGACACAATAGGAGCAACTCGATCTGTCACTTATGATCGATCGCGAACACGATTACATCCCCCAAGGTTTAACAGACTGTCCCTTCTGTATTATGTCCCCGCACTCAGGTACAACTAACCTCTTATGACTCCCAATCATACTGCTCGTCACTTGGGACCATGCAATGCAACATACATCCATCTTGAGTTGATATCGGCACCCTCAAGCTGACCAGCATTTTCTCAACAACGATGCCCACACATCCTTAAACTCATATCTCAACCAATAAAATACCTCAGTGGTATCAACCTAGACAAATCAAGAATACAACATCTCTACTAATCCATAGAACATGTGATAATCCATGCAACAATATAACCAACATATCAGCTCAACATATATAAGCATATACTCAGTCAACCATACAACACAACATGCATAGAAATTCATCCTCAAGCAACAATCTTCTAACCTACGGTATTCACATAGCGGTGATAGCCCAAAGATACCTACACCAAGAGTTTATGCACTTTTTGAGGGATCAACCTCCAGTAGGAATTATGGATCCCCTACACACATGATAACATTTTACTCTACTCTTGTCTTCCCGACGATTGTGGTTTCTTTCTCCCCACCTGAAAATAATTGCGTAAAGACGATCACGAACGCACGAACACAACAAAGAACCTCGGATCCTCTTTGCACAGCCGCAACTCCCTCTCCAAGAATGATATCATTCGCAACTCCGGAACTTGCCCTAACCACGTACGGGAACACATGTATACGACATTGTTAACCCTAGGGCAAATCAAAAAGTAAGAAAAGACCAACATTCAATGACGAACACGAAGAACGAACGAAGAACATTGATGTCGACGTATCGACGCGTTAGGAATTCGAGCTTACCTTCAACGAATCGAGAAATCGATCAGTCAAAAAGGAAGATATCGAAGACATGATCATTGCGGTGTAGTCGGATTCTCGTTATGATGCTCGAACCTTGCTCAACCAAGCTCTCTCTCTCTCTACTGGTTTTTAACTGAAGAAGACGAAGTGATTTCGTCCAAGTGAAAGTGAAAATGAAACTTTTATTTTTCACTCTCTTGCCGTGCACACTTAAGTGTGACCTATACCCCATGCTCAACCGTTCCCATGCTCTAGCATGGGCTTTAGCGTGGCTTCCTGGTTGTCACGTCTCCTGCCACGCGCGCATGTGAGCTGACATGCGTATCAACACGCGTATACCCTTCCACGCTTTGATGTACACCTAACCCCACGCTCGAGCGTCAACAGTCAACGCTTGAGCATTATGTCACTCAACATCAAAACATTGAACGCTGATCTGACTTGTTCTTTCACGTTTCTTCACCTTCTGAGTTCGTTCCAAAGCCAAATTCTCCCAAATTTGGATCGTAGCTCCAACAACCCATAAGGAACATAATCAAGTCCTTAAATATGTTTAACTTATGTCCTAAACCATATTTGAGAAAATGGGGTGCTACAAAAAAAAAATGTTTTTGACTTATAGAAGTGGAATAATTGATTATGCTTGTTAAGTAATCGATTATGACAAGTCTATAAAACTAGATGGTTTTACAGAGAAGTTATAATCAACTATACGTTTTTATCAAAAACTCAGCTTATGGCAGAAAAACCATAATCGATTATGTGCATATGATAACCTATTATGATGCGCAAAAATGGAAATATCTTTATTTCTTTTTCTACTACATTATGACTCGAACGACTAGTTTTTCAAATTGTTTTCAACCAGTTTTCAGAAAAGGAAAATTTGTAAATAATTATTTCCTTTTATAATTACAACGACTATGTTTTCAAGTGTCTTTAAATATCTTTTGAGAGCTTTTGAAAAAGAACAATTTTAACAACATAAGAGACACTACATCTTGATTCTAAATTTTATCTTCTCAAGTCTCTTTCACATTGAGCCATTTTTAATCTTTTGAGTATCATTAGGTGTTGATTGTATTGTTGCATATTTAGAGTGTATGTTCGTTGTTCTTCAATTTATATATCTGCACTATTGTGAGTGCTTTATCTTGGTAGGGGTCGGTTGACTCAAACCATCTTTTATTCACCAAGTTTGCAAGAGAGGTGATATCTCTTGTGACGGTAATTTAGATTACAAATTGACAAGGAAGGTGATATTCCTTAGGTTTTGCAAGAAAGGTGATACCTCTTGTGGTTTTTTCTTAGATTGATTTCCAAGTTCATGAGGAAGGTGATGTTCCTTATGGTTGACAATAAAGGTTATATATCTTGGGTTTAATTTGAGGCTCTTTCACTATAAGAGGTGATATCCCGGGTTTGTAGAGAGTGCTATGTTTTGTGAATGTTATTTACAAGCACCTGCTAAGCTTGAGTTTTTAAAACGGTTGCAAGCACCAATTAAGCTTATTTATTTTAGTGTAAGAAAATTCCACAAGTGGAGTCGGGTCTATACGTAGGTCACTTATGGATGGTGGTTGAACCAAGATAAAATCCTAGTGTGATAGCTATTCTTCCCTTACTCTTTTATTGTTGTTTGTAAAATTGTTTTTCCGCTACTTAATCTTTGAACATCTTCTATATTTGTTTACGAAATTGTTTATCCGCTTGAAATTTTGTTTTATCTCTGAAAAAGTTTTAGTTTTCATTAGTTTTTATTTTTATTTCTTCATTATGAACTAAATCCATTTTTCTAGGGTGACGATGTAACCGTGTTTTGATGGTTTGGTGATTTTATCTTAATGTCATGATTCTTATTCTCTCGCTTTTTTGTTTCATTCTCTTCGCGTAATGCGTTTAATCTAGCCATTAATTGGATGATTTGCTAATCATATTGAGATCGGGAGGAGATTTATGTATCTATAGCATTGAGATAAAACCATAGGATTAATGCACATAGAGATATATCTATGAATCTTGTGCAACCTTTAGAAAGAATAATTGATCTTAATGAGTTCCTTGATACGAAATCCTCATAGAGATATAGTGGGTTAGTAAGTAGGGAATATTTTATTAAGTACTTGAGAGTGGCTTTTGAATAGATTAGGATTCTTGGTTGACAAAAGGAGTTGATAAGGAATTAGGAAGAGTTAACATAATTGAACCAAATCGCATTAATGTAGGTGAAATAGGATCCCTTGAGCTTTCCATTAATTAAGCTTTGCCCCTATGAATTAGATTTCTTAGTTTAATTAAATCTAAATTTTAATTACTAATCTTAGGTTAATTCCTATGTGAAATCTGAATTCCATAAATTAATCCTTAATAGTTTATTTGGTTTGAATAGTTATTGCCTTTGCGAATTGGTAATTAGTCATCCAATCCTTGAGAACGATACTTGGTTTCGCACCATTTTATTATTATTTGCATCGATCTGGTACACTTGTCAAGGTCCCATCAAGTTTTTGGCGCTATTGTTAGGGATTGGCATTACCAATATCAGTAGTACCAAAGGCAATAGCTAAATTAAACATTTGTTTTTGTTTAAATTTTTTTTCTGCTATTTAAAATTTTAATTAATTTTCTGTTTTCTAAGTTCTAACTTTCTTTTGTTTTCAACTTATGCAAGGTACCGTGAGTCCTGATCAACTTGTCTTTGACCCTGAAATTGAGAAAACCGGAAAAGCTTTGAGAAAACAAGCAAGGGAGCAAAAATGAGGGAAATCCTCCTAGTCCTCCTACGAGAACGCTCATATCTAGGCCACCCATTCAAGCCAACAATTTTGAATTGAAGACTCCTATTATTTAATCAGTGCCACAGAATCAGTTTTATGGGAGAGAAAATGAAGATCCACATTCTCATATAGCAGGATTCTTGGAGATTTGTGACACCATTAAGGTGAATGGTGCTTCTAGCGATGCTATCCGACTTAGACTTTTCCCCCTCTCTCTACGTGATAAAGCTTGAAGTTGGTCAGATTCTTTGGTTGTAGGAAGCATCACTACTTGGTCCATTCTGGTTCAAAATTCTTGGCTCGATTCTTTCCTTCCTCGAAAGTGTAACACCCCACTTTAAGGGTCACATTTATTTAACACGAGACGAAAATAAAACGCAAAAATATAAAGAACATACCGAAAATATGGGTTTTCTTTTCTTTTCTTTGCAAGGTCTGTAAAACATCTGTATACGTGTGTGTGTGTGTGTGTGTGTGTGTGTGTGTGTGTACATATATATATATGCAGTGAAGGAAAAAGCAAAAGCTTTTCATATATAAACATAGTTCTGATCCAAAACAAATACAATTGAAGAAGATACAATGGAAAGATACAAGAAACAACCCTAACTACAGGAGACCCAACTCCACAAACGACAAGGGGAAGGGGTACATCATAAACAAACAGACACAGGAGACACTAGAGACTAGCTATAACAAAGCATAGCACTACTCGCCAGAGTAGTCCTCGTCCTCGTCCTCCTCATTGGCCTCCTCCTCGTCGTCCTCGACAGTCTCCAAAGACTATGATGAACCTCAATTCTGTGCATTTTATAGGGGGTATTTGGGTTGAATTTCTATGCATTTAAGGATAAATATTATTGTATTTCACCCTTTTACTTAAGTTTTGACAAAATTGACGTTCAAAGGCATCTTGATGAACTGACCACACCCGTACCAAAGGAAGAAAGACATGACTCAGAGAAGCAAGGCCTGACAGAAGCTAGCACGGTTTCAATCGCAAAGAGCACAACCATGCCAGAAGGAGAGCAAGCTCGTGTTGCAGCCCGTGCACTAGAATGTTGTTCTACGAAGTTGGTACGCCCTGACAGATTTGAGCACGACCTGACATCTTGAAGAGCACACCCGTGCTAAATGAAAAGCACACCCGTGTTGACGGCGCAGAAGACCTAATTCAAGGCCCTGTTCACATATTTTGTTATAAATAGAGGCCCTCTATGCCACTTTAGATATATCTTTGAATCCTTGAACTCTCTTTCATCTCTTTATTTCTTTGAGTATTATACTCTTGTTTTAGTCTTTCTAGTTTATAATTTTTTTTCTAGAGTAGGATTTGGCACCTGGAGGTTAAGTTGGACACCACTTTTCCCTCTTCAATTATCCAGGATGCGCTTTCCATTGTTGACTTTGGTTTTCTCTATTACTATGAGTAGCTAAATTCACCACTAAATATGCGGTGGATCTTGTGTTAGTAGAAACCCTTCTTGCTATGTCTTAGCTTTAATTCAATTCTATTTCGTTTCAAAGTTGCGATTTGAATAGTGTTATTTTGTTGTTCTTCATCCCATACTAGGATTGTGCACCCTTTATATACTCTTAATCAATTAATTGATATTTTGGCTATCAAGCCCAATTAAATTGGTAGACCTATAGGATAACCGGGTTTAACATCTAGATTTGAGAAAACGTGATTTACTCCTTTCAGTCATTTAACCCTTTTGTGCTTTATGCTTTCTAATCATTTAAACTCTTTGTCTGACAACCATTGAGTTCATCTGGGAAAAAGAATATTAGTAGCCTGACAAACAATTAATAGTTTTCGCAGAGGGATTGATATTCGAAAAGCAACTGCGGAATTGAATAGAATTAGGATTTGGAGGTATCGAAAGCACAAGTGAAACCACGGCTCTAGGCTCTTTTACTCTTGATTTCTAAACTCTCTTCTTATCTTTTTGTTATCTTTTACCATTGCTCTATTATTATTTATTTCTTTTTAGTTCTTGATTAGTCTGAATAACATAAGGATTTCCTTATTCCAGTACTTGCTTCATCACTATTATATCATAATTAATCTCTTGGGTATGATATCTGGACTTCCGTTCTATATTACTTCTATGACAGGGTACACTACCCTTAAATATGTTTTGAACGCAACAGACTGCATATCGTACCCACTCATGATCTGCTCCGCGTACCACAACAACTCCTCATCAGTCCCTAACCACCTAGCGTCCTCACTCGTGCTAGCAGGGGCTGCCTCGAGCACACCCTCCGGCACATACTCTGGGACCTCCTCCTCCCCCTCATCATCCATCTCCTCATCATCCGACGAGAGGCAGACAAGTGCGATGGAAAAGTCTACCCTAGTATGGGCTGCTGTGCTCTTACGAGCAGTCACGCTCATGTTCGCCTGCTAGCGAGGAACCTAAGGGTGCAACTCGGAAGTCACAAAGGAAGGCACCGGGAGGAGTGGGACCGCGGGAACGGACGGACCAACAGAAGCTGCGGGTAAGACGGATGTAGATGGTGCGGTAGATGGTGGCGGCACGGAGGAAGGGTCCACATAAACATCCCTAGGCCCCATTGGACGTGTTGCAGGCTGGATGTCCGTCATACGTGGCTAGTCGGTATGTGGTGGCGGTGGCTGGGTCACCTTAGAGCCGCCTCCCCACTGATGCGCAAACCTGCTCCGACAAAGACATCATGGTGTAAAGGTGACTCCCTCCGGTTAGTGAGGCTCATATCCCCAGTGTACGTGCGACGTCCGTCGGGATGGATCGTCTAGGCATCCTCTCCATCGTGAAGAACCAAGTCCATGATCAACTATGAGGGTGGGTTGCTCGCCATGACTACTCACAAGAACAAGACGGAACACACGAGCAGGATAACAACAAAAGTAATGAGGTGAGATTCCGCACATCACACAACCAGAATAGCAATGATAAAAGCCACACACACAACCAAACAACATATAGTACATAGGCATCCACAGTATAATAATTCAACTCATAGCATCACAGTCAATATGTCAATCAACACCAATATGGGCCATTCATCGTTTCAAATATGCAATGACATAATATGCAACAAGACTCAGACCCCTACTCCATGGTGCTAAACATAACAGGAGTGAGTGATTGAGAGAACATTGTCTGCGTTATCTATTGAACCTCAATTCTATACATTTTATAAGGGGTATTTGGGTCAAATTTTGATGCTTTTAGAGATAAATGTTATTGTATTTCATCCTTTTAGTTAAGTTTTGACAGAATTGACGTTTAGAGGCAGTTCAACGGACTTTTGAAGAAAAGAGAAGGTTTTAAAGCTTAAAATGACAGAATACTGAAGTTCTGAGGTTAGCATGGTCGTGCCATGCACGGGCACGCCCATGTCAACCTTCCAAATCCATTCATCCAAACAAAACCTTACAAAAATATTTGACGCTGACCTCTGGAGACTTAGCACGGACGTGCCATGCGAGAGCACGGTCGTGCCACATTGAAGAAAGGGCTGACTCAGAGAAGAAATGTCTGACAGAAGCTAGCACGCCCCTAATCGCAAAGAGCATGCCCGTTCCATCTGAAGAGCACCCCCATGCTGCTGCCCGTGCACTAGGACGTTGTTCCACGAAGTTAGTAAGCCCTGACATATTTGAGCACAGCCTGATATTCTGAAGAGCACGACCATGCTGAGTGAAGAGCACGCCCGTGTCGATGGCACAGAAGACTTGATTCAAGGCCCGATCCACATATTTTGTTATATATAGAGGTCCTCTGTGCCACTTTAGAGACATCTTTGGCATATTTACTTCTTTTCATCTTTTATCTTTGAACTTTTTTCTTAGCTTTCTAGTCTTTTAGCTTTTATAGTTTTGATTTCTAGAGTAGGATTTGACACCTGGAAATTAAGTTGGAGACAACTTCTCCCTCTTCAATTATCCAGGATGCGTTTCCCTTTGTTGATTTTGGTTTTCTCTACCATTATGAGTAGCTAAATTCACCACTAGAGTTGTGGTGGATCTTGTGTTAGTAGAAACCTTTTTCGCTATGTCTTAGCTTTAATTAAATTTTATTTGGTTTCAAGGTTGCAATTTGAATAGTGTTATTCTGTTGTTCTTCATCCCATGTTTAGGATTAGCTACCCTTTGCATGCTCTTAATCAATTGATTGACATTTTGGCAATCAAGCCCAATTAAATTGGTAGACCTATAGGATAACCGGGGTTTAATATCTAGATTTGCGAAAACATAATTTATTCCTTTCAATCATTCAATCTCTTTATGCTTTATATTTTCTAATCATTTAAACTCTTTGCCTGACAATCATTGGGTTTATTTGGGGAATGAATATTAATTGCCTGACAAACAATTAATAGTTTTCGTAGAAGGATTGATATTCGAAAAGCAACTACGAGATTGAATAAAATTAAGATTTGGAGGGTATCAAAAGCACAAGTGAAACCACGGCTCTAGGCTCTTTTTACTCTTGATCTCTTAACTCTCTTTATCTCTTTCATTATCTTTTGCTATTACTTTATTATTATTATTTATTTCTTAATAGTACTTAATTAGTCTGAATAGCATAATGATTTTCCTATTCCAGTACTTGCTTCATCACTATTATATCACAATTAATCTCTTGGGTACGATATTTGGCCTTCCGTCCTATATTACTTCTGCGATAGGGTACACTTCCCTTAAGTGTGTTTTGAACGCAACATTATCTCAGCCCCACGATGCTTCATCAACATGATCGCGAATTCTCTACAACGGCTCACGCCAGATGTTCTTTACCCAAATCGTTATTTGCCTGCTGTCAATTCAGGACGTTAGTGTTTTTCGATGGGTACCTACAACACAGAGGAGCTACTCTCTGGCCATATATGGTCTTCCCAACCCCAACATCCTCAAGATCGCAACCTCTGACAATGCACCCGCACAAAGGTGTAAGCTCAAACTCCCAGGCATGACGCCCGATTCATGCACAGATGTGTATGCATGTCAAGATAGTAACACAATAGCAATACGTAATTAATGTAACACAACGTTTATCCTCTTGATAAACCACAGGGCACCCCACGGGACCCACTTTCACACGACTTGTCATCAGCCGTTTGTTCTTGGTTTCGTTCCTTACGTTCACGTACAATTCCGTCGTTTGGAAAACGATGTTCAAGTATGATGATGTATTATTCCATATCCTAAGTGTATTATTGATAACTCTTAGAAATAAGAGTTATTTAAACCTATCTCAGACTTGAATTGTTGAATGTATGTGTTTGTTTGTGTTTATTTTGGGTTAAATTGATGTTTAGTTAGATAACAGTTAAGTTTAGGTACTTTTGTTGTTTTGGTTAATTTTAGTTTAAACTCTGATATGCTGATTAAATATTCTTTTCTGCAGAATTGTGCCAAGTCCTGATCAAAGCAAATGAAGGGAAATGCTGCAGCATCTTGTGTTGATAAGAGTCAACAAACGTTGAGGTGGACAACCACCATTGCTGCTGAGGTGGACCCCTCTAGCCTGAGACCCGTGCATGTGAATTTTTGTCATCTTGTGGTCATAGATATTTTTTAATTAAGGGTCAACAGGCCAAGCTTTTATTATTTGTAAAAATTCCTTCTTGAGGCCCACTAGGGGATAAACCTTCTCTTTGTTACTTTTTGGTTCCCTAGAAGGTGGTAGCTTACCATGGGTGGAAGGGTCCATACCCGTTTAGGTCAGATTTTTGGCTACTTAAGGGTCTCTCAGAATATTTAAAAAAAAAACAATTCCATTTTGAGATCTTATCGTGGGAGCTGTGCAGCTGAATGTAAAAAAGAAGGAGAAAGGTGGATTAAGCTTCCTGGGAGAATTAGAGAGCCATTCTTGGAAAAGAAGCTGACGTTCTCTCCTTCCCTAAGCCTATCTTCTGCTTATCTTACTTACTGACTTCATTAAGTTGTAATGTATTCCTTGCGGATGTTAATCAATCTTATATATCTATATTACTCTAAGTTTAGTATGAACTAATTTTCTATAGCTAGGATTTTGATGAACTTGCAATGAACGTGTATGGGTAAGGATGACGAGAATGCTTCAGCATTTTTAACCAAGTTTTATAAACGTTATAAGTTCTAAATTAAGTTTGATCTTCTTGGTTTGGGACACAAGTTCATTTATGTTGGAAAATGTTAATGAATGGATTTACTTGGATAATATGAATGAAGTTGGTAATTGGAAAATTAATCAATGTTGGTTAGAATATGAGTATTCAACCAAGTTCATAGGTTAGCTGAGATTTTTAAACTGAAAGCTTGAGTAACTAAGTGGGCTTAGGAATAAGGAACACTTAGGATATCTTGCTTAAAACGTGCTAGAAAGCTCATCAGTCTTGTTTCTCTGGAGCCAAATGTTGCAACATTGCGAAGCATTCTTATCTGTTACTGTAATTGTAAGGGATTCAGATCCTAGCTGTTTTCTTTCTTTTGAATATTTAGAAATCACCTTTCTTGATTCTCAGTAATATGTTATTCTTTAACATTTGTCACTCCTTATTTCTATTGCCTCAAACTGTAGTTACTATAATTATAATTTTTACTTAACTTCACTTGAAGTTGTTTAAACAGAAACCTTGGTGCTTGCATCATAATCTCTGTAGGATGATCTGTTACTTACAGTTTATTACTTGTTTGATAATGTATACTTGCACTTAAAAATCTATATTCATAGAAAATTAACAAGTTTTTGGCGCCGTTGTCGAGGATTGAATAGTGCTAATCTCTAAGTGTTGTCGATTTGAATAATTTTTAGTGAAGATTTCTTGTTCTAAAAGTGTGTTATGCTTGAAGCAGGTGTTTAGCTGTTTATGAGAAGACACAATGCACCTGAATTCCAGCTTGATCCTGAAATCGAAAGAACTTTGAGAAGAATTCGAAGGGAAAACAAAGGACTATTGGAGCTGAACAATCTAGTCATGGCAGATCCAGGAAAACATGAGCTGGGTAATGTGAACCCAAACATAATCACCATGGACAATGATCGGGCTAGAGAAATCAGAGATTATGCAGTCTTTGACTCTGCCACTGTCAATACTGGTATAGTGAGGCCCGAGATCACTGTGAATCAATTTGAGTTCAAGCCCATGATGTTTCAGATGCTGCAAACAGTGGGGCAATTTAGTGGTGCTGCTTATGAGGACCCCCACTTGCACATTAAGCAGTTTTTGGAGGTTGCTAGCAATTAAAAATGCTTGGAACATCGGATGAATCATTCAGGCTGAGGCTGTTCCCTTATTCTTTGAGGGATCAAGCCAAGGTTTTGCTCAAATCTCTAGAGCCTAACACAGTGAATACTTGGAACAGGTTGGCAGAGACATTTCTCACCAAGTATTTCCCACCAATCAAGAATGCTAGGCTCCAGAATGACATAACTTCATTCCAGCATACTGCTGAAGAATCACTTTTCGAAGCCTGGGAGAGATTTAAGAGGCTGTTGAAGCAATGTCCTCACCATGGAATACCTATTTGCATACAAATGGAAACCTTCTAGAATGGTCTGTCACCAGCTTCTAGGCTCACTTTGGACATGTCTTTTGGAGGAGCTTTGCTTAACAAGTCTTATGACGAAGCTTACGAAATTATAGAAATTGTTGCTGCCAGTAGTTATCAATGGCCCACTACCAAGGCTCTTACTGAGGCTTCTAACACACCAGTTAACACAGCTTCCAAAAAGGCCTCTAGAGTACATTAACTGAATGATGTTACTGCACTTTCTGCTCAGATGGCTTCACTAACCCATATGATAAAAAATCTAGCCATTGCAACACAATTTCCCCCGATGACAACAGTTGTGGAGCAGAATATGCCAGCCAGTGCGCATGTGTTGTCATGTGTTTATTGTAGGGGAAAGCGTGTATTTGAAGATTGTCATGGAAACCCTACTTCAATGAACTACATTGGGAACAACAGAGCTAATAATCCTTACTCAAACACCTCTAACCCTAGATGGAGGTAGCATCCAGATTTTTCATGGAGTAACTCTGCCAATGCAAATGCTGGGAGTTCTAGTGCCCCAAACAGAAACATGGCTCCTCCACCAGGATTGACTACTCAAGGCAATCAAGGGCAAAATCAACAAGTTCCACAAACCTCACCTTCTTCAAGCCAGGAACCTTCCTTGGAGTCCATTCTAAAAGCCTTCACGACTAAAACAAAGGCCCAATTTCAGACTCAAGGAATGGCAATGAGAAACTTAGCAACTCAAGTTGGCCAAAGAGCAACTGCCCTCACCAACAGACCTGCAGAACCTTCCCTAGCACCATCGAGACACCAAAACCCAATGGGAAAGAACAATGCAAGACTATTCACTTGAGAAGAGGAAAAAATCTCTTTGACCTGGAAGGAAACCCTGAGAAAATTGATCTTCCACAACTTGAATTGACCACGAAAAGCTCTATTAGTAAAGAAACTCAACCAGAAGTGCAACCTCAGAATTGTGCCACCAAAATGGGTGATAAGGAGGTGACTCAACAGCAAGTTGAACAACCTCTACCCAAGGTTGCAGAAAGACCACCACCCCCATTCCCTCAGAGGCTAAAGAAGGTAAATCAAGATAAACAGTTTGGGAAATTCTTAGAAATCTTGAAACAGCTGCACATCAATGTCCTTCTAGTTGATGTTTTCCAGCAGATGCCAAACTATGCTAAATTCTTGAAGGATGTGCTTTCAAAAAGAAAAAGACTCGATGAATTTGAAACATTGGCCACGACTAAGGAGTGTAGTCTCATGTTGCAAAACAAAGTTCCCCCGAAAATGGAGGACTCTGGAGCTTCACTATCCCTTGCTCCGTAGGCGAATCTAATTATGATAAGGCTCTTTGCGACTTAGGGACATGTATAAATTTAATGCCTATGCCTATCTTCAACCAACTTGGGATAGGGGAAGCACGACCAATCACTGTTACCTTGCAGTTGGCTGACAGATCAATAGCTCATCCAGAGGGAAAAATTGAAGATGTGCCGATCAAAGTAGATGAATTTGTCTTCCCAGTGGATTTTATTATTCTGGACTTCAAAGCTGACAGGGGAGTCCCGATGATTTTAGGCAGACCTTTCTTAGCAACCAGGAGAACTCTAATAGATGTGCAAAAAGGAGAGTTAACAATGAGAGTCAATGTGTAACATCCAAAAAATCCTATATCTATCTTTTTAGATGTTTGTGTGAATAACTTGACTAAGAACACAATTCAATTAATTATAATCATAAAAAAATAGTTAATAATTGGAAATTCATATTTTAATTTCAGTTATGAGCTTACTAATCATAAAATGTTATTTTGAGTTGGAACCGGTAAAAATATTATTATTTTAATCGGAATCGCTTTACTTTGGGATGCATTCCAGGGTTGGGGAAGCAATCTGGCCCGGGACCGGGAAGTTGTTTTGGCCCAGATTCGGGAGTTGTAACACCCCGATTTTCGAGTTTTTCCTAATTAATCAGTATTTATGAACTTATATTTTATTCGAGGTCTTAGGAATGGAAATAAAATATTCCGAGACCATAATCATGCTCAGCGATATCGTAGGAAGCTACGATTAAGTTTTGAGTCGAAAACTCAAACGGAGTCCGGTCTACGTTTTTACGCTGACAGTATGATTTTACTGCTCACGAGACCTCAGATGGACCCGTGAACAAGACAGTAAGTCTTAGAATTCGATTCTCTATGTTTTGGTTAAATTTCACAAAAATTTCAAAAAAAATCATTTCCTGACCTCCGTTCGAGCAAAATCTTCAATCGGGTGGAGAACAGAGCCGTGTATGGACTTACCAGGACCCGACAACGGATAATCTTGATATCACATCATGTCAACTCACTTGGGAGAGCATGCCAGAGTCGTCATGACGATCGGGAATTTCGGGACCCGAAAATACCAAAATACCCCTAACTTAAGCTTTTCACCTTTTACCATTTTACCCTTTGAACCAAATGACCTTTTTACCCTTAATGAGCTTTTAAGAAGGCTGGAACAGCCCTCTCAGCCCCTCATTCCACGCAGCCCAGCCCCCCAAGAACAACCAAGAGCTTCATCTTCTTCCTCCTTGAAAACCTCCATTGAAATCCTTGAGAAATCCTTGAAACTTTGAAGAAAAGCCTTGATTACTTGACCAATCTTCCTCCATTCTAAGGTAAGATCACTTCTATGATCTCCTAGCTTCTTGAATCTCTCTCAATCTCAAGATCAAAACTCCATTTTCATGAAACTCATTCTTAGATCCAAAAGTTTGAAAATCCATAGGAAATTGTAGAAAAATCCTTTTGAAGTGAAACCAGTTTCTTTGAACTCACCTCATCATCCTCTACCTAAAACCAAGAGCTTATGTTCCAAGTTTCATCCTAGCTCATTTATCCCAATATGGCCGAACCCTAAGAGTGATGATGAATAGTGTTTTCCATCAAATTTTTGATTTCTAACTCTTGATTTCATCCTTAGCTTTCCTAGTGTTCTCGAATCCAAGTGATGGAAAACCAAATCAATTCCTAACCTAGTTTGCCCAAAATGGCCGAGAGCTTCAAGAGAAAAATCCATGAGTTTTGTTTCACATTTTTGAGTCATAGGACATGAAATGGTGTTAACAAAGCTTATGAACCAACCATCCAAAAGTTTGGAACTAAATGAGATCCCTAGCCTTTTTACCCTTTCATGGCCGAACCTTATGCCTTTTAGGGGAAGAAAACTTATGTTTTGGTGTTGTTTATTGATGTTTATTTGTTGTTTGAATTGAATTGTGTTTGATTGTCTTAGGCGACGCGAACGAAAACGGAGCCGGAGCCGAGAATCGATCGAGTTTGGACTAAGCAACTTTGACATGTAAAGGGAGGTAGTCATTTAAGTTTGGTGGCTTCAAAGTGCATGTTCGATATATGTATTATGATGACTTGATTATTGAATTGGAGATGAGTTTGAATGATATATGGATTTGTTTAACTTAATGAAACATATTTGCACATTTGTTGATAATTGTGGCATTGATGCCTTGAGTGATATTATTGTGATATTGAATTGTTGATATATATATATATATATATATCCTGGATGAGCATAGGACTGGTTTTGTCTCGAAAATTATTAAAAGACTCGAAACCGAAATCAAAGTTTTGAAAATCGTGTTTTGGAATCAAAAAGTGATTTTTGGAAAACCTGTTGCTTTTCAAGAAAAGTTAGATTTCCTTTTTGAAAAGTAAAAAGTGGTTTTGTGAAAAGTCGTGATAAATGTGTTTTGTTCAGTAAAGTGTTTTAAAAAAGCATGAAACCTTAGAAAACGGTTTTGTTTTCAAGAAAAGGTGTTTTTCCCGAAAAATGTTTCCTTTGATAAAGAAATGTTTTGTTTCAAGAACAATGAACGTGTTTTGTTTTCCAAAGTTGTTTTGAAAAAGTTTGACCAAAAAGGAAATATGATGAACCTTTGAGATGAGCCCAAACCTAGTGGCCGAGAAGTCAGGGATAGTGTTTTGTGGATTGAGCACTCGGACTTCGTGTCCTGTGTTTTTTTATTTAAGTGAGCTTAATGCCTTTTGGAAACTAGTCGTGGACTTTATGTCTCGACATTTGAAAGAATGAACGCAAAGAAAACAGAAAACTTTGTGTACATGCATGAACCGGCACACGTGCCATTTGAAACTGAGCTACAACTCTAGTAGTTGAGAATTTAATCAGTCATGACCACTAGGTCTATAGGGGCATTCTGTGTTTGAGATCCCACAAGTGGCCGGTGGCGTAGCAATCCCGTGTCGTGGTAAATAGGCTGCCAAATACGAATGAACTCGATCAGAGACTAGCATATTCAGGACATGGTTATGACGTGGTACCCTGGAACAATTGAAGTTCAGACCTAAATAGAGAGGCCGACTCATGAGGACAATTGTGTTACGGGTGTTACTACGGCCTATCGCTCGATGTTGGGAAGTTAGAATCTTCGGAGTACTTGAATTAGAAAGATGATATTGAAATCGCATGCATTATTATAACTCATGATAGTGTTTGAGATGTTATATCGTGTTATATAGATAACTGCTCATATAACTGTATCTGTGGATGTTTATACTGCTGTTTGTCGCCTGTGTGGCTATCGTGATAAACTTTATATGAGTATCTCACCTTTGTCTGTACATGTTGGACACCTTGTTGTGTTTTTAGAACACATGTATAGATGTTGATCGTAGGTCCCCGCGGATACGTGAGAACTCGGACGACGGAAACTTTTGAAGGAGCCGACGTTGGGTTGTACCCCAATGGCTACTTTTAGCTGACCAGTTTAAGAGTCTTTTATTTTGAGCAGTCTTATATTATATTACTGCAAATATGTTGAGATTATTTCTAAATCTATAATATGTTATATATTAGACCAGGTTTTATGTTATGTTTATGCTTTTATGAACAGTGAATATCAACGTGTGATATGAAATTTATTTCTTTGTCTTGAGTTGTTTTGTCTATACATGCAGAAAATTTTTAGAACCGCATTTTCGAACGTAGCTACTTAATTAAATTATTTTCCGAAAGCAACCAGCGTTTTATTTTCTTGTTTTATTTCCGCATTAGAGTCCGTGTACATAGCACCCGCGAGGGGGGTGTTACAGGAGTAGTTCATGACTACTTTCACGTTCCCCTAAACTCTATAAACCATTGGTTAATAACCTATAAATATTACCTTTTATGGAAAAACAATTTAACCATTTATGGTGAATCTTGCCAACTCTCAATATGAGCTCAACAAGTATCTCTCTCTTTAAATCTAAGCCATTAGATTCTTTTCACTAATCACGTCACCTTTCACCCATTTTCAAACTCCACCTTTTCCTTCTTTCTTTCTCTCTTTTCTCTTCTTGGTTGTATTCCTCTCACTCTCTTCTATCTATTCCATTTTATTTCCCTTACCTTACACACTTAAGTTAAGAACACCATCTTCTCCAAGCCTTATCCTCTCAAGCCCTCTTCTTTCTCTTCAATGGCTAGAATTCGGCCATCTCTCTCTCTTCACACTCCATTTCTCCTCTTCCAAGACAAAATATATATTCATGACCACTATGACTTCTAGATCATCTTTGATGAAGAAAGTTTCTCCATTGGAGCAACTTTTCTTTTGAGTTTCAAGCCTACACTTCATCTTTTGACTTGTTCTTCAAGGGTAAGTTGTTCTACTCACCTTCACCTTTCCTTTTCTCTCTTTGAGCTTTTGAACATAACCACTCTTGTTCAAAGTGATTTTCGAAATATACCTCTTTTTGAAAGCCTATGTGTTGTCTTGCTAGAATCTTCCATTTTGGAGCACTTTCACAATTTCATCCTCAAGAGCTTTTAGTGGATCTACAAGAGGTAATGGGGGAGTGAATCACATCACACCACATTGGTGGTGGTGGAAATGGTTTATGGTTTGGGAAAACCCTAAACCAAAAGTTTTCTACTTTGTCTATTTGGTTCTCTATAAGAACAATGTTTTAATATTTATTTGTGGATTGATTTGTGTTCATTGATGTGTTTGAATGGTTGAAAATAAATTTTATGTGTGAGAAAACCCTAACCTAGGGTTCCTCCATCTTTTTGTTGAAAAGAGTTGTGAAAATGTGATTTTTGGATCTGATCTTGTGTGAGTCATTTCGGTTTGTCTCTCAAACTGCAACTCGGTTTTGAAAAATTGTTTTTGATCCTAAAACTAGACATCTTGGGCTTCATTTTGAGCACAAGTTTTGTGTGGTTTCATGAAGATTTGACGCTTGAAAACCTGTTTCAATTTAAGAATATATTTCTATCTTGGATTCTGACTACGGTGAGTTATTTTGTGACACTGTACTAACTGGGTTACTGTGTGACTATTTGTGTTTGAGTGTTAGTATTGAAAATCATTTTGGCATGGTGAAAAACTATTCTTAGGTTCAAGACCTAAGGATAGGATTTTTGAATAATGAACTTGTTCATCCTTTTGATACTTGAAGAAATGCCTATATGTTGAGATGATTTTCGTGATGCTAGAATGTTGTTGGATGGTTTGTATTTTATTGAAAACACAATGTAAGGTTCGGCCTTGTTGTTTAAAAATGGGAAGCCAAGGCTTGTATATTCAAGTAATGGTTCAATGAACTTAAAATGATACCAAGAAGGCAAAACAAAATAACGAAACCTATCTTACTTCCGTAGGGCATTCGGCCTTGGTATGGTTATTAGGGTTAGGAACTTAAAATGCTGATATTAAGAGGTAATGTGTTAATACTAAGATATAAAAGGGATAGAAATTGAAAATTTTTCCTAAGAAATCAAGTTTTCGTTCCAAAGTGCAACACCCTTTCCCGAGTGTTACATTCCCGAACGTTTATAAGGCCGAAATAATTTATTAATGCGGAAAATACGGTTTTTTTTTCCACAAGATGTAATGGGATTAGTAAAGGTAAATAAAACTAATAAATGAACTTCGGTTCACCATGCATTTCTAGAACATATTGTATTATAAATACAGAAGTAGAAAGCAGAAAACAAAAACAGAAATAATACTGTAAAGAGACATAGGTCTAATGTACAACTGTCATAAGAATAAAATAAGTACTAGGAGTCGTAGCTCCTAAAAGGTACTACAAAAACTGACACAGTCTGGCCGACAACAAAACCAAATGGCAAAAAGAGTCCGCCTCCGAACTCAAAGAAATTGCTGAACTGAACCCTCTTCACGTCCATCTATTCAAGCAGCAACAGCGAGTACCAGCAAGAAAGTATACAAATATGGGTGAGATTCCCGTTCATCAACACAACAAAACAGCAATAGTAAAAATGGGACGACTCACCAGGTAACAGCGTACCCAACATGCTTACTAAAGTTCTCAATATAAATCATGTTAAGTAGTTGACAGCATAATATCACGTTAAACAGTTAACAGTATAATATAAGGCATTCTTAAACAATACAACGATGTATAACACTAAATGTAAACATTAACAGCCATGCAATGCAGTGCAATATGCATGACTCAATGCCAATGTAACTGGGTACTACTCTGACCCCTACTCCATGGAGCTAACAAAACGTCGGAGAGAGTGAATGGGAGGACATGTTCCTATTTCTGCCAGTCATGAGCAAGATGCTACAACATTCGTAACGTGCACGTATCTGGCTTTACGATAATACTCTCGACCAAACATGAAAAGTATGACATCTAGTAGAGGATATCAGTGTATTGCTTGGATTAGCCACGACACAGATGAGCTACCAACTGGTCACATGTAAGCCCTTCCAACCCTGATACCTCCAAAAAAACCATTGAAGATCGTCACCGTAAGATTCGCACCCGCATCAAGGTGTAAGCTCAACTCCTAGGCTCAAGGCCTTAAAACTATGCAAATGAAATGCCAATGTTACACAAAGCAGATGCGAAAAAAGCAGTGTCTACCTCCCGGGTAAACCTTGAGGTCCACTAAGGTTCTCTTCCTTAGGAACTATATGCGTCTTTGAAAAATAAAACCTTTATCCACAGGATAAATCTCGTGATCCCTCCGGGATCGAGTTATCACAAGACTGAAACAATTGAACGACTGATCGGTGTCCGAATCACCGGTCTGTCATCGAACTACTGTTCCAAAACCCAAAATGTTTTGTGTCTGTGTTTATATCTTATGAAGTCATTGATGTACTAAGTCATCAATGGTATGGCATATGGTCTTGTTTCACCACATGCTATACTTAATTATCCCTTGTCTTCAACTCTAAGTTAATTACTAAACTTAGGTTTTTATAAACTTTACGATTAACTTATGATTTTGAGTTAAAATTCCTTTTGTAAACCAAAACGACGTTTACAATTTTGAGGAAAACAAGGAAAAGATAAAGATAAAATGTGAGTAGGTTTTGCTTGTAACGCCCCGATTTTCACGTTTTCTAATTCTTCAGTATTTTAACGTCTTTATTTTATTTCTTGGGCTTAGGAATGGAAATAAAATATTCCGAGACCATAGTCATGCTCGACGATATCGTAGGAAGCTACGATTAAGTTTTGAATCGCAAACTCTAACGGAGTCCGGTCTGCGTTTTTACACTGACAGTATGATTTTACTGCTCAGGAGACCTTAGATGGACCGTGAACGAGACAGTAAGTCGTAGAATTCGATTCTCTACGTTTTGGTTAAATTTCACAAAAATTTCAAAAAAATTACATCCTGACCTCCGTTCGAGCGGAATCCTCAATCGGGTGACGAACGGAGCCACATAGGGATTCAACGAGACTCGGCAATGGATAAAATTGATATCACATCATCCCGGGACACCTGGGAGACAATGCCAAAGTTGTCATGACGATCGGGAAAATCTAGACGCGAAATTAACAAAATGCCCCTAACCTTAGTCTTTTACACGTTTACTATTTTACCCTTTTGTCAAATGACCTTTTTTGCCCTTAAATGAGATTTTAAAAGGCTTAACTCAGCCCACATAGCCTCATTCTCACGCACAGCCCCTCCCCCCATAGAACTCCATACTTGTTCTTGAAGAAAACTCCATTTTCTTCTTGTAGATCCTTGATTACTTGTTAGAATCACTTGATTCCTTGAGCAATATTCCTTCATTCTTAGGTAAGATCACTTCTATGATCTCCTAGCTTCTTGAATCTCTCTCTATTTCAAGATCAAACTTCATTGTCACGAAAATAAATTCTTAGATCCAAAACTTTGAAAATCCATAGGAATTTGTAGAAAAATCCTTTTGATGTGAAACCAATTTCTATGAACTCACTTCATCATTCTCTACCTATATCCAAGAGCTTATGATTCAATTCTCATCATAGCCCTAAATCCCCAAATGGCCGAACCCTATGTAAAGATGATGAATAGTGTTTTTCATCCATTTTTGAATTCTAACACTTGATTTCATCCTTAGCTTTCCTATTGCCTTTGAATCCATGAAATGGAAAACCAAAAGCAATTTCTAGCTTTATTTTCTTTAGGGTGGCCGAAAACCATAGAGTAGAATGGTTGAGTTTTGTTTTGATTGTTGTTTAATGTTTGATTGTTGTGTTGTTGTAGTTGGTGACAATTGTCAGGAGGTTCACAAACCGATCAACCGACTTTGATCCGGATATCTGCTCTTCAACAGGTATGGGGGGTGAACCTCAGCACACCAAAATGGTGGTGGTGAAGATGGTTGTTTAGGTTTATGTGTGGGTGAAACCCTTTGGTTTGGGTTCACTTTTAATTGTTAAGTTTTGTTAAGTTCTCTTGGAGAACAAGGTTGTCATGATGAGTTTATGCTTTAGTGTGTTGTAGTGTGCTCTAGCATATGTTGATGATAACGTGATTGAATGAAAATCATTTTCATGTATGTTGAAAAACCTACTTTGATCACTAGATCAAGTGTGAATTTTTATTCTTGATTATGATGTAATGAAATATGTTTATTGTTTGTCATAATTATGTGAGCTTTGTAAGCTATAACTTGTCTTGAGGGTGAAGCAATCTTCACATTGGTTCCTAATTGGCTTTTGGCCATGAGAAAAGGAAGAGTATGAGTAGTTCTTGAACAAATTAAAGTTTTGAAGTAAGAAAAATGTTTTAATAACTTATGTTTCAAAGAAAAACCCCAAGTGACTTTGATCTAAAGATCAAACAAAGTTTCAATCTTTAAGTGTTTTCATCAAAGTGAAACATGCCTTACGCCTTACCATTAGTTCATCTGGTTAATCAACTGATTTAAAAGTGAATTAATGAATGTTTTCATGAGTATCAATATAGTTCCATAAGGTTTTTCTTTAACAAGGTTAATGTCTTGTTTTAAGGCAAATTTAGCTAAGCGAATACAACAAATTCGCTACGCGAATTCTGTTTCGCCGAGCAATACAGAGGAGTTTCAAAAGAGGTATCACTGCCTCAATTTCGCTAAGCGAATTGAACTCCGCGAAGTGAATTTCATGTTTCAGAAAATGCTAGAAATAGAATAAGAGGTTCAAACGTTGTTTCAAATCAAATGAGTTTTCAAATTGTAAAAGTTGTTTGGTTTACAAAAGGAGTTTTTAACTCAAATCGTGAAGTTTTACGCATTAAAACCTAAGTTAAGTAATTAACTTAGAGTTGAACACAAGGGTTAATTAAATATAGTATGTGGTGAAACAAGACCATATGTCATACCATTGATGACTTAATACATCAATGGCTTCATAAGACATAAACACAAACACGAAACGTTTTGGGTTTTGGAACAGTAGTTCGATGACGGACCGGTGATTTGGACCCCGATCAATCATTCAATTGTTTCAGTCTTGTGATGACTCGATCCCGGAGGGATCACGAGATTTATCCTGTGGATAAAGGTTTTGTTTTTCAAAGACGCGTATAGTTCCTAAGGAAGAGAACCTTAGTGGACCTCGAGGTTTACCCGGGGGGTAGACATTGCTTTTTCGCATCTGCTTTGTGTAAGCATTGGCATTTCATATACATAGTTGTAAGACCTTGAGCCTAGGAGTTGAGCTTACACCTTGATGTGGGTGCGAATTTTACGGTAACGATCTTCAATGGTCTTTTTGGAGGTATCAGGGTTGGAAGGGCTGACATGTGGCCAGTTGGTAGCTCTTCTGTGTCGTGGCTAATCCGAGCAATACACTCATATCCTCTACTAGATGCCGTATTTTTCATATTTGGTCGAGAGTGTTTCCATAAAGCCAGATACGTGCACGTTACGAATGTTGTAGCATCTTGCTCATGACTGGCAGAAACCAGAACATGTCCTCCCATTCACTCTCTCCGACGTTTTGTTAGCTCCATGGAGTCGGGGTCAGAGTAGTACCCAGTGACATTGGCATTGAGTCATATACATTACACTGCATTGCATGGCTGTTGATGTTTACATTTACTGTTATACATCACTGTATTGTTTAAGAATGTCTTATATTATGCTGTTAATTGTTTAACATGATTTATATTGAGAATTTTAGTAAGCATGTTGGGTATGCTGTTACCGGGTGAGTCGTCCCGTTTTTACTATTGCTGTTTTCCTGTGTTGATGAACGGGAATCTCACCCATATCTGTATGTTTTCTGCTGGTACTTGCTGTTGCTGCTTGAACAGATGGACGTGACGATGGTTCAGTTCAGTAGTTTCCTTGAGCCCGGAGGCGGACTCCTTTTGTGGTTTAGTTTTGTAGTTGGCCATACTGTGTTGGTATCTGTAGTACTTTTGTGGTACTTTTTGGGAGCTGTGACTCCTAGTGCTTATTTTATTTCTTATGACAGTTATACATTAGACCTATGTCTGTATACAATATTATTTCTGTTTTCTGTTTCTATATATATAATACAATATGTTTTAGAAATGCATGATGAACCTAAGTTTATTTATTAGTATTATTTACCTTTACTAATCCCATTACATCTTTGTGAAAAGGGGAAAAAAAAAAAGAGAAAACCGTATTTTCCGCATTAATAATATTTTCAGCCATTCGGGAATGTGACACTCGGGAAAGGGTGTTGCATCGCTTAGCGAGGACTCACTCGCTCAGCAAAATTGAGGCAGTAATACCTCTTTTAAAATTTTCCTGAATCGCTTAGCGAAAATTAAGGCAGTGATGCCTAGCTTGTATTTTCTCTGTTTTCGCCTAGCGAAATTGAATTCGCTTAGCGAAACTTTGTTTGAAACTTTGAGGTTGAAACTTTGTTGATCTTTGGATCAAAATCACTTATGGTTTTTATTTAAAGCATAAGCCACTAAACACTTTTCTTACTTGAAAACTTTAATTTGTTCAAGAACTACACATCACCTTCCTTTTCTCAAGGTCATGATTGAAAGCCAACTATGCACCAAGGTGAAGATTTACTTCGCCAACTAACCAAGTTATGGCTCACAAAACTTACACCATTATGATAAACAATAAACACACATCATTGCATCATAATCAAGCACAAAAGTCCATACTTGATCTAGTGATCAAAGTTGATTTTTCAACATGCAAGAAATTATTTTATCACCTAGACAACATCAGCATAAGACACATGATAAGGCATACAAGCATAAACTACAAATATTACACATTGTTCTCCAAGAGAACCAACTTAATTGGTGAACCCAAACCAAAGGGTTTCACCCACACATAAACTAAACAACCATCTTCACCACCACTATTTTGGTGTGATGAGGTTCATCCCCCATACCTGTTGAAGAGCAGATATCAGGATCAAAGTCGGTTGATCGGTTTGTGAACCTCCTGACAATCGTCACCAACTACAACAACACAACAATCAAGCATTAAACAACAATCAAAGCAAAACTCAACAATTCTACCTAAAAGAGGTTTCGGCCACCCTAGGGTAAAAAGGTTAGGAATTGATTTTGGTTTTCCATTTAATGGATTCAAAGGCAATAGGAAAGCTACGGATGAAATCAAGTGTTAGAAATCAAAAATTGATGAAAAACACTATTCATCATCATCACATAGGGTTCGGCCATGTGGGGATTAAGATCTATGATGAGAATTGAATCATAAGCTCTTGGGTTTAGGTAGAGAATGATGAGATGAGTTCAAAGAAATTTATTTTCACATCAAAAGGATTTTTCTACAAATTCCTATGGATTTTTATAGTTTTGGATCTAAGAATTTATTTTCATGAAAATGAAGTTTGATCTTGAAATAGAGAGAGATTCAAGAAGCTAAGAGATCATAGAAGTGATCTTACCTTAGAATGAAGGAAGATTGTTCAAGGAATCAAGTGATTCTAAAAAGTGATTCAAGGTTTTCTCAAGGATCAATGGTGTTTTCTCAAGAACAACTGTGGAGTTCTTTTTGGGCAGGGGCTGTGCGTGAATGAAGGGTGTGAGGGGCTGAGTTTAGCCTCTGAAAAGCTCACTTAAAGGTAAAAGTGTAAACGAGTAAGGTTAGGGTCATTTTGTCCATTTTGCGTCCAGATATTTCCGAACGTCATGACGACTCTGGCTCGAACGGAGGTCAGGAAGATATTTCCGAACGTCATGACGACTCTGGCTCTGAAGTGTCCTGGGATGATGTGGCATGAAGCATATCCGTTGGCGAGTCCTGGTAAATCCATATGTGGCTCCTTTCGTCACCTGATTGAGGATTCCGCTCGAACGGAGGTCAGGAAGTGATTTTTTTTTAAATTTTTGTGAAATTTAAACAAAACGTAGAGAATCGAATTCTAAGACTTACTGTCCCGTTCATGAGTCCATCTGAGGTCTCCTGAGCAGTAAAATCATACTGTTAGTGTAAAAATGCAGACCGGACTCCGTTTGAGTTTTCGACTCAAAACTTAATCGTAGCTTCCTATGATATCGTCGAGCATAATTATGGTCTCGGAATATTTAATTTCCATTTCTAAGACCTCGAATAAAATAAAGATGTTAAAATACTTAAGAATTAGAAAACGTGAAAATTGGGGCGTTACATTCCTACCCCTCTTAAAAGGATTTCGTCCTCGAAATTATAAGTACCTCTTAAAACAAACTCGGATACTGTTGTTGCATGTCCTCTTCTCTCTCCCAGGTAGCATCACATGTAACCTCGTTCCAGATAACTTTGACCAAAAATATCTCCTTCCCTCGCAGTTTCTTTATCCTTCTGTCTTCGATCGTAACCGGTAATGTCTCATAGGTCAGGTTATCCTTTAGCTGTACTGAATCAGACTCTATGACATGACTGGGATCAGGAATATACTTTCACAATTGCGTAACATGAAAAACATTATGAAGGTTGGATAGAAAAGACAGTAAAGCTATTTGGTAAGCTACTGGACCTATCCGACGAAGAATTTGATAAGGTCCAATGAATTTTGGAGTGAGTTTTCTAGACTTCAGGACCCTGCCCACCCCAGTCATTGGAGTGACTCTCAAAAACACACGATCCCCTTCCTCGAACTCAAGTGGCCTACGTCTTTTATCCGCATAACTCTTCTGTCGGCTCTGAGTTGTCCTCATCTTTTCTTGAATCAGTTTCACCTTCTCGGTTGTTTGTTGCACTAGTTCAGGTCCTAATGAAGCACTTTCTCCATCTTGGTACCAACAAAAAGGTGTTCTGCAACGTCGTCCGTATAAAGCTTCGTAGGGTGCCATCCCTATACTTGAATGATAACTATTGTTGTAAGTGAATTCTATCAACGGTAGGAAATTCTCCCAATTTCCGGCATGTTCCAAAACACACGCCCTCAACAAGTCCTCTAAAGACTGAATCATCCTTTCCGATTATCCATCAGTTTGAGTGGTAAGCCAAATTTAATCGTAACTTCGTTCCTAAAGCTTCATGTAAACTTTGTCAAAATCGCGAAGTAAAACGCGGGTCTCTATCCGATATGATACTTGAAGGTACTCCATGCAGTCTCACAATCTCACTGATATAAATTTGAGTAAGCTTTTCCATGGAATATTTGAGATTGATAGGTAGAAACTGAATTGATTTCGTAAGCCTATCAATTATAACCCAAATGGAATCGTATCCTTTAGGTGTTCTTGGCAAACACGTCACCAAATCCATCGCTATGCCGTCCCATTTCCACTCTGGGATGTCCAACGGAAGTAACATTCCCGCTGGTCTTTGATGTTCAACCTTTGGTTTTCAACCTTTGCTTTTTGACATACCAAGCAAGATGCCACATAATCAGCCACATCTGTTTTCATACCTTGCCACCAAAACAACCGCTTCCGGTCTTGGTACATCTTGGTTGACCCTGGATGCATACTCAACTTGCTTCTATGAGCTTCGTCCAGAATTAACCTTCTTATCTCTGGGTTGTTTGGCACACAAACCCATTCTCCTCATCTTAGGATCCCATCTGCTCCTTCTTTGTATTTAGACGTCATCCCTTTCTTCAGATTCCTTCGCTCTTTCTCCACATATGGGTCGTATACTTGTCTTTCTCGAATCTGATCCATCAGATCACAAGATACTGTAACCATACCTACACATAGTCTTCCTGGCATATTGACCATGGACATATGCATATCTCTGAATTGTTCCAACAGCTGATGTTCCTTAACCATCATGGCAGACACATGTAACACCTTCCTACTCAGGGCATCCGCTACCACATTAGCTTTTCCCGGATGATACTGTAACTGGAAGTCATAGTCCTTCAAAAATTCCAACCACAGTCTTTGCCTCATGTTGAGCTCTTTCTGATCGAACAGGTACTTCAAGCTCTTATGGTCGCTAAAAACATTGAATGTTGAACCATACAAGTAGTGCCTCCAAATCTTCAATGCAAAGACTACCGCTGCTAACTCCAGATCATGAGTTGGGTAATTCTTCTCATACACTTTCAACTGTCTCGAGGCATACGCTACCACCTTCCGATTCTGCATCAGAACACAACCTAACCCCGAGTATGAAGCGTCACAGTACACTTCAAAAGGTTCGCTTGGATCTGGCAATATCAACATTGGCGATGTAGTTAGCCTCTTCTTCAGCTCCTGAAAACTCTGCTCACAAGCTTCAGTCCATTCAAACGTTTTGTCCTTCCTCGTCAATTGGGTAAAAGGTCCTACAATCTCCGATAATACCTAGCTAAATCCACAAAACTGCGTATCTCAGCCACTATGGTTGGTCTTTCCCCCTCAAGGACTGCTTCAACTTTCGACGGATCTACAACAATTCCTTCCTTTGAAATCACGTGACCCAAAAACTGCACTTCATCGAGCCAAAACTCACACTTAGATAGCTTTGCATACAGCTGTTTCTCCTTCAGAACTCGAAGAACCACACTAAGATGTTCAGCATGTTCTTCCTGGTTTCGCGAATAGATGAGTATGTCATCTATGAAGACAATGACAAACTTATCCAGGTATGGACGAAAGATCCTACTCATATAATCCATGAATATAGCCGAAGCATTCGTCACACAAAACGGCATTACAAGATACTCATAGTGCCCATAGCGTGTTCGAAACACTATCTTTGGTACATCCTCTGCCTTCACACGAATCTAGTGATAACCCGATCACAAATCGATCTTGGAGAAAACTGCCGCTCCCCTCAACTGATCCATCAAGTCATCTATCCTCGGAAGTGGATACTTGTTCTTAATAGTAACCTTATTCAACTGGCGATAATCCACACATAGGCGAGATGTTCCATCTTTCTTTTTCACGAACAGCACATGTGCTCCCCACGGCGACACACTAGGTCTAACGAAATGTTTCCCCAATAAGTCTACCAACTGTTCCTTCAAGGTTTCCAACTCAGTAGGTGCCATTCGATACGGTGCCATAGACATTGGTCCTGTTCCTGGCACAAGATCGATCGCAAACTCGATGTCCCGAACTGGCGGCAAACCTGGTACATCTTCAGGAAAGACTTCTGGAAACTCGTTCACGACAGGTACGCGCTCTAAGACTAGCTCGTTCTTGACCTCCAAAGAAGATAGTAACATGTATCCTTGAGCTCCTTCTCTCAAAGAAGCGTTTACTTGGTTGGCAGTCAAAAATCCAGAATTCTCACAACTAAGGAAAACTAAGGTTTTATTGCACAGTCTAACAGGATATGATTAGAAGATAACCAATCCATTCCTAAGATTACATCCATTTGCGAAAGAGGCAAACAGATCAAATCAATCAAAAATGTTCTATCTTTAAAAGAAATAGAATAGTTCAAACAAACTTTAGCAGTTATAACAGGCTTTGCAGTAGGAGTAGAAATTAAGAAATCAAAAGGTAAAGAAGACACAGGTAATCCCAATAGATTCACACAGTCATAGGCAATAAATGAATGCATTGCGCCTGAATCAAACAGTACAGTTAAGGTTTTACCTCCCATGACACACGGACCTTAGATTAAGTCTTCATTTTGAGAAGCTTCAGCGCCACCTATGGTATAGACTCTGCCTTTTGCCTTAGGCCTCGCAGCTTGGACATTGTTGACAGAATGTTCCAATTTTGGTTGCATGCATTCACGTGAGATATGTCCTGGCTTCCCACATTTGAAGCAGATAATCCCTTTAATCGAACAGTCTTTGCTGATGTGATTACTCTTCCCACACTTCATGCACTTGGTTGGGGCGTTTCCAGACTGACGGAAACTCCCACTGCTTCCTCCAACAGAACGTTGATCTTATTGCTTTGCATACGACTTCCATTGAGATTTATTGTCTCGACCACCGCTTCCTCTTTGGAACTTGCTCGGTCCAGAACTCTGTACCCGCTTGTCCTTGGGCTCCAAGCTCTCGATCAAATGACACTTCTACATCAGCCTTGGAAAAACAGAAATTTCCAGTAGAACTACAGCTCTCTTCAATTCGATCCTTAGACCTCCTTCAAATTTCCTGCACTTCCACTCCTCTCTTGGGTTGTCCAGAAAGTAATTCGAGAACTTTGCCAAACTTGGCCCCGTATTCAGCTACGGTCATTCCCCCTTGTCTCAGCTGGACGAACTCCATCTCTTTCTCGTGTCTCGCACTTGCAGGAAAATACTTTTCCAGGAACTTCCCCTTGAAAGCATTCAAATCCACAGCTTGTTGGTCATGAATCAGCACCTGACGGGCTCCTTCCCACTAGTATTCAGCATCCTCCACCAGCATATAGGTTGCATAGACAACCTTGTCATTCTCAGTGCATCTCATAGCTCCAAAGATTTTCTCTAACGTCTGGATCCAATGCTCAGATAACTCAGGATTGAATTTACTTTTGAATTGAGCTAGATTCCTACGAAGAAGTTCGTCCACTCTTCTACCTCTGACAGCTCTTTCGTCATGTTGAACCATTGCCGCAGCCATTTCCCGTATGGCGTTCACAGCAACATTCAGGTTTTGAGCAGCCATTGCTACCTTCAAAACCAGAATTGCCAAACTCAAAGCAATACAACAAACAACATTATCTTCCTTACGGAGATAACAACAGAGAAACACACAGAGAACACAACACAAACAAGACAGACCATAACCTACAAATCCCAAAAGACTCGGTCAGCTCTGATACCAAATAATGCAACACCCTTTCCCGAGTGTCACATTCCCGAACGTTTATAAGGCCGAAAATATTTATTAATGCAGAAAATACGGTTTTTTTTTCACAAGATATAATGGGATTAGTAAAGGTAAATAATACTAATAAATGAACTTCGGTTCACCATGCATTTCTAGAACATATTGTATTATAAATACAGAAATAGAAAGCAGAAAACAAAAACAGAAATAATACTGTATACAGACATAGGTCTAATGTACGACTGTCATAAGAATAAAATAAGTACTAGGAGTCGTAGCTCCTAAAAGGTACTACAAAAACTGACACAGTCTGGCCGACAACAAAACTAAACTGAAAAAAGAGTATGCCTCCGAACTCAATGAAACTGCTGAACTGAACCCTCGTCACGTCTATCTATTCAAGCAGCAACAACGAGTACCAGCAAGAAAGTATACAAATATGGGTGAGATTCTCGTTCATTAACATAGCAAAACAGCAATAGTAAAAACGGGACGACTCACCAGGTAACAGCGTACCCAACATGCTTACTAAAGTTCTCAATATAAATCATGTTAAGCAGTTGACAACATAATATCATGTTAAACAGTTAACAGTATAACATAAGGCATTCTTAAACAATACAGCGATGTATAAGAGTAAATGTAAACATCAACAGCCATGCAATGCAATGCAATGTGCATGACTCAATGCCAATGTCACTGGGTACTACTCTGACCCCTACTCAATGGAGCTAACAAAACGTCGGAGAGAGTGAATGGGAGGACATATTCCAGTTTCTGCCAGCCATGAGCAAGATGCTACAACATTCGTAACGTGCACGTATCTGGCTTTACGGTAACACTCTCGACCACACATGAAAAGTACGACATCTAGTAGAGGATATCGGTGTATTGCTCGGATTAGCCACTACACAGAAGAGCTACCAACTGGTCACGTGTAAGCCCTTCCAACCCTGAAACCTCCAAAAAGACCATTGAAGATCGTCACCGTAAGATTCGCACTTGCATCAAGGTGTAACCTTAAGTCTTAGGCTCAAGACCTTACAACTATGCAAATGAAATGCCAATGCTTACACAAAGCAGATGCGAAAACGTAATGTCTACCCCCCGGGTAAACCTCGAGGTCCACTAAGGTTCTCTTCCTTCGAAACTATATGCGTCTTTGAAAAACAAAACCTTTATCCATAGGATAAATCTCGTGATCCCTCCGGGATCAAGTTATCACAAGACTAAAACAATTGAACGACTGATCGGGGTCCGAATCACCGGTCCGCCATAGAACTACTATTCCAAAACCCAAAATGTTTCGTGCTTGTGTTTATATCTTATGAAGTCATTGATGTACTAAGTCATCAATGGTATGGCATATGGTCTTGATTCACCACATACTATACTTAATTATCCCTTGTCTTCAACTCTAAGTTAATTACTTAACTTAGGTTTTTATAGGTAAAACTTTATGATTAACTTATGATTTTGAGTTAAAACTCCTTTTGTAAACCAAAACAACGTTTACAATTTTGAGGAAAACAAGGAAAAGATAAAGATAAAATGTGAGAAGGTTTCGCATAGCGAGGACACACTCGCTCAGCGAAATTGAGGCAGTAATACCTCTTTTAAAATTTTCTTGAATCGTTTAGTGAAAATTGAGTTGCTTAGCGAAATTCCTTCTTATTCGCTTAGCGAAGCTGCACTTGTTTAGCGAAAATTAAGGCAATAAGCCTAGCTTGTATTTTCTCTGTTTTCGCCTAGCGAAATTGAATTCGCTTAGCGAAAATTGCCTTAAAACAAGACATTAACCTTGTTAAAGAAAAAGCCTTATGGGACTATATTGATTCTCATGAAAACATTTCATTAATCCACTTTTATGTTACTTGATTAACTAGATGAACTAAGGATAAGGTATAAAACATATTTCACTTTGGTGAAAACACTTAGAGGTTGAAACTTTGTTTGATCTTTGGATCAAAATCACTTATGGTTTTTCTTTCAAGCATAAGCGACTAAAACACTTTCCTTACTTGAAAACTTTAATTTGTTCAAGAACTACACATTACCTTCCTTTTCTCAAGGTCATGGCCGAAAGCCAACTATGCACCAATGTGAAGATTTACTTCACCAACTATCCAAGTTATGGTTCACAAAACTTACACCATTATGATAAACCATAAACACATATCATTGCATCATAATCAATCACAAAAGTCCATACTTGATCTAGTAATCAAAGTAGGTTTTTCAACATGCAAGAAATTATATTCTCACCTAGACAACATCATCATAAGACACATGATAAGGCATACAAGCATAAACTATAAATATTACACATTGTTCTCTAAGAGAACCAAATTAATTGGTGAACCCAGACCAAAGGGTTTCACCCACATATAAACTAAACAACCGTCTTCACCACCACTATTTTGGTGTGATGAGGTTCACCCCCCATACCTGTTGAAGATCGTCACCAACTACAACAACACAACAATCAAAGCAAAACTCAACAATTCTACCTAAAAGAGGTTTCGGCCACCCTAGGGTAAAAAGGTTAGGAATTGATTTTGGTTTTCCATTTAATGGATTCAAAGGCAATAGGAAAGCTAAAGATGAAATCAAGTGTTAGAAATCAAAAATTGATGAAAAACACTATTCATCATCATCACATAGGGTTCGGCCATTTGGGGATTAAGATCTATGATGAGAACTGAATCATAAGCTCTTGGGTTTAGGTAGAGAGTGATGAGGTGAGTTCAAAGAAATTGGTTTCACATCAAAAGGATTTTTCTACAAATTCCTATAGATTTTCAAAGTTTTGAATCTAAGAATTCATTTTCATGAAAATGAAGTTTGATCTTGAACGAGAGAGAGATTCAATAAGCTAAGAGATCATAGAAGTGATCTGACCTTAGAATGAAGGAAGATTACTCAAGGAATCAAGTGATTCAAGGTTTTCTCGAGGATCAATGGTGTTTTTTCTCAAGAACAACTATGGAGTTCTTTGTGGGCAGGGGCTGTGCGTGAATGAAGGGTGTGAGGGGCTGAGTTCAGCCTCTTAAAAGCTCACTTAAGGTTAAAAAGGTCATTTGCCAAATGGGTAAAATGGTAAAAGTGTCAAAGACTAAGGTTAGGGGCAGTTTGGTCATTTTGCGTCTAGATATTTCCGAACGTCATGACGACTCTGGCATACTCTCTGAAGTGTCCTGGGATGATGTGGTATTAAGCTTATCCGTTGGCGAGTCCCGGTAAATCCACATGTGGCTCCGTTCGTCACCCGATTAAGGATTCCGCTCAAACGGAGGTCAGGAAGTGATTTTTTTTGAAATTTTTGTGAAATTTAACCAAAACGTAGAGAATCGAATTCCAAGACTTACTGTCTCATTCACGGGTCAATCTGAGGTCTCCTGAGCAGTATAATCGTGCTATTAGTGTAAAAACGCAGACCGGACTCCGTTTGAGTTTTCGACTCAAAACTTAATCGTAGCTTCCTACGATATCGTCGAGCATGACTATGGTCTCGGAATATTTTATTTCCATTCCTAAGACCTCAAATAAAATAAAGAAGTTAAAATATTGAAGAATTAGAAAACGTAAAAATCGAGGCGTTACACAAAGAACCAAGTTTTGTAAAATGAGTATTTTGGGTTCATATGAAAAGTGTTATAAGAATAGGAAAGTTTGAAGTTAATCAACCACTTATTCTAACATGTTTCAAGGAAAAGATTTTCAAGAACAAAGAGTTTTCTTAATGATTCATGTGGTTTCTAAAGGTTTTGGTTAGTAAACCTACTTTCAAGAGAAATGAGATGTTGGGAAAAAACTGAAATTCACCACAAATAGAAACCAATATTTTTATAGAAAACAGAACTGCAAGTGCTATAGCATAAATGTTGCAGCACCAATGTGCAAATAGAGATAGGATAGAAGAAGAAAACACAAAGAAATTTATGTGGTTCACCTTGCAACAATGTGTTACAAGATTACATTCATGGCAACCACTTCACTATGATGATGATCTCTCTACAAGTTTGAGTACAATCTCTCTTCTCACAAGTTACAGATTTTTCACTCAATTAAACTAGAAAAAACTGGAAAAACAAATTGGAATGCCTTGAGCTAAGATACAACAAATACTTATAGCTCACTCACCCAACTAACTCTCAGCCTATAACAAACTGAAATAACAAAATATAGTTAAATAACTGAATTAACTAACAGTTGGTTGAGAAACAGAATTGATGACTGGACCAATCATAACAATTCTCCACCTTGGTTCAGAAGCAATTCCAATAGTGACTGCAAAACAGCCCCGAGGGGCTTAGTCTCCCTTCAACAGGATCAGGTCCAAGTAGTGGAAGAATTTACTGCTTGGAAGCACCTTGGTAATCATATCTGCTGAGTTGTGATCAGTAGAAACCTTCTCAATAACAATAGATTTTTAAGCTATCATTTCCCGGACAAAGTGTAGTTTCACATCTACATGCTTTGTTCTCTCATGATAAACCTGATTCTTAGACAGGTGAATAGCACTTTGATTATCACAATGCACTATGATAACCTTCTCCTGCAACCTCAATTCTCTAGCTATACCTCTTAGCCACACAGCTTCTTTAACAGCCTTAGTCAATGTTGTATACTCTGCCTCTGTGGTGGACAGTGCAATAACCTTCTGCAAGCTTGCCTTCCAGCTAATTGCAGTACCAAAAAAACAGTGAAAACATAACCTGTGAGAGACTTCGTTGAATCAAGACAACCAGCATAATCAGAAAAAACAAACCCTTCAACAACAACTGACCTGCTTCCATTTCTAGCTCCACCATAAACTAGAACGCTGCCAAGTGACCCCTTAACATATCTGAGGATCCATTTCAGTGCCTGCCAGTGTGATCTCCTTGGATTTGCCATAAATCTGCTGACTATACTCACTGCATATGCTATATCCGAACGTGTACATACCATAGCATACATGAGAGATCCAACTACATTTGCATAAGGAATGCCTTTCATGTAATTCGGATCCTCATCAGTTTTTGGTGATTGACTTGCACTCAATTTGAATTACTGAGATAAAGGAGTAACAACAGGTTTGGCATTTGTCATTCCAAACCTTCCAAGAACTTTCTTGAGATAAGACTCTTGAGACAAGTATAACAAATTCTGGTTCCAGTCCCTCTGAATTTCTATTCCCAATATTCTTCTAGCTTCTCCCATGTCTTTCATTTCAAACTCTTAATTCAAATCAGCCTTGACCTTTGCAACTTCACACTTACTGTTTCTTGTAATCAAAATATCATCAACATACAAAAGCAAAATCACAAAATTATTATCGGAAAGAAATTTAAAGTAGACACAATTATCATACTTACTTCTCTGAAAATGAATTTTAACCATGAAGTCATCAAATCTTTTGTTCCATTGTCAAGGAGATTGCTTCAAACCATAGAGTGATTTATTGAGCTTGCACACTTAATCCTCTTTTCCTTTGATTGCAAACCCTTTAGGCTGTTTCATCAAGCTTCCCATGTAAGAATGCGGTTTTAAAATCTATCTGCTTTAATTCCAAGTTAAACTCAGCTACCGTAGCTAATAATATCCGGATTGATCTGTGCTTTACAACAGGAGAGAAAACATCATTGAAGTCAATTCCTTCTTTCTGAGTAAAGCCTCTAGCCACAAGTCTAAATTTGAATCTGCCTTGCTCAATTCCTGGAATGCCTTCTTTCCTTTTATAAATCCATTTACAGCTAACAACTCTGGAACCAGCAGGTTTCTTGATCAAATCCTAAGTCCCAAGTGTTGTTGTCATGGAGGGACTTCATCTCTTAATTCATGGCCTTAAACCATTTGTCTTTCTCTTTACTTTCAAGAGCAGCCTTGAAACTCTTAGGCTCATCTTCTAAAACCTCACTAGCAGTTACAAGAGAGAAAGCAATCAAATCTACATAACCATACCTTTCTGGTGGTCTAGACTCTCTTCTGATTCTGTCTCGGGCCAGAAGGTAATTATCCAGGCTTTGATGATTTTCTGCAGATTCCTTTTCCTCAATTAACCAGCTTATGGTCTGCAGGTCTTCTAATTCTCCATTAGGCTCCACCTCAGACCTTGCTTCATCAATTTCTGCACTCTTATTCTGATTTTCACAGGAAGGTGTCACAGCAGCCCTTGATTTGTGAGCCATTTCTGTCTCATTGAATTCCACATCACTGCTTGTAATACACTTCCTATAGCCAGGTTCTAAACACCACAATTTGTAGCCTTTCACCCCGTCTAGATATCCTAGAAACATACACTTGATGGCTCTAGGCTCCAACTTGTCTTGCCTAATGTGAGCATAGGCAACACAACCAAACACTTTCAGCCTATCCAATTTTGGAGGATGCCCGGACCAAAATTCTTCTGGAGTCTTCATGTTTAAAGCTATGGAAGGACACCTATTTATTAGGTAAACAACAGTTATAGCAGCCTCTGCCCAAAAAATCTTAGGTAGGCTTGCACTTGACAACATACATATTATCCTCTCCAATATGGTTCGGTTGAATCTCTCAGCCAATCCATTTTGTTGAGGAGTACCGGCCACTATTTTGTGCCTTGCTATGCCTGCTTGTTTGCAGAAATCATTGAACAATTCAGAACAGAATTCAAGACCATTAACTGTGCGAAATCTCTTCACTGTCTTCCTAGTTTGATTTTCAACAAGAGTCTTCCATGCCTTGAAGTTCTCAAAAGATTCATCTTTTGTTTTCTGAATAAACATCCAGACCTTTCTAGAGTAATCATCCACAATTGTCATGAAGTATCTAGCACCTGAGTGTGATGGAGTCTTGGATGGTCCCCATAAATCAACATGAACATAATCAAGTGTGCCTTTTGTTCTCTGCTGGCCTGTATCGAATTTAACTCTGCATGATTTGCCCTTGACACAGTGTTCACAGAATTTTAACTTCTCCACCTTGTCACCACACAGCAATCCTGCTTCCCCAATTCAATCAGCCCTTTCTCACTCACATGGCCCAATCTCATATGCTATATTTCAGATTTTGATAGCACTGCACTAGTGACAGCAGCTACAGACCCAAGTACTATGTCACCTTCCAAAGAATACAAAACCATTTTTCTTAATGCCTCTCATGATCACAGTAGAGTTCTTGACAATTTTCAGAATTCCCTTCTCTCCTCTGAAAACATATCCTTTCTTATCTAATTCCCCAAGAGAAATTAGATTTCTCTTTAACTCAGGAACATACCTTACATCAGTAAGCAACCTCAAAATTCCATCATGAAACTTGATCCTTGTTGAACCAATTCCTTCAATCTTGCAAGATTTATTATTACTAAGAAGAACTGAACCCCCTTGTTGATCCTGAAACTCAGAAAACCAAGACCTATTAGGAGTCATATGAAATGTGCAACCCAAAACAATTATCCACTCAGTTTCTGAATTTTGATTTGACACCACCAGAGCATCTGCAGATTCATACCCATCTTGGACAATTGCTACATCCCCAAAATCCTTAGATCTTTCACCAATCTGATTTTCTTTCTGCTTATCAGGGCAATGCTTCCTTGTATGCCCTTCCTTTCTACAATGGTAGCACTTAATGTTAGGAACATTACCTCCACCATTCTTTTGCCGTGACTTAGGCTTCTTCTTATCATTCTTGTTATCTTTCTTGTAAGGTTTTCCCTTCACCGTCAGCCCTTCACTAATCACAGAGGGTTTGGGCTCCTTCTTCTCATTCAATTCCCGTGAACTTAAAGCAGCATGCACCTCATCAAGAGATAAAGAATCTCTTCCAAACATCATTGTTTCTTTGAAGTGTTTATAGGTTTTAGGCAAGGCACACAACAACAACAATGCTTGATCTTCATCAGTTATAGTAATATCAATGTTTTTCAAATCAAGAATTAATTTGTTAAACATATCTAAATGATTTAAAACCGATCTATCATCATTCATTTTAAATGAATACAACGCTTGCTTAAGATAGAGTCAATTTACCAGGGATTTTGTCATATAAAGCCCTTCAAGTTTTGTCCATATTGTAGCGGTAGTCTTTCCTTTGATACTTGCCTCAGCACCTTGTCACCAAGACTCAGAATGATCGCGCTATGAGCCTTCTCAAGCATCACCTTCTTGTCTTTGTCAGGCATGGACTTATCCAATTTAGCTTCACCCACAAGAGCCTCCACCAGACCCTGATGAACCAACAGGGCTCTCATCTTTAATCGCCAAAGACTAAAATCATTTTGTCCAGTGAATTTCTCGACCTTAAACTTGGTTGAAACCATGACTGAAGACACTTCTCCACGCTCACCGCACCAATTTGTTGGGAAAAAACCGAAATTCACCACAAATAGAAACCAATCTTTTTACAGAAAACAAAACTGCAAGTGCTATAGCATAAATATTGCAGCACCAATGTGCAAACAAAGATAGGGTAGAAGAAGAAAACACAAAGAAATTTAAGTGGTTCACCTTGCAACAATGTGTCACAAGATTACATCCACGGCAGCCACTTCACTATGATGATGATCTCTCTACAAGTTTGAGTACAATCTCTCTTCTCACAAGTTACAGATTTTTCACTCAAAGAAACTAGAGAAAACTGGAAAAACAAATTGGAATGCCTTGAGCTAAGATGCAACAACTACTTATAGCTCACTCACCCAACTAATTCTCAACCTATAACAAATTGAAATAACAGAATACAGTTAAATAACCGAATTAACTAACAGTTGGTTGAGAAACAGAATTGATGACTGGACCAATCATAACATGAGAATTCTTGTAAGTGTTTTCTTTAAAACAATGAGTCTTTACACTACTATGATTAATTTTGGAATCATACAAAAAAAATGAGTTATAGTTTTCATTTGAAACGAAAAGGTGATTTAAAGAAATATATGTTTTCCCTTTTTATGCTAAGTAAAGGAAATAAGTACTATTTCAAAGGAAGTTTTACGCTAGTTTGGAAAAAGACAAGGTACTATGTATCTTGGGGTTTTGGATACCTTATGAATATATGTATAGAGTTTTCCAACTACGTTCGATAAAGGAGATTTCATCAACTAGTTTACTACAAGGAAAGTACTTTGAAGATTTTACTTAAATAGTGTAAATACGTATTATCTTCTAAAGGAAATTCAATGAGTTCCATAATGGACTCACAAAGACTAAATAAAAGACATGCACCTATACCTTGTGGTCATCGAGAACCATGTTCCACCCCCTTGATGATTTAGGTCATCTAAGGATCCATAATGCTTAATCACAAAGAATTTCTTATACCAAATAAGTAATGTTTCCTTTGGTAGATAAGTGAGAAGATATGATGAAGGAATCCTTGTAGATTATGTTTTCCATCATACGTTAGGATATGGAATAATATATCATAAGACATGAACATCGTTTTACGAACGACGAAGTTGCACATGGACCCAAGGAACGGAACCAAGAATGGGCGATCGATAGCGAGTTGTGTGAAAATGGGTCCCGTAGGGGTGCCTTGAGGTTTATCAAGAGATAAATGTCGTGCTAGAGTAATGGTCTAGTACGTGTTTTGTGTTGTGACATTGTCTTGACATGCATACGCATCTATGCGTGAGTTGGGCGTTATGCCAGGAAATTGAGCTTGCACCTTTGTGCGGGTGCGATTGTTGGAGGTGACAATCTTGGAGATCTTGAGGACGTTGGGGTTGGGATGACCACATGTGGCCAGAGAGTAGCTCCTCTGTATCGTGGGTACCTGTTGAAAAACACTAACATTCTAACTGGTACTGGACACCGGACAAATCACTATTTGGGTAAAGAACGTCTAGCGTGAGCCGTAAAAGCGAATTTGGAATCTTGTTGAGATAGCACATGTTGGGCTGAGATAACGCAGATAATGTTCTCCCAATCACTCACTTCAATTAGGTTTAGCTCCATGGAGTAGGGTTCAGAGTCTTACCCTTGTGGCATATAGCATTGAGTCATGTACATTGCTTTGCATTGCATGACTGTTGATGGTCACATTTATATTTTATACATTATTATACTGTGTTGATGATGTCTTAGGTTTTTGATTGAATAATGTGAGATATTGAGATGTGTGATATGCATGATTAGTATGTTGTTATCTTGTGTGTCGTACCATTTCTGCTTCTACCATGTGTTGTGTTGATGAATGAGAATTTCACCTCATTACTTTGTATTGCATTGTTGTGTGCTTCTCTGGCGGTCTCCCGAAAAGGTCGTGATACCGAAACTCCACCCGACGCTTCAGACATATCTCTCTGTTGAGCTTCCCAGTGGTTTCGGCATTTGGACATCTAGTCATGATGGGCTTCTAGCAACGCACATGTGGAGAGCCACACTCACCATCCGCATCGGTAGCAGAGGAAGGGTTTTTAACCGCTTCACTGCTTGTCTTCTGTCATTCGCTGTCAAGGCTGTGGTTGTAAGTGGAACGCTAGATGGGCTTTTTCATCGGAGTCTTCAGAGCCTTCTTCCTCTGTTAGGGATAGGCTGCTTGTTAGCGATGTTTTCCATAGGAACGCCAGCAGTAGTCCCTGCTAGGATTTCTGTTAGCCCTCGTTTGGCGGGTCCTGGTTGGAAGGCAAGAAATGAAGAGATTAGGAGGGAGGTGATCTATCTACGTCTTCCTATTCCTTTTGCTTGTTCCTCCATAAAGGAGAAGTCAGTGGGAGCATCTAGCGGTTGATCCGAGGGATGTCTTCCCGTGTAGTGTGTTTTCAGCCAGCGTACGATGTCAGTGTGTCTGTACCTTCCTTTTATCTTTTGTGGAGATGCGTCTCCAAGTATCTTGTGTTTAGGAGCTGCGTCTCCAATCCTTTATATTTGAGTCTGTATCTTTCTGTTTTACTTTCTGTAGTCAGGTTGTGTTTAATGTAAATCCTTTATGAACTTATGACCTTATACCGTGAAATGTTTTACCTCACACGCATAAACGTTACAAGATTTTATATTCATGTCTTGCAAATAGAAAAAAATATTACCCCCATCTTTCTTGAATGTTTTAATTAACCCGTTTTTCGACCTTAGAGTTTCATAAAATGTCCGTAAATGTGATGCTCTCAGAAAAAGTGTTACATAATGACCAAGAAGTAATGTTTAATGTGTGGAATGGTCTCAAATACCCTGATGAAGGGATAGATGAGTGCTCCTTTGTGAAAACTCTGGACTCTCTAGTCGAGAGGCAGTTGCTTAAAGACTATGATAAATTCAGTGAAGAACCGAACTTTTTGGCTGAGGAAGAGCTGTTGAGAGCTGAAGCAAAAGAAGTATCAGGATTCAGCCCAACAGCTCCTAGCTGGTCTAGAAAGTATGAATCTCTCGAGCTGAAACCTGAAGATCTAAAGAACAATCTCCCATCCACTGAAAAGCCTCATACTCTTGAACTGAAACAGCTTCCACTTCACTTGATTAAGCACCGACTAATAAAGGAAAGAATGATTGAGATGGAGCTTTTGAGAAGATGGTAATCCAACAATCTACATTCACGGAAGAAACAAGGAGAGAATTCAAGAATGTCGATGCTTCTATAAAAATTTGGAGAACCAAGTAGGACAACTTTCGAAGCAACTGAGTGAGAGACCTTTGAGTTCTTTTCTGGGAAATATAGAGAACAATACTAAGGGGCAATGCAATACCATCATCACTAGAAGTGGTAAGGTATTGACCCCTCAAGGAGAAGTCTTGGAAGAAAGTGGAGAAAAGCATAAAAATGGTGAAATGGCAAAGGAGGATGAAAATTTGAACAGTAGCAAGGAAGAAGAGACAATGGTAGAGGATGAGCATAACAGAGAGCAAAAAAAATTCAGCTTCTAAAAGAGGAAGAAAATAAGGAAAAACATAAATTAGTTGATGAGGAGTTAAGAAAGAAAACGATTGATGCTAAAGACATCCATTCCCATGTGAGGATTCCTTTTCCTTAAAAATTGAAGAAAGTTGGGTAGAAAAAACAGTCTGCAAGGTTTCTAGACATCTTACTGAAATTACAAATTAACAGATTTGCGGAAGCTTTGGAAAAAATGCCCTCTTATGCGAAGTTCAAGAAGAATCTCTTATCTAAGAAGAGGAAACTGTGCCTCTAACTGAGGAGTGTAGTGCAATTTTGCAGCACAAACACCCTCCTAAGTTGAAGGATCTTAGTTCATTTAGCACCCCTTGCCTTATTGGAGGAATCGCTTTTGGGAAGGCACTTTGTGGCTTAGGGGCTAGCATCAATTTGATGCCCCTTTCTATGTTAAAGAAGCTTGGAATTAGTGAGGTATAGTCCACAATGATGTCCCTTCAACTTGCGAATCGTTATATTAAATATCCATATGGAGTTGTGGAAGATCTTCTTGTTGAAGTGGACAAATTTATATATCCGGCTGATTTTGTGGTGCTTGGCATAGATAAGGATACTAAATTTCTCTAGTATTGGGTTGGTCATCTTTGGCTACCGAAAGGGCACTCATTGATGTTCAACAAGGCAAGCTTACTCTAATGGTGCAAGATGAAGATATGGCCTCTAATGTGTTTGAATCCATGAAACATCCGGAAGATAGAGCCCAATGTTGGAGCATTGATATGGTGGATTCGCTTGTTGATTCTTCATCACATTATAATCATATTGGTTCAACTTTTTTAGTGTTGGTAAAATTCCATACTTCGGAAGAAGATGAGGACATGGATGATGAAGAGTATCTTGAGTGTTTGAAGCAATTGGAAGCCTTACCTTATTTTCTAAAGAAACAAACGGGCAAAGAAGAGCTACAAAATGGTGAAGGGATATAAGAAATGGAGAAACCGGAGCTCAACAATTCCCTTCTCACCTACATTATGCTTTCTTAAGTGAAGAAGGATATTATCCGGTCATCAATAACAATGCCTTGAAGGGTGAGGAAGAAGAGAAGCTCTTGTGGGTGTCAAGAGCCCACCAAAGCATATTAAGAAGGATACTTATCCAGGCATCCAGACATGTTCTTAAAAGCATGCTTAAAGCATATTAAGATATAAAGTTTTTTTATTTGTGGATAAAGGGACATTTAAGTAATTTCATTATCGGATTCGAGTGCTTGCTGATATGAGTACCTTAATACTCGTCCCACCCCATTAATAAGCGGGTAGAAAAAAAAAATCATTTATTATACCCGCGAGTACCTGTTAAGCTACCCACCCCATGCCCATAATGGGTCTTATCCGCAGATATCTGCGGTCATCCCTATCTACACCTCAAGCTATTGGTCTCCGATTATCGACTAGAAATACCTTGATGCATAACAAAAAAAAAAAAAAAAAGAAGCATAAATCCTCCTTTTAGTTTCTAAAATTGTAAATACTGATCATATAAGTTTCCAACCATAATAATCCTTAAAATTTTAAGCAACGATCACATTAGTTCTTTATGTCAACTGTTGTTCAATTAAATTAATCTTCACATATACACTAATTTGACCTACATATAATAACTTCAGAGACTAATATAATAGTTTTCTAAAGTAAAAAATTAATATAATCATTACTTATCATTTTAGAAAGTGAAATGATGATTTACTCGATAAAACGTTGCAGGGAATCAATTTGAACAGGAACGTCCTTTGAAATCTTGTACAAAATATGAAATGCTTAAAGATACCCAAGAAGGGAACAATAATCCGCAGACAGAGTACCCCGTTAGATTAAAATTCTGGTGTTTCAAAAGTGTATTGATGAGGGAGGAATAAAAAGTATGGAAATTATGAGGAGTGAAGAGAAAATACAATATAGTGTGAATTTGTACCGAATCCAAATTGGAACCAGTTTTAGAGGATTCAAAATAAATGGTTATAAGTCAATTTCTTGCACTTAATGAAAATGATTATTAGACAATAGTGAAGTGCTCGTGATCAATTGCAGGTATCAGTGTTTGCAAGGAGTTACTGAATGATAGCTTCAATTGTAGACAAGTCAAGGGACTTACAAGTTCCATGTTAGGAACTACGAGATAAAAGAAATGACTGCAAGACAAGGATAACAAGACAAGTTCTTGCACAACCATGCTGCACAAGATTTAAGTATTACAAATTGAAATCCATTTACCTAGTTTGGATGACAATATAAAAGGGAAGAGCTTACAGACTGCTGAAAAGGCCAGAACCTTAGGATTTGCAACACAAGGGTGAATTGGATCAGCCTATGACACAATATCATATTATTTTCCCCCTCAAATGAATTTATACAATAACTTTACAGCCTTCATACATGTTTGGTCTCAATAAAAAGACCACTTAATCCCCAAACAGGAAGGTAAACTAGTAATACCATAAAGGGCAATTAATATTTCAATAGCTCTCCTTTCTTCCTAACTTGTGATGGTTCTTGTTCATGAAAGCACAATAGAAACATGGTTAGTATATCACCACATTCAAATGAAAGTCCAAGCAAGTTATTAGATTGAAGATCTTCAACCTACAAAGTCATGCAACAGTTGCCCTCCAATAACATCTCTGCCAAAATGCCTATTTTGTGATTCAAAACCACTCATAACATAACCATCATTATTAGGTTCAAGAGCAAGACCAAAACGCTGAGCTGCACTCAAGGGAAAAGGTTCAGCTAAACCAATCCCTTGATTTTGATGAAGACCTAATGTCAGTGACACATTATTGCTTGCACTACCCATGCTCACTCCAACACCTGCATGCTGATTACCTGTGCAGGGCATATTCAATTGTTCCTGACTCCTAACTGGCATATTATGAAGTTCATTTAAAGTGCGCTTGTAAGGGGCATCTTGAAATTTATCTGTGGAGGTAGATGGATTCTCACAAACAAGAGAGTTATCTGAAGGTATATGATCACTTAACTTGTTCCCACTATGTTCTTCCCTCTCCGAATTTTTTTGAGTTTGCCGTGTTTCTAGCATATGTATTTCTTCCACCATTGGTTTCCAGAGCCTTACTCTTGCATTAATAAACCAATTAGACACCTGACACACATATATATTGTTAGGAAACGTGGCATCGATAGAGGGATGGAAGATGAGAGAAAAGTGAATGTGAAATTGATAGAATAGGAAAAGTATTAACAAAGTGATTATATCAAGCCTTTATATAAGCTAATGATCTAACAACTAACAACTAACAAACTAACTACATCTCTAACTAACTATTATCTCTAATATATATTGTCAAATATTAGTTGAAAAACCCATCAATCAGGAAAAATATTTGTATTAAGCTTATTTTGTATTCAAAGCAACTTATAATCAGAAGTTACATGAGAGCTTTCAAAAAATAAGCGATTATTATCCCTGCAATAATTTACCCCAAACATGCTACAAATATGAAGTGATTTAGAGGATGGATCCTTGATCAAGAATGCTCACCTGGCTACGAGATAGACCAGTTTGTTTAGCCAACATTAGCTTGTCAGTATCAGTGGGATAACTGAATAAGGAAAAATTTAAATGAGCAATCAAAACACAATGATCACAAGAGAAGGGTTCCAAATGCACACATGTATACTTTTGTAGTATCAAAGTCAAGGCAATACCCAATTCTTGATCCATATTAGTAAACATAAAATGGTACTTACGGGTGCAGAAAGTGCTCAAACAACCATGCCCTGAGAACAGTAACAGCACGCTCAGGGAGTCCTCTTTGAGGTCTCCAGATAGGTTGGTGCTCTAGAAACCCTGATCTTTGGCTGTAAGGGACCCTATCGCTGTTGCCAAACCTTGGAGATTCATCCTTCCTGTTGCTTATGTGAAAATTAGCCTTATTGGCGAACTGAAGCTGATCAGAAATTGCATTCTTCAAGCATCTAAAATGTTTGGACATGGCTTTTATAGCCAAACTTGCATAGGGAGCTGCATTACTGAGGCCTGATACATACTCAAATGAAGTTACTACCGCATGCATCTGTTGAAAGTATTGCCTGTACCTCCTGTAAACCTGTTCAGGATAAACAAACAACAGTTCTCACAATTAGGATTAAATATCAAACTTCATTGTATTTAAGGAATGCTTTGATATTTTCTGCTCCAGTTCAAACAATAAACTTAGGATTGAATTGATATGCAAGCAGAAATGATTACTCATACTACCCATCTAATACAGCTGAGACTAGACCCCATTTCAACTCTAAAGGTTAATAGAGATTGCTTAATTTACCAGCCATATACCTATGAAAGACTTAAACAAAAAAGTCAAGAAATTCTTATTAGGCACAAACTCTTCAATGCTTTTGTTACTCTAAAATTATTAACACTTATAAAATTCATTAGTTGTAGAGTTTTTTTTTTTACCTATATTTTCTCATTAGACTAATTAAAAACCATGTAGAAACAAAGACAAATTGAAATCCAGTAGGATTAACAATTTTTTTAAAATAAAAACCTGTCCAAGTTCCCGAGTATTCACATCTAACTGGGCTCCTATACATTCAGATCATCTGTCCTCACAGTAAGGAAAGAATAAAGTAACTGGAAAAGTATCATCCAATGAAATATGAGAATTGAGAAATGTAGTGTTGCATTGTTGCAATTTACTAAGCAGCAGTAATTCCTCACATCTGACAAACACTGTTCCATCCTTGCACATTTCATACAGCTACTTAACAAATAACTTCACCCATAATAGTACGAAACAAGCTGTTTTATGACAGCTGTAATTAGATCACTACACCCCAATTGAGAGGTATGAGCATCTCCAAGTTGTAGTTAGCATTAGAAGTTATATTAGTGACAATAATGAACTACTGTCCTATTCCTACATAGGCAAGTTATCATCCAAGATACTCGCTCTGGTCCCTATTATAAGCAAAAAATCCCAAATTTTTTGGTCAAATATATAAGCAAATTTCAACTACTTTATTTCTATTTAATGACATTGTTCCTAAAATACCGTTCATTTAATACCAATTTTGTTTTCCAACAACTCAATGTGAGATGTATTTAATAACAATTGAAGTTTTCTATGAAGGTTACTTTTGGTAATACACTTAATTTTCAACATTAAATGAAATTAACCAACTTTCTTAATATGTATGTTCCATTTAAGTTTTGCTTATGATAGAGACCGGAGAGAGTAGAGGGGTAGAGGAGGCGCTACTGAAAAGATCAGAGTCCTAGACTTTGGAAAACAAGCAGTCACTTTTAAGTTCCAAATCAGTTCTGGGGCCAACTGAAGACAAAAAACGATTAAGCTCCTCTAAAGTGAGTTTGAGTGTAAAGTGAGAAAGTAAGGATGTATATATCATTGATTAGTTAAAGTGCATTGAGATCTCAACCCACATTAGTTAATCAAGGATGGATACACCCTTACTTTCTCACTCTATACTAAAACTCACTTTAGAGGAGCTTTATCCAAAAAAAAAAAAAAAAATTTCCAAGCAAAATTCATCAACTTCTCAGTAAGTAATCCCAAATAAAAGTGAGAAAAAGCACAAACACATGAACCTAGGGTCAGGCACATCTAGGCTCCTTATTGCCATCAGACTTGGCTAATGAACATCCCAAAACAATAACTCCATCTCCAAGATGTAAAGACTCCTTTACAATGATATAACACATGCATTACTCAAATCTCACACACTCGTCAATTTCCTTATTTCTAAAGGAAAAGCAACAGCATCTGATGCATTCCTATACCATAAATAAATATCTACAAAGGGGAACCTGTATTGCAGACCCACATAGACAAATTTACATCCATAAAAAAAGGAAACTTTCCATAAGCTAGTTAAATTGTTGATCACTACAAATATCCTATCCTATGAATAAATAAATTAAAGAGATCTTATTGGGGCCCACGTTCTAATTATTAGGGGGGAGGGGGGTAGCGGTTACAAAGAAGTAGTTCATGCATATGAACAATGGGACACCCAAAATCATACATGAGACAAAAAAATAAACATGATCCTCATAAACTATTAATAATATCCAACGGCAAGAAGCAAAACAAAACAGAAACCAACAACTAAAGTGATTTTGGAAAATTTCTTTTGGAAGAAATGACAAAATTGACAACTCCATAAATGAAAGCAGTGGAAAATGGGATTATCTCTCGATTTTCTAAGAGAAAAGCTAGAAGGAGAGAATAAAAACGAGACTCGGTACAAGTTGATTTCATCCTTAACAAAAAAATTCCACTTCAAAATGAGATAAATATGCAATCTAATGTTTTCGAAGAAAAGGAAATGTATAAATTTACTAGTTTACACTTGAAGTAATATACTTATATTTACAGTAATGCAATTTCCACCACTTTAATTTACATCGATTCTTGGACAAGGATTGGTCACATTTCCTACACTGGTGACTCACGGGTATGTGATCCACAGGGGAACCAATCACTATGCAGGATCTGTCATGCAAAAATGAGGTACGGAAAAAGTGATGTGAATGAACATTTTCCTTGACATGGCTGAATAGTATGACATATTGGGCTACCTTTATAATATCTAATTGCATTAATTGACAAGAGTTTCACACCAGGCTTCTATGCTTCAATGGACTATCCTTTTTTATTTTTAAAAAAAAAATTTTAAAAAATGATTCAATGAATAAGCTAGATGTAGGTGCTTATAGGAAAACCCTCCGCCGTGCATTTCTCAAAAAAAAACAAAAAAAATTGTAGTAAGATAAATTTGGCTTTCAAGTATAGTTTCCAACCAAAGAAAAGACCACAGGCAGCACATACACTAATATGGCACATGTAGATCCTAACGTTTTACTTAAGGTTGCTTTTATACTCAAGTACAATCTGAGATACAATACATGAAAACACAAGATCATCCGGATGTGAGTTAGCAAGCATATTACTTATGTGTCTAAAGGCATTTTGGTCGTTTGTTAAGAGATACATTTGTGCCATAAGTTTAAAATATATTCTATACCTTAACTTCGTCCACCTTAAAAAGAAAATTAATATTCAACATAAACATATTCGATATTTAATAAAAAGATATACCTATTGCAGCTATTTTTCTATAGATTAAAATCACAAGTCATGTATCACACATATTGTTGATTTCATGCTACATCATATCAATAATACTGTCCAATCAGAAATAGTAATATATAAATAAATAATATATCGAATATTCCAATACAGAATGAATATATCCGCCAAATACCCACTACCATATCATGAGACCACTTTCATCTAGCAAAACCAATTTATTAACAATAATTGCTGAAAAAAATAGTGTGAGATATGAAATTATATCATGAGTTAGAATGACATGCTCTACTATTATAGCATCCAGAATTTTAACAGTTTGCAAATAAAGCCAATCGATCCTACTTAAAAGAACAACACCTTATATTCTAATAAATATGTAAGTTTCTTTAACCTTTGAACACCATGATCATATCACTTCATGCTTTTCCAGAGTATAAATCATATCCAATCGATTCCTACAATAACTTTATGCAAACTATATATCCCTACAAATTGGGTGACATCACCAATTAGAAATCTTTCTATGGTTGTCAGGCACTTTACAATACCAATCTTGGTGCATATATTCCCTCCCATTAACTTTTCCAAAAAGACAATTGAGTTCACCGAGACCATCCATCACACGAAAATGCAAGAATCTTAATGCACATAAAATACATTTAAAAGTTCATCCATGAAATTAAGCTATAAATTACAAAGACATAATCACACAAATATTAATTAATTACCATAAACCACACGGTTCCTTCATGCAATCCATCAGACTTTATTCTTGTCTAGTAGTAACCTAACCAACTTTCCACTTTAAAAGGAATCATATACATCATATACATTGATGATAAAATGAGCACTTACCTTTTTAAAACCCAAAATTTAGAAAGGAAAAAAAAGACCAGGAAAATTAACAAAAGAATCCATTTTTCTTCTGGATATAAAAACTGATCTAAAACAGTAACCCAACTGGACAAAATGACAAAAAGGAAATCAACAGGAACATCAAACATGAACTTATTTGAAGCTGAAAAAATAGAAAACATACCAAAATCTTCGAAAATGCCAATAACACAAAATCAGAAGGAGAAAAAGAGATTTAACAAAAACAAAAACATAAGGAAAAAAAAAGCACCTCATCAAGCATTGTTAATAGCCTTGACTTCTTGCGACCCTCACCCCCATCCCCAAGTGGATCTTCAGCACCGATTCCACCTAAGCACTGCTCCGGAGGAGGCTCCATCAAAGATGCATCCGCTACCATCTTCTCAGCACAAACTAAACCACCAACACCAACATCACATATCTCTTCCAATAATTGCTGTGCAGGCTTCAAGAACCTCGATCCCTTCAATATAGAAGCATAACCTGTAAATGGCCCCAGTGGAACTGAACTTCTAGAAACTTCATTTCCTCCAACCAACCCCGGAATCACACAGTCACCACCACCACCACCACCACCACCACCAACCTTATCTCCATAAATCACAGACCCATATCTTTGAAGATTCAGCTCCAGTGGGAGATTACCCTGGTGGGTTGTACTGTTGTGTGATGAAAGAGACAAAGACAATGGCTCAGGTTTGAACACCATGATTTCACTACCAGTACTGTAGCTCTGATCAAATTCTCTAAGGTGGTTCTGTGCTTGGTAGAGAAATGGGTTGTTGTTAAGAACTTGAATTGTACTACCAGGGTTCAAAGGCAAAGACGATTCTGGATCCAAGTAAGCATGGTGAGAAACTGAAGAAGAGTTAGAAGAAGAAGAAGAAGAAGAAGAGCCATTCATCATCATGACCCTTCTTCCACCTCCACCTCCTCCTCCTAGTGCTGCAAAACCCATCATTAAATTTGAACCTTCTTGCTTCACAACGCTACTACCTAAGTTGGATTTTGAAGCTTGGTTGTTGTGGAAGCTATGACCTTGTTGGGTTGCACAAGTTATCAAATCAGAAGGAATGAGTGAAGGGTCGTACAAAGGAAGCAAACCATGAGAAAGGGTAGAAGATGATTCAACGAGACCTTGTTGATTCTGAGCAGCAAGGACTCTCAGTTTATCTCTTCTGCTTTGTTGTGGAACATGGTAAGGCTCATAACCCTCAGCCATAGAAAGAAAGAAAATAAACCAGAAAAAAAAAAAAACCTTAACAGTTTTTCTACAGAAACCCCCAGATGAGGAAGAAGTGATGGAAGTGAAAGAGATAGATAGATAGATAAGGGTAAAGAGTCAGTAGTAATGGTAGTAGAAGTGGAGTGAAGTGATGATGAAATGAAAGGGTATAATTATAGTGATGTTATTGTGATGCTGCAAGCAAGTATGACAGAGAAAGTGGTGCAGTTTATCTTATACTATATATCAGAGAGGTAATAGATACGTGAATTGATTGATAATTGGGGTAATGGGGTTTTGGTTTTTGGTTTTTAATTGGTTTTGGGTTTTGGGTTTCACCACACTACACGCATCTGAAAAATGCGCACACACACACTAGCACTCAAATTCACAACAAAAAACGATTGTATGAGTTTCTATAATCCGACTCCACACACTCATTAATGGGTCTTTGTGGCTCCGAAAGAGCATAGATTCTCTCTTTCAAACAAAGTGCAAATTCCTAAAGAAGAGGCTGCTAATGGTGGTGGTGTTGATGTTGGTGATGCTCATAGCATAGGGTTTCGAGAAACCGGATGACGACCGGCTATTTCCGGTAATGATTGAACTGTGTATGCCTATGCTGCTTTCTTTGTGTATGTTGCAGATATTTCTGACACTGGGTTCCTGAGTTTTGTCGTTTTCTGAGCTCTCTTACCGTATGAATGATTGTTTGAACTTATCTAAACATATTTTGGGTTAGAGATTTGGATTCTCATATCTGTTATAAGGTTGGAAAATTTATTCCTAAATATAAATTATTTTTAAGAATAAAATAATTTTTACTTTTTCATGATTTTATTCTTAATAAAAGGGATGGGAATAAAAGGTTCACATAAAGGTGAGAATGAAATTTGTATAACTATCCTTATATCCCATTTTTATAAATGATTCCCGGGAATGTTATAAGTATTAACCAAACACTTTTTTAATAACACATCTGGGAATAAGATTCCCATCATTATTTTTCTGAAAAAGTTATTCCTAAAAATAACTTTTGAAACCATGAAACAAACGTCACCATGAGTTTATTATTTATGATTATGATTATTACAAAATATTTAAAATTATTATTTAATAATTAGTTTTTAGTCTTCTATACTTATAAGTTTGGTTTAATTGAATTTTTGGTCTTCTATTATTGATCATGTGTGATTTTAGTCCCTCTAATTTTTTTTTTTCATGGACATTTGGTACCCTATTTTATAAATGTTGCAAATTTGGTCTTTCCGTCCATTGGCTGTCAATCTTTTCAATAATCAACATAAATGAATCACTCCTCTAAGCGTACAGAACCTTTAGTTGAAGTTTTCTTTCATCTAACTTTATAATTGAACATGATTCAAAGGTTCCTCTATGTTATTTACTCGTTTTGTACCTCCTTTTCGGGATTTTTTTTTGTTCCACCACAGATCTTTTACCATAGAAGCTAAACCAGAGATTTTATGAGATTCGAGCAATTGTTCCTCTCCGTTAATTATTGAAAAATTAATGGACATTTGATAAAAAGACTGAATTTGTAACATTAAAAAAATAAAGAGACCAAATATAGATTGAAAAAACTTTAGGAACCAAAATCGCATATGACCAATAGTAGGAGAACTAAAATTACAATTAAGCCTATAAGTTTTTAGGAGCCATTGTTACTTTTATTTTATTTTTATCAAATCATTAAATTAAAATAAATTGAATATCATCTAATGAAAAATTAATAAAATCAGAGTGACAATAAATAAAATAATAACAATAGACATTCTCATTTTTTATTCTTTTCAATTTATTTATTTTAATTTATTATTTATGTCAGAGATATTGTCACTGTGATGATTTTACCTCTAAATTGTTTGGAAATCGTTGCGGTGAGTGGGTTGCTAATTATTGTCTTCATTTGAGCTCTTTTGAGACTCGTGTTTTGGAACAGCCAAATAGGGAGTTAAATCAGTTGTTTTTTATGATATTTCAAGGGCTTTTTGCCTCCTAAAGTTTGGATAAGTAGTTGGCTTTTGTTTCTCTGCTTTTGCTTGGGGCCAAAATTAATTCAATTCTGTTGAATAATGAATAGAGTTGAATGAAAATAGTGGTCTGCTTCAAACTTTAAAATCATCTTATATCAATATAATAACTCAAAAAAATAATAAAAATCGAATTATATTTGTTTGAACACTATTTAATCTTGGATTGAATTATATTATAAAACCATGGTGAGTTTTCATTAAAGATAATCAAATGATAATTGATATGATAGATAAATAAATAAAGTAAAAGATTGTAATAACATTACAGTCCATTAGATACAATTGAAAAATTTAATTTTTAAATAAGTGATTAAGAATGTAGAATGAATGATAAAAAAAGAATGTAGAATGAAAAAATTAAAGATTTTAATTAAATGAATTTTAAATTTAAATTAAGGGTGATAAGATGAATGATAGTGATGGTGATACTGATGACGCACGTGAGAAGAAAGGAACAGGGCGATGAAAGAAAGAAAGGCTGAATTTGCCCTTCTCAACACTCATCCGCCAAACCAAAACCCCTTTTGCCTCACTCTCTCGCTTTACGAGGTTTTCACTTTTCATGCCTTTCTCTTTTTAATTTTTTATTATTAATTATGTTTAAAAATTAAAATATCAGAAGGGAAGTTAAATAAAAAATAAACAATTAAAAATAAAAGTAGAGATTCTAATCATTAAAAGCAATACTTTAATTAAGTTTTTAATTATTGAAAAATAAGTCAATTTTTGATCTTTCAATTTTTTTTCGTTGGTTTTGAATTTCATAAGTTTTAAAATTTTGATTTTGCTACTTATCATCATTATTCATCCATTAAGTATTGATATGACAAGCGAACCATCACGTCAACACTGTTATATAAGCTATTATAATATTTTTATTTTTATTATAATATTATTATTTATTTTTCATATTTTTATTAAACGAATGAAAGGCTAAAATAACAATATTCTGGTTCCCGAATATCATCGTGATATTAAATATTATAAAATAATATAAAAATTTAATATATAATCATATCTGACATTAAATATTATAAAATTAGCTTATATAGTAGTGCTAATGTGGCGGTCCGTTAATCACGTCAACACTTAACAGATGAATAGTGATGACAGGGACCAAAATCAATTTTGAAACTTATAGGAATCAAAACCAATAAAAAAATATAAGGATCAAAATTAAAACTGACACATTTTTTTAAAGATTAAAAACTTAATTAAACCTAAAAAATGGCATACTTTGTGAGGTCCCAGATTAATAATCACAATAATTAAAATTCTTATTGGGGCTTGGGTTGTGTAATTGATGAACACGTCTTGTCCTTAGAATTGTTGGCACAGTGGTCATGCTTGCAAGGCGCCTTAAAGCTACAATAATAATGTTCAAGTGAATTCTTCGTTTGGGAGGGGGTCCTTGAGGCTGTGGCCTCTGGGATCAACAAATGGAAATTACAGATATCGAGTTCTCTTGATGGATTCATTTTTGCATTCATGTTATAGGTAATGTATAAGGGCAAATTCTATCATGAGAGAGTCAAACATGTCTCTTACGGTGCACCACTATTATTCACTGTTGATAATCCTTATGATAATATTCTACACCCTCCACACCTGATTCCAACTCCATCCATAGCCCCTCACCAGAAACCACTACCACACGACCTTTCGAACAATTTCTGGCGCCTCCGTTAGCGCCAACGCCTCCATCCCTCTCTCCATCGCTTTCGTTGGCCTTTGCTCCTACGGCTTCATCAACAGAGTCGCTGCAACTTTCGAGAGCTAAACCTCCTACGCTTCGCTCCCTCCTCAACACATCCCTCAGCCTCCCTGCCCTTCTGCCTTCTCCCTCTTTGTCTGTCCCTGTCGCCGCCCCTCCTCTTTCTCATTTCCGCCTCCCTCGATGCCAAGCCCACCGTGAAAACCAGATCTAGCACTTTGTTACACTAACCAAATCTATCGCAAAAGGGAACAGAAATGGAGAGACAAAGTATTGAAGAAATGGAGGAACAAAAGGACCTGAAAATTTCTGAGAAGGTGAATGTTTTCGCAGAAGATAAGGTCTGCGGGTTCGACGACGATGAATGAGAGCTTGGAGAAGGTGGAGAATGGGATCTGATCGCACATGTTCCACACGAGTGAGAAGCTTAGAAGTCATCCTGAAAATCCTATCAAACAAAACGGACACACGAAAAACGCTAAATGGTGACCCACAACAAGCTCGGTCCACCATTAATGGCTGACCTTCGAGCTTCAACGCTTTTGATTGTGATGTGAGGAAGGAAAGGTTAGGAGATGCTTGTTCTCATTGTGTCGAGGTAGAGAAAGAGAATCATCCTTGTGCGGATTTGAGCAAAGAGGCAACGAATGCCGTGCGATGATGACGCTGATCGGAGAAGACGATCAGAGCTCAAAGACGCCACAACGGTGGGGAGACAACAGGATGGCGGTGACAGTTGCGAGAGTGAGAGATAATACATTAGAAGAAGATGGAAAAAAAAAAAATCTAGTGTGGTAAAATGCATGATAGAAAAAATGAGACTACATGATCTAATAGTACTTAAAGGTGGTGCACCGTGGAAGACCTATTAAGGCCTCCCACCCTAGAAGCTGCCAATGTATAAGCTAATAACCTAATAAAGTTTCAATAAATATATAACCTAATAGTTCACCAAAATAATATAACCTAACAATTTTCCGTAAATGTTATAATTACGTTGTTTTTTGTTAACTTGCTTTTCAAGTATTGTTTGTTCGTTCTGAGGTTTATGAGCCGAATGTTCAGATTTGATTAATTATTTTGAAAACTAACTTTCTTTTATTAAAATTAAGTTTTTTAGAAGCAAATATATTTAGATTGAAGTATGAAAAATTTATAATTGTTTTTATATTAAAGAGTTTTTCAAAAGTTATAGATTTGGTTATTGTTTTTAAATTATTTCAAAAGCTTTGATATTTTTTTGATGAACATAAGGGGCTAGGCCCGAACAAAAACAAGACACTAGCTACCTCGCTGATAAACAACAGAGGAAGCATCAAACAAAATAGGGAAATAGGCCAAACTAGGGACAAAATCAAAAACGTGAATCCTAGGAACCATTGAAACACCATGCTTAGCAAAGGCATCTGCAACATCGTTAGCTTCACGAAAATGTGGCGCCAGAAACAAGTCTGGAACTCCCCGGCTAGCTTTTGGATATCAGAAACAATAGTATGACAGGGATGACTAGGAGTACAACCCATCAACAAGAAATCAACCGCAGTCTTTGAATCAGATTCAACAATAACTCTACGGAAGCCACGCCTCAAAGATAAATTTAGACTATGCCAAATGCCCCATACTCTGCTTGAACAATGGAACACTGACCTAAATTAGCAGAAAACACAGCAATGAAAGCACCCCAATGATCACGTAACACACCCCCACAGCCAGCAGTTTGACTAGAACTTGAAAAAGCACCATCACAATTCAACTTAGTAAACCCCAAATCAGGTGGAATCCAGCGAATTAGTGCTAACCCCGAAGCTAGATCCCTTCTGGTTCTCACGGGAGAGATACCGCTAAGAGACTTCCGGATCTCCCCCACAGTTCTTCTAATCTCACTCACAACAACCTCAGCAGTGATAAAGTTTTGCTAAAAAATGGCTTCATTTGTAGATCTCCATATTCGGTCCACCGCTACTCCAAATAACAGAGGCCACAACTTGTCACGATCTGGACGCAGCGAAAGATTGTACACTAACCAATCATCCTTATTCCACTGAAAAAATCTAGGAATATTTGTTAGGAATTTGCCTATTTAAAACTATAACGCAGCGGAAAAATTCCCACCAAAAGATCTTTGCGAATGGTCATGACTCATGATTGTAGTGTTTACCTCTTGTAGCGAAGCTTTCCCTCTATCACTGCGCATGGAAAAGGAAGAACAGTTCTTCTCACTTGATCACGAGCACTACGAATAGTGCTCTGAAGAGGAGGATGAACGCTATCACCAATACCGCAATCGAGCAACACCTCTACGTAGTCCACGTGAACAAATCACCGTTGGAGAAAGCGTCGTGCTAGCCGACGGCAGGGGAAAGGGGCGCGCCTACCAAGGAGGTGGTGTGACGGCCGCTAGGTTATGCGCAGCAATCTCTAGACGCTTAAGTGACATGTACAGCCTTATAAGCTGTCACCCACTTACCCCAACCCCAATGGGCTTGTACGCTACAGGCCCAATTAATATTGTTAAATCATATTTAATAAATTAATTCATTCTCCAACTATGTTCTCTATGCGTGTGACCCTATAGGTTCTCAATAAATTGGCAATAATATTAAATCACACTTAATATTATAAACAATGAGCGACATCTAGCATTACATCATTGTTACCAAATTAGTGATAATATCGATGATACGATATATATTTTACGGTAACCAAAATAACCGTGTAGTAAATGTCCCTTCGTCCGTATGTCTTAGTTGAACACAAGGCATAAATGTGTATCATCCTTGTTAGGTTCAATTATTTATTTCTCAATTCTCGATTAGACGTGTAATCACAAATGGGCCTAATATCTCACACTGTCCCAATGTAGCATGGCCATGCACTTTCACGTCTCACTCTATTGAGAGGCCCATGACATTACTCCTGTTATGTAGGAGGGACGAATCCTGTCTACATCACTCACTTCCCTCAACGTGATTCATTGTAGGCCCAACAATTATCTTTATGATCATCCTCTTACGGATAACGTTTGGTAGCATTAAAGCCTACAACTCCTCATGTAGGAATCGTAGTGACTTCAAGTCGAAGGGCTACTTCACTTTGATTACCATGAGAAGCGCTCATGACACTTATATAACTATTATGCAGCGTTCTCATAGTGGGTCAATCCAGTATAAATATTTCTCTAATATTTATACTTATGTGAAGACTTGATATCTCATATCCATGACCCGTGAGATGTGATCATCAGTCTACCCACATAATAGTCTCGATGTATTATTGTCGTCCTAATTAACAATAATACTTGACTACGAATACTTTAAGAATAGTATTTTAATGTTCCGTAGGGTTTCACGATCAAGTCATGCACTTTATGTTCTATTGAACTGAAATAATTATTCTAAGGACTTTACTTCGTTTAAACAATTAACATTATAAACTGAAATGCCTCATATGTAAATATATGTAAATCAAAGTCATGATACAAATGTAAATCTCAAAGAGAGCTAATGGCCTCTAGGGCTTACACCAACAATCTTGTGGTATCACCAAAAGTAAATCCCAGATCTTCCTTGCAGCCACACAATCTCGAAGAACATGCAAAGAATCTTCCACAAAGCTATTACACCACGAACAGAGGTTACCTATTCCTAACCCTCTTCGAAAGTGCTGAAAATTGGTTAAGATAGCATTATGGGCCACCCTCCACAAAAACAATTTTATTCTTTCAGGTCCAGCCCAATTCCAAATCTTAGAAAAAACATTGGGTCAGGCCCTGCTACCCACATCAATTAAAGAATTATAAGCTGAAACAACAAAGAAGGTTCCATCCGAAGATCCCATCCAAGAAATTCGATCATCCTCTTTATCACTTGACCGAGGGCTCAAGGTACAAAACAGAATCAAAAATACTGCTAGGAAGAACATGAGCTAAACAACTTAACTCCCAAGCACCATTTGGTAGGACAAAATCAGAAACTCTTTTAAGCATATCCACCTCCGACACAGGACTTAAGGCTTTATCAACCGACAGACTTAAGTTACACTAATCACATCAACTATGCCTTAATCCATTGGACAAAGAAGCTTATACTTTCTACAAAAATGGATAAAGCATTTTTCTATTTTTGGTTAATCTTACCATCTTTAAATTTATGATCAACATGTGTTATCCTTGAATCAATCTTATCCGTCCTTTTCTTACAATTAATCAAATCAAATTTGATTAATTTGATGAAGCTAAAATTCTTATCCTATGTGCACTAATTAATGCTACATGGTTTTGAAGTGTAGTATTACACTTGAATTCCTTTAATTCTCTTCATGTGTAATTAAGATACAAATATACGATCAACTATAATATATTTCTAAGCTTTGTTAACTCTTGATTAATAGCCTATCAACATTACCTTTTATATATGGAAAAAGCAAACTATCCATTTTCGCTTATGGCTTAATCAAGCAACAAGCAACAAGCAAACCACCTCTTTAAATCTAAGCCATTGGACCATCTTACACACCTATCACCTATGTCATCAAGTTTTAATAAATTTTTGGAGAAAAGCATTATAGCCTCACGGCCTTGTTGGTGTTTTTACACTAAATACACATTTCATTTTTATTCTTAAGATAATTACTCTCTTATCTCTCCAGAACTCTCAAATTCTCTCTTCTCTCTCTTGTTCTCTCATTTTTGGCCTTCACTAGAAATCCATGAACAAAAATTTGTTTCTAAATTCTAAGACCATAGCTTTGTTAGTCTTGGTCTCTAGAAACAACTTTGATGAAGAAAGTTTTTCATTTGGAGCAACTTTATTCTTGACCTTCAAGAACACCATATTGATCTTCAAAGTGTTTTTCATAAAGTAAGTTCTAAACTTCATTTCCTGATCTTCATTTCCTTTCACTAAATCATGAAGCAACATCTTCTAACTCATGATTTTTTAAAACAAGTTTCAAAGCCTTGTTGTTTTGTTCCTAGTAGGTTTGACCTTCTCTTTGTTCTTAGTGCTTGGAGTTTTGTTCATCCAAAAGGAACTTCATTTAAGGTAATGGGTGAGTCAACCACATCACACCACATTGGTGGTTGTGAAAATAGTTTCTTTAATTGGTTTGGGAAAACCCTAACCAAGGGTTTTCTACTTTGCTTATTTGGTTTTCTATGAGAACAATGTTGAAATAATTATTTGTGGCTTGATTTGTGTTCATTGGTGTGCATGTGTGGTGGAATTTAGTTTTTGTGTGTTGGAAGACCTTAACCTAGGGTTCCTCTAATTATTTCTTGCGAAGAGTTCATAAAAAGTGATTTTCGAATTCTGGTCTTGTGTGAGTAATTTCTATTTTGCTCTAAACCTGGACCTCGGATTTCAAAAATTGTTTTTGTTCCTGAAACAAGAAATTTGGGGCTTTATTTGGAGCACAAATTTCGTTTGGTTTCATGAAGATTTGGTCCTAGAAAATTTGTTTCAGAATAGGCAAGAAATTCTGTTTCGGATTCTGACTGTAAGGTGTTATTTCTTAAAACTGTATTGATGTAGTGGCTTTTTGTGAAAACAAATTCTATAGACAAAAAATAGGCATCCTAAAACTTCATGTGAGTGCTCATTTTCCCAAATCAGAGTTCGTTTGGTCTATCAAATGTTGGTCACAAGTTGATGCTCAATTGCTGGAAAATTTATGCATACGGGTTTGATGTGTTTTTCTAAGAGAAAATGTTTGATTGTTGTTTATTTTGATGTATCTATGGTTATACATGATTATGAGTTCATGTTGGTGGAGTAAAATCTTCACAAGAACCATACTTATGTTTTGGACAAAGCTAGAGAGAATAAAGAGTTGAACTTCAACTTTGAAATTTAAACAATTTATACAACTCTTAAGTGATTTAATGGACAATGAAACAAAAGAAATAAAGAACCATGTTTGAACTTTTTAAGCCATGTAGATTCGACCAAGTAGCTTTAAAAATAATGAAGAAGTGTTTTAATATTAACTTATGTGTTAAATTTATTAATAAATTTATCAATTGATGTTTTAAAAGTCAAAGGAACATTTGTTTTTCAAGAATAAAACAACCTTTGAAAAAATGTTAGATGGCATTCGGCTATATTTCGGTTTTGGAATACAACCAATATTTGATTTTAAATCCAATATTTTGAACATTAAAATTAAGAGTTGGATCAAGTGGGATTCATAGTTAAAAAGGAAGAAAAAGTTATCTTTTACATTTTAAGTATATTATAGTGTACAAGTATAATTAGTGAAAACCCTTTTGAAGTTATCCTAAGTGCTTTCATTACTTAACCTTAAATTAAGAATGAATGATTTCAAGGTAAAAAGGATTTAGACTTAAGAAGATTTATGTTCTTAAGTTAAAGCGAAAGAGTTTTAAACTCCAACTTCTAGTTTTAAGTGTATTGAAAGTTATGAAGCAATTTGAAATGATGCTTCAAAACTTTGAAGATACTAAGGCGCTTTGCCAAAGTATAAAACAAATGAGTTATTTACTCATCTTTTTACAAAAGTTTATACACTCATCTATTTTCAAATAAAACATTTGTACATTCAAATTAAGTAATGGAGTGAAGTAAGATATTTTAAAGGGAAAGCTTTTAGACATCATAAGTGTTTAATATACTTATGATGGGGTTTATGAAATTAAAATATATTTTAACTTAAGGAGACTTGAATTTGTCAAATAATAGGAGAAATTAGTTTTGAACTTAAAAACTAAGGATTTTAACGTAATATAGTTTACATGAATGATTTTTTGATGAGCATGATTATTGATGTGATATATAATGTATATATGTGTCATACAATTTTCACATCTACTATATGTTGTGTTGATGAATGGGAATCTCACCTCATTACTTTGTATTGCATCGTTGTGTGCTTCTCTGGTTGTCTACCGAGAAGGGTCGTGATGCTGATACTTCACCCGCGCTACAGGAGTGCTTCTTCGTTGAGTTCCCAACGATTCTGGCGTTTGGACATCTAGCCACGATGGAAGACTAGTAACGTACATGGGAAAAGCCATACTCACTATATGCATGGGTCGCAGGGGAAGGGTTCCTCATCACTTCATCACTTGTCTTCATGCTGTTTGTCGTAGGGTTGTGGTCATAAGTGGGATGCTAGGTGGACTGTTCCACCAAGGTATTCAGTGCCTTCTCCCTCTCTTAGGGATGGGTCAGGGATGGGTCGCTTGTTGGCAGAGTTGCGTCTGAGGCAACTCCTTCGATGTCTTCCATAGGAACGCCAGCAGTAGTCCCTGCTAGGGTTCTTGTTAGGCCTCGTTTGACGGGTCCTGGTTGGAAGGCGATAAGTGAGAATATTAGGAGGGAGGTGATCTATCCACGCCTTCCGATTCCTTTCCCATGTCTTTCCATGAAGGAGAATTCAGAGGAAGGATCCAGTGGTTGATCCGAAGGAAGTCTTCCCGTGTAGTCTGTTGTCAGCCAGTGTAGGGTGTCATAGCGTCTGTACCTTTCTTTCATCTTTTGTGGGGCTGCGTCTCCAAGTATCTTATGTTTAGAATTTGCGTTTCCATTTTCTTATGTTGAGTCTATATCTTTCTGTTTTTTTCTTCCTTTAGTCATGTTGGGTTTGATGTAAATCCTTTATGAACTTATGACCCTATATTATGAAATGTTTACTCTTTTATCTTGCATGTATAAACAGTTACAAGCTTTAAATTCATGTCTTGAGAAAAGGAAATTTTACCTCATCTTTCTTAAAAGATTTTAATTACCCCATTTTTCGGCCTTATAATTTTATAAAATGTCCGTAAATGTGATGCCCCCGAAAAGGGTGCAACATTAATGGTATCAGAGCTGGCCGAGTCTTTTCGGGCTTGGGGTATGGTCTGTCATCGTTTGTATTGTGTTTTCTCTATTTGTTCTTTGTTTGTTTATGTGTTATTGTTTCCAAAAGGAGACAATGTTGGAAAGGATGATCACTTCGGTCTATCCTTTTGTGTTGTTTGTTCTCTGTGTTATGTTTTCGGAAGGAATACAACAACTTTTTGTTATTATGTACCTTCTTATTTTTGAACAGAAATGATATTGGTCAAAATAGTGATGCTTTTGCTTTATTTTATGTGTTACCTATTCTGAGTTTGGTTGACAGTAGCTGCTAGTTGCTAGAAGCTGAGGGCAGAGTTGTCGCTTGCAGAATCTTTCAAAACGAGTTTCTGAACGAGTGTCTTTTAACAAGTACGCGACAAGTTGAAAGAAATGGAGTTTCTGTAGCTACGTCAAGGAGAAACGTCTGTCGAAGAGTATGCTGATCGTATTGAGTCCCTATTGAAGCCTTCGAGGTATCTCCAACTTCATCCCGATGAGGAGTGTGTTGGTGTAAGCCTTAGTGGCCAATTTATTTGGAATAGATCATCATTTGCATCATGACTTTGATCATATATTTGATATATGAATAAGTCATTAATTTATTATGTTATTGGTATTTAGCATAATAAAGTCCTTAGAATAGGCAGTTCGTTTAATGGAACATCAAATGTGACTTGATCGTGAGATCCCATTAAACTATAGAACGCTGTTCTTAAAATATCCGTAATCGAGTATTATTGTTAATTAGGACAAACAAATAATACATAGAGACTGTTGTGTGAGTAGACTGATGATCACATCTCACGGGTCATGGATATGCGATATCAAGTCAATACACAGGTGCAAATATTAGGAGTAATATTTGTACTGGATTGACCCACTATGAGAACGCTGCATAATAGTTATGTAAGTGTCATAACCGCTTCAGAGGATGTGTGACTGTTTCCATCTGCTATCTCGGCTTTGCTGCAGCTGAGTCCTCTACTCATCTTTTCTTTCAATGTCAATTTGCTTCCAAAATGTGGAGCTGGCTTAGTAGTATGCTGCTATGCAACTTCGATCATTCATCTATTCTTTCTGTGCGCGGGTTGATGGAAAGACAGTGGAGTTCCCAAGGCAAAGAAGTAGTAATATCAACTATTCTACATACTGTTGGTGCTATTTGGCATATGCGAAATCAGTCCAGGCTTTGTAACAAAGTAGTTAGTATGGGCAGGGCAATTTCTATGGTTAAAGCAGCAGTAGCTTTGTATGGGAAACATTCAAAAGGTCATTGTTACAACTCTATGAATGAGCTCCAAATGTTTAAAAACTTTCTAGTGGATGCTAAGCCTCCTAAAGCTGACAGCATAATCCAAGTAATCTGGTATAAGCCTCCATGTAGTTGGATCAAAATCAACTCTGATAGGGCATCTAAGGGCAATCCTGGCCTGTCCTCTGGTAGTGCTATTTTTAGAGATTCTAGAGGTGCTTTATTAGGTTGTTTCTCTGATTTCTATGGAGTGAACAGTTCTCTCTATGCTGAGCTTATTGCTTCCATGAAAGCTATTGAGCTTGCTTTCTCTAAGGGTTGATTAAATTTATGGTTAGAATGTGATTTGATGCTTGTGGTGAAGGCTTTCTCCAATGTGGACATTATTCTTTGGAAGCTTTTAATCAGATGGAAGAATTGTCAATCATTGCTTAAACATATGCAATTTTATTGTTCTCATGTTTATAGGGAAGGGAACAATTGTGCTGATAAGTTGGCAAATTTTGGCCTTGTTCATCATAGTTTTTCTTGGTGGGACTTTCCACCACAGTTTCTTTTGGAAGATTTTAATCGCAATAGATTTGATCTTCCTTGTTATAGGTTTGTTTGAGTTGTTTCCAGTTAGGGTTTTGGCCTAGTCCCCCCATCTCTTTTTGTATTCTTCTTCATTTATTAATAAATTTTAATGATATGCTGCAGATGATTGATAAGGGCTAAGGTGCCAACCTAGTTGGGATGTTAGTCTTTATAGTTATGCTTTTGCATATCATTTCAGTTTGCTTAAAATAAAATAAAAAAGTGTCATAACCGCTTCTCATGGTAACCAAAGTGAAGTAGTCCTTCGACTTGAAGTCACTACGATTCCTACATGAGGAGTTGTAGGCTTTAATGCTACCAAACATTATTCGTAACAGGATGATCATAAAGATAGTTGTTGGGCCTACAATGAATCATGTTGAGGGATGTGAGTGATGTAGATAGGATTCACCCCTCCTACATAACATGAGTAATGTCATGGGCCTCTTGATAGAGTGAGACGTGAAAGTGCATGGCCATGCTACATTGGGCCAGTATGAGATATTGGGTCCATTTGTGATTACACGTCTACTCGGGAATTGAGAAATAAATAATTGAACTTAACAAGGATGACACATTTATGCCTTGTGTTCAATTAAGACATATGAATGAAGGGACATTTACTACACGATAATTTTGGTTACAATAAGGTATATATCGTATCACCGATATTCTCACTAATTAGGTAACAATGATGTATTGCTAGATGCCGCTCATTGTTTATAATATTAAATCACACACATAAAGCAAATAATTGGAGAATGAATTAATTTATTAAATATGATTTAATAATATTAATCAAATATTGGGCCTGTAGCGTATAAGCCCATTGGGGATAGGGTAAGTGGATGACAGCTTATAAGACTGTGCATGTCACTTAAGCATAGAAGTTTACTGTGCATAACCTAGTGGCCGTCACACCACCTCCTTGGTAGGCGCCCCTCATCCCCTGCCGTTAGCTAGCACGACGCTTTCTCCGACGGTGATTTGTTCGCATGGACTGCATAGAGGTGCTGCTCCATTGCGGTACTGGTGATAGCGTTCATCTTCCTTTTCAGAGCAATGTTCGTAGTGCTCGTGATCAAGTGAGAAGAACTGTTGTTCCCTTCGTGGTAAAGCTTCGCTATAAGAGGTAAACACAAAAATCACGAGTCATGACCATTCGCATGGATCTTTTGGTGGGAATTTTTCCGCCATGTTTAGTTTTTAAATTCGCAAATTCCCAACATTGGTATCAGATCCGCTTGTGAAACCATGATTCTCATGTGTGTTTATATGTTATAGCATGTTTAGTTTTGAAAAGATATGATCTTTAGCATGATATATTTGAAAATCGTAAAAGTGTTTTGTGAAAAACGTTTTTCTGAAATCCTTGTTTTGATTTGCGACGATAGCAAGTGTTGCTGTCTTATGCACCTTACGTCCAGACGTGCCATATTCGATTATGGTGGAACAATAATCGATTATGAGGGATCAAGTGTTGATGCCCTAATTGTCGTGGAAGCAAGGCAAATTTTGGTCAGAACCACAATAATCGATTATGTAATCGATCAGGCAATCGATTATGTAATCGATTATGCAAAGAGTTTGCATGAATGTTTGCATAACAAATTACATAATGGATTATGCAATCGATTATGCAATGGATTATGGTAGTTTAATAATCGATTATGGTGGTACAGTAATCGATTATGATAGTACAATAGTCATTTTCTGAGGAGTCAGAATAGCAGTAATTGATTATGGTAATCGATTATGATAGTACAGTAGTCATTTTGTGAGGAGTCAGAACAGCAGTGATCGATTATGGTAATCGATTATAAGGATATCAAAAGCGCTGTTTTGAGTAATTTTTGAAATCACTTAATATTAATAATAATAATAATAATAAATATTATAGTATTTTATTATTAAATTGTTATTATGTATTTGGTTGTGTATGATGAATGGTTATGGCCTTAGTCCTTTTCTTCTTTCTTTGGTTATTTTGAAATATGGCCTGCGTGTCGTGCCTTTCTCTTAATTTCCATATGTACATTCTTTTCTCACTTTATTCCCCTTGAATGTAAAAGAGGCTTCTTCCAATAGTAATGTTATGGTGGAGACAAGAAGACGACTTCAGAAGAGGACAATTTGGTAGGTGATCATGCTTGGTGAAGCTTGTAAGCTACTAGGGTCTTTAGATTAGATTCTCTTATTGGCTTGGGAGAATCAATGCCTTAGGGGCCACAATCATGTCACATTGTTATATGAGATGCATGTTAGTATATAGTAGGCTAAACAGTTTAACTTATGGTGAGATCAAAATTTATAAATAAATCCCTCAAGAGGAAATATTAAGTCATGTTTGAATGTGCCTTCCAATGCATGACACTCGTCAAGACTAATATCGATTGAGCATAGGTCTACCAAAGTAGAGTACCTTTGTCTATACTAGTAAGACACGATGGGATAAATGTAATATCCAATTGTCAACCATTGGGTCTGACTTAACTAAGCCAACTTCAATGGGATTGAAAAGGGCTTAGAGGCATGGAGTTGGGCATTAATCCATAATATTGATTAGAATAAGAGTTATTCACCCAACTGATCCAAGAATTACATGAGATGTAATTGGAAAGAGTTTCCTACCTAAATAGCCAAGTTCTGGGCGATCAGCCAAAGCTGACTCAGAATAAAGTGAAATATGGATCTTGGTCCCACTAGAAAATCTTCCAACGGGATTTTCCGAGTCTATGGTGAGGGTCATTGATTTGAGAAAAAATAGTGGGAGGCGTATTTAATAAAAGACCTTATTAAATATGTTTTATCATAATACAAATCTTCTGCATGTTTCTGTATTTAGAATTACCATGGAATTACACTGCATGTTATAACTACGAAATGTCCGAAGGACAAGATATCTAGAGTTAAATTTCTGGATTGGTACAGGAATTTGAGGATTATCCTCAAGTACGAGAAAAAGTTGTATATTTTCGAGCAAATGATTCCTGAGCAACCACTTCCTACTAGGATCGAAAAGGATGCTTACGAGAAGCATCAAATCGATATCCTGGATGTTGGATGCCTCATGCTTGCAACCATGGAGGCGCGTGGTATGATCATGCACCTCATGATGCTCTATTGAGAGCATGCAATGCATAAGAACATCAAGGCTTCTTGGCCCCTTTTCAGTTGCGAAATGGAAGAAGGGAAATCCAGACAGTTATCATGTGCTTCATACTATAGAGTACATCAAGAATCTGGTAAGCTAGGCTTTCCTTTAGGCCAAATGTTGGCTAGTGATATGATACTGCAATTATTGCCGGATAATTAGAGTCAATTCATTATGAATGATTCTGACAGACTTATGCCATAGATTGCAAGTAACTAGAGAACTGTCGAGCAGAGTCTCTACAGTAGAAAAGGGTAGACTATTATGATAGTCTATAAAGGGAAAATCTTAAAACTGCTAAACAAGGAGAAGAACCAGAGCAAGAATGAGTTCAAAGCCCAGTACTTTTGTCTTGAAGGTGATAAGCAGGGTTGCAAAGGAAGACAATTGTTTTCATTGCGGTTTGACAAAACATTGGAAAACTGCCAAAGGTACCAAAAAGAGTATAAGAAGAAGAAAGGGACTATGACTTCCTCTTGGAGCATTGTGTTGTAGAAGTCAACCTACTTCAAAATCATGGGTATTTAATACCGCATGTGGATCTCACATTAATGTGAAGGATCAAAAGGAGTAGGACGTTGACTAAAGGCAAAGGTCGACATATGAGTGGAAATGGAGCAAAAGTTGCTACATAGACTATAGGAGTATGAATTTGCCTTATGGACCTTGATGGAAGTAAATAATTGTTATTTTGTTCCAGCTGGTAATAGAAACATCACTTCCATTTCTTGTATAGACAAGAGAGGATTTTGAGTTGCAATAAAAGGACAATTGTTGTTCCATTTATTCAACTGATGTTTTCTATACTAGTGTTCATATGAGATATGGACTTGGTGTCCTTGATCTCGATATGCCCATCTATAACATAAATACGAATTGGGTCAAACCAAGTGATTTAGACCCTCTATGCCTTTAGCAATATCTTTTAGACCATATAAGTAAGAAACACATTTTCAAGCTCCACTAAAATGAACTCTTGGACTCATCTGATTGCGTATCGTTTGAAATATGTAAATCTTCCTTGTTGGGAAATATGACTAAGCCCCATTCACCAGTAAGGTGAGAGGGTTGGTGATCTTATGGCATGATGCATATTGATGTATGAGGGCCTCTAAACAAGTTTGCTAAAAGGTAGATTTCCATACATCATCGCATTAACTAATGACTTCAATAGACATGAATTTGTATATGACACAAGTCAGAAATCTTTGAAAGGTTCAAAGAATTCAAGAATGAATTGGAGAATAAACTAGGCAAGAGTATTAAGGTCATACGATCAGATCGTAATAATGAATACTAAGGCCACGAGCTTGATGACTATCTTAATCGTACCCTGCTAGTCATAGTCCGATCTACGATGAGTCAGTCAGAACTCTATCACTCTTTCTGAAGCTATGCTTTACTTACAACTGTTTCTTCCATTAACTGTGTTCCATCTAAAGCGGCTGAAATGACACCTTCTATGATACAGATGGCCCGAAGGACCAGTATGTCATTTATGAAGATTTGGCTTGTCAGGTTTATTTGATTTCAGATAAACTTGGACCCAGATCAGATAAATGTACATTTGTCAAATATCCTAAGGAAACCAAATGAAACTATTTCTACAACTCTTTCAAGGACAAAGTGTTTGTCGCTAGGACTGGAGTGTTCCTTGAGAAGGAATACATCTCCAAAAGAGATAGTGGGAGGAATGTAGAACTTGCAGAAATCCAAGTGCCACAAAGTACTAATCCGCCTGCAATGGAACAAGAACTGGTTCTACAAGATGTTGTAGTTCAATCACCGGTTCAAGTAACACAAGAATTGCATAGGTCTAACAGGTCACGTCACCAACCTTAGAGATATGGACTTCTCCTTGACTCAGGAAGATGATGTGCTGCTCATGGATCAAGATGAGCCTGTAACATACCAGGAGGCCGTAATTGACCCAAAATCTGAGAAGTGGCTTGAGGCCATGGGATTTGAGATGGAGTCCATGTACACTAACCAGGTTTAGATCTTGTTTGAGCCATCCGAAGGGATAAAAACCATAGGGTGCAAGTGGGTCTTCAAGAAGAAGACTGACATGGATGGTAAGGTGAATACCTTTAAGGTTCGTTTGGTGGTCAGGATAAGAAAGACAGGATAGGATAAGCTATCATGTCCTGCTTTAATCTGTAGTTTGGTGAACCAGTAGGATAGGATAAGCTTATCCTGTTAGCTTATCATATCCTGCTACTTAGTTATAATTCTATCCTGAGGGTGGAGTTGGGTTAGAACTAACAGGATATGATAAGAAAATGTTTTCTCTTTTATCTCTTACCCTTAATATTGTTATTATTTAATTATGGTTTCAAACCTAATTAGTCAACTTTATTACTAATTAAAATATGTGGTTTAATTAGCAATTTTTATACAAAGTGAAAAAAGTTAATTTTTTATAATTTAAAAAATGGACTAATGTATAATTAAAAAGCCGAATATATATATATATAATCAAATATTTTTTAATTTAAATGTATAAAAAACTACATAATATTAAAATTTATTTTTGAAAAAAAATGTAATTTTGATATAAGGGTAATTTTATCATTTGTGGATATTTTATATCATATCCTATCATTATCTGATGCGCATCAAATATCGGATAAGATAAGAGCTTATCATGCTCATATCCTATCCTATCCTTATTCAGCTCTCATATCCTATCCGTCTTTATCCTATCCTGACCACCAAATGAGCCCTTAAGGTGCGACTGGTCACGAAAGGTTTCAAACAAATTTATGGTATAAACTATGAAGAGACCTTCTCCCCAGTTGCAATTCTTAAATCCGTTCGGATTCTACTTGCTATTGCTGCATATCACAACTATGAAATCTAGCAGATGGATGTCAAAACTGCATTCCTTAACGGAAAACTTCTCGAGGATGTGTACATGACACAACCCGAGGTTTTGTTGATCCAAAGGATGCTGGAAAGATGTGTAAATTGCAGAGATCCATTTATGGATTAAAGCAAGCTTGAAGAAGATGGAATCTTCGTTTTGATGAAGTTATAAGACAGTTTGGACTCATCAAGAACGAGGATGAACCTTGTGTGTACAAGAAGGTTAGTGGGAGTTGTATTTCTCGTATTGTATGTGTATGACATACTGCTTATCGGGAACGATATCCCTACACTACAAAATGTACAAACATGGTTAGGGAAATGTTTCTCGGTGAAGGACCAAGGCGAGACCTCCTAAGTGTTAGGACTCAAGATCTATAGAGACATATCGCTGAGGATGCTCAACCTTATTCCGAATACATATGCTGACAAAGTGCTCAGACACTTTAAATATGCATGATTCTATGTACTAGACTTGTTATCTTGTATGCTTTGAGCATGACAGGAAGGTACCAAATTGATTTCAATGAAGGTCACTGAACTGTAGTCAAGAACATTCTTAAGTACATGACAAGAACTGAAGATACATTCTTGTCAAATGAAGGTGAGGAAGAGGTTGTTGTAAGGTGTTACATCGACGTTGTTTCCAAACCGATAAAGATGATTCCATATCACAATCTGGATTTGTGTTTTGCCTAAATGGTGGCACTGTGAGCTTGAAAAGGTTTCAAGTGTAAGACAGTTGCTTATTTTATCATAGAGGTCGAGTATATAGTTGGCTCAAATGCAAATTTAGTGGCCGTTTGGATTGGGAAGTTCATTTATGAACAAGGTATAGTTCCTAACTTTGCGAACTCCATTGATCTCATTGTGATGATGGTGGAGTAATCGCGTAAGCAAAGGAAACTTGATCTCACCAGCGATCCGGACATATACTTAGGCGCTTTCATCTCATTCGATAGATGGTCGATAGAGGAGATGTGAAGATGTGCAGAATGATAACACTGAACAATCCGCTAATGGAGTCTCATGCTCAATAGTAGCATGACACTCACACTAGATTGATAGGTGTTAGATTGATGCCCGATTGGCTCTAGTGCTAGTGGGAGATTGTTTGTGTAAGCCCTAGTGGCCAATCTATTTGGAATAGATCATCATTTGCATCATGACTTTGATCATATATTTGATATATAAATAAGTCATTAATTTATTATGTTATTGGTATTTAGCATAATAAAGTCCTTGGAATAGGCAGTTCGTTTAATGGAACATCAAATATGACTTGATAGTGAGTTCCCATTAAACTATAGAACGCTGTTCTTAAAATATCCGTAGTTGAGTATTATTGTTAATTAGGGCAAACAATAATACATAGAGACTATTGTGTGAGTAGACTGATGACCATATCTCACGGGTGATGGATCTGTGATATCAAGTCAACACACAGATGCAAATATTAGGAGTAATATTTGTACTGGATTGACCCACTATGAGAACGCTGCATAATAGTTATGTAAGTGTCATAAGCGCTTCTCATGGTAACCAAAGTGAAGTAGTCCTTTGACTTGAAGTCACTACGATTCCTACATGAGGAGCTGTAGACTTTAATGCTACCAAACGTTATCCATAACAGGATGATCATAAAGATAGTTGTTGGGCCTACAAAGTGATGTAGATAGGATTCGTCCCTCCTACATAACAGAAGTAATGTCATGGGCCTCTCGATAAAGTGAGACGTGAAAGTGCATGGCCATGCTACATTGGGCCAGTATGAGATATTGGGCCCATTTGTGATTACACGTCTACTCGAGAATTGAGAAATAAATAATTGAACTTAACAAGGATGACACATTTATGCCTTGTGCTCAATTAAGACATATGGATGAAGGGACATTTACTACACGGTAATTTTGCTTACAATAAGGTATATATCGTATCACCGATATTCTCACTAATTAGGTAACAATGATGTATTGCTAGATGCCGCTCATTGTTTATAATATTAAATGTGATTTAACATTATTACCAATTTGTTGGGAACCTATAGGATTACACGCATAGAACAAATAATAGGAGAATGAATTAATTTATTAAATATGATTTAATAATATTAATCAGAGATTGGGCCTGTAGCGTACAAGCCCATTGAGGATAGGGTAAGTGGGTGATAGCTTATAAGGCTGTGCACGTCACTTAAACTAGAAGTTTATTGCGCATAACCTCGTGGCCGTCACACCACCTCCTTGGTAGGTGCTGCCCCATCCCCTGTCATCAGCTAGCACGACGCTTTATCCGACGGTGATTTGTTCGCGTGGACTACGTAGAGGTGTTGCTCGATTGCAGTACTGGTGATAGCGTTCATCTTCCTCCTCAGAGCAGTGTTCGTCGTGTTCGTGATCAAGTGAGAAGAACTGTTCTTCCTTCCGCAGTGTTCACGGTAAAGCTTCGCTACAAGAGGTAAACACTACAATCATGAGTCATGACCATTCACATGGATCTTTTGGTGGGAATTTTTCCGCTGCGTTATAGTTTTTAAATACGCAAATTGCCAACAGAGTGGAAATGCATAAAGTTCGAAGAAGGTTTATAGAATGAGATTCAAGGAGCAGTGCTACTGCTCAGGAAGTTTTGATGAACGTGTGCTTCTTAATCAAAGATCTGATGAAGACTCGCGAAGAGAGGCAACGTCACCATGGGCCGTCTAGGTTCACAAGGGGCAACAACACCAGGTTCCCGCAGGAATCGTATACAAGACCACCAAGGAACCAGTCGCAACAACAATAATCTTACGAAAGGAGTATCAAGGGAACTCGCCAGTTCTTAGTACCTCCGCGATGTCGCAAGAAGTGTGGTAAAGGCCATGCTACCAGAGGCTATAGCTCAAAGGAAGTTGTTTGTGTCTTATGTGGAAGACCTAGTCATGCCGTACCCGTTTTAGAGCAAAAACCTTCCAGAGGGAGTAGTAAGTCTAATCAACCGGTGACTTCTACATAGCGATGCAAGAAATACGAGAGCGACCATGAAACAAGGTGCTGCACCATCGAAGCTGTCATCTGCTTCAAGTGTGGAAAGTTGGGGCATGTTTCAAGAGCCTATAATCAACACAAGATGGGATCTGTAGCCAGCAAGGTAAAAACCGCCATACAATCAGCAAGGGGTAGAGTCAATACGGCAAGGGAAGCCGAAGCCTCACGATCTGATGATCATGTCCAGGGAGATAGTACCATAGCTGGTAAACCTTTAACTATACTGTTTCATTCAGGGCACACATTCCTTTATTGCTTTTAATGTGTGGAACTATCAGGATTATATGTTTTTCCTTTATCCTTTGATTTGACTACCTTTATTTCAGACACGACTCATTTATGTTGTCTATAACAAGGTGATAAATTTTTTGAATGCTTATTTCTTCATTGTCCTCTTGATTTGGGTTGATTTGTAAAAAAAGATAAGTAAAACACCATCTTTCTCACACCTCCATGGTATTTTGAAAGGGGTTTTGGATTCTTAAAGCTAATAATGTTATTTTGGGAGATTAATTGGGAAAATTGAGGTTTTCTATGTTAGGGTTCAAGAACGCTAAATTGAATTGGGGGTTTCCTATTAAAACGAAAGTTTATTAAATTGAGCATTTATTCTTATGATTGATGATATGATATGTATGTTTGGTATGTATATTGATTGACTGGCATGCTTTACTTAAGATATGTATGATATATGTTTGATTTGGCATGTTTAATTTACTATTATGCATGAGGCATGATGGTGAGAAATATCGCCTATGAATGAGGTATCGAAAATAAAATTATCATTGAATTGGGATGTCGAAATTATATAATATCGCCAGTTGATGGGGTATCGAAAGCAACATCGCCATATATTGGGATGTTGAAAAATGAGTAATACCGTCAGTGCACATGGTTGGTATATAAAATATTAGTAATGTCACCGATGAGAAGGTGACATCGAAATACCTCTCTTGAGTAGAGATAGGCAATGGGATGCCATTGTTGCTTTATGTTTGACATTCATATGACATATATGATTTATTTGGAATTATTTGGCATGTGAGATGTGATGATTTTGATGATGATTGGTTGGTTTTATGTTGATTTATAAGTATTATTATTTTTATATTATATATTATGTTTTTTTGAAAATTGAAGGATTACTATGGTAGTTTTTCCGGTTACCGCGCTGGCTGAAAGCAACATCTTTTCGAAAACCTTTTAGAATTGTGTTTGCTTTCTGGGATTATAAATCTCATTAGTGGTGTTGTCTTTCAGAGTTCACAGCTGGTGTTGGAGATGACACGACGACTTGAGTTAATAACATAATAAACTGAAATGCCTTATATTATAAATGATATAAATCATAGTCATGATACAAATGTAAATCTAACAAAATAGATTCGCCAGTTTGGCTTAAACCAACACCTTGTGTGTACAAGAAGGTTATCGGAAACGATATCCCTACGCTACAAAATGTGAAAAAATGGTTAGGGAACCGTTTCTCGATGAAGGAATCAGGCGAGGCTTCCTATGTGTTAGGACTCAGGATCTATAGAGATAGATCACTGAGGTTGTTGGGCCTTAGTGAGAGTACATATGTTGACAAAGTGCTTAGGCGCTTTAACATCCATGATTCCAAGAAGGGCTCTTGCCTATGTCGCATGGCGTATACTTGTACAAGGGACATTCCCATACTACATCAGATGAGAGGGAACACATGAGTAAGATTCCATATGCTTCGACAATTGGATCTATCATGTATGCCATGATTTGTACTCGACCATATGTCTCATATGCTTTCAGCATGACGAGCAGGTACCAATCTGATCCTGGTGAAAGTCACTGGACTGATGTCAAGAATATCCTCAAGTACTTGAGAAGAACTAAGGATTCATTCTTGATCTACGTTGGTGAGGAAGAGCTCGTTGTAAAGGGTTACACCGATGCTAGATTCTAAACCAATAAGGTTTATCAATAGATCGCAGTCTCGGTTCGTGTTTTGCCGGAATGGTGGACCTGTTAGCTGGAAGAGTTCAAAGCAGGATTTAGTCGCTGATTCTGCTACAGAGGCTGAGTATATTGTTGCCTCCGTTTGGATCAAGAAGTTCATTACTGAACTTGGTATTATTCCTAGCATTGCAGACCCGATTGACCTTTACTGTAGCCAAGGAATACAGATCTCACTAGCTGTCCAAACATATACTTAAGTGTTTCCTTCTCATTCGAGAGATTATCGATAGAGGAGATGTGAAGATATGCAGAGTAAAAACACTGGACAATGTCGTAGACCCGCTGACTAAGCCTCTTGCTCAGCAGAAGCATGCCGCTCATACTGGATCGATGGAAATTAGATTTATGCCCGATTGGCTCTAGTGCTAGTGGGAGACTGTTGGTATAAGCCCTAGTGGCCAATCTATTTTATTAGATTTATATTTGTATCATAAGTATGATTTATATTATTTAAAATATAAGTCATTTCAGTTTATTATGCTATTACTTTTGTACAAAATAAAGTCCTTAAGATGGTAAGTTCAGTTCAATAGAACATCACGTGTGACTTGATCGTGAAACCCTATTGAATATTAAAACATTATTCTTAAATCATCCGTAGTCAAGTATTATTGTTACTTAAGACAACAATAATACATTGAGACTATTATGTGATAAGACTGATAACCACATCTCATGGGTTATGGATATGAGATACCAAGTCTTCCCATAGGTATAAATATTAGAGTAATATTTATACTAGATTGATCCACTATTAGAATGCTACATAGTAGTTATCTAAGCGTCATTAGCGATTCTCATGGCGATCAAAGTGAAGTAGTCCTTCGACTTGAAGTCAGTACGATTCATACATGTGGACTTGTAGGCTTTAATGCTATCAAGCGTTATCCGTAATTGGATAATCCTAAAGGTAGTTATTGGGCCTACAATGAATCTTGTTGAGGGATGTGAGCGATGTAGATAGGATTCATCCCTCCTACATAACAAGAGCAATGTCATGGGCCTCTCAATAGAGTGAGATGTGAAAATACATGGTCATGCTGAAATGGGCCAATATGAGATATTGGGTCCGTTTGTAATTACACATCTACTCGTAAGTCGAGGAACATATAATTGGACTTAACAAGGATGACATATTTATACCCTTTTGTTTAATTATGACATATGGACGAAGGGACATTTGCTACACGATAATTTGGTTGCGATAAGGTTAAAATCGAATCACCAATTTTTCTCATAAATTGGGTAGCAGTGATGCATTACTAAATGCCATTTATTGTTTATAATATTTGATATTATAATTAATATTTGATATTATTATTATTATTATTATTATTATTATTATTATTATTATTATATTTAATATTATTGCCAATTTAGTGGAAACCTATATAGTTACACGTATAGAGCAAATAGTTGGAGAGGAATTAGTTTATTAAATATTTAATAAATAATTCTAGTTTGGGCTTTTAGTGTATAAGTCCATCAGGGCTACTCTTTAAATAGATAACTCGCCTTCCTGACCATGACTCTTGATGCGAGACACGCATTACACATCGAGCAAAACCCTCTAGCTGTCAGCTAGCACAAGACACATTCCTCCAATGGACGTTTGCTCGCGTGGACTGAGTAGTGGTGCTGCCCTGGCTGTGGCAATGGTGATTCGGAGCACGCTTCAACAGGTAAAAACAATAGCCCTTGTGTGATTCATGTTTTTTAATGCGCGATACATGGGGTATGGTTTTCTTCCACCTTGAAACATGATTTTAAAAGAGGATTGTCTTATGAATACCCAACAAATACCTAATAAAAGCTCTTATGGTATTTGGTATTGGAGTGACATGGTGAATAATTAGGGATGGCAGAGCTTTGACTTGAGCAGCCACTTATTTATTTCATTTTAAGAGTCGTTTTGGTACCATGAGCATATTTTTATACACTCTTTATGAGACGATCCCACTTACATAATGTAATAAAATTAGTCCTACACTTAGATTATTAACTATACTTTAACTCTACTATAACGATAGCGAGTTATTCCAGAAGCTGGAGAAACAAATGAACGATAAACATACAAAACAAGCGTAAAACGATAAAAGTAAACACCCTGGGTAAAGAGCAGATAAAAGATGACTAAATACAAGAACATGCATAACCGGCTCCATCAATAGGGCGATAGTACTATATACAAGCAACTGTACATGGAAATTGAAAAGAGTAAAGGAAATACATTGAAGGACTCCAAAACACTCAAACAGGCTCACCAGTTCTCCCCGCCTACTCTCAAATACATCAAAATATCCTCACCTCACAAACCTAGAGTGGACGCATTGGCAGTACCACGACCTCAGTGGTGTGGATACCTAGAGCTACCATGTCCCTCGTCATGTGTATGCCTATAAACCCGCAAGGGTACGTACTCAGACGAAGAACTAGAAATGGCGACTCTTCATCATCGATAGGTCCTTAGATACTGCTCCGATATCCTTCACTACCTCGCAGTATGAAGCCTCTCCTGCTAGTAACGTGAGATGACTCTGGCATCGCCCATATAAAGTCCTACTCATGCTGCCTCAGTGGGTGCCACTGAGAGAAAGGAAGAAACTGGGTCACTCTGTATGGTCTAACAATGTCCTCGAAATGTGGGTCACATCTCTTGAACAACAAATTGATTGGTTCGATGTACACAAACAAGAATGTAGAGGGGTCCACCCGCCACTCTTGATCATCGTGGTAGATGATCTCAAGATCGCCTAGCACCAGCATCCGAGGTGCCTCCCGGAGAAAAGGATGTCCTCTCAGGTCAATGATTATCCTCCATTGGCTCATTGTCTTCGTACGAACGAGCAATAACAAAACATACAGAGAAAAAAGTAGGGAGATAAGACGGTTGTACCATATAAAAAAGGAACAACAACCATCTCCAACAGTTCTCACACTCAGATCAATCCTCTACTTGGGATAGTAATCTCATGCAGTATGCGGGCTGAATCTCTCAACACAAAGTTCCACATAGGAACAAGTGTTCGTTTGTCCAGGAAATCGAACCGATCTCTGTGACCAATAAGAGTGCTTCCCTTTTCCACACAGGAACAAGGTATCTTTGTCGCCTCGGAACGTTAACCTGTAACTTGGAACAACTAAGGGATTTGTCAGGAACACTAGGCTTGATTAAGCATCACGAGACGATAGGAGCAACCTCATCTGTCACTGTAGATCGGTCCCGAGTCTGGTTACATCCCCAAGGCCACACAGACCGCCCCTTCCGCTTCCCGTACCTGCACTCAGGTACAACTAACCTCGTATGACAATTGGCAGCCCATACTACCGTCATACGGCCCTGCCACTTGGCCACTATGATATGCAACATACATCCTCGACGAGTTGATAACGAAACCTCATGCCTAACGCTCAGAATCCAATCACGATGCCTCCTATCAACACGGCCACCGCCACGACGCCTCGCGTCCATGAGCCACAACTCAAAACCATTAGAACCATTAACGATATCAACTCGATCACACAACATCACCTCACAGCCACTCAGCCAAACAATAGGCATTCATCAGTACAAACATATGTGTAACGCTTGAGGCAGACGAGGGCGGGGAGTGGTAGCCAGTGCATGAGGCACGGACAAGGAGCGGCTCCTGACAGACTTCTAGGCAAAGGGATGCATGAATGAATCGAATTCACATCGGAATGAGAGGGATCCTGAGGCTGTGCAGGTATGGGACTGTACAGTTGAAGGAAGGCTTATAAGAATTGATCGGTACTATCTATACCAACAAGATGCATCTTCTTTTCGAGGGCTCAGAACATAAGAACTCCATAGTTAAGCGTGTTTGACTTGGAGCACTTGTGGGATGGGTGACCTTCTGGGGAGTTTCCCAAAAAGCGTGTGAGTGAGGACAAAACACGCTGAAAAGATCCATGTTGGTTTGTGGGGACAGTCGACAATCCTGAAAGCAGTCCGGGCCGTTACAAATGTTATCAGAGCGAACTTTTTCCAGTACAATGTGGTTCGAGGACGAACTAGGCGGAAGCTGGTGGGCAGTAACGCTTAAGGCTGACAAGGGGGAGTGATCGCCGATGCATGAAGCACGGACAAGGAGCGGCTCCTGGCAGGCTTTTAGGCAAAGGGATACATGAATGAATCGAATTCAGATCGAAATGAGAGGGATTCTGAGGCTGTGCAGGTATGGGACTGTACAGTTGAAGGAAGGCTTGTAAGAATTGATTGGTACTACCTATACCAATAAGATGCATCTTCTTTTCGGGAGCTTAGAACATAAGAACTCCATAGTTAAGCGTGCTTGACTTGGAGCACTTGTGGGATGGGTGACTTTCTGGGAAGTTTCCCAGAAAGCGTGTGAGTGAGGAGAAAGCACTCTAAAAAGACCCGTGTTGATTTGTGAGGACACTCGACAATCCTGAAAGTAGTCCGGGCCGTTAGAAATAGTATCAGAGCGGACCTCTGCCAGTACAATTTGGTTCAGGGATGAACCAGGCGGAAGCTGGTGGGCATGTAACACTGAGGCTGATGAGGGCGGGGAGTGATCACTGGTGCATGAAGCACGGACAAGGAGTGACTGTTGGTAGGCTTCTAGGAAAAGGGATACAAGAATGAACCGAATTCACATCGAAATGAGAGGGATCCTGAGGTTGTGTAGGTATGAGACTATATAGTTGAAGGAAGGCTTATAAGAATTAATTGGTACTACCTATACCAATATGATGCATCTTCTTTTCGGGAGCTCAGAACATAAGAAGTTCATAGTTAAGTGTGCTTGACTTGGAGCACTTATAGAATGGGTGATCTTCTGGGAAGTTTCCTAGAAAGCATGTGAGTGAGGACAAAGCACGCTGAAAAGACCCGTGTTAGTTTGTGGGGACAATCGACAATCCTGAAAGCAGTCCGAGCCGTTACAATATGCATCCATATTACCAACAAATAAAAAATATCAAACAAACCCAATCAGTAAATTGGCACGTAGACAGGAAGTTCAACCAACCACATCAAACAACACAATAGCAAATATCATAATTCGACCTCAAATGACAATCGGTTAACCAAGGGTGCAAACTTAGCGGTGATAGCCCAAAGCAAGCTAAACCTAGGGTTTAGGTTCTTTTTCAGGGCTCAACCTCTAGTAGGGTTTAGGGTCCCCCTACATACACAGAAAAAACTATACTACTCTTGTCTCCCCGACGATAGCAGCATCTTTCTCCCACTACTTGAAAGCAAGCACGACCGTCAACGCGACGATCGGAACACCACTTTAAGCTCGCAGCCACCATCATAGGACGACCACTAAACAGCCAAGAAAACTCCACCAACTCGTAGAATCATGACCTCGAACTTTCCCCTAATCACGGGAACAACACACGGACAGTAATGTTAACCCTAAGGCAATCTCAAAACCAAAAAACAGAGGAAAGAAAACTCGAAGAACACGAAGAACGTAAAGGTCGACGTGCTAGGGATTCGAGTTTACCTTTGACAGATTGAGAAATTGATCGATCAAAAGCGAAGGTAATGAAGTCACGATCCCAACGACGTAGTCGAAAACACGATCCGATGGTCCAAGCTGCCTCAATCTTCATCTTCTCTCTTTAGGACTTTCAAGCTCTCTCTTTACTGGAAACTTGGGGAAAAGAGTGGGAATTTCATGGAAATGACAAAGTGAAAGTGAAAACTTCACTTAAGGTCCCTGATCAGCACACTAAAGCGTGTTGTTTTTGCACGATTGAGCGTGCCCACGCTTGATCGTGGAGCTTCGTCCACTCCGCCTTCTACAGGACCTAACACATGTCTCACACCTGTTGAAACTCAGGATAGCTGGTAAACGTACTCAGCACGCTTGAGCGTGCACCATGCTAATGCTTAAGTGTTGGCACGTTCGAGCGTGCACTCTTCCCACGCTTGAGCTGCAACTCAGCCGGGAAGACACCTCGAAACTTATGACTTCCCTTGTTTCTCGTGTTACCTTACCAAGATTCAAGCTTATTCCTAAGCTTCCAACTAGGTCTTAAACTAACACATAATCAATCACACAATCAACAAATCCCTAATCGAGATTACACGACTCGATTAGAGTTGCCGAAACTAGGGATGTTACACTTTATGTGTGTTTTGTAGTTAATTGAGCTAAGGTGCATTTTGTAACATGTAACGAAATTACATTTAAAATAGATAACCGTACACGTATACTTATCCATTCATAACATAAAAAATATTAAGATAAATCAAAACTATTATTTAATAAATATACCTCATAGATTTAAATGAATAAAATCCATACAATACTTTTATCCAAGGTCTTAGCCTCAAAACATGGGCGCTTAATATAACCAAAAATAAAATAAAAATAATACTAATATCTTCAATGCTCCAAAAGACTTTTTCAAGTCATTGCATCGTTTCTAAAATCACCCGTGTACTCTGAAAACAACATCACTAATGGGATTTATAATCTCAATAAATAAACACAATTTCAAAAAACAGTTCGAAAAGATTTGCTTTCAGTCGACACGGTAACTGTAAAAATAACCATGACATCCGCTACTTTCCAAATTAAATAATTAGACCATAACACAATATAATTCAAACTACACAATTACATCAATTATAGACAACAATAATTATTCTTTCACTTTGATTATCGCTAGGGGATCATCATTAATCTGGGTACATGAGCTCATAACCATGCAATGACATCTCATTGCCTTCTCCCCGAAGGAGGCAATTTGCCATCTCCCCAATGGAGGCTCATCCGCCCTTTCTCCGAGTGAGGCACTTTGCCATCGCCTAGAAGGAGGTATTCATCTGCCGTCTCTCCAAGTGAGGCCTTTTGTCATCTTCGTTAAGAGGCCTATCTGTCATCTCTATGAGTGAGGCCTTTTTGCCGTCTCCTCGAAAGAGGTATCCACTTATCCTCAAGCGCGACATCGAGTTGACGACCATCTCATTAATCAATTTAATACATTAATATGTCATCGCATCACAGTGTTTGACAATCTATTGTTAAACATACTCATTACATAGGGTACTCAAATCTCCATATAATTCATATATCGTAGACATCATTATCTTTATAAAAATTCAATAATCCAAATAAATCATCAAATACGACATGTAAATCATGTTAAAAGTTCAAAACCAAGATTCCTAATCAACAATTTCATATTAATTCAACCATCATGAAAAATGTCCAATTTTCAAAATAATGTATATACCCACATGAACCCTAACATAATCAAAATCCACAAATACATGAAATTGACTTTATCTAATCATGTTTACCATCAAGAACAATGGGGAATCATCAATACAAACACTAATAGCTATCAATTAACATCAATTTCAATTCTAATCGAAAACGCTAATTTTCCCTTTTGAAATGCAACCCAAAAATCATCATTCTCAAAACAAGGCTTAAATCCCTTAAAATGAAATCATGGAAGTTTAGGAAATGGTGTTTAACTGCCTCTTGAAGACCTCCATTTTTGTGTCCCACAAAACTCTAAGGACATCCCCTTGATCATCCCCTATGGAAGTCTCTTGAAGACCTCCATTTTTGTGCCCCGCAAAACTCCCCTCGATCATCCCCCCGTCAAGCCAGTTCTTCTTCTTCTTCTTCTTATTCTTCTTCTTCTTCTTCTTCTTTCAGAGGCTTATACAGTTGCTAACAAGGGTTTGATTTATGTTATGGCTATTTATACCGTTCCCTAAGGCATCATCTTTTAAAAACCGCTATATTGGGCTTAACCAAAATTTGCAAATTAACCCAGCTTCTGTATTTCACACATATCTACAGTTGTCGACAAATTATGAAGATTCAAAGACCCAGAACAAATGTTTAATGGTCAAACTTGGCCTAGAAGTCAGAATTAGTAGTGCTGGTGTCTAGATCTGAGCAGCTTGTACTTATTGGAACATAACTTGAGCTAAAAGCATCCAATTGATCTGAAATTAGCGTCTCTAGAACGCTAAGAGACAAAGCTACAAATCTTATGAAGACATCGAGATAAAAAAAGGTCTTTTTGAATGGGAAAATCCAATTGAAGACCATTATAGGGTCAAAGGAGGCTCAGTGCCTCCCAACGCTGGCCCCACAATGAGATATGGCCGTGTCGGGTGACACACGGCCGTGTGTTGTCCCAGGTGACAATTGTATGTTTTTTTAGCATGACTCGACCATGTTACCTTGAGACACGCCCACGTCTCTACAAAAGTCAAAAATTATCTATTTAAACCTCTTCTAAGGCATTTAGGGTCCTCTGAACACTTATAAACCTTTAAGATGAACCATCGAAAGATCCATTGCTTATTAAAACTAACAAGGTCCCAAATTTTGGGATATTACACATTCAACTTTAACCGTAAAAGGGAAGTGAAATTCTACAATACTTTTGGCATTGAAAAAGAATGATCAAGAGAAAACCCGGATCAAAGAATTCAATCCAAAGTAAGGTGGGACCCTTGACCAAAATAAAATATGAATTAGAGAGAAAATTAATTGGTGCAGAACGTGAGTTGAAAAGAGAACCTTGGACCATGAGATAGTTTTGCCTCAACTTGAAATAGAAGCATGCCAACAGCGAAAGCCAAGAATTGGAAAAGTAATAGGTTGCAGTGCATTTCGTATAAGCCACTGCGCGAGCACAAAAATTGTTTTTGTGCATTTTATTTAATAGAATCTGACAGAGCTACTATTTGATTTTAATTTGTACACTTTGACCTGCGATTTAACATTATAAATAAGATTGTTTAGTTTTTTTTTACGGGGGACAAAATTAGGGATAGTTGTCACAATATCAACGATTGGAATTCGCTTCTGTTTTCTTCTGTTATCTTGTTCTTCGACCATGGATTTTAGTTCTTCAATGTTTGGTGTTCACTCATTCATCATGAACTAAACACCCTTGTTTTAGGGGGATGATGTAACCTCGCTATGATAGTTTGGTGATTTGTTTTAGTTTCTTATTTTTCTTTATCCTTATTTTTGCATTTTATTTTCTATTCTTAATGCTTTTTATTATTTGGCCATTAATTAGATGATTTTCTAATCATATTGAGACCGGAAGGAGAATTATGTGTCAAGAGTATTAAGATAAAACCACGAGGTTAATATGGATACAAATATACCATGTGCTCTATGTGACCTTTCAAAAAGAATCATAGATTTTAGGGAATTTCCTCATAATTACTTCACATATACGTATGATGAATTGGTTATTAGGGGATATTTTTTTGGTGCTCGAGAGAGATTGTTGCAAAAATTGAGATTCTTGGTTGGCAAAAAGGGGTTGATAAAAAATTAGGAGGCAGTCATAATGAACCAAATCAAAGTAGTGATGGTGAAATCTAATCCCTATAGAGCTTGCTTTAATTGATTCTCTACCTTTTACTATTGCTTTTAATTGCCTTTTTAATTTATTTCTTCATTCTTCATTAAATTTGCTTGCCTAGATAATAATATTTTAGCCCGATTTTGGCAATTAATATTCAATCCTTGTGGGAAACGATATCTTTACTCATTCTTCATTACTTTTCAACGATATATGCACTTGCTTGAGGAAAATCCACAACAACAACATGAGTTAGATGGAAACGTGGTGATGTAGTAGAGATCCATTGGTAAAAGGTGAACGTTGTTCGCGGTTGACGCATAACAAGGCGTGGTGCTGCAAGATGACACTCTGATTTGAGTACACGATGTCGATTCTGACTGTAAATGATGTCAGTGTGCGAATTTTGTTGGTTGGTGGTAGCTTGGCGAGTTGACATTGTTGATTGAATTGACGTGGTTGATTGGGTTGAGCAATTTGAGTTGACAATCAACATGTAGATACATATATCTTATGAATAACCGAAATAGTCATCATTGCTTCCCAACCTAGAAACAATAGATAACTTGCGAATCGGATGCTTTACCCGACTTCTAGACATAGTCAACTTAGATCAACTTAACTTATTCTACAAGTCGGATACCATCCACAGTTCTATAAATCTAACATCGCACCAATCATCTCCAAAATTCAACTAAGGTCAGAGCAATCACAAGATATCACATCAACAGTTCATAACAGACATCATGTCATCATTGCAGGCATCTTATCTAGCATGTTATCATATATGACATCATCACACGAGCATGGCAGCAATTACAACACATAGGCATGCATTCCCGATCAACATGTATCATAGATTTCCTGGCGGTGATAAACCTATAATGCCTACACCTTAGATTGGTACCACTCCACGGTAGTCACCTAATTAAGTTAGGTGTTATCGGTTACTCAACCACTAGTAGGTTTGAGGAGCCCTACACATCTTAACAATTATACTCTACGTCCACTTTCCCCGGATACTTGAGGTTCCTTCCTCTTCACCTAGTGATTCGTCCCAGTACGCTCCTATACCAACGGACAACCTTGACCTTCGATTTCACAAACGCAACTATCACAACCGGAACCACCACGAGCTCACCAGCACCACCACTTGCTCTCAGCTCTTCTTCCCTCTCCACCACCTTCACAGCCGCGGCTCTCTCTCCAAAGACGAGCACCACCACATCCACGAACTTTGCCCAAACCACAGGAACAGCATCATGCATTATTGTTAACCCTAAGGCAATTCAAAACCATGAAAGATTCGAGAAAAATCTCAAAGAAGAAGAAGAACACAAAGAACATAAAGGTCGACGTGTTAGAAATTCAAGCTTACCTCTGAGGAATCGAGAAACTGATCGGTGGAACTTGTAGTACTCGAAGCCCCAATCACAACGGTGTATTCAGAATCATGATCCGATGCTCCAATCTTTCTTGAATCCAGCTTTCTCTCTCTAGAAAACCTTCTCCCTCTCTCTACTCTTTGGACTTAGAAGAACAAAGCATTTTCGTTCCCAAGAGAAAAGGAAGAAAAGACTTAAGAGCTTGTTGTCCTCCTGGTCATCCTTAAGCGTGAAACATTCCCACGCTCAAGCGTTCCCACTCTTTAGTGTGGCCGTCCCCATGCTTGAGAGTGGCGCGCTAATCACCGCGTCTCCTATCACGCGTTAATGCGCTCTGACACGTGTACCTCCATGTGTACCCCTTCCACGCTTTGACATGCACTTACCCCATGCTCGAACATCAACGGTCAACGTTTGAGCGTTGGGTTACTCAACATCTAAGCGTTGGAAGCAGATCAGACCCGTTCTTTCACATTTCTTCACTTTCTGAGCTTGTTCCAAGGCCAAATTCCCTCAAATTTGGGCCATTGCTTCCTCAAGCCGTAAGGAACATTATCCAACCTTCAAACATACATAACTTACGTCTTAAACCTTATTCAAGAAAAGGGATGTTACATTACCATTCCCCTTAAAAAGAGTTTTGTCCTCGAAATTCGGCAGCAGATCAGTGTATAGATGACACTAAACTTCATCCAAGATTAAACAAGCATACTTTATGAAACTCCATTGAAAATCATGGATGTGTTACATCAGGTTGAGATATATACAAACGGCGACACATTCATTGAACTTAACATTCCAAAAACTATTGCTTCTTACAGTACATCAAAACAAGAGAAGTTCATCATACAAAAGATGTTACTGGTTGTTTCCAAAAGGATAAACTTATAGTTTGTTCTCATGGTTGAGACGTCCCAGCTCCTCGCAACGCAAACACGTCTCTTGCTGTTTGAGGTCTCTCTGCTTTCCTTTCTTGTTTTTCACTAGCATTAGGTCTCGCTGCTATTGATGAACCTCAATTCTGTACAATTTATAGGGGGTATTTGGGTTGAATTTTGATGCATTTCCATTTCATGATGATGATTGATTATTATATTTCACACTTTTACTTAAGTTTTGACAGAATTGAAGTTCAGAGGCAGTTTGATGAGCATTTGATAAAAGATGGAAGTTTTTGAGCTTAAATGAAGAAAATACTGAAGTTTTGAGCTCAAGCATGGTCATGCCAAACAAGAGCACACCCGTGCAAGCCCTTCAACTCAACATCCAAACAAAGCCTTACAAAAATGACTTAAAGTTAACCTTTTAAGATGAAGCACGACCGTGCCAAACAAGAGCACGCCCGTGCCAAAGTGAAGCAAGGCCTGACTCAGAGAAGCAAGGCTTGATTTGATCAAGCACAACCTTATATAAAGCAAGAACGGTTGTGCAGAAGGTTGAGCACGCCCATGCTAATTCTTGTGCACTATGACTCTGATACTCCAAAGTTGGTACGCTCGTGCTGACTAAAGAGCACGCCCGTGCTGTCGGCGCTAAAGACCTAATTTTGGGCCCATTCTCATATTTTCCAATATATAGTGGCCCGTTGTACCACTATGAAGACATCCTTTGAAAATCTTTTAATCTCTTGACATCTATTGTAACTTTTACATTATTTCTATAGTTTATAGCTTTTAGCAGTTTAGAATTCTAGAGTGGGATTTGCACACCTGGAGGTTAAATTGGAGACATTTCATCCCTTAGTTTCCCTTTGTTGACTTTGGTTTTATCTATTACTAAAAGTAGCTAAATTCACCACTAGAGTTGTGGTGGATTCGAATTCTATTTGGTTTCAAAGTTGCGATTTGAATAGTGTTATTCTACTGTTCTTCATCCCATACTAGGACTGTGCACCCTTTGTATCCTCTTAAGCAATTGGTTGACCATGTGACGTCCCCAAGTTCCACTCGAGGAAATCCCATTATTTTAGAAATCTCTCGTAGTTCTGTTAACTATACTTAGCGATTACGCACTTATTAAACCAATGATAACATGCATTCAATATAAAAGCATGTGACATCAGAGTAAACATAGGAGGATAAACCAAAACATGCATATATACATGTAGTAATAAAGTATACATGGTGGCCCTATCAGTAGGGCTACATAGATATAGATCAAGTACATAAAGAAACAGAAAACATAAACAAGGTACATCCAAGACCTCCAAAAAAGAAAGGAAAGTCTCAATGCTCACCAGCACTCTCTCCAGCCCACTCTCAAATTACATCAAAAGCCTTTTCACATAATCCTAGAGACGCACTGGCTGGCTCTCACCCTTAGGGGTGAGGATGCCCTGATCTACTGTCCCTCTCCATGAGTGTGCCTATAAATCTGCAGAGGCTCATACTCGGATGAGGAACTCAACACAACAATCCTACGCCTCTGAGCTGCCATCAGGTACCGCTCTGTACGCCTGCGCTGACCTCTGTGGACGAAGCCTCCCCTGCTGGATACTACAGAGGACTGGGGTGCCACCCACGAGTAGTCTCGCACTCTCTGCCTCGGTGGGTGCCACATATGAGGGAAGGGAAGAAAATGATACACGCGATAAGGTCCTATGATGTTCATATACGGTGGTGTGCCGCTACGAAAGATCAAGCTGACAGGTCCAATTTAGACGGCCAAAAAGGTCGAGGGGTCCACCTGCCATCCCCTCTCATCATGGTAGACTATCTCAATGTACCCCAGCACTGGCATCCGCAGTGCCCCCGGGATAAACGGGTGAAGTCTCGGGTCCATCCTGATCCTCCGCTAACTCGTCGTCTGTTCACAAAACCGAACATAGGCATACAAAGAAGAATAGGGAGATAAGATATATAACACATCTATGACAAGGATGATGCAATGCAGAACAAATAGCAAACACAACCATCTCTCAATATCACAACACTACGGTCGTTCCCTAGCTGGATGTACACATACTCTTTCTATGCATGCCGGCGAGTACTAAACACCCTACTAAGGGTAACATCACGTCCACACATCGGACAAGTTAGTTTGCTCCGGTAATCCGTTTCGCTCGCCATGACCCATAAGAGTGCATCACCACTCCACCATCCCCGACAGGGAGGGATGTCTGGGTCTCCTCGGAAGATCCACAGGCAACTGGAAAGACCCAAGGCTCTAGTCGGGATAACCATACATAGCCAGGACCGCCACGACACGATAGGAGCTACCATACCAGTCTCATGTGGGTACACCTACATCCAGTATATCCCCATGGCCTCTCAAACCTTCCCTTCCGTTTTTCGCACCCACACTCAGTGCACTGACCTCGTATGCCTCACGGCACACGGCTCCCCACTTGGCATCATATGCATATGCTATGCATGTCATCCATCTCTCTTGAGCTAATATCACAACACATGCAAACTTGCTCTTAGCAACATGAGCTCTAAGCTCCAAAGGTAACCATATGAGCTCCAAGCTCCACTGTAATCATCCGAGCTTCAAGCTCCACTTGTATAGCTCCAAGCTCCCATCATAATCTTACGAGCTCAAAGCTCCACTATGACCTCAAATATCTACTATAAGCTCAAACGTCCACAATAGGGTCAAAACCTTAATCATGCTAAACCTCCATATCTCATACATACACGCATTTCCAGAAATAATGCAATAGTTCATCATTTATCAACATGCTCTATAGAGCAGTAAACAACATACATACCAACATGCAATTATCATCAACACATCATGCATCTCTTGCAAATATCATATATCATAAATAGCAGGTACGCATCTATCAACACATAACACATTTTATCATGCATCACAAATCTGCTAACGTAAGGTATCAAACATAACGGTGATAGCCCAAAGTAGGCTAAACCTAGGGTTTAGGTACTTTGCCAGGGCTCAACCTCACGTAGGGTTTAGGGTTCCCCTACACACACAAAACATACAATACAGCTATATGGACTACTCTTGCCTCCCCGACGTGTTTAACCCTTTCTCCCCACCTGATAGCAAATGTGGTGATAATCACGAACACAACGACCACTTCTTACTCCTCTCCTGGCCTTCACAGCCGCGGGTCACTTGCTCCAACAGGTTCCGAATGCAACTTCCAAACTTGCCCTAATCACTGAAATAACACGTAGACTATAACATTAAGCATAATACGAAGTTAAAACCTTGAAAAGAAGCTCGAATCAAAAGAGAACATTATATAGGTACAATGTAGGTAGATATGGAACCTCGGCTTACCCTCGTCGAATCACCAAAGCAAACCGATAGAATTGAAGTAGGAGTCGCTCTGATCACGAAAACACGATTGGAACTCGAATCGGATGAACGAACGAATCACGAACTTGAATTGAAGCTCTCAAACCTGTCTCTGGTCTCTCTCAATCTCTGGACTTATGAAATTTCCAAAACTTTGTCCATGGTGAAAATGAGCAAGTATTTATAGAGGTAAAACTCTACTGACAACGCTTTAGCGTTCTGGGACTCCACGCTTTAGCGTTCCAACGCTTGAGCATTGACTTCCTCAACGCTTGAGCGTTGACGTTTCCTCACAGCCAAGGCATCGCCCATCACGTGCCAGCCGCGATGTGTAACCAACACGTGTCACTTTACGTCCCATCACTATCAGTCAACTAGTCAGAGGGTCCCCACTTGAGCGTCCAAACTCTCCACGCTAGAGCGGTCGCACGCTTTATCGTTTTACTTGCCCACACTTGAGCGTTCAACTTTTGATCCCTTGTCCCTCATCCTTCTCTTATCCAATCCATTCCTACACTTAACATATTCTCTAAGCACACTTTCAAGCCATGATAGCAATTATTAACAAATATATAATTACTTGATCTAAGCCATCTATCTCAAATAGGGTTTCAGAAGCTGGGATGTTACATTACCACCCCCTTAAAGAGAGTTTCGTCCCCGAAATTCTTCGTTCATACCTGTAAACAACGACGGGAATTGTTGGCACATCTGAGCCTCTCTTTCCCATAAACCTGGGTGTAAGCTTTCTTGATTGAATTGCCCTGCCAATACCAGTCCTTGGAGTAACTCTTATAAATACATGATCGCCCTCTTGAAATTCTAAAGGTCTCCTCCGCTTATCAGCATAACTCTTCTGCCTATCTTTTGTGGCCTTCATCTTTTCCCTGATCAACTTAACCTGTTCCATTGTCTGTTGCACCAACTCAGGGCCTAATAACTGATTCTCACCCGTTTCAAACTAACATAACGAAGTCCTACACTTTCTCCCGTACAAAGCTTCATACGACGCCATTATAATACTTGAGTGATAACTGTTGTTGTAGATAAACTCAATCAAAGGAAGAAACTCATCCCAACTTCCTGTGTGTTCCAATACACATGCTCTTAGCAAATCTTCCAACGATTGAATCATCCATTCTGACAAACCATCTATTTGGGGATGATAAGCAGAACTCAACCTTAACTTAGTTCCCAACGCTCCATTTAGGCTCCTCCAAAACCTTGAAGTAAACCTCGGGTTTCGGTCCGAGATAATACTCGAAGGCACGCCATGCAGACGCACCACCTCCGTGATGTAAATTTGAGTCAGCCTTTCCAGAGAATAATTCTGCTTGATAGGTAAGAAATGAGCACATTTCCTCAACCTATCTATGAAGACCCTAATTGCATCACACCTCTTTTGAGTCCTTGGTAACCCAGAAACAAAGTCCATTATAATACTGTCCCACTTCCACTCCGGAACATCCAGTGGTTGCAACAATCCTGCTGGCTTCTGGTGTTCAACCTTCGCCTTTTGACACACCAAACAGGATAGGGCATAAGCTGCAACTTCCTTCTTCATTTCTGGCCACCAGAATAACTTCTTTAGATCCTGATACATCTTAATAGCACCTAGGTGAAAACTCAACTTGCTCTTGTGTGCTTCCTCCAAAATCATATTCTTAACTTCACTATCCTCAGGCACACAAACTTTGTCACCAAACCTGATGAGGCCATCCGAGCCTCTCTTAAACTCAAACGTCTCGCCTTCCTCGATCAACTGGTTAACCTTCTTAAGGTACTCATCCTCAGCTTGCCTTTTCCAAAGTAGATTCAGGAAATCGCTAGTGACCTCGATCATCCCAAGATTCATCTTATCCTCGACGATTTCCACATCCAGATTCAAATCCCTAAACTTCTCTAACAACTCAAGCTCTCGTAACATCGTTGCAGATACGTGTAGGAATTTCCTACTAAGCACATCCGCAATCACATTTGCCTTGCCCAGATGGCATTGCAGGTCGAATTCATAATCCTTTATGAATTTCATCCACCTAATTTGTGTCATGTTCAACTCTTTCTGGTCAAACAAATACTTTAAGCTCTCATGGTCGCTAAATATGCTAAATTTAGCACCATACAAATAGTGTCTTCGTATCTTCAATGTTAATATTATCACAGCTAGCTCTAGATCATGAGTCGGGTAGTTCCGTTCATGCACTCTCAATTGCCTGGAGGCATATGCCACTACTTTTCCTTCTTGCATGAGGATTCAACCCAATCCTATATGACGCATCACCGTACACGTCAAAACGTCCTGACGGATCTGGCAAAACCAACACCGACAACGTGGTCAACCTCCGCTTCAGCTCTAAGAAACTCTGCTCACAAGCTTCCGTCAACTCAAACGCTTTCCCTTTTCTCATCAATTGCGTCATAGGCAACGCAATCTTAGAGAATCCTTCGTTAAACCGTCTATATTAGCCCGCCATGAAGGAACCTGTTTGAAACACAAGAAGGGGGTTGAATTGTCTTTCTTAAGTTTTTAAAACTTTTCGCAAGCAGATATATAAGTTTTCACAATGGTTGGGCGTAAAAACTATAACGGACGCAAAGAGCGTTTCCAAACACCAGTTGGACGCTTACTCAGAAGGATTAACATAAAAGAAACAAGCGCAATAAGAAAGCAAGTCAATCCCAAGGAGTTAGTTAGAGAATAAACTAAAGCAAAGGTAAGGGAAAGAAAAGAACACGGAGATGTTATCCTGGTTCACTCTTCACAAAGAGCTACGTCCAGTCCTCTCTACTTGAGAGCTTTCTCCACTATAACAAAAACCCTTTGTTACAAGTATTCAAAACCTCTTCAGGCAAGTATTCTACGCCTCTTCAGGCAAGTATTCTAAACCTCTTTAGGCTCACTAAGTATTCTTTCTACACAAGCCTCTTCAGGCTTAACCAACTAGGTTTTGAAAAGAGTTTTGTTCTACTAACTCACTAAGTGTGAGAGTTTGAAACTAAAGCTTAGAACTCTTTGAACAATACTCTACACAGAGAGTGATATGAAAATTAAGAGCAGAGTAAGCTTTTCGAGATTTGATGTTTTTCTCTTGATTGCTTTGTGTGCTTGACTATTTTTCAATTTTGATTCAGTTGTGCATCACTTCGCTTGTCTCTATTTTCATCTTCAAGAAGATATATATATATATATATATATATATCAGACTTGATTTGATCAACTTTGGTCTTCAACGGTTGGAAAAGAATCCGTTCTGATTGAGCATTAAATGTGTTAGTCCGTTGAGTCTGATAACTTGTTCAATCTTCTGATCAGCAAAATTGACTATCAGGTTTGATAGCTAGAAATGGGACTGACATCTTTTCTTTGTACTCGAAAGTTGCCTTTTGTCTTTCTTGTTGGAGAAGGTCAACTTCTTTTTGTGTTAGGGATAGTCTGGCTTCAGCTTTCGATTGAGCGAAGGTTACAAGGAATATTTGTCCAAAGGATATAAGCTTTTTACATATAGAATTATAAATTCAAAGGCCTTACATATGAATTCGAGCTAAAACAAATAAAGCTTTATTGGTCTAAAGATTACATCGCAATAGCAGCAAGAGTCTTTGGACTCAAGATTCTATGTTGAAAAGACTTATTAGCGTCTGGACTTAGCGAGAGCTAATCCACTAGAAGTTTGGACGAGCGAAAGTCTTTGGACTTAGATAGCCTTTGGACTTATATATATTTTTATTTCTGCACACTTAAAAAAAAGCGTTAGTCCATAACTAATCTTTGTTCTTCTGAAATTAGTCCTTTGTTAAGATTAAAACTTAAGGGATTAGTGGACCATAACCACTTTGGTTCCAACACGCCAAACCAAGAAAACTGCTAACCTCACTCACAGACTTCGGGCTTTCCCACTTAACCATTGCCTCAACCTTAGCAGGATCCACCGTGATTACATCCTTGTTGATCACGTGTCCTAGAAACAGTACTTCCCTTAGCCAAAACTCACACTTGAATAACTTCGCGTACAACTGCCTATCCTTCGGCACGTGCAGCACCACTTGAAGATGCTCACAGTGTTCCTCTTTACTCAAAGAGTAAATAAGGATGTCATCGATAAACATGACAACAAACTTGTCTAGGAACGGTCAGAATATCCTATTCATATATTCCATGAACACGGCAGAAGCATTAGTCACACCGAACGACATAACCAAATACTTGTAATGCCCATACCGACTTCGAAAAGCAATCCTCGGTATATCCTCCTTCCTCACTCTAATTTGATGATAGCCAGATCGCAGGTCGATCTTGGAAAACACAGTTGCTCCCCTTAACTGATCCATCAAATCATCTATCCTCGACAACGGGTATTTATTCTTTATCGTCACTTTGTTCAGCTGACGACAGTCCACACATAACCTTGAACTCCCATCATTCTTCTTGACGAACACTATCGAAGCTCTCCATGGTGACGCGCTAGGTCTAATGAATTCCTTGCCTAGCATTTCATCCAATAGTTTCTTCAACTCCGCCAACTCTGCTGGAGACATTCGATAAGGTGTTATTGAAATAGGTCCAGTCCTTGGTACAAGATCTATGGTAAATTCAATCTCCCTCTCCGACGACAACCCTGGAACATCATCCGGAAATACCTCCGAAAATTCTCTCACAATCGGTAGCGCTTCTACGTTGAAGTTTCCTTCGCTTCCTAGGAGAACAGCACCACGCACTCTCCAAATCGTATACCCTTCGGAATACTTTCATTAGCAAGCGTAGATCCAGATTGCTCAAAAAAACAAAGGGTCTTATTTGAACAGTCCAGTATCACATGGTTAGCTGAAAGCCAATCCATGCCTAAAATAACATCAATCTGCTGCATAGGCAGACAGACCAGGTCAACAATAAAATGCATGTTTTCTATTGTAATAGGGCATTTCAGGCATACAAATAGGGTAGTCAATGAATCACCAGTGGGTGTGGAAACAGTAAGGTCATATGGGAAAGATGAAACTGGTAACCCTAAATGATCCATGCACTCCATAGAAATAAACGAGTGGGTAGCCCTCGAATCAAACAACACAGATAAGAGCTTGCCTGAAACTAAACGCTTACCTGAATCAGATCTGGGCATCCAGGGGATTCAGCTCCCCTAACGGCAAACACTCTCCCTGTGGCTTGTGGTCTCGCAGCCTGTCCAGCCACAGCAGTTGGTCATGCATTTCCTTGCCTGGAGTCTTTGGCCATGTGTCCTTGCCTTCCACATGTATAGCAAGTCATGGTTTTCTCGGGCACTTGGCTTCTGCAGTCTTGAGCCATGTGTGGCCCTCCACACTTGAAGCATCCCTGCAATCCCTGAGTTGCATTTGGCCTCTGACTCCCAGCATCTGCTGTCTTCTGGGTTGGCCTCTGGTAAGGGCTTCGACCACTCTGAAACCTTCCACTTCTACACCTTTGGTTACTGCGGATAGGTCCTCCACTCCTTGTCGCCATCTCTCTTCTTCTCTCGATGTTCTCAATTGCCGAACACTAATCCAGTATGTCAGGGAATACAATAATCCCCAATGACACTATAGCTTTCTGAATCTCGTACTTTAAACCGCCCTCAAACTTGCGGCACATCCACTCCTCATCTGGATACCGCTGATAGAACTCTGAGAACTTAAGCAGCGCTTCAAACCTTGATGCATATTCTTTGATTGTCATATTGCCTTGTTTGAAACTCAGAAACTCCTTGTCCTTTCCTTCCTAATCATCCAAGGAAAATATTTTTCTAAGAAACATTCTCGGAACAGCCCCCAAGTCATGGCTCTTCCTTCAGCTTCAAACAACCTCTGCTTTCCTCTCCACCACAATTCTGCTCCTCCCACTAACATGAAAGAAGCGTAAGAAACCTTCTGAGCTTCATCACAGTGTGTCGCTGCGAAGATCTTTTCCAGCTCTTGGATCCACAGATCTGCTCCCTCGAGATTGTAATCCCCGTTAAACTGAGGAGGTTGTCGCCTCATAAAGGCATCTAAACCAGCATCTTCATTCCTAACATTCCGTTGTTGTTGTTGATTCTCACTAGTCAACTGGATGAGTTGGGCATTCTGTTGCGTTTGCATTCTGTTGCGTTTGCTATAGCATAGCAACAGCCATATCCCTCATAGTTCTGAGGGTTTCCAGTGACTCATCTCCATTCCCAATGCGTGACCTTCATTGGGTCCAGTCCTACCTCTGCCTCTACCTCTACCTCAAGCCATTGGCTCCTGATTCAAGTAACCGTTAGCTCAGAGTTCAAACATGATAAACAACATAAATACATACATCTACTTATCATTCATACAATCATCACAACCATCGATCGCGTTCATTCTACCCCTCTAGACATAGTCGTACTCTCTTGTAGAGACGATAAACTTTGCCAGTTCAACTTCATATTACCTTACGGTCTTGGTCCCTGACTTCTACAGTCCGGATAGGACCAAACTGCTCTGATACCACCTTGATTTGACGTCCCCAAGTTCCACTCAAGGAAATCCCATTATTTTATAAATCTCTCATAGCTCTATTAACTATACTTAGCGATTACGCATTGTTAACATGCATTCAATATAAAAGCATTCGACATCAGAGTAAACGTAGCAGGATAAACCAAAGCATGCGTATATACAAGTAGTATTAAAGTATACATGGTGGCTCTATCAGTAGGGCTATATAGATACAGACCAAGTACATAAAGAAACTGAAAACATAAACAAGGTACATCCAAGGACCTCCAAAAAAGAAAGGAAACTCTCAATGCTCACCAGCACTCTCCCCAGCCCGCTCTCAAATTACATCAAAAGTCTTTCCACATAATCCTAGAGATGCATTGGCTGGCTCTCACCCTCAGTGGTGGGGATGCCCTGAGCTACCATGTCCCTCTCCATGAGTGCCCCTATAAACTTGCATAAGCTCATACTCGGATGAGGAACTCGACACAACAATCCTATGCCTCTGAGCTACCCTCAGGTACCGCTCTGTACGCCTGCGCTGACCTCTGTGGACGAAGCCTCTCCAGCTGGATACTACAGAGGACTGGGGTTCCACCCACAAGTAGTCTTGCTCTCTCTGCCTCGGTGGGGGCCACATCGGAGGGAAGGGAAGAAACTAGTACATGCGATAAGGACTTATGATGTCCACATACGTTGGTGTGCCACTCTGGAAGATCAAGCTAACAGGTCTGATGTAGACTGCCAAAAAGGTCGAGGGGCCCACATGACATCCCCTCTCATCATGGTAGACTATCTCAATATCCCTCTGCACCTGCAGCCGCGGTACTCCTGTGATAAACGGGTGAAGTCTCGGGTCCATCCCGATCCTCCGCTAGCTCGTCGTCTATTCACAAAACCGAACATAGACATACAAAGAAGAATAGAGCGATAAGATATATAGCACATCTATGACAGGGATGATGCAATGCAAAACATATAGCAAACACAACCATTTCTTAATATAGCGACACTACGGTCGTTCCCTAGCTAGATGTACACATACTCTTTCTATGCATGCCGACCGGTACTAAACACCCTACTACGGGCAACATCACGTCCACACATCGGACAAGTCTGTTTGCCTTGGTAATCCTTTCCGCTCGCCGTGACCCATAAGAATGCATCACCACTCCATTGTCCCCGACAGGGAGGGCTATCTGGGTCTCCTCGGAAGATCCACCGCCAGCTGGAAAGACTCAGGGCTCTAGTCGGGATAACCATACCTAGCTAGGACAGCCATGACACGATAGGAGCTACCATACCGGTCTCATGTAGATACACTTGCATCCAATATATCCCCAAGGTCTCTCAGACCTTCCCTTCCGTTTTCCGCAACCGCATTCGGTGCACTGACCTCGTATGCCTCCCGGCACACGGCTCGCCACTTGGCATCATATGCATATGCTATGCTTGTCATCCATCTCTCTTGAGCTGATATCACAACACATTCAAACTTGCTCTTAGCAACATGAGCTCCAAGCTCCTAAGGTAACCATATAAGCTCCAAGCTCCACTGTAATCATATGAGCTCCAAGCTCCACTTGTAACCATATTAGCTCCAAGCTCCACTATGCCCTCAAATCTCAACTATCAGCTCAAACGTCCACAACGGGGTCAAAACCTTAATCATTCTAAACTCCGTATCTCATACATACACGCATTTCCAGATATAATGCAACAGCTCATCATTTATCATCATGCTCTATAAAGCAGTAAACAACATACATACCAACATGCCATTATCTTCAACACATCATGCATCTCTTACAAATATCAAATATTATAAACAGTAGTTACGCATCTATCAACACATAACACATTTTATCATGCATCACAAATCTGCTAACTAAGGGTATCAAACATAACGGTGATAGCCCAAAGTAGGCTAAACCTAAGGTTTAGGTACTTTGCCAGGGCTCAACCTAACGTAGGGTTTAAGGTTCCCCTACACACACAAAACATACAATGCATCTATATGGACTACTCTTACCTCCCTGACGTGTGTAACCCTTTCTCCCCACCTGATAGCAAATGTGGTGATAATCACGAACACAATGAGCACTTCTTGCTCCTCTCCTGGCCTTCATAGCCGCAGGTCACTTGCTCCAACGGGTTCCAAATGCAACTTCCAAACTTGCACTAATCACGGAAATAACACGTAGACTATAGCATTAACCCTAATACGAAGTTAAAACCGTGAAAAGAAGCTCAAATCAAAAGAGAACACTGTATAGGTACAATGTAGGCAGATACGGAACCTCGGCTTACCCTCGTCGAATCACCAAAACAAACCGATAGAATTGATGTAGGAGTCGCGTTGATCATGAAAACACGATTGGAACTGGAATCGGATGAACGAACGAATGATAAACTTGAATTGAAGCTCTCAAACTTGTCTTTGTTCTGTCTCAACTCTCTGGACATATGAAGTTTCCAAAACTTCGTCCATGGTGAAAATGAGCAAGTATTTATAGAGATAAAACTTTGCTGACAACGCTTTAGAGTTTTGGGACTCCACGCGTGAGCTTTGACGTTTCCTCACCGCCAAGGCACCGCCCATCACGTGCTAGCCGCGACGTGTAACCGACATGTGTCACTTTACGTCCCATCACTGCCAGTCAACTGGTCAGAGGGTCCACACTTGAGCGTCCAAACTCTTCACACTAGAGCGTTCGCACGCTTGATCGTTCTACTTGCCCACGCTTGAGCGTTCAGCTCCTAATCCTTTGTTCGTCATCCTTCTCTTATCCAATCCATTCCTACACTTAACATATTCTCGAAGCACACTTTCAAGCCATGATAGCAATTATTAACAAATATATAATTACTTGATCTAAGCCATCTATCTCAAATAGGGTTTCAAAAACTGGGATGTTACAGACCAACTATCGTACCGCAATTAATCGGTAGATCTATAAGATAACCGAATTTTAAATTATAGCATGATCAAGCGTGATTTACTCCTTTCAGTCATTCAACCTCTTTGCTCTTTATGCTTTCTAATCATTTAAACTATTTGCCTGACAAATATTGGGTTTATCCGGGGAAAAGAATTTTGATTGCCTGACAAACAATTAATAATATTCGTAGAGGGATTGATATTCGAAAAGCAACTGCGAAGTTGAATAAAACTAGGATTTGGGGGGTATTGATAGTACAAGTGAAACCACGACTCTAGGCTTTTTACCCTTGACTTCTTAAATTCTTTATTTCTCTATTGCCATATCTTATTAATGCTTACACTTTATATTATTATTATTATTATTATTATTATTATTATTATTATTATTATTATTATTATTATTATTACTATTTCTTTAGTCTAAATAGCACAAGGATTTCTCTATTCCAGTACTTACTTTGTCACTTCCATGTCACATAATTAATCCCTTGGGTACGATATCTGGACTTCCGTCCTATATTACTTTTGTGACAGGGTACACTGCCCTTAAGTGTGTTCACAACGCAACAAGTTTTTGGCATTGTTGCCAGTAATTAATTTGTGATATTATGTGATATTTGTCATATCGGAAGAAAGAAATCCTAGTTACTTTAGACATTTTTTTTTTGTTATCTCTCTCTATGAATACTAATGTCTTCCCAACAGTGTGCTTCTAGTTGATATTATTTTACAGTTAGGGAAACAAGAAGAGCCACAGGTGAGAGGAGAACTCTTGGGGATTATTTTACCAACGCAGCGTGGGAATCTAAACTGGAGGTCATTCCAAATCCTTGGGCTAATTATGAGGAATGAGAACCAGATTTTGAAGAGACTTTGACTAGATTTATTGAGTGGACCGATAATCAATTCGAGATTTTGGAGACTCAAATCTATAACCTTGTTTCACTGATGAAGTTTGTGGAGCAGACTGATCCCAGATTTCAAGCCTCAGAAACACAAATATTTGTTCTTGCAATATTGGTGTTCCAAAAAGTCCAAGAGTCACTTGTCTCTCAAGCTGAGCTTAAACAAAAAGATGAAAGTGTAGCAATAAGTGAGCACAACCATACATCAGTCCACGTACGCTCGTCCATACCAGATAGTGAATCAGAAGGGAGCAACTATGAGGAGTGCAAGCAAGTTAGATCCACAAATCCTGATTTGGATAAGTATATTGGGATACACACACGTATGAATATTTCAAAGCCCGCTCCAAAAGATGAGTTTTTTGTGCTTCATGAAGATTTCACCCCATGAAGAGGTTAAAAAAGGAGATTCTCACCTACCATTCGATCATGAAGGAATCAAACATACCTTCACATTTGAAGTGGCCACCTTGGCTCTTAAGGATTTTCTTCTACAATTGCCATGCTTTAAGCCATGGGATCCGGGAAAAAGATCTTGTATGTTGAGCATCATTAGGATTTCCTTCTACAAGCCATGGGATCCGAGAGGAAGATCTTATGCTTTGAGCACACCTTGCTCTTTCTACTACAAGCAATAGGATCCGGGTGGTTTCTCGACTTTTCTCTTTAATTGTTTCTTGCTTTGAATAAATTAGTTGCATCAAATCTTTGTGTGGCTAGCCATGAGTAGAATAGGGTTGATTTGCATGTGATTTTGAAATTTGTGTTGATGAGCAAGGCCTTACATATTTAAGCAAGGCCATGCATTTTTTAGCGAGGCCATACACATTTGAGCAATGCCATGCTTATTTAAGCAAGGCCATACGTATTATTTTTTATTTCACAATAAATAGATAAATAAATAAATAAAAATAAAATAAAATAAAAAAATACATAAAAAAAATCTCTCTCTTCTCCTTCTCTCCACTTGTATTTCATGATTAATTGTGCTACATTAAGGACACTGTAAATGTTCAGGGTGGGAAGGAAAAATATACATATTTTTCATGATAATATTGTTGCATTCAATTAACTGGCTTAATCTCTATTTTATGATAAAAATTAAGGAAACCCCTTACAAAAAGAAAAAAGTTTTGATGAATTGCTTCGATAGTCTCATACGTATTTTTGAAAAAGTTGGTCTTTTGAAAACTGAAAATTAGCAGAAAATTCTTTGTTTGAAAATTTTTCATTAGACTTAGCTTTTAAATGTGAGATTTGGGCCTTTATTGGGGTAAAGCTTCAATGCTAAATTTATTCGATATTAACCCTTTTTCTTTGATGAGTGTGATTTCTTAGGTGAATATGTTGTAGAACTTGTCCGAAGACCATTTTGAGGCGAATTTAACTTATATGCATGTGGAACTCTAGTTGGGGCACTCCTAGGTATTTTTCTGGCCCGCATTTTCTGTTAAACACTTCCTCTAGTTGCCTAATTTGAGCCTTATGAAAATATTCTCTTTGATCCCTATTTAAAAATAAATTGAAAATTGTTTTTGATGACCTCTTAGAAGTATATTGGAGCATTAGTAAGAATGTGTTATTGTGAACCCCTTTCTGGAAATAAGGTGTTAGAAATAAGCTAACAATAAAAAAAAGGCTTCTCTCTCTCTCTGCTAAAAAAGAAAAAGAAAAAGAAAAAAAATGGTGAAAATAATGTTAGAGAAAAAGCAAGAAAGGAAAAAGAAAAAGAAAAGAAAAAGCTTATGATAAAGGAAATGAAGGACAGGAAAGGTTGAAGAAACAGTAGTAGATCCTTGAAAATTTTGTGAAAAAGTATCAATTGCTCTTTATGCTCTTTTATGCTTCAAAAAGTTATTACTTTGTTTTTATTGATTTAGCCCTTTTGAATATCTCTTTTCTTTCTCTATCACACTGGACATCAATGCCTTGGCCCCATTTCAACCCATGAAAGACCCATTCCTTCTTCTGCATGCATGGGAATCATATTGGGGAGATTTGGTATATGGACAAGCCTATGATAATGTATTTACTTTGAGAATCTTGAGGGCTTGATATCTTTACCCAATACACTAAGATATTGTGAGTGGAGTGATCTATGGTCTTTTGGAAAGTTTGATTTCAAAAAATTTAAAGTTTCTAATTGGGTAATCTGTTGACTTGCTTTTGAAAAATATACTTGTTTGACTATCCTCGCAATTCTGAAAATTTTGATTTTTTTGGGTTCGACTGATTTAAATCTAAAAATTATTTTGAAAACTCTTTTAAGCCAGATATTTGGTTAAGGACAAACAATACTCAAGTGTGATTTGAGGAACCTCAATTCAGTGCATTATATAAGGGGTATTTGGGTTGAATTTTGATGCATTTCATGATGATTATTATTGTATTTCACCTTTTGACTTAAGTTTTGACAGAATTGACGTTCAGAGACAATTTGATGAGCATTTGATAAAAGATGGAAGTTTTTGCGCTTAAATGAAGAAAATATTGAAGTTCTGAGCTCGAGCACGCCCGTGCAAGCCCTTCAACTGAGCCATCCAAACAAAGCCTTACAAGAATGACTTAAAGTTTACCTCTGGAGTTGACAACATACCAGCACATTCCGATTAGAATCGAACTGCTCTGATACCACCTATTGTGACGCTCCCAAACCTTAACCTTACTATATCTGATTGCATAAACACAGCCAGAAAAGTTTCATTTTAAACTTAAACACATAAGCAAATATTTCAGAGTTCCGCCTGGAAGCAATGGCGTAATACTACATACTCACATATAGACGCCCCATTGGTCATGGTACAATCTTACAAGAGACTCAACGATACCTATGAGGTCTCTATTTCTACTTGAGAAGCACCAACGTCAAACTCGTTGCAGAATATGGATCCCAACTCGAGTCAGCATCACCCACTGCAACACTCCTGCCAGCCAACCAGCACCTCCGTCTTCGGATCACGACCCGATCACCACATATAAAGAAAACAGGAAAAACATGCACAGGAGGAAAGAAAATCTACAACTATTATGCATAGGGAAAACACATGAATATAACACGTCAACACACAGAACCACCAAGTACAACCATCTCTCGGGATCACCACGACAGTCAACCTCCAGATTATCACAACTAAGGATCACTGCCTATTCTACATGAATAATTGAGTCTACATGATTGGCCAATTCTGCAACATGCATTCTTAGCAATAGGAATGCAAGAGTCAACCTCCGACTGTGAGTAATGACAAGCCAATCTCCAACTATGAGAATGGCCATTCGTCAAGGTGAGAATGTCGCCTCCAACGGTGACGACTTCGAGTCGGTCGTTTAGGTAACTACTTCATGAGTTCCCAAGAAAGTGCAACAGTGGTTCTTCAAACAGCGAGAAGCACTGCCCCTTCGAGCCCCTCCAACTGTGAGAGACCCGAGAAGTTCTCCAACTGCGAGAAAGCACCTGCGTCCCTCCAACTGTGAGTTCAACTATCTTGGTCACTCCAGAATGTCCACCTCGATCACCAACCTTGTGTGACAATCACTCAAACTGCTACTGCAATTATACACATAGCTTTTTACCACAACAATGTAAATGCTATGATTATGTATCCATCACTAACTAGTTCGCACTCAACGTAGGCACCTAGCACCTCAACAACATTACAACATCGGCATGATTAACGTCTTAAAGGTCCACGTCCTCCAACTGCGAGATGTCACTCTACTGTGAGAGCCACCTTCAACTTAGATAAACTTAACTTATTCTACGAGTCGAATACCTTCCACAATTCTATCAATCTAACATCGTACGAATCATCTCCAAAATTCAACCAAGATCAGAGCAATCACAAGAGAGTCACATCAACAGTTCATAACCGACATCATGTCATCATTGCAGGCATCTTATCTAGTATGTTATCATATATGACATCATCACACGAGCATGGTAGCAATTGCGACACATAGGCACATCCCCGGTCAACATGTATCATAGATTTCCTAACGGCGATAAACCTACAATGCCTATACCTTAGATTTGTACCACTGCACGGTAGTCATCAATGTAAGTTAGGTGTTGTCGGTTGCTCAACCACTAGTAGGGTTTGAGGAGCCCTACACATGTTAAGAGTTATACTCTACGCCCATTTTCCCCCGATTCTTGAGGTTCCTTCCTCCTCACCTGGTGATTCGTCCCAGTATGCTTCTATACCAACAGACAACCTTGACCCTCAATTTCACGAACGCAACGAACACAACCACGACCACCACGAGCTCACCACCACCACCACCACCACTTGCTTGCAGGTCTCCATCCCTCTCCACCACCTTCACAGCCACAGTTCTCTCTCCAAAGACGAGCACCACCATGTCCACAAACTTTGCCCTAACCACGGGAACAACATGCATGCATTATTGTTAACCCTAGGGCAATGCAAAACCAAGAACAATTTGAGAAAAAGCTCGAAGAACACGAAGAACATGAAGAACATAAAGGTCGACGTGTTAGAAATTCGAGCTTACCTCCGAGGAATCGAGAAATTGATCGGTTGAACTTGTAGTACTCGAAGCCCCGATCACAACGGCGTAGTCTGAATCACGATCCGATGCTCCGATATTTCTTGAATCTAACTTTCTCTCTCTAGAAAACCTTCTCCGCCTCTCTTTTCTCTTTGGACTTAGAAGAACGAAGCATTTTCATGCCCAAGAGAAAAGGAAGAAAAGACTTAAGAGCTTGTTGTCCTACTATGCACGCTCAAGCGTGCAACATTCCCACGCTCTAGTGTGGCCATCCCCACGCTTGAGCACGCGTATACAAGTAAAAGGAGTTACAAAATTACATTCAATCCAAAAAGATGGTAAAACTCCGTCTATGAACTACTAAGAGAATTGACTATATAATATCAATCTCTTTAAAAGTCTTCAACAAAATCCCTCTACTCTATAAGGTCTCTTATCTAAGGCAGTGCCAGAAACATGGTATAGCCTCCAATTAAAGCCAAAGGAGGCAATTCTAGAATGGGATTGTAAAAGACTAAAACAACAATTGTTCCACGGAGACATAGGCAGTGAAGAGTCTGGTTGTAGTGGAGGCTCACGTCCAGGGAGTACCATTCAAAAGATAGGTTTGAGTTAGCCATCTTCGTGAGATTTATATTTGATTTCCGAAAATAAACAAGACAAAGGGGTAAGGTATCTATTACTCAAGATTATATACCTTAGAAATATATATAAAAAATCAAACTACAATTTGTTCAAGCAAAACAATAATCAATCAGTAGCAAATAATAATTATAATAACCATCTTCCATCATCATGATAGTGCATATACCAATATGAGACCCAAGAACTATCTCCATAGAGAGTACCCATTCACACCCACAAGGTGTAGCTTTCTCATTACATCACCAAGGTGTAGAATATTAACGTCACCAAGATGAAGAATAACATCACCAAGATGTAGAAGTGTTATGCCATACATGGTTACATTAATTAATAACATAATCACCATCATAGTGAAGCAAATATAAGCACCTAAAAATTCTATAAGACCTACTAAACAACAACAAAAAAAAAAAAAAAAAAAAAAAAAAAAAAAAAAAACAGACCTTCCTGCTGCACCTTTCATAAAAGTGAACAAGTGGTTATATGCATAGTTTGAGTAGAACCTTTATTATTATTATTATTATTATTATTATTATAAAAAAAATTCTTGTAAGAAAACTAATCAATTCATAGAGTCATAGTAATTTGATAAATGTTCATTAAAAAAGAATTTGTTCCTTGGTAAGTTCTTTTTTTTTTTGGAAAACAAAAATTAAAATCTTGAAAGCAGTACATTAAATGAATTATTTTATAAAATCATTCACATTATTCATTACTAGCAGTGTTCATTTTCAAACATGATCACTACACAAAATTTTGTAAAGTCAGTTTCAAGATTTAAACTCAATGTTGAAAGAAAACTAGACACTTGGGAAGATCAAATATTTATGGAGAGGAATGCTAGCAACTCAAGAACAAAAGAACAAAAATCTAAAACAATTATTTCAAACCTCGTTGCATGCTTTTTTTCATAGCAAAATAGTAATCCACATAGCTATAGTTTATACTTGCATCAAAAGTCATAAACAATAAGCATAGAGGGTGTTTCCATATTCAAAAAAAAAAAAAATCTCATGCATGTAAAGTTCAACACAAAAACTCTTGCATGCATCCATCATCCAAGCAAGTCAAAATATTTCCTCACTAACACAACATAAACACAACAATCAAGCCAAGCAAGGGGAAGGGTTCGTGATTTCTATTTTGTCAGAGTACAACCTGTAACACCCCGATTTTCATGCTTTCTAATATCCGTAAATTATATAATTGATTTTATATTTTTATCTGAGATTTAGAAAATGAATTAAAATAAGCTGAGATCATAGTCCCGATCTACGCTATCGTAAGGTGTTATGGTTAAATTTTGAGTCGAAAACTCAAATGGAGCCCGATCTGCATTTTTGCACTGACAGTATGATTTTATTGCTCAAAAGACCTAATTTGGACTCGTGAACGAAACAGTTAGGCTTAGAATTGGATTTCCAACATTTTCGTTAAATTTGAAAAAAATAGGTTCCTACGCTTTACTCGAGCAAAATCTCAAACCGGGGGACGAACGGAGCTACGTATGGATTTATCGGGACCTGCTAACGGATAAAATTGATGTCACATTAGGTCACATTACCTTGGGATGCATGTCAAGTGTCATGATAATTTTCAAATATATGGACGCGAAATGACCAACATACCCTTGAACTTTCATGAATTTACCTTTAAACCTAGTGTGAAATGTCCTTTTGTACCCTTAATGAAAAAAATAGCGGACAAACTTGTCCCACACCTTGGCCATTCGGCCACTCTTCTTCTTCTCCCTTCCTCACACTTGTTCTTCATTTCTCTAAGTTTCCTCCATCATTTCTTTCCTTTTTTTCTTCGAAGTCTTCAAGCTTTTGTGTAAACAAAGTTGATCCTTTGCTCATCCTCATCACCAAGGAGGTATGAAATTCATCCTTGAGCTCTTAAACTTCATGTTTCCTCCATTGATTCTTGCATTTTCAAGCTTTTCTCAACTAGAGCTTTGAACTTCAAAAATTCATGAAAAATTGTAGAAAAATCATTTTAATGTCAAACCAATTTCTATGATCTAGTTTCATCTTCTTCTCTCCCAATCCAAGAGCTTGTAACCAAGAGAGCTCTCTAACCCATATGGGTATGAGAGGGCCGAACCTAGAACTTTTGGGGGGAAAGATGAATTTTGTCCAATTTTTGTGAAATGATTCTTGATTTCACCTTTTCCATTCTATGATCATGTAATCCAAGTGATTAAAAAATCAAATCAAACTCTAACCTATTTTTACCCATGATGGGCGAGACCCTAACTTGTTGGTTGAAGAGGTTTTGGTTCAAATCTTTGACAATTAATCTTAGATTATGTCTTAATCATGCTTAAGGATCATTGATCCAAGAGTTGGTAGAATTTCAACACCTCTAGCTTATTTAAATAAATACGGGCAGAACACTAGTCATAAGGATTAGGGAAGTTTTGATTGAACTGTATTGATTTCTGGTTGTGATCTGTTGTGAAGGATCAGATGACATTCGATCATTCGAAAGCACATACGATTGACAGTTGCGGAGCCGCAGTCGAAGCTGCACGGGAACATTGTTCAGGTGGGGGAACGAACCACAATATCATCGGGGAGGCAAGATTTAAAATAATATATATATATATATATATATATATATATATATATATATATATATATATATATATATATATATATATATATATATATATATATATATATTGGTATGCGTAGGGCGACCTAAACCCTACTAGAGGTCGTTTGACCAATAGGTTGATTTTATCGTATATTGAGGATGTATGTTCTGTGATGGGATGTTTAATATAATATATATGATATGTATGTTATGCCTATTATATGTTTATGGTTACTTAATTATTTCTCTGTGAGTTGATTTTATTATTGAACCTGTTTCTGGTTGCTTTATGATGTGATGTTGTGACTGCTGATGTCTGAGTATAGATAGGCAGTAAATTCTGATAAGTTGGGAGATGAATATGTGGTGAGAAAGTCGATGATATATATATGTTATAGTGCTCAACCTAGAGATCTAGTTGATCTGTTTGCGTTGTGATTTAAAGTTGATACCCGGTTAAGCCGGAGAAAGTTGGTCGTGGTTGTTATAAGTCGTGGTTGAGACACTAAGTGTTGATCCGAGATGAGTCGGTGAGGTCCATGTTGCATAGTTGTTGTTCATCACTGTGTTGGCGTACGGGCGATCGATCTTGCCTGCAGGGAGATGATCGTACCCATTAGTTGTGAACAGGCGAATGTCCCAACCTGGCCTGCGGGCGGAGGGATATGTCGTTACCGTAAGTTGCGTTGTTGACAGGCGAATATTCCGACCTGGCTTGCGGGCAGGGGAATATGTCGTATCCATGAGACGAGTTGAGCCTACGGGCTGTTGGCCGAACCTTGCATTATGGGGGGTGGCACAGAGATGAACGAGACATCTTGATCTGTTGGGGATGTCGCGTCGTGATAGCGTCCATATAGTCGTTAGTTGCATGAGTGTAAGAGACAGTAGTTAAGAGAGAACGATTTGGGAGTTGATTGATTGACACTGATGTGTTGTTGAGTGTTGCTATCTATATAAATTATTTTATAGCTGTTTTCCCATTTATGATGAGTTGTTGTGTCTTATGCCCTATATTTTCTCTATGTCGTATTTTATTTACTCTCGATCGCACGAGAAGATCCTGCTGAGGAGTTTCCAGAGGAGATCAATGACATACCTATTGAACCGGATGCTGGCGGGAGAGCCTCGGATCGTAGCATTGGAGGACTATAGAGCTTGAGAGTTTTCACTACCCTTGTCATAGTCGTATGGTGATTAGTAGTCTTAGTTGTTATGGCCAGTACATGGGTTTGAGCGAAATGTATTTTTGGGGCCAGGAGAGGAAGTCGCATGTATTTTATTTTGCTACCATGCTTTCATTTTATTTACTAGTTGCATACTCGGAGACTTGTTAATGCCGATTATTATAGGCTCTACTGACGGAGTCAGTACTCTTATGTCTGTATAAATTATTATGGTATCAGTGTATGGATTGTTTTAATATTTTCGCATTTTTATATTACCACGCTACGCTTCAACGTTAAGAATTTAAGTTCGGGTTACCAATGGGACTTCCGAGGAAGGGGTTGTCTCACAACCAAGCTATAGAGAATTATTTCAACCCATAAAAAAATAAGAAAGGTGTAGAAGAAGAAGATCATTATGTAAGGTTTCCTAAGGGTTTTAAGTTAGGGAGTCTCAAAACCCCAAGCTCTTTCTTTAACCGTAACGTACAATCCATTTCCAATCTTCTTGAGCAGAGATTATCCAACCCCCAACCTTTGCTAGTCACGATTTTGATGAACAAAAGTAGATTAAGTACTTGCTTCGCCTCCTTGGACGATTCCTTCCTCTTGCCAGCCGTGAACAAAAACAAACAAAAAAAAAGGATTTAGTTGCTGGAACTAAATGAAACAATGAAAGAAATGAGAAGGGAAGAAAAAAAAAAGTGAGAACATGAAAGAGATGAACATATGTGAAGGCGAAAAGAAAATAAAGAAATGAAGAGTCATGGGAAGAAAGAATGTTATCGTGAGAGAAAAAGAAAATTTGAGAGAAGTGAAGTTAATGAGAGTAAATATGAGTGAATGAGAATATGTATTGAAAAGGAAGCCTTTCTCTTTCAACATCGTGAGAGAGAAATGAAAGGATTGAGAGTTTTAAAGAGGAGAGAGACAGTGTCATAATTATTTTCTTTTTCTAAAAAAATTGGAAAACATTTGATTTCTCAAGATTTCTTCACTCTTCACACACGATACTTCCCTTTTTCACCACATCACATTGTGACTTACTCACCTCATTACTTCCATACGTGGCCCACTCATCAATGCATCACTTAAATTTTAGTCTTCCCTTTTGCATTACACATAACAATCACACACTCATAAAAGCACCATTTAATTGTTTCTACAAATAGGAAAACTCATATGGTCTAAATTAATTTCATTTGTATATTTTATACATTTTAGGAGTTAGTTTTGTTAGCTTAGATAAATTCTCAATACAACTTTGCCATCATTATATACACACATGCATATAAATATGCACAAATAATTCAAACAATAATTTACAATAGAATTGAAATTAAGATTTTTAATTTCTTCTATTATTACATGTATATTTTCTTCCTAATATTAGTTTTAGGGAAAAAAATTGAGGATGTTACAGTTTGATCATTGGCAATGTTCTTTACCATTACCGGTGACCTTTTCGTGGGTAATGGTGGTGATTATCCACTACCCACATTACCGATGACATTTTCCGTTGGTAAATCACGAATTACCGACGGAGTCGAAACCATCGTTTGTAATAGTCCTTCGGAAATCCATGAATTTCTTGTAGTGGTTATGGTTAAGAGGTGTGTTGATACTTAGGTTGAGGGTTGATACTCAAGAGATCCAAACACAAGTGGAGGAGTTGATACAAAAAGGTTGGGTGCAAGAAAGTTTAAGTCCATGTGCTGTCCCGGTAATTTTAGTGCCAAAGAAAGATGGGACTTGGAGGATGTGCACGGATTGTAGGGCCGTGAACAACATCACAATTAAGTATAGACATCCTATCCCTAGACTTGATGATTTGCTTGATGAATTGCATGGTGCTTGTGTTTTTTCTAAAATTGATTTGAAAAGTGGGTACCATCAAATTAGAATAAGGGAGGGGTATGAATGGAAAACTGCCTTTAAATCTAAATATGGTTTGTATGAATGGTTGGTAATGCCTTTTGGTTTAACAAATGCACCTAGTACTTTTATGAGGCTTATGAACCATGTTTTGAGGGAATTTTTGGGCAAGTTTGTTGTGGTGTATTTTGATGACATCTTGATATATAGCAAAAACTTAGATGAACATCATGAACATTTAAGGGCTGTTTTGCTTGTATTAAGAAAAGAAAAATTGTATGCTAATTTGGAAAAGTGTACTTTTTGTGTGGACCATGTGATTTTTCTTGGATTTGTGATAAATGCTAAAGGGGTCCATGTTGACAAAGAGAAAATTAAGGCCATTCAAGATTGGCCAACCCCCAAAAATGTGAGTCATGTGAGGAGTTTTCATGGCTTGGCTAGTTTTTATAGGAGGTTTGTTAAGGACTTTAGCACCTTGGCTGCACCTCTTAACGAAATTGTCAAAAAAAATGTTGGGTTTAAATGGGGGGAGAAGCAAGAACATGCTTTCAAAGAACTTAAGGAAAAGCTCACCCATGCACCAATACTTGTTTTGCCTAATTTTGCTAAATCTTTTGAGATTGAATGTGATGCTTCAAATGTTGGTGTTGGGGCTGTTTTGATGCAAGAGGGGCATCCAATTGCTTATTTTAGTGAGAAATTAAGTGGAGCTTCCCTTAATTATCCCACCTATGATAAGGAATTGTATGCCTTAGTAAGAGCTTTGCAAACTTGGCAACACTATCTTTTGCCCAAAGAATTTGTCATTCATAGTGACCATGAGTCTTTGAAATATTTGAAAGGGCAAGGAAAGTTAAATAAAAGACATGCAAAGTGGGTTGAATTTCTTGAACAATTTCCATATGTGGTGAAACACAAAGAGGGTAAGGCCAATGTTGTTGCGGATGCACTTTCAAGATGGTATTCTTTACTTTCTACCCTTGAGACAAAGTTGTTGGGTCTTGAATGCATTAAAGAATTGTATGACCATGATAAGGAATTTTCTCATATCTATGCTAATTGTGTGCATTCGTCCCAAAATGGATATTTTAGGCACCAAGGGTTTTTGTTCAAAGAAAAACGTTTATGTGTGCCTAAAAGCTCTATAAGGGAATTGTTCTTAAAAGAGGCGCATGAAGGGGGATTAATGGGGCACTTTGGGGTCCAAAAGACTTTAGACGTGTTGCATGAACATTTTCATTGGCCTCACATGAAGCATGATGTGCAAAAATATTGTGAAAAATGCATTGTATGTAAAAAGTCAAAATCTAAAGTGATGCCCCATGGACTTTATACTCCTTTACCTATTCCTGACTCTCCTTGGATAGACTTATCTATGGATTTTGTTGTGGGATTGCCTAGGTCAAGGAATGGTAAAGATTCCATTTTTGTTGTGGTGGATAGGTTCTCCAAAATGGCACATTTTATTCCATGTAAAAAAGTTGATGATGCTTGCCATGTGGCTGACTTATTTTTTCGGGAAGTGGTGAGACTTCATGGTCTCCCAAGGAGTATTGTTAGTGATAGGGACACCAAGTTCCTAAGTCACTTTTGGAGGACTTTGTGGGGAAAGCTAGGTACAAAGCTTCTTTTCTCCACTACTTGCCATCCTCAAACGGATGGGCAAACTGAAGTTGTGAATAGAACACTTTCTTCCCTTTTAAGGGCTGTGATTAAAAAGAACATTAAGTCTTGGGAGGAGTGTTTGCCTCATGTGGAATTTGCTTATAATAGGGTTGTTCATAGCACCACTCAATATTCTCCTTTTGAGGTTGTTTATGGTTTTAATCCCTTAACTCCTCTTGATTTATTGCCATTGCCTAACTCTTCAATTTTAAAGCATAAAGATGGTAGGGCCAAGGCTGAATATGTGAGGAAGTTACATGAGCAAGTGAAGGTCCAAATTGAAAAGAGGACCCAAAGCTATGCAAGACAAGCCAACAAAGGAAGGAAGAAGGTGGTATTTGAGCCCGGAGATTGGGTTTGGGTTCACATGAGGAAGGAAAGGTTTCCTTCCCAAAGGAAATCTAAATTGCAACCAAGAGGAGATGGGCCATTTCAAGTGGTGGCCAAGATCAATGATAATGCATACAAGTTGGATCTTCCTGGTGAGCATGGTGGAATAAGTGCTACTTTCAATGTGGCTGATTTATCTTTTTTTGATGTAGGTGATGAAGAATTCAATTCGAGGTCGAATTCACCTAAAGAAGGAGGGGATGATATGAGCCCAATAAGGAGTATGGACCAAGAAGCACTTCAAGGACTTGGTGGGCCTATGACCAGATCAAGAACCAAGAAAGCCCAAGAAGTCCTAGAACAAATGGTGACCACCATTATGGAAGCAAGCCCAACTTCAGGCCTAGAAGGAATGGAGCCCAAGATGGTGACTTATCTTAGTCAAGTAGAGGCCCATAATGATGACAAGGGGGGCGTGACTTAGCTTTCATAATTTTTGTTTTGTTGTTTTCAATTCAATAAAGTGTAATGGGTTATGTGAGTGGATCCATTTGGGCATTCTCTATTAGTGGGCTACACTAAGAGTTGCATGAAGGTCTAGCCCATATTTTCCATAAAGCTACACGTGAATTAGGGAGTCTTGGGGAGGGAATCTTTAGCTTGCATGCTATAAGAAACTCCTCATTAAGTTGAGTCAATAAATTGTAAGTTATGGGTGTTACACTTTTAATTTCCAAAGCAAAGTGTAACCACCCATCATGAAGGGAGAGTAGGCGTGACATTGAGTGCTTGGGGCTGACTTCAATTGCTTCATGGTGAGTTATGAGTGTCTTGGTGGCTGCCTTCAATTGTTTGAGTGTTACACTTTTTAATTTGACAAACAAAGTGTAACCACCCATGAAGAACAAGTGGTAGGCGTGACATTGAGTGTCTTGGGGCTGAATGCAATTGCTTGATGGTGAGTTATGAGTGCTTGATGGGCTGCTTTCAATTGCTTGAGTGTTACACTTTTAATTTTGACAAACAAAGTGTAACCACCCATGAAGAAGGAAGGGTAGGCGTGTATGAATGGGTTTGGGGGCTGAATTGATTTTGTTTTAGTGGTCATCAAGTTAGGAATTAGGCCATTCAAAGTGGGGGTTATGCCTTGTCTTTGGATGCCAAGAGTTGGATGACTATTATATGTATGCACCTAAGACCTTGAGAAATACAACTTTGATGTTATTTTGGATCAAATTCCATTGAGTGAGAATTGCTTCTCCTAGGTTCTTGGTTGAACCAAACTTAGTTCTTATCAAGAATCCAAGATTCTTGTGGCGAACATCACTTGGCTTATCAAACCTTCTTGGTTTGTGGCGCCTCATCATTTCTTTCTTCACCATTTTCTAGTTTTCTTCACTTTTATGTTGCTACAATTTGTTCATTAAGAAGAACACAAAATTATCATGCTTTGAATTCAACCATAAGATCGTTAAAAGGCAACCACACCATTTGGTTGTCATCAAGTGGTATCAAAGCTTAGGCTTTGGTTGAAATTTTGTTTGTGTTCTTGATTCTACTTTCTTCTTCATCTTCTACTCTTTCTTCTTTTCTTTCCAAAAAACCAAAACCAAAGTTACTTTGATCTTTTCTTGAAGGGAAAATTCGTGGTTGTTGTGTATTGCTCCAAAAACAAAGTTTTCAAGAGTAATTCTCTTCAACAAGTTATAAAAAAAAAAAAAAAATTCGTGTAAAAAAAAAAAACAAAAAAAAGGAAGAGAAAGTTTCACTTGAGCAATTTGTGTCTTGAAAATTATTCCCTTCTTCCATTGTTTCTTATTTGTAAACCTTTTTTTTTTTCCTAGCCTTTGTTCTTCGTTTTTCCTTGTTTTGATAAGTTTTGTGATTTTTGTTACTTGAATTTTGGTATTTTTGTGTTTTGTGTTTGATTCCTCTAAGAACTAAAGGAGAACATTTGAGAGGAAAAAGGCAAGAGTGCAAATTTACTTCTTGTGTGGAAAAAGCCAAGAGAGTGAAATTCATTTGTGTGACAAGTAAGGGAGTGTAGTGAGGAAACATAAATCATGGCAAACAATGAAGATAGTCCACCACTTTCACCAAGGTCCGCGGTCCTTTTTGTACGAATGACTACTCAAATGCAAGCCCTCCAAAGGCAAATGGAGACAATGCAAACCAACTATGATCAACAACTTGCCAACCTTCAAAATGATAAGTCTAGTGGCAATGAAAGTGAGAGAGGAAGGCCTAGAGGAGGAAGGCATAGAGGAGGAGGACATAGAGGAAGGAGGCATGATGAAAGGCTTGAGGGGGTCAAAATCAAAGTTCCTCCCTTTCTTGGGAAGAACGATCCGGAGGCTTACTTGGAGTGGGAGCTAAAGATAGAACAAGTCTTCGATTGTAATTCTTACAATGAAGGCAAGAAGGTGAAAGTAGCCGCCCTTGAGTTCAAAGAGTATGCCCTTGTGTGGTGGGACCAATTACAAAAAGAGAGGAGGAGACTTGGAGGGGAGCCTATAGACACTTGGGAGGAGATGAAGTATGTCATGAGGAAGAGGTTTGTCCCAAATCATTACCAAAGGGACATTCACAACAAATTGCAAAGACTTACCCAAGGGACCAAGAGTGTAGATGAATATTTCAAGGAGATGGAGTTGGCCTTACTGAGGTCAAATTTTCAAGAAGATAGGGAGGCTACCATGGCAAGATTCTTACATGGCTTGAATCAAGATATTCAAGACATTGTAGAATTACAAAATTATGTGGAGCTTGAAGATTTGGTGCAACAAGCAATCAAGGTGGAGCAACAAATTAAGAGGAGGAAGTTCAAATATTCTTCTTCTTCTTCTTCAAAGTTTCCATCATCAAATTGGAAGGACAAGCAAAAGAAGGAGGGTGCACCAACCAAAGAAGCCGTGAGCACCTCTCAAGGCAAGAAACCATTGGAGACAACCACTAGGAGCCGTGAAGTAAAGTGTTTCAAATGCCTTGGCCATGGGCACATAGCCGCCCAATGTCCAACAAAGAGAACTATGGTGACCATGAATGGTGAAGTAGTATCACAATCCGAGGCGTCAAGTGGGGAGGAAAGTGAAGAAGATGTGTTCATGCCGGATGGTGATTTACTTATGGTAAGGAGGCTATTGGGGAGTCAAGTGAAAGAACATGAAGCAAGCCAAAGGGAGAATATCTTTCATTCTAGATGCCTAATTCAAGGAAAGGTATGCTCTTTAATTATTGATGGAGGAAGTTGTGCCAATGTTGTAAGTACTAGATTAGTGTCAAAACTAAATCTTGTAACTAAAGCACATCCAAGACCATATAGGCTTCAATGGTTAAGTGAGGTAGGAGAAATGGTGGTGAACAAACAAGTGGAGGTTCCATTCTCAATTGGGAAGTATGAGGATAGTGTTCTTTGTGATGTGGTGCCTATGGAGGCAAGCCACTTGTTGTTGGGAAGGCCTTGGCAATATGACAAGAAGGCCATCCATGATGGGTTCTCAAATAAGTATACTCTCATGTATCAAGACCGAAAGGTCATACTTTCTCCTTTATCTCCAAAGCAAGTTAGTGAGGATCAAATAAAAATGAGAGAAAAGAGAGAGCAAGAGAGAAAAGAAAAAGAGGGTGAAAAAAAATTTGAGACAAAGAGTGAAGAAAAATCAAAAAAAATCATGAGAAAAAGGAAGTGAAAAATAGAGTGGAAAAAGAGAGTAAAGAGAGCTTTCTTGCAACAAAGAGTGAGGTGAAGAGTGCCTTAATTTCAAGGCAGCCCCTATACATACTTTATTGTAAGGAATTTTGTTTAAATACTAACATTCCTAATGATAATTCTTTGTCTAGTGGTGTCAAAAATCTTTTGCAGGAATTTGATGATGTTTTTCCTAAGGAAGTGCCACATGGCCTTCCCCCTCTTAGAGGAATTGAGCATCACATTGACCTCATTCCGGGTGCATCATTGCCCAATAGGCCAGCCTATAGGAGCAATCCACAAGAGACTCAAGAGATCCAAACACAAGTGGAGGAGTTGATACAAAAAGGTTGGGTGCAAGAAAGTTTGAGTCCATGTGCTGTCCCGGTAATTTTAGTGCCAAAGAAAGATGGGACTTGGAGGATGTGCACGGATTGTAGGGCCGTGAACAACATCACAATTAAGTATAGACATCCTATCCCTAGACTTGATGATTTGCTTGATGAATTGCATGGTGCTTGTGTTTTTTCTAAAATTGATTTGAAAAGTGGGTACCATCAAATTAGAATAAGGGAGGGGGATGAATGGAAAACTGCCTTTAAATCTAAATATGGTTTGTATGAATGGTTGGTAATGCCTTTTGGTTTAACAAATGCACCTAGTACTTTTATGAGGCTTATGAACCATGTTTTGAGGGAATTTTTGGGCAAGTTTGTTGTGGTGTATTTTGATGACATCTTGATATATAGCAAAAACTTAGATGAACATCATGAACATTTAAGGGCTGTTTTGCTTGTATTAAGAAAAGAAAAATTGTATGCTAATTTGGAAAAGTGTACTTTTTGTGTGGACCATGTGATTTTTCTTGGATTTGTGATAAATGCTAAAGGGGTCCATGTTGACAAAGAGAAAATTAAGGCCATTCAAGATTGGCCAACCCCCAAAAATGTGAGTCATGTGAGGAGTTTTCATGGCTTGGCTAGTTTTTATAGGAGGTTTGTTAAGGACTTTAGCACCTTGGCTGCACCTCTTAACGAAATTGTCAAAAAAAATGTTGGGTTTAAATGGGGGGAGAAGCAAGAACATGCTTTCAAAGAACTTAAGGAAAAGCTCACCCATGCACCAATACTTATTTTGCCTAATTTTGCTAAATCTTTTGAGATTGAATGTGATGCTTCAAATGTTGGTGTTGGGGCTGTTTTGATGCAAGAGGGGCATCCAATTGCTTATTTTAGTGAGAAATTAAGTGGAGCTTCCCTTAATTATCCCACCTATGATAAGGAATTGTATGCCTTAGTAAGAGCTTTGCAAACTTGGCAACACTATCTTTTGCCCAAAGAATTTGTCATTCATAGTGACCATGAGTCTTTGAAATATTTGAAAGGGCAAGGAAAGTTAAATAAAAGACATGCAAAGTGGGTTGAATTTCTTGAACAATTTCCATATGTGGTGAAACACAAAGAGGGTAAGGCCAATGTTGTTGCGGATGCACTTTCAAGAAGGTATTCTTTACTTTCTACCCTTGAGACAAAGTTGTTGGGTCTTGAATGCATTAAAGAATTGTATGACCATGATAAGGAATTTTCTCATATCTATGCTAATTGTGTGCATTCGTCCCAAAATGGATATTTTAGGCACCAAGGGTTTTTGTTCAAAGAAAAACGTTTATGTGTGCCTAAAAGCTCTATAAGGGAATTGTTCTTAAAAGAGGCGCATGAAGGGGGATTAATGGGGCACTTTGGGGTCCAAAAGACTTTAGACGTGTTGCATGAACATTTTCATTGGCCTCACATGAAGCATGATGTGCAAAAATATTGTGAAAAATGCATTGTATGTAAAAAGTCAAAATCTAAAGTGATGCCCCATGGACTTTATACTCCTTTACCTATTCCTGACTCTCCTTGGATAGACTTATCTATGGATTTTGTTGTGGGATTGCCTAGGTCAAGGAAAGGTAAAGATTCCATTTTTGTTGTGGTGGATAGGTTCTCCAAAATGGCACATTTTATTCCATGTAAAAAAGTTGATGATGCTTGCCATGTGGCTGACTTATTTTTTCGGGAAGTGGTGAGACTTCATGGTCTCCCAAGGAGTATTGTTAGTGATAGGGACACCAAGTTCCTAAGTCACTTTTGGAGGACTTTGTGGGGAAAGCTAGGTACAAAGCTTCTTTTCTCCACTACTTGCCATCCTCAAACGGATGGGCAAACTGAAGTTGTGAATAGAACACTTTCTTCCCTTTTAAGGGCTGTGATTAAAAAGAACATTAAGTCTTGGGAGGAGTGTTTGCCTCATGTGGAATTTGCTTATAATAGGGTTGTTCATAGCACCACTCAATATTCTCCTTTTGAGGTTGTTTATGGTTTTAATCCCTTAACTCCTCTTGATTTATTGCCATTGCCTAACTCTTCAATTTTAAAGCATAAAGATGGTAGGGCCAAGGCTGAATATGTGAGGAAGTTACATGAGCAAGTGAAGGTCCAAATTGAAAAGAGGACCCAAAGCTATGCAAGACAAGCCAACAAAGGAAGGAAGAAGGTGGTATTTGAGCCCGGAGATTGGGTTTGGGTTCACATGAGGAAGGAAAGGTTTCCTTCCCAAAGGAAATCTAAATTGCAACCAAGAGGAGATGGGCCATTTCAAGTGGTGGCCAAGATCAATGATAATGCATACAAGTTGGATCTTCCTGGTGAGCATGGTGGAATAAGTGCTACTTTCAATGTGGCTGATTTATCTTTTTTTGATGTAGGTGATGAAGAATTCAATTCGAGGTCGAATTCACCTAAAGAAGGAGGGGATGATATGAGCCCAATAAGGAGTATGGACCAAGAAGCACTTCAAGGACTTGGTGGGCCTATGACCAGATCAAGAACCAAGAAAGCCCAAGAAGTCCTAGAACAAATGGTGACCACCATTATGGAAGCAAGCCCAACTTCAGGCCTAGAAGGAATGGAGCCCAAGATGGTGACTTATCTTAGTCAAGTAGAGGCCCATAATGATGACAAGGGGGGCGTGACTTAGCTTTCATAATTTTTGTTTTGTTGTTTTCAATTCAATAAAGTGTAATGGGTTATGTGAGTGGATCCATTTGGGCATTCTCTATTAGTGGGCTACACTAAGAGTTGCATGAAGGTCTAGCCCATATTTTCCATAAAGCTACACGTGAATTAGGGAGTCTTGGGGAGGGAATCTTTAGCTTGCATGCTATAAGAAACTCCTCATTAAGTTGAGTCAATAAATTGTAAGTTATGGGTGTTACACTTTTAATTTCCAAAGCAAAGTGTAACCACCCATCATGAAGGGAGAGTAGGCGTGACATTGAGTGCTTGGGGCTGACTTCAATTGCTTCATGGTGAGTTATGAGTGTCTTGGTGGCTGCCTTCAATTGTTTGAGTGTTACACTTTTTAATTTGACAAACAAAGTGTAACCACCCATGAAGAACAAGTGGTAGGCGTGACATTGAGTGTCTTGGGGCTGAATGCAATTGCTTGATGGTGAGTTATGAGTGCTTGATGGGCTGCTTTCAATTGCTTGAGTGTTACACTTTTAATTTTGACAAACAAAGTGTAACCACCCATGAAGAAGGAAGGGTAGGCGTGTATGAATGGGTTTGGGGGCTGAATTGATTTTGTTTTAGTGGTCATCAAGTTAGGAATTAGGCCATTCAAAGTGGGGGTTATGCCTTGTCTTTGGATGCCAAGAGTTGGATGACTATTATATGTATGCACCTAAGACCTTGAGAAATACAACTTTGATGTTATTTTGGATCAAATTCCATTGAGTGAGAATTGCTTCTCCTAGGTTCTTGGTTGAACCAAACTTAGTTCTTATCAAGAATCCAAGATTCTTGTGGCGAACATCACTTGGCTTATCAAACCTTCTTGGTTTGTGGCGCCTCATCATTTCTTTCTTCACCATTTTCTAGTTTTCTTCACTTTTATGTTGCTACAATTTGTTCATTAAGAAGAACACAAAATTATCATGCTTTGAATTCAACCATAAGATCGTTAAAAGGCAACCACACCATTTGGTTGTCATCAAGTGGTATCAAAGCTTAGGCTTTGGTTGAAATTTTGTTTGTGTTCTTGATTCTACTTTCTTCTTCATCTTCTACTCTTTCTTCTTTTCTTTCCAAAAAACCAAAACCAAAGTTACTTTGATCTTTTCTTGAAGGGAAAATTCGTGGTTGTTGTGTATTGCTCCAAAAACAAAGTTTTCAAGAGTAATTCTCTTCAACAAGTTATAAAAAAAAAAAAAAAATTCGTGTAAAAAAAAAAAACAAAAAAAAGGAAGAGAAAGTTTCACTTGAGCAATTTGTGTCTTGAAAATTATTCCCTTCTTCCATTGTTTCTTATTTGTAAACCTTTTTTTTTTTCCTAGCCTTTGTTCTTCGTTTTTCCTTGTTTTGATAAGTTTTGTGATTTTTGTTACTTGAATTTTGGTATTTTTGTGTTTTGTGTTTGATTCCTCTAAGAACTAAAGGAGAACATTTGAGAGGAAAAAGGCAAGAGTGCAAATTTACTTCTTGTGTGGAAAAAGCCAAGAGAGTGAAATTCATTTGTGTGACAAGTAAGGGAGTGTAGTGAGGAAACATAAATCATGGCAAACAATGAAGATAGTCCACCACTTTCACCAAGGTCCGCGGTCCTTTTTGTACGAATGACTACTCAAATGCAAGCCCTCCAAAGGCAAATGGAGACAATGCAAACCAACTATGATCAACAACTTGCCAACCTTCAAAATGATGAGTCTAGTGGCAATGAAAGTGAGAGAGGAAGGCCTAGAGGAGGAAGGCATAGAGGAGGAGGACATAGAGGAAGGAGGCATGATGAAAGGCTTGAGGGGGTCAAAATCAAAGTTCCTCCCTTTCTTGGGAAGAACGATCCGGAGGCTTACTTGGAGTGGGAGCTAAAGATAGAACAAGTCTTCGATTGTAATTCTTACAATGAAGGCAAGAAGGTGAAAGTAGCCGCCCTTGAGTTCAAAGAGTATGCCCTTGTGTGGTGGGACCAATTACAAAAAGAGAGGAGGAGACTTGGAGGGGAGCCTATAGACACTTGGGAGGAGATGAAGTATGTCATGAGGAAGAGGTTTGTCCCAAATCATTACCAAAGGGACATTCACAACAAATTGCAAAGACTTACCCAAGGGACCAAGAGTGTAGATGAATATTTCAAGGAGATGGAGTTGGCCTTACTGAGGTCAAATTTTCAAGAAGATAGGGAGGCTACCATGGCAAGATTCTTACATGGCTTGAATCAAGATATTCAAGACATTGTAGAATTACAAAATTATGTGGAGCTTGAAGATTTGGTGCAACAAGCAATCAAGGTGGAGCAACAAATTAAGAGGAGGAAGTTCAAATATTCTTCTTCTTCTTCTTCAAAGTTTCCATCATCAAATTGGAAGGACAAGCAAAAGAAGGAGGGTGCACCAACCAAAGAAGCCGTGAGCACCTCTCAAGGCAAGAAACCATTGGAGACAACCACTAGGAGCCGTGAAGTAAAGTGTTTCAAATGCCTTGGCCATGGGCACATAGCCGCCCAATGTCCAACAAAGAGAACTATGGTGACCATGAATGGTGAAGTAGTATCACAATCCGAGGCGTCAAGTGGGGAGGAAAGTGAAGAAGATGTGTTCATGCCGGATGGTGATTTACTTATGGTAAGGAGGCTATTGGGGAGTCAAGTGAAAGAACATGAAGCAAGCCAAAGGGAGAATATCTTTCATTCTAGATGCCTAATTCAAGGAAAGGTATGCTCTTTAATTATTGATGGAGGAAGTTGTGCCAATGTTGTAAGTACTAGATTAGTGTCAAAACTAAATCTTGTAACTAAAGCACATCCAAGACCATATAGGCTTCAATGGTTAAGTGAGGTAGGAGAAATGGTGGTGAACAAACAAGTGGAGGTTCCATTCTCAATTGGGAAGTATGAGGATAGTGTTCTTTGTGATGTGGTGCCTATGGAGGCAAGCCACTTGTTGTTGGGAAGGCCTTGGCAATATGACAAGAAGGCCATCCATGATGGGTTCTCAAATAAGTATACTCTCATGTATCAAGACCGAAAGGTCATACTTTCTCCTTTATCTCCAAAGCAAGTTAGTGAGGATCAAATAAAAATGAGAGAAAAGAGAGAGCAAGAGAGAAAAGAAAAAGAGGGTGAAAAAAAATTTGAGACAAAGAGTGAAGAAAAATCAAAAAAAATCATGAGAAAAAGGAAGTGAAAAATAGAGTGGAAAAAGAGAGTAAAGAGAGCTTTCTTGCAACAAAGAGTGAGGTGAAGAGTGCCTTAATTTCAAGGCAGCCCCTATACATACTTTATTGTAAGGAATTTTGTTTAAATACTAACATTCCTAATGATAATTCTTTGTCTAGTGGTGTCAAAAATCTTTTGCAGGAATTTGATGATGTTTTTCCTAAGGAAGTGCCACATGGCCTTCCCCCTCTTAGAGGAATTGAGCATCACATTGACCTCATTCCGGGTGCATCATTGCCCAATAGGCCAGCCTATAGGAGCAATCCACAAGAGACTCAAGAGATCCAAACACAAGTGGAGGAGTTGATACAAAAAGGTTGGGTGCAAGAAAGTTTGAGTCCATGTGCTGTCCCGGTAATTTTAGTGCCAAAGAAAGATGGGACTTGGAGGATGTGCACGGATTGTAGGGCCGTGAACAACATCACAATTAAGTATAGACATCCTATCCCTAGACTTGATGATTTGCTTGATGAATTGCATGGTGCTTGTGTTTTTTCTAAAATTGATTTGAAAAGTGGGTACCATCAAATTAGAATAAGGGAGGGGGATGAATGGAAAACTGCCTTTAAATCTAAATATGGTTTGTATGAATGGTTGGTAATGCCTTTTGGTTTAACAAATGCACCTAGTACTTTTATGAGGCTTATGAACCATGTTTTGAGGGAATTTTTGGGCAAGTTTGTTGTGGTGTATTTTGATGACATCTTGATATATAGCAAAAACTTAGATGAACATCATGAACATTTAAGGGCTGTTTTGCTTGTATTAAGAAAAGAAAAATTGTATGCTAATTTGGAAAAGTGTACTTTTTGTGTGGACCATGTGATTTTTCTTGGATTTGTGATAAATGCTAAAGGGGTCCATGTTGACAAAGAGAAAATTAAGGCCATTCAAGATTGGCCAACCCCCAAAAATGTGAGTCATGTGAGGAGTTTTCATGGCTTGGCTAGTTTTTATAGGAGGTTTGTTAAGGACTTTAGCACCTTGGCTGCACCTCTTAACGAAATTGTCAAAAAAAATGTTGGGTTTAAATGGGGGGAGAAGCAAGAACATGCTTTCAAAGAACTTAAGGAAAAGCTCACCCATGCACCAATACTTGTTTTGCCTAATTTTGCTAAATCTTTTGAGATTGAATGTGATGCTTCAAATGTTGGTGTTGGGGCTGTTTTGATGCAAGAGGGGCATCCAATTGCTTATTTTAGTGAGAAATTAAGTGGAGCTTCCCTTAATTATCCCACCTATGATAAGGAATTGTATGCCTTAGTAAGAGCTTTGCAAACTTGGCAACACTATCTTTTGCCCAAAGAATTTGTCATTCATAGTGACCATGAGTCTTTGAAATATTTGAAAGGGCAAGGAAAGTTAAATAAAAGACATGCAAAGTGGGTTGAATTTCTTGAACAATTTCCATATGTGGTGAAACACAAAGAGGGTAAGGCCAATGTTGTTGCGGATGCACTTTCAAGAAGGTATTCTTTACTTTCTACCCTTGAGACAAAGTTGTTGGGTCTTGAATGCATTAAAGAATTGTATGACCATGATAAGGAATTTTCTCATATCTATGCTAATTGTGTGCATTCGTCCCAAAATGGATATTTTAGGCACCAAGGGTTTTTGTTCAAAGAAAAACGTTTATGTGTGCCTAAAAGCTCTATAAGGGAATTGTTCTTAAAAGAGGCGCATGAAGGGGGATTAATGGGGCACTTTGGGGTCCAAAAGACTTTAGACGTGTTGCATGAACATTTTCATTGGCCTCACATGAAGCATGATGTGCAAAAATATTGTGAAAAATGCATTGTATGTAAAAAGTCAAAATCTAAAGTGATGCCCCATGGACTTTATACTCCTTTACCTATTCCTGACTCTCCTTGGATAGACTTATCTATGGATTTTGTTGTGGGATTGCCTAGGTCAAGGAATGGTAAAGATTCCATTTTTGTTGTGGTGGATAGGTTCTCCAAAATGGCACATTTTATTCCATGTAAAAAAGTTGATGATGCTTGCCATGTGGCTGACTTATTTTTTCGGGAAGTGGTGAGACTTCATGGTCTCCCAAGGAGTATTGTTAGTGATAGGGACACCAAGTTCCTAAGTCACTTTTGGAGGACTTTGTGGGGAAAGCTAGGTACAAAGCTTCTTTTCTCCACTACTTGCCATCCTCAAACGGATGGGCAAACTGAAGTTGTGAATAGAACACTTTCTTCCCTTTTAAGGGCTGTGATTAAAAAGAACATTAAGTCTTGGGAGGAGTGTTTGCCTCATGTGGAATTTGCTTATAATAGGGTTGTTCATAGCACCACTCAATATTCTCCTTTTGAGGTTGTTTATGGTTTTAATCCCTTAACTCCTCTTGATTTATTGCCATTGCCTAACTCTTCAATTTTAAAGCATAAAGATGGTAGGGCCAAGGCTGAATATGTGAGGAAGTTACATGAGCAAGTGAAGGTCCAAATTGAAAAGAGGACCCAAAGCTATGCAAGACAAGCCAACAAAGGAAGGAAGAAGGTGGTATTTGAGCCCGGAGATTGGGTTTGGGTTCACATGAGGAAGGAAAGGTTTCCTTCCCAAAGGAAATCTAAATTGCAACCAAGAGGAGATGGGCCATTTCAAGTGGTGGCCAAGATCAATGATAATGCATACAAGTTGGATCTTCCTGGTGAGCATGGTGGAATAAGTGCTACTTTCAATGTGGCTGATTTATCTTTTTTTGATGTAGGTGATGAAGAATTCAATTCGAGGTCGAATTCACCTAAAGAAGGAGGGGATGATATGAGCCCAATAAGGAGTATGGACCAAGAAGCACTTCAAGGACTTGGTGGGCCTATGACCAGATCAAGAACCAAGAAAGCCCAAGAAGTCCTAGAACAAATGGTGACCACCATTATGGAAGCAAGCCCAACTTCAGGCCTAGAAGGAATGGAGCCCAAGATGGTGACTTATCTTAGTCAAGTAGAGGCCCATAATGATGACAAGGGGGGCGTGACTTAGCTTTCATAATTTTTGTTTTGTTGTTTTCAATTCAATAAAGTGTAATGGGTTATGTGAGTGGATCCATTTGGGCATTCTCTATTAGTGGGCTACACTAAGAGTTGCATGAAGGTCTAGCCCATATTTTCCATAAAGCTACACGTGAATTAGGGAGTCTTGGGGAGGGAATCTTTAGCTTGCATGCTATAAGAAACTCCTCATTAAGTTGAGTCAATAAATTGTAAGTTATGGGTGTTACACTTTTAATTTCCAAAGCAAAGTGTAACCACCCATCATGAAGGGAGAGTAGGCGTGACATTGAGTGCTTGGGGCTGACTTCAATTGCTTCATGGTGAGTTATGAGTGTCTTGGTGGCTGCCTTCAATTGTTTGAGTGTTACACTTTTTAATTTGACAAACAAAGTGTAACCACCCATGAAGAACAAGTGGTAGGCGTGACATTGAGTGTCTTGGGGCTGAATGCAATTGCTTGATGGTGAGTTATGAGTGCTTGATGGGCTGCTTTCAATTGCTTGAGTGTTACACTTTTAATTTTGACAAACAAAGTGTAACCACCCATGAAGAAGGAAGGGTAGGCGTGTATGAATGGGTTTGGGGGCTGAATTGATTTTGTTTTAGTGGTCATCAAGTTAGGAATTAGGCCATTCAAAGTGGGGGTTATGCCTTGTCTTTGGATGCCAAGAGTTGGATGACTATTATATGTATGCACCTAAGACCTTGAGAAATACAACTTTGATGTTATTTTGGATCAAATTCCATTGAGTGAGAATTGCTTCTCCTAGGTTCTTGGTTGAACCAAACTTAGTTCTTATCAAGAATCCAAGATTCTTGTGGCGAACATCACTTGGCTTATCAAACCTTCTTGGTTTGTGGCGCCTCATCATTTCTTTCTTCACCATTTTCTAGTTTTCTTCACTTTTATGTTGCTACAATTTGTTCATTAAGAAGAACACAAAATTATCATGCTTTGAATTCAACCATAAGATCGTTAAAAGGCAACCACACCATTTGGTTGTCATCAGACTATGACAAAAAAATTGACACTAGGGAATGGCACTTTGATGATGATAGCATAGAGATTTACTTTGACAGGGAAATGGTTGGAAAGCAATTAACACTTGAACCTAATGTGGTAACCAGAAAATGACTTTTTATTTCTGAACGTGCATCATTTTAATTTTTAAACACTTTTTGCTTTGAATAGATGATGTAGCAATAGTTGCAATTGATTTCAATTTTTTTATAAGCTAATGAATATATTAATGAAAAGGAGCAAAACCTCATCACAAGATGTGCCAAAGATTGCTAAAAAAAAGTGTTGATACAAAACAGTTATTAAAAGCACAAGGTGCACAACATAATTGGTCACAAACCATGCCTAGCTTACAACATAAAACCGTAATGCAAAATTACCTTATATCACAGAAGTGAAAAAATCACATAACCAGAAGCATTCAGCAAGAAACACCTAAAGCAGGACCTACCTACATTGTTGAGGTGTGTGAATCCACATCATATTTTGTACTTGTTTTGCATGCATTTTTAGTTCATTCAGGCATATTTGTTTAATTCTTTTTTTGTTTTTCCTTTAGTTTGGATAATTGCAGTTTGTATTGTTTTGTGGTGCGGGAAAGGTGCTAAAAGAGGCTTGGAAAAGGTGAAAAGAAACAATATTAAAGCTGGTGTGGACTTAGGAGCTGAATGCAGAAAAAGCTAAAATAGAGCCACCCACAGCCTGAGTGTGGAATAGACCACGACCATGGATCGAGGGAGTCAAAAAGAGAAGTGTAACACCCCGATTTTTCGTGCTTTCTAAGGACGATAAACTCAATTAATGAGTTTATATTTTTATCTGTGTTTTAGAAAATGATTTTGAGAAAACTAAAATCATAGTCTTGTTTCATAAAATCGTAGGAGCCTTCGGTTAAGTTTTGGGCCGAAAACTCAAACAAAAACCGATCTACGTTTTTCAGATGATAGTGTTTTCTACTATCACGACCTAATCTTGACTAACGGACGAAACCATTAGTCTTAGAATGTATTCCTCTATCTTTTTCCTAAAATGTGTCCTGATGCCCAAAATATATATAATATTTTATATTCGGGCCGATAATCGATCTAGGAAACGATTCGAGCTGTCTTAGGATTTTTCGAGACCCACGATCAGATGTTTTTCATGTCAAAATTGTGTCAAGTTATTTGAGGAAATCATACCAGTGTCGGGGTGATTCCAAATATCAGGATGTGAATTGACCAAATTGCCCTTGGTTAATTTTTATTACCAATTTACCTTTCCTATTATTAAACTAATAAAACCCTAAATATCTATCAACTTTCACTCTCATCCTCTCACTTTTCCCTCCTCATTTTCGGCAGCCTCCCTCTCTCCCAACACTCCATCTTCTTCCTTTCTCTTCTTTCTCTTTTCTTCTCCAAGACTCCATTTTTGAAGGCCTAAAGCTTGGCTTTTTGTGAAGCAATCTTCATCAAACTTGGAGTGGATCATCATAGGAGGTAGTATTCCAACTCTATCTCTCTCAATCTCTCCTTTCTTTCCTCATATGTTCATGATCAAGGATGTTAGGGTTTTGTCCCTAAAATCTTTGAAAATCCATGAAAAATTGTAGGAAAATCGTATCTGTACCAAACCAATTTCTATGGCCTAGGTTCATGACATACTTGTATGATCCAAGAGCTTAGAGCCAAGAAATCTCCCTAGCTATATTTTCTAGGTGGAGGCCAAAACCCCCTAGGTGTGAGGGTAGGGTTTTGGTTGGTTTTTGATGTTCTGATCTGATATCTAGAGCTGTCACACTTAGTTAGGGTGTTATCCAGAAAATGAGAAATTTTGGAGCTCCCTAGCTATTTTTAGTGTAATAGGGCCGAACCCTAGGGGTGGTGCATTAGGAGAAATCTTTGTTTTGTAAGTAATGCCGATATGTTTTGCGTGTATGTAGTGATCGGCAACGTACCGGGCTAGTGAGCAAGTTGATCGGGTGTTCAAAGTTTAGCTGGAAGCTACAAGAGGTAAGGGGAAAAACCTGAGGAATTCCATTCCCGACAGCTATGTGCTGCATCGGTGTTTTGTATTGTATGTAAATAGTTTATATCTGATGTTGGTTGATTTCTTGATTGACTGCTGTTGATTGGAATATGTATTGATGTAACTGCTGATATAGTTGAATGCATGTTATACTTGCTGAATGGTTATATGGGTGTATCGTGTGCCCTGCTGTGGGATTTAGGCATTAGAGGACCTAATTTTGATTAGGATCCGACATCGTGTAACTTAAAAGCTTTAAAAGTCTGAAATGTGTTTTAATAATGAGAAGTGAAGTTTAAAAGCAAATAGGGCATTAGAAACCTTCAATTGTCTAAATTCGATGAGTTAACCCTTTGAGCAAGGGCATTTTGAGAAATGTGGTTTCCAAAGTTATCTTGAGTTTATTCAAGAAAAATGAGTTTTTGCAAGCTTTGTTTTAAGTTCGTATTTTACCGAAAAACAACGAAAGAAAAAGAAATGGTCTCTGGACCAAGTTTCGTTTTATGGAAAACCGATCCCGATGACTTTGTGTAAGTATCGGAGATTTGGGTTTTTGGTTTTCGAGTTTTCAAGGAAAGTGGTTTTAAAGCTTAGAAACTAGAAACCGAGACGTCGGGGTTCTAGGGTTCTGCAGAACATGTGGATCAAGGATCCGTGTTAGTTTATGGTCCGGACGGCTTAGGGACGATCTTTGTGGTCCTGTAAGCTTGAGGATGTTTTTATATCTTGAATCCGGCATCCTAGACTGGTGCATCGGTTAGGGGTGTTGGGATTTGAGTTGTTTTTGGACTAAGTGTCCTATTTTGAGAAAATGTGTTTTGAGGCTTAAAGAGTCTAAGACATTATGGTGGTTGCTAGCGTTGATGCTACAACAAGGAAATATTGATGCGACAAAGATCAATTATCGTAAACTAGATAGTTTTCTCATGCATATTTGTGTGTTGGGCAGACGTGCCGTGAAAAGGGGGACCTTGATAGGCAAGGGGAACCTGAGATGACTTAATGTCATTATGTAACATTGTGCCGTGATGGACAATGATGTCATACGTGCTGTGTGTTCGTACTGTGCCCAGTGAGGAGGACAATATAGTATGACTTATACATCGTGAGTACCACTGACATGCGCGTCCATGTATTATTTCCTGGAAGGTTACGTGCTCACGTTTGACCGAATGTTGATTCTGGCGTTTGTTATTGTATCCTGCGGGGCAATAGCGTTGAGTCTGATCAACTCGTATCCATGGTGTTGGGATTTCCGGAAATCTAGTTTGAATATTAGTTGAGATATATGGAAATGCCATGCATACGTTTAGGAGATAACGTTGATTGTGGGGTACGGAGCCCTCGTGACTTTACTGCTATTGCACTTGTTTATACATGCTATACTATATGATGTGTGATGATTTGAGTGAGTTACATTATATGAGTCTGTTGTGTGGATTGGGTATATAGTTGTCGTTTATGGATTCATATATTGGTTTCTCACCCTTGCATGTTTTTGGACGGGTTGTCCTTTGGTATATATTGTATCGTATTTACAGATGGAGCTGACGCCAGATCACCTAGCGCACTCAGGGATGCGCGTCCTAGTATTTGATCAAAGGACGGACCCAGCCGCGTGGGTTATCCACCCAGGAGTGGAAAGCGCGGCATACACCGGACCGGTTTGCACCGTAAGTGGGACGACTGAGACGGGACCGCGGAAGAGCACTCGTACCGTGGAGACCATCCAGGTGCCTCTCCCTCCCATCGGGTTGATGCTGCAGGCCCTTATGGAGCAGGGTGTGATCGAGTCGGTCGCCCCCGCTGCACAGTCCCCACAGCAGCAGCCGCCACAGACGCCTCCCCCGCCTTTTGTTTTGGTAGCGGGCGAGCATGTAGTGGAGGATGTGGAGGAAGAGGAGGAGGAGGAGGAAGACCCTGAGGAGGATCATCCTTCGGATGCTTCCGAGCCCTATCCACAGGGGAACGGGAACGTAGATTCCAAGAGTTCTTCCCCTGGTTCCAGCATTAGACCTCCCTCCGGGGGATTGTCCAATGGCTTCCATTAGTCGGACCAGCTTAGGGTGTAGACCTTATTTTTTTTGAGGCAGCGGTTTTGGGGTAGTCTGTTAATGGCTACTGATGGCCATAGATTTTAGAGATATGATTCCAGACTGTCGCTGCCTAGTTTATAGCTTTATAGGAGTTCTTCTGTTGATCTTTTGTAAAGGGACATGTTGTCCATAGTTCAGTTGATGTGTATATATATATATATATATATATATATCATATATATATGAGTATTTCTTTTCTGTCCTGAGTGGTGGTTCTATAGGTATTAGTAAGAAAAGTTTTTATCACGATTTTCAGAATCTGCTTATACAAAGGATTTATTTTCCGAAAGTAAAACCAGCGAAATTTTATTTATCGTTTCATTAAGTGTGTCGAGTTACGAAAGTGGCACTGGGTTTTTGAGGGTGTCACAAGAAGGCTTGAAAAACATCGCCAACCACGACCCGGCTGTGGAGGCCACCACAGCTGTGGTTTGGGAGAAGATTTAGAAGCCCCAAAGTAGAGTGAATTACCATGGCTTGGCCTGGTCTTTCGAAGATTCCATTGAATTGTCACAAATCGTAATGGGTTCAATCTAAATACAATTACCACAAGAGTAGGAATTGGTTTACTTGGGCACGGTTCTTGTATCTCGAGAGGGAACATTAACTAAGTTAGGATTATTCACCTTCAAAAGAGTTTAATATTATTAAAAGGGTAGTCAATTAGGATTCATAATTTATCATTATGGTAACCCCAATCTTGGAAACCTTCTTGCAATTTGAAAAACTCTTACTTGATTTCTTGCTATTTTTTCTTTTTTATTCGATTATTATTTCTTATTTTTGCGTTGTTAGAAACATTCTCTTCACCAATATATTTGCTCTTGTTTAGTTAATCGAATTAGTTATTTAGTTGGTAGTCATGGACGCAGTCATTGTGGATTCAACCTTTTTATCACTTGACGAAAAATTATACACTTGCGGATTTTACACACCAAGTTTTTGGTGCCTTTATCGGGGAATGCGTTTTCTCGATTATCAATTCAATTAATAATTTGGTTGATTTAAACATGGGATTTGCTAACATACACTCACTCATTTTTTAGAAGGAGTAAGTTAACAAATTATAACTAAAAATTTGTAAAATACACCCGAAGGTGTAGCTTGCCAACGTACTCCTTCTAAAAAAATGAGTGAGTGTATGTTAGCAATCCCATATAGGATTTGCAAACATACACCACTCATTTTTTAGAGGGAGTATATTAGCAAATTATAACTAAAATTTTTTCAAATACACTCGAAAGTGTAGCTTGCTAACATACTCCTTCCAGAAAATGAGTCAGTGTACGTTAGCAAATCCCTTTAAACAATTTTTTTTTTATTTTCTGCATTTTTAAGTTTTTTCTTTTTTTGCTCTCTACAATTGATGCTATTATTTAAGTGAAGAACCTGAAGTCTTGTAACTGTTGTGAAGCGGATCCGGAGATCAAAAGAACTTTTCATAGGCGAAGAAGGCAACAAAGGGAAGGTCAAGAGAACTTTTGCACCTATAACAATCATGGCTGAACAAGTGGACAATAGACATTGAAGAACTATGCAGCCCCAAATGCACAGGGTTAGCAATCTAATTGCTAGACCAGCCATAGAGGCAGAGCATTTCACCATACTGCCTGCCTTACTCTCTGTGATAAGACAAAATCATTTTGGAGGCTTACACTCGAAGGACCCGAACGACCATGTGGAGATGTTCTTGAAACTCTATGAGACTCTCAGAATTGAAGGTGCTTCTGTCGATGCTATTCGCCTTCGATTATTCCCGTCCTCTTTGAGAGATAAAGCCAGAGCTTGGTTGAAGTCGGTGCCTACTGAATCACTAACGACTTAGGACCAATTAGAGCAGACATTCCTGGAAAAATTCTTCCCTCCTTCCAAAACTGCTCATCTCCGAACTCAGATCACATGTTTCATCCAAAAGGAAGGTGAATCACTATCGAAAGATTGAGATCTTATAAAGGACTGCTAGAAGCTTTCCCACATCATGGGCTAGAGAAGTGGTTGGTTGTCCACACCTTCTACAATGGATTAGAATATCCCTCGAAGGTCCCTCTTGACTCCGCAGCTGGTGGAGCTCTAATGAACATAAAACTCACCGAAGCTTATAGTATCATTGAAAGCGTCAATGCAAATCATCACCAATGGGCCAAGGAAAGTGGTAACAACCCGAGAAAACTCTCAGGAGGTAAGTTTGAGGTAGATGGTGTTGATTTGATTATGGCCAAATTTAAAACATTAAATAAGCGCTTTTGCAAGCTTGAAAAAGCTAGTGTCAATGCAATGGGTGCTACAAACATATTTTGTGAGCTTTGAGGAGCACAGAGACACAAGGGTGTGGAATGCCAAGGCGCACCGATGGAGCAAGTTGAGTCATGCCCCAACTTCGATGGCTACAACTAGAAGGGGCAGAATGATCCATATTCACAAACTTACAACCTTGGATGTCGGTCTCATCCCAACTTCTCCTATCGGAATAACCACCACTAAGATAGCCAAGGTAGTATTAAACCCTCTTCAGGATTCCCTCAGGTACAAAAGTCTAAACTTGATCTTAGGGCTGTTAGTGAGGCTATTAAGGAGTTAACATCTAAGTTAGACAATTTGGCTATTCATAACAACATGGTTAGAAACCCAAATTGCCCAACAAGCTAGTTCTTCAACTAGATCCCAAGGTAGGTTCCCGGGACAGTCCGAGGTTAATCCCAATGAGCAATGCAATGTTGTATTCTTAAGAAGCGGTAAGTCATTAAAGGACCCTGAGGCTAGGAAGGAGAGCGATGAGGAAAAAGGGTATGAGAAAATAGAAACAACTAAGACACAAACCTTAAAAGAGGAAGAAATCGATGAAGATAAAGAAAAAGTGTCTAAATATGTAACCCTAAAACCTTACCAACCACCAGTCCCTTTCCCTAAAGGGTTAGCTAAGGCGAAATTGGACAAATAATTTGGGAAATTCTTAGAGGTCCTTAAGAAGTTGCATGTTAATATACCCTTCACGGAGGCTTTGCAATAAATGCCAACATATGCTAAGTTCCTTAAGGACATTTTGTCTAATAAGAGAAAGTTAGAGGATTATGAAACTGTGGCATTAACTGATAAGTGCTGCGCTTTAATTCAAATAAATTGCCTCCTAAACTGAAAGATCATGGTAGCTTCTCTATTCCTTGCTTGATTTGTGGCGTGAGTGTTGACCATGCTTTGCGTGATTTAGGGGCGAGCATAAGTCTTATGCCTTTATCTATTTATGAGAGGTTGGGGATAAGTGAGTTAAGACCTACTAGGGTCCCTTTGCAGTTTGCGAATAGTTTCGTTAAACATCCTGTAGGCGTCTTGGAGAATGTCCCCATCAAAGTTGGAAATTTTTTCATTCATGTGGATTTAGTGGTGTTAGAAATGAAGGGGAGTTCCTAATTCTCCATCATTATAGGAAGGCCTTTCTTGGCCAATGCTGGAGCCGTTATAGATGTGAAAAATGGAAAACGTTCTTTGAATGTTGGGGAGGAGACTTTTATTTGACTAACCCTGTTAAACCCCCTTCTTTTGAGAATTCTTTATGCAAGATTGATTCATAGCCTCAAGTGGTGAAAGAGGAGTCTAGTTCTGAAAACCCTCTAAAACTTTGCCCAGCTAGTGATACCTTGGAGGATGAAGAGAAACATGAAAACTTGAAGCTTCCACCTCAAGAAGCTAGGATCGAAAATAAGCGCTTCTTGGGAGGCAACTTAAGTTTTCTTTAATTGCACTTTTCTTTTTGTTTTGCTTTTGTTTATTTGAATAAGTTTATGTTAGATTGTTAGTCATTGAACATTCACTGATCTTTGATCATCTAATCTTGTGTAGGTTGGACCATTTGGTGGCGAATAAAAAAATGCAAAAAGCTAGAATCAGAAGGAACCACAGGGGGGCGTGGAGGTCACCACACTCCTGGAGAACATCCTAGGGGGAACCAGTGAGAACCACGGGGAACCGTGGTACATAACACACTCGTGGTGTTCTTCCCAAAAAAATACAACGGAGACTCAGAGGCCACCACGACCTAGCCGTGGAAGCCATCACGGTCATCGAATGCACTCAGAAAAAATCAAATTCCAATCAAAAGCTAACACAAGCTGGCCATGGAGTGTACCACGCCAGTGGTCCTCAGCCAACCAAACAATGGAGAGTTAGTGGCATCCACGGCCTGGCCTTGGATCACGCCACGACTGTGGACCTGAGGATAAACCATTGCCATCCTAGCCAAGACCCTGTTCCACCAACGCAATGAGTTCCTTCCTTTTTCTCCCTCTTCAAACTTATTTCTTTACATTGGGGACAAAGTAAGTTTTTAAGCTTGGGGTGGGGTATTTATTTTTATTTGCATATGCATCTCATGTTACATATTGCATGTTCACACAATCATACTATCCCATGAATATGTGCTCATCCTTTTCTAACTTTGTGCCAATTTGATATGAGATGTTTGATTTGAAACCCAATTTGATTATTTTTGTGATCGGCTACATTTCGAGGTGGTCATTTGATAGTTGACAATTTGCATAAGGTTCTTTGTTTTTGTGCTTCTCATTGATGTTAAGCTACTAAATGTGAGATTTGTGCCATGAAAATGGTATGTGCTTTACATTGACATTAATCCGTCCTTTTTTTGAGTGAATTTATGCAATCTTGAATTTTGTGCTTTAGAACTTGATTTGAAACCATTTTGAGGCGAAATTTTTGTTTGCATGCTTGAATGTAATTAAGGCAACTTAGGTATTTTTCCTTACCTTCTGAAATTATTGTCACATTTTTACCCATTAGTTGCCCATTTTGAGCTTATTGCATATTTATTTTATTGTACCCATGATGACATATTGCTGGTAATCCTCTAGAAAAATAAATAGGGCAATTGGATTTGGAAGTTGAAAGGGAATTATATGTTGGGATGTTTTCACAAAGTTGAAAAATGTAACATCCTCATTTTCTAAAGACTTGTTTAAGGTGTGTGTTGTGTATGTTTAAGTGCTTGGATATGTTCCTAATGGCATGATAGAGCATAGGTCAAAATTTTAGTGGATTGGCCTTGGAACGAGTTTAGGACCCGAAGAAACGTGAAAGAACGGGTCAGAATCAGGATAGCACGCTCAAAAGTTGGGTGAGCCCACGCTCAAGCATGGAAGACAACGTTCAAGTGTGGGTTAAGTGCACGTTAAAGCATGGAGTGTGCACGCGTGGATGGACACGTGTCAGTAAGCATGTGCGAGTCAGAGATGGATAGTGCCTTCGCGGTGAGGAAAGGACCACGCTCAAGCGTGGGACAAGGCCACACTTAAGCATGCCCACGCTCAAGCATGGCGGAAGTTGCACGCTTAAGCATGCACAATGCTGATAAAATAGTGAAATTTTCACTTCGTTTTCACTTTTTCCCGTGCCGTAATTTATCATCTTCTTCCCTAAAACATAGCTGAGAGTTCAAAAGCTATTAATGGACCTTTGAAGCTTTGGTTTGATCTATCCAAGTAGCGTAACCATAAACCGATCGTGTCGTTGTGTTCGTATCTTCATTTACTTCAATTCTACCCGATTGAATCTTTGTAACGTCGAGGGTATGTTGAAGTTACGTATACACCAACATTGTAGACATCGACGTGCTTAGTTTGTATTTCAATCGTTCTAAGCTTCTTTCTTCGTTTTCGATTAGTTCTAGGGTTAATGTTATAACCTACGCGTTGTTTTCGTGATTAGGATAAAGTTCGAAGTTATGATTGAGGCCGTGTTTGGTGGAGAGGCCGCAGCTGTCTACGAGGTTCGTGAGGACTTCATATTCGTTGTGTTAGAAGTGTTCGTGATCGTTATCACACTTGTTGTCAGGTGGGAGAAAGAATCACAACTCGTCAGGGAGGCAAGAATAAAATAGTATACATTGATATGCGTAGGGGGACCTAAACCCTACTAGTGGTCGAGTAACCGACAACACCTAACTCACATTGGCAACTACTATGATGTGGTGCCAATGTAGGTTTAGACATTGTAGGTTTATCGCCGATAGGTTAACATGATATATCTAATGGTATATGTGTTGGTTGGTGCTAGTAACATGCTTTAAGGTTATATGACTACATGTTCGCATGATGAATATGTTGAATGTGATAATATGCTTATCTGCTATACTATGGTTGATAATGCCTGAAATGATATGCTATGTCTGATTTTGAGAATATATGCTAGTTGGCATTATGGCATAATTAGAAATAAGTTACGATCATTTGGATCGCGTGACGTGTGCTGTGAGATGAATTGAGGATGTATGTGCCATAGTGCTCAACCCATTGTCTTTGTCGATGGGCTGTGATATGCTGAGTAAGGAGTGCCCTGATCTACGGGGGTGTTAGTCTTTAGTTGTGTATAGGTTGTGGGGTTAAGTTACTAAGCGGTTGATCAAGAGATGAGTCGATGAGGTTCATGCTACATTGTTGTTATATTCAACAAAATGTAATTAGGTGACGGGTGAACAACCTACTCTGTTGGGGGATGAGTTGTGACCGCGAAAGTCGATGATGGGCAAACATCCTGATTTGTTGGGGATGTGTCGTGACCGCGAAATATGATTGAGGACGATCATCCCGATCTGCTAGGGATGAGTCGCCGTAGTTGATAAACATCCTATTCTATTGGGGATGGCACAGTGATGAATGGGGCATCCTGATCTGTCGGGGATGTCGCTTCGTGGTCGCATTCATATAAGGTTTAGGTGCATGAGAGAGTGAGCCTATTAGTAAGTGAGACTAACTTGGAGGATGGTTGATGTGCTGCTATATGTTTGCTGGTGTGCGCTATTTGTGTAACTGTTTTACCGCTACCTTCCTATTTTATGGTGTGTTGCTGTTTCTTATGTCCTATGTCTTTTATGCTATGTTATGGTTACTGTTACTTCGTGAGAAGACCCGGTTGAGGAGATCTCAGAGGAAGATGGCACATCGTATGAGCTTGATGCCGATGGATGAGCCACGGATCCCAGTACTAGGGGATCTTGAGTTTCTTTATAAATTCGAGGATGAGCGATACTGGGAGTTTGACTATTCTAGATATCGCGTTGTATATACAGAACTGGTTAGCGTTTACCTCGGCACATGGGGATCACCAAGGAGTTGTCTCATTAGAGACTTTCGCATCGCACAACGATTGCCTTTCGAGAGAATGCGGTGGAGACCGTGGGAGTACCATCGGGATTCTGACTCTGGAAACTGTTCGTATGCTACGTCACGCAGAGGCTTCGTGGTGAGAGGTAAACATGTGAGGACTCGGAGGCAGTAGAGAGAGGCTAGATGTCGGTGGGTAGTGATATCTAGTAGCTCGACCGAGTACGGGGCACTTCATGTGTATCGGCGTCGTTAGATGGTGTCGATAGGGAGTTCACGGTACCCTTGATAGTGTTAGTCTGTATGGCCAGCGAGTGTTTTTATTTTAAGTTTGATGTATTTTGGGCGAGGAAAGGAAGTCTCATGTATCTTTTGTTTACCATGCTTCTGTTTGTCTTTAGTAGTACAGTCTGATGACGGTGTTGTAGTGTGGGCTCTACTGACAGAGCCGATACTTTATGTTGTTATATGTGTGCGTTTGTGTGTGTGGTTGGTATCAGTGATGTGTTTTTTATTAAGGTTTAATATTCCCTATGTCTAATAAGCGCAATAACGGTTAATAACATATTTAAGGTTAGTTAACTAGGTTCTTTAATGGGATGTTCGAAGGGGACGTCTCAAAAATTATTTCCCCTATGTGAAATATAGTAAAGAAAAGCAAAGAAATTTTAGGGGGTTATAAAAATAAAAAATAAAGGAAAAGAAAGAAAAGAAAGGGAAGAAAATGCTTGGAGTTGTGTTCATGTTGATATTTTAATGCTTCATAGATATTTTATTGGGTTACTTGTGCTTACTGAAAATTGTGTTAGCTTTTTGTGCATGCGTCTCTCTCTTTATCTTACCTGACATTGTTCCCATGATCTCATTACGACTCATAAAAGACCTTTTAATTCTTACGTGCTTGCAAATTACGTAGTGGAAATTTGGTTTCTTATCAAGCTTATGGAAGTGCATTTTCTAAAGAGGAACTTGAGTGATTTGTCTTCATCCTTAAACACTTTGAGAGAGGTTAGGAGGGAGACCCCAAATAGTGGGGAGCATGAATCTACAGAATCTAAGCCTCTAATTAGACTTGACATTGAACATCTCTAGGCTTGTTGATTGCCTACGTCTATTACTTGGATTTGAGGTTTTATCGGGTTCCTCATTCAATATCATCTCTTGTTCTCTCATCTTTGTCCAAGCTTAGTTATTGTTTGACAACAAGCAAAATCTTAAGCTTGAGATGGTTTGATGTGTGTGAATCCACATCATATTTTCTACTATGGCATGATTAGAAATAAGTTACGATCATTTGGATCGGGTGACGGGTGCTGTGAGATGAATTGAGGTTGTGTGTGCCGTAGTACTCAGCCCATTGACTTTGCCAATGGGCTGTGATGTGATGAGTAAGGAGCGCTCTGATCTGATGGGGGTGTTAGTCCTTAGTTGTGTACAAGCTGTGGGGTTGAGTTACTAAGCAGTTGATCAAAAGATGAGTCGGTGAGGTTCATACTACATTGTTGTTGTATTCAACACAATGTAATTAGGTGACGAGCAAACATCCTACTCTGTTGGGGAATGAGTTGTGACTGCGAAAGTCGATGACGAGCAAACATGCTGATCTGTTAGGAATTTGTCATGACCGCGAGAAGTCGATGGCAGGCGAACATCCTGATCTGTTGGGGATGTGTCGTGACCACGAAATATGATTGAGGACGATCATCCCGATCTGCGGGGGATAAGTCATCGTGGTTTATAGACATCCTACTCTATTGGGGATGGCACAGTGATAAATGGGGCATCCTAATCTGTCGGGGATGTCGCGTCATGGCCACGTTCATATAAGGTTTAGGTGCATGAGAGAGTGAGATTAGTAGTAAGTGAGACTAACTTGGAGGATGGTTGATGTGCTACTATATGTTTGCTGGTGTGTGCTATTTTTGTATCTGTTTTACTGCTACCTTCCTATTTTATGATGTGTTGTTGTTTCTTATCTCCTATGTCTTTTATGCTATGTTTTGGTTACTGTTACTTCGTGAGAAGACCCGGTTGAGGAGATCCCAAAGGAAGATGGCACATCGTATGAGCTTGATGCCGGTGGACGAGCCACGGACCCTAGTACTGGGGCATCTTGAGTTTTTTTATCAATTCGAGGATGAGCGATACTGGGAGTTTGACTATTCCAGATATCGCGTTGTATATACAGTACCGGACACCGTTTACTTTCGCGCATGGGGATTACCAAGGAGCTGTCTGATATGAGACTTCCGCATCGCACAATGATTGCCTTTTGAGAGGATGTGGCAGGGACCGTGGGAGTACCATCGGGATTCTAACTTTGGATGGCGTTCATATGCTACGTCACGCAGAGGCTTCGTGGTGAGAGGTAGACATGTGAGGACTCAGAGGCAGCAAAGAGAGGCTAGATGTCGGTGGGTAGTGATATCTAGTAGCTCGACCGAGTACGAGGCACTTCATGTGTATCAGCGTCGTCAGATGGCGTCGATAGGGAGTTCTCGGTACCCTTGATAGTGTTAGTCTATATGGCCAACAAGTCTTTTTCTTTTGAGTGTGATGTATTTTGGGCGAGTAGAGGAAGTCTCGTGTATCTTTTGTTTACCATGCTTCTGTTTGTCTTTAGTAGTAGAGTCTGATGGTGGTGTTGTAGTGTGGGCTCTACTGACAGAGCCAGTACTTTATGTTGTTATGTGTGTATGTGTGTGTGTGTGTGTTGTAATACCCTGCTTTTTACCCTTGTGTTTATATGTGTTAATCCTTGCTTATGTATGTTGTATATATGTTGTTTATGCTTGCTCTTGGTGCCTAGGTTCATAGTTGGGGTAGTTCATCCTTAAGGAATGGTCAATGCATTCGAGTCTAAGAAATCTGTTTTACGATTTTATCCATATCTTCGGTTCTAGAGGTCCTATTGAGGTGATCTTGGATACGTTGGAAATTTTTGCGAATTATCTACAAGTCTTATTGCAGGTGTCTGGGCCAAATTCAGCTTCTATCGGTTCGTCTTGCGAAGGCAACGTCGCCTCGCGAATCTGGCAGACAGCTTCTTGCAGCTCTCTGGTTTGCCTCGCGAAAAGTTGTTCGCCTCGCGAATCGGCGCTCAGAAGAAACGTTTTTTTGGGCTTCTAATCAACCCATAATAACCCTAACTCATATTTATACCATAAGACTCGACCTAAACCTATATTCTAACTCAAAATACTCTTTGAAACCGTCTCTGTCTCTCCAAACAAGGATTCCTAAACCCTTTCCAAGGATTCTTGAAAGAGATTTCACCTTTGTTCATCGTTCTTCATCGCCTTCACCTGAAGAGCATCGCTGCCATCACAAGCACTATTCCTCGTTGCTGCTCTTGAACCTTTTGGGGTTGTGATCGTGAAATCAAGCGTCGTGAGATCGAGCATTCGTGAGACGCAACCTTTTCCGGACCTTTTTCTCTTCCTTTGTTCATTGTGATCGTCATACCAGGTATGGGGGAATAAAATAGATCATGATTATGTGGGTTTTGGGATAGGTTAAGATGAAAAGGGTTAACCCATGACCCCTATATGTATGTCTATATGCGTTGTAAATGCCTATGTATATGTTATGAGTGTATTTATGTGTCTGTTATGTATATGCCGTATATATGCTAAGAATATTCCTATGTGAATATGTGTGTGTGTGTGTGTGTGTGTGTGTGTATATATATATATATATATATATATATATATATATATATATATATATATATATGCCTATGGTTTTATGATTATGATTGTTGGTGTTTGTTTGATGGTATGATTGAAATATTATGATATGCAAAGAATAGTATGTACATACATACGATATGCATTGATGAGATTGTATGATGTGCATTGATAATGATGACTTGATGATGATGTGCGTTACGATAACGAAAATAGGATTGATGAAAGAACATAGTTTTAGGATGTCTGGCACCCCATAATGAATGAGTTGTTATGAGAGGTGAGATTGATAATATTGGATTAGTTTTGGAAACCTATAGGTATGATTCTTGAGAGATGGGATGATAGGTATAGGGATAACTTAGAGAAATTCTTAAGATTCCTATATTTGTCACGATTCGCCTAGCGAATAGGAATTCGCGAGGCGAGATAGAGAGACCATTCGTGATCTGACGCGATTCGCCTAGCGGATTGTAATCCATGAGGCGAATGAGAGAACCAGATATTGGGGCTCTCTAGCTCGCCTAGCGAGCCAGCTTTCACCTAGCGAATCTAAGAACCTGTTTAGGAGCTCTCGGACTCGCCTCGCGAGCCACGACTCGCCTAGCGAATCTGGGTTTCTCACCCAGAGTCTGTTATGAAGAAGTAACTGAATAGGGTAATGAGAACAAGATTGTAAGATCATAATTCAAGGTTGATAATATAGAAAAGAACGTTAATACTAATAATGACGACGTGTTATTGTTCGCAATGTTGATAAAGGAATAACGATGGTTAGCGCCTAGTTGTTTGATGATCATCATTGATGGTCATTTTTGATAATCAATGTGATTGATTATGATGGTGGATGGTTGAGCATGTGCTTACATGTTGTTGAGCATAGCATGCATCATACATTGACGTTGATAAATTGGGTGGAAAGCAAACGATGAATCGCGATAATGGAGGCCACGATGGGTGTTATCTCGGCCTTATGGGTACATTGGGTATGAAAGTTTCAGGTGACATGGGCTAGCTACTTATTGTCGAAATGACCTAATGAATAAGCTTAAGTACCCTGACTAGCCACTGTACGTTATCAAGATTGGTGAGAGTGTTCGGCGATGGCCCATGGTCTGGCATATCATCCACGTTGAGAACCGGACATGTACTCCTAATCGTCTTTCCAGAGTTAGAGTTGTTGGCCACATGCATACGGAGTAGTGATGTTGCATTCGTATTGACATGCATATTTGATATAAATTGATTATATCTGTGTTGATTGTTGTATGTTGTATGTCATCTTAATTACTATTCCATTCTGTTTACATGTATTCATGATTGTGTTTCTTACCCCTCTTTTTTATTTTCTTGTGCATATGTTGTGGTATATGCAGAGGAGGGTGAGCATGCTGTCGAGGAGTGATCCTGAGGAGATCTCTCTAAGTAGTTAGGATTTATGTTTTACGTTATTCGGTTTTATTTCGATGTATGTTTATGGATACCAACTCTGATCATGTAACATCAGGATTTGGGTTATGTTTTATATTTTACGTCTTATGTTTTATGTTTTTTGCTGTTGGTTATGATATTGAGGTTTCGAATATTTCGGATTTCTTAATTATGTTTGACATGATGTGATACACTTTATCTTTGAGATTTATATTATCTTGATATTATTTTAAAAGCATGTATGATTTTCTTATGTATTATCGTACGCGGGATAAAGGGTGTCACATGTGTGTGTGTGTGTGTGTCTTTGGTATTAGTGATGTGCTGTTTATAAAGTTTTAATATTCCTTATGTCTACTATGCGCAATAACGGTTAATAACGTATTTAAGGTTAGTTAACTAGGTTCTTTAATGGGATGTTGGAAGGGGATGTCTCAAAAAATATTTACCCTATATGAAAAATAGTAAAGAAAAGGAAAGAATTTTAGGGGGATAAAAAAAAATAAAAAAGAAAGGGAAGAAAATGCTTGGAGTTGTGTTCTTGTTGATATTTTAATGCTCAATAGATATTCTATTGGGTTACTTGTGCTTATTGAAAATTTTGTTAGCCCTTTGTGCATACCTTCCTTTCTTTATCTTACCTAAAATTGTTCCCATGACCTCATTAAAACTCATAAAAGACCTTTTAATTCTTGCATGCATGCAAATTAATTAGTGGAAATTTGGTTTCTTATCAAGCTTATGAAAGTGTATTTTCTAAAGAGGAACTTGAATGATTTGTCTTCATCCTTAAACACTTTGAGAGTGGTTAGAAGGGTTACCCCAATTAGTGGGGAGCATGAATCTAGGGAACCTAAGGCTCTAATTAGACTTGACATTGAACATCTCTAGGTTTGTTGATTGCCTATGTCTATTGCTTGTTTTTGTTGTTATATCGGGTTCCTCATTCAATATCATCTCTTGTTCTCTCATCTTTGTCCAACCTTAGTTATTGCTTGAGAACAAGCAAAATCTAAAGCTTGAGGTGGTTTGATGTGTGTGAATCCACATCATATTTTCTTCTTGTTTTGCATGTATTTTTAGTTCATTTAGGCATATTTGTTTAATTCTTTGTTTGTTTTTCCTTTAGTTTGGATAACTGCAGTGTATTAGGTGTTGTGGTATAGGAAATGTGGCAAAAGAGGTTTGGAAAAGGTGGAAAATAACCATATTGAAGCTGGTGTGGACTTAAGAGTTGAATGCACAAAAAATGCCAAAACAGAGCTAACCACGGCCTGGGTGTGGACTAGACCACGACCATGGATCAGGGGAATCAAAAAGAGAAGGCTAGAAAACCAGATCCAACCACGGCTTGGATGTGGAGGCCACCAGGTCATGGTTTGGCAGAAAATTCAGAAGCTCCCAAAGCAGAGTGAACCACAGCCTGGTTATGGCGCACTTCTGAGTTACGGATTTTGTTGTTTTTAATTACACTTTTAAGTGGGCTTGGACCCCTTTTTACCCTAATTTATAAATAGGAAATTAGGATTCTAAATTAGGGGTTTCAACCCTGATTAGTGGAGGCAAAGCTTAGATTTTGGAGCAACTCTCTTCCTTCTCCTTCTTCTCTATTGGGATTTTGGTTTGGGGATGTTCTTCCATACTTTTATGGCTTTGTTTTCTACCATGACTGAGTATTTATTGTTGTTTCTAGGATTGGGCTATGCCCTTTGATATATTTATGATGACTATTTTATTTTTCCCTTTTTATTAATGTTGATCTCTTTGATTTGGCTTGTGTTGTGTTAATTCTTGTGAATTTGCTGATCACATATTTGTATGTCATAGATGTTTAGGGATGAACCGATGAGTGAATCTAGATATTGGAATTATAGGAATTAAATTTAAGACTTAAATCACGAGAGTAGGTTTGGTCTTTCAAGGTTTCCATTGAATTGTCACAAATCGTAATGGGTTCAATCTATATAAAATTACCACGAGAGTAAAAATTGGTTTATTTGGGCACGGTTCTTGTATCTCGAGAGGGAACATTAACTAAGTTAGGATAATGCACCTTCAAAATAGTTTGATATTATTAAAAGGGAAGTCAATTAGGATTCATAATTCATCATTGTGGTAACCTTAATCTTGGAAACCTTCTTGCAATTTGAAAAACACTTACTTCATTTCTTGCTATTTTGTTCTTGTTTTATTCAATTGTTATTTCTATTTTTTGCGTTGTTACAATCGTTATCTTCACCAATATATTTGTTCTTGTTTAGTTAATCGAATTAGTTAATTAATTGATAGTCATAGTTCCTATTGATTCGATCTTTTTATTACTTGACGAAAAATCGTACACTTGCGGATTTTACACACCAACTGTGAACTCTAAAGCATGATAAGCCGCATTATGCTAGCCAAATTTGATGCCCAATAAAGGTAGAACTATGGCAGAAGGAAACGCCTTGCATATTGAAGCAACTGTCTCTATCATTGATGTTTTAATATATGACAATCCTACATGAGTTCTTACTTGATTAAATAAACTAATCCATTGTACAAGTTTAATTTGACTCATGAAATAGTAAGTAAAGTGCTTAAGAAAGGAATTCAATTAAAGATAAAACATTCTCGTGGAATTCAAGGTTTCAATGGAGATCACAAGACAAAGCATCAAGACCACGTCAAAGGAATGTTAGGTGATTAGACGTTTTGTGAGGGTAATTCATTTTTTACACATTGCTAAGCTCCTAAGTAAAAATGAAAAACAAATTTTTAAAAAGATCATTGAATCAAAAGTATATCATAAAATGGTTTTTAAAATGAATTTAGAAAAGATAAAGGGAATTAGTTGAATATATACACCCATTGAGTAAATCTGTGTATATTCAACTTTGTAAAGCAAAGATTTGTGAAAACTTATTATACACCTGTGTATAGAAACTATAAATTTGTGTATACAAAATAGATGTACACACATTTTAAAAGTTCAAAATGCATGTTTTGAAATCTGTTTATAATCGATTGATTACATTTGTGTATAATTCAGAACATAATCAATGTTTAGAAATTCAACTAATTCAATTGATTAGCTAAATAGTCTAATCGATGCATTAAAGCTTATGGGTTGAGTAGACATGAAATAAGCATGTGTCAATCGATGTATTAAAGAACAAAATCAATTTACTCAAGAACACATAAAGAAGGCAATCGATGTACACAAGGAGCAAATAGATGTACACACGTTTAAAAGTTCAATTTTTGTTTAATACATCTGTGTACTACATCGATTGACTGATACTTGAAAGTCAACAATCCAATTTGTTTTGATTCTAACTGACTAATTTGTCATGTCCAACGGATATATTTTGAAATAATCTATATAAGGACATACAGAAAACATGTTTTCAATAAGATTTACACATTGCAATATTCAATTTCTAAAAATCATTTCTAGAGAGCTTTCTTTGTGCAAAAAGTGATATTGCTCATATAGTACATCGATTTGTACATCAAACTTCTGAGAGTTTTACTATAGAGAATTTTTTATTCAATTTTCTGGAAGAGAGTGAGGTATCTCTCTGTAGCTGTACAGTGATAGAAGGAATCCTTGGGTGATACAAGATTGTATAGAGCCTTGTTCACAAGGGTAGTGAGACCCATAGGTGAAAAGTGTAAAGAATCTTGTGAAGGTTGATCAAGCACCTGTTGAAAGCTTGAGAAATAGTGGAAAAAATCACAGTGGTGGTGAGGACTGGATGTAATTCATCGCGTGGTTAATGACTAAACCAAGATAAATTGGTTTGTGTGATTTTCTCTCTCAATCTCTTTTATATGTGCTTTCTGATTCTGTTGTTTTTATTGTGAATTAAATTCTGAGTTTGTAATATTTCTTATTCACGAATTCTGATCTTCAACATCTGTTTGAAAAGGTTTTGAAAGTTTGGTTGAAAATTCTTTTTCTAAGAAAGTTTTCAGTTTTGGCAAAAGTTAAGGAAAATTATTAATCACTCAATTCACCCCCTCCCCTTTTGAGTGTGAAGCCACAACCAATAATAACAGGATTCCATATGCGTAAAAGTTGTGGCTTAATGGGTGAGAGCCACTTCCAAGTTTCCTCATTATAACTTGTAGCCTTATGCACCTTGATAGCAACAAGCCAACCGCAACCTTAACTCAGCACTGTGTGAAAAAAAAAAGCCTATTTGGTTGCAGGCAATCCCACCCCTGCATTTGAACACATATTTGCACCAATTTCCTCATGTAACTCAGCACCAATATGTGTTGCCACCCTCTTATGGTTCCCAACTTTGTTTCTAATTTTGCAGTCATTTTTAAGCTACTAAGACCCAATTCACAGAAGCCTTGTTAGCACCCCCATACATGACCCCTCCACCTTCTTCGCATGTCAGATAAACAGCCAAGCTAAGATCGGCACCATGTGGCAAGCTGCAGCGAAACTGAGATCCCCAACATAGCACTTCATGGCAGTAATCCATCTCAGTAACCGAACCTAACCCAGTGTTGTGCCTGCAGCACTGGGGCCCCAAAATTGTCAGTAGATCTAGCAGCTTGACGAAATGCATCCAGTGGGACCACAACACCAATCTGAAAATTTTAATACAGACACAACATTTTGCAACAAACCATGACCAAGACCTTATCTTCACCAAGTCAAGGATATACAAAAAGAAAAATAGCAATTGTTGAAAGCAATACTATTTCGCATCAGCCATAAAGTCAACACTATCACATGCCAAAATAGTACCCACAAATTTTTTATTTATTTCCTCTAACTAACCCCCGATAATAAGAGTAATGGTCAGAAGCAACCGCAGGAAGAGAAAATGAATACCCAAGCCGTAAAGAGATTTCCAAACCTGTGTAAGTGTGCATGTGAAGAAAAGGTGTTGGGAAATGTCTGGTAGTTTATCACAAAGAACGCAACTGGTGTCTTGAATATCTGGTATCACCTTCCTCTGAAAAAGATTAACCTACGTAGGAAGCCTATCCAACAAAAGGCAGCAAGAAAGAGCAATCACCTTATAAGGTGCACTGCACTGCCAAATTTTTTTAAAGATTGGATGTACAACAATGTTGAAATTGAACGTGTCATCAATGGACTGTAGAAAACTATATGCTGATTTTACAGAGTATTCCCTTGAAATGCATAACTTCAAAATCCATTTGCCTTCTTCTTCCTTGCTAAGAGTGACTGCAATTAAGATATCTCTTAAATGTTCAAAAAGCTCCTCTTCCCGTACAAATAATTCCCTTTGCCATTACCATGTCCACTTCCAAACGTCATTAATCTATATCCCATTGTTTTGCACAATAACAACTGATCTTTAGCCAGGAAAAACCACCATGGAAATAAGTCCTTAAAGCTTTTATCTCCAACCCACACATCATGTCAAAAGGTGCTATTAGCCCCACTTTTAACCTTCTTGGAAACACCATTAGAAAACCATCTATATCCAATAGCTTGATCAAAATTGATGCCACATAAGTCTCTCCACTACACAAGGAGGAATTTTTGAATTCCACCTATTATCTTCACACGCCACATCAACATTTCCATACCTTCCCATCAAGACCTTACTCCATATTACATTATTATCAACCAAATATACGCCACCTCCACAATTGATTTCAATTTGAAGTTGAAAATATGGACATTTTCGACATTTTAAGTCTAAAACTTTATTAAAATTCATGTGATTAGTACATATCAATGGTTCCATGAGTTTAACTAACATCACATTAAATCAATAATGGGAGGGGGCATGATATAATATCTTTCTATAAATAAAGGGAGGTCAGTGGAGGCGAAAAAATAGAGGGGTATCGAGTGCAAGCTGAGTAAAGTTCATGGATACTAATGAATGTAATATGGCCTAAAAAAATATGGTGACCGAGCAGCTGAGGTATCAATGTTACAACCTGTCAGGACCCAACCTAGGCGCCCTTGACCGGCCAGAATGGAACTCCGTTGTTCTATTCTCAAGGCCTTTAAAGAACGTATAAGTCACATCATAACAAGATAGGTAGCATATCAACAGAAAATATCAGAGTAAATGATTATACAAAACATATGCCATGGCGGCCCTGAGTTAAAATACCGAAGTTTAAAAAAAACAAAACAAACCAAAAGAGTTTACAAATCATAAGGAGATTGAAAACTCTAAAACAAAGAGATTTCCCATATGACAAAACCAAACTAAAGGAACCAGCAGCAGCTACCCAAGCACTACACACGTGCGAAGATTTCCTGAGATGACTTCCTTCATGAAGTACCTGAATCTAAACCAAAAAGGGTGGGGGTGAGTCCCAGAACTCAGTGAGGGATAAATAAAACATAACATCAAATAGTATAACATATAACCATATATTTAAGCATATGCCAATATGTAAATTACAACGTACGAAACCATACGTAGCAGATCATTTCTTGCCATGATGTCAGTTTAGCATCGGGCAAGATGTTTGTGTATCCCCTTGGAGTTGTTCATTAGAGTCTCCCACTCCGACGGTTGCATTTCTATCCCGGTCGAAACCGCTGACCGGCAAATGACTTCGGTCACTACGCAACATCCCTCCAAACTCCGGGGTTGTTCACTAGAGTCCCCTTCTCCAGCAGTCACATTTATACCTCGGTCGTGTCCTCTAACCGGTCGGATACACCAAGTCTTGCTCAATGTCCAAAATCAAACCCTTTACATATGCATGGCATGTTCATGCAAATCAACACACAATATCACATCTTCACTATATGCCTCAACATAGCTTACATAACCATTACAACGGTAATCAATAAATTTCATAATGATCTCAATCATAAATACATGTAGACAACATTATAGCCATTTCATTCACAAATTACAAGCATCTTACCAATCATTTTTCAACACTTGCTTCATATGCAAATACATAGTTGAGTCAATAAGTCTTACCTTGACATTTGTCAATAATTTCACGGCAAACCTTGTTCACCACAATAAGCATTTAAGCTTAAAACTCAATATACAAAAAGTACAATAACCTCATAACTCAATAAACACGTGAATAAAAGGCCATTGCCCATAGACCATCATAAACATAGAACACAACAATAATTCGCATATACATCTACTTCATTTTCACTTAATTACTTTCTTCATATTACTTATGTACATTACCGTCTTAACTAACGTTCCTTATCGTATTTAGCATAGTTACTCAGTAACGCTCACAACTATACTCTTTTCTTTTCATAAGAACCAACTTAATCATAAGGAAGAACCATTCTTAGATTCAACAAGAACATAAACATTGACTATCTCACTTTAAACAAACACTTGTACCACATAATAATCCGACCACTAAAACACCATCATATAACTTCTTTCCAGTTTTCATACATTCCTCTTTATCCCTTTGTGTTTCGTAATCTCACATCCTATAAACCTAGTCCGCAATCATGTTCCTCTCTTTTGATATTATTACTTTACACCAACTAAAAATAAGTCATTCACGACCCTCAAACACATTCTCATATTAATCAATCATACTCAAGATTATAAGACAACACCATCTATACTTCTTTAATTACGCATGTCTTATCCCTACTTATAATAGCATTAGCGCAGTATTATCATGTTATCTCTCATATCTCTCATTTTATTGGCACATCATAACCATCCCATCATATGTATATGTTCGAAATTTCATCAACTTATTTGTTACCCCACATTATGCCACAAAGAACTTTAACGTATAGTTCATCAATTTTTGTAATTCAAATCATCCATGTTCATACCTCTACTTACATGTCACTTCATGACAATTTTCTTTTTTTTTCACCAATTTCACCATAATCTTTTCTAACATGTTTTTAATAAACCTCTCTTGATATCATAGTACTCCACATTTAATTTACTTTGTTTACACTCATTTTAATTCCTTACATCTTCAAGAGAAGGAGCGAAGAAACACAAAAGCCTAAATAATGATTTTGCTGGCTGGCACTGGCGCTGAACGCAAGGAAAGTGGCGCTAAGCACAGGGGTCGAGTTTTCAGGTCTTGCTCTCGGGTGCTCCAGCGCTCAGCGCTGGATATCAGTCCGTCTCTGTCAACCTAGTGTTCAGCGCTGGGTTCCTAGCGCCCAGCACTGATGCGATATCTGCAGAATTGCAGAAACTCGAGTTCTACGCAAATCCAACTATTTCAATGCACAAATATGTCTCGAATGCATGAAGAAAAACTCAAAACTCTCTGTATAACATCATACTTGACTAACCAAACAACATTACTCATATATCAACAACATCAAACCGATTTAACACAAATTTCATGCCAAAAACACACAATTTCAAAACCTAAAATCCCAAATTATCATACCTCCAAAATTTTCCCAAAATACATCATCAATCCAACCTTAAATCTAAATCCCTCACCTTGTTTGACGTTCTTGAGTCTCTATTTTCTTTCTTCCTATGCCGTTGTTATTCTTTCATCTTCTCCTTCTCTTTTCCCCTTTATTCTCCTCCTCGTCTTCTTCATCATTTGTTCTCTTCTGCTAGGGTTGCCAATGGTTGCCCATCCTCTTTTATCTAACTATTTATACCTCATTACTTTTACTGAAATGCCCATGATGTTAAGTTAACTCATAACTTAACACTTGGATAGAAAGGGAAATATGTCCATATCTTTATCATGAAAATCATCTTATTTTATTTTTATTTCTTATGTACATTAATATTATTTATTATTATTATTTTTATTTACACTGTACTAATATTCTCATGTTATAAATAATTAAGCCCATGATGTTAAGTTAACTCATAACTTAAGACTTGGATAGAAAGGGAAATATGTTCCTATCTTTATCGTGAAAACCATCTTATTTTATTTGTATTTCTTATGTACAGTAATATTATTTATTTATTTTTTATTTACACTATACTAATATTCTCATGTTATAAATAAATAATTAATAATATGCCAAACAAATTTTAAAACTTTCCTCTATATTTATTTATTTGTTTTTAATTAAACCTTATGCCATTTTTGGCGGGTTTTACATTCTTCCCCCTTTAAAGGAATTCATCCTCGAATTCCAGGATTGACTATACCTAAAGGTCACATTGTTCACTCTATCCTTGCAATTCCTAACCACAACTGTTCGGCCACACTATGTACAAAACACAACACTTGCATAAAATAAGCATACTTCATCAACCATCATGCATTAGTAACATTCACTGACTTTAGGATTAATTTCAAACAAATCATATAATTAATTAGCCATCACAACTCCCTTCATCCATTTATCAATATAATCACACAAGCACATAAATGACCACACCATGCCACTTACATAATAAAATCAGTAAGTATAGAACCAAAATGATCATTGTCAGCAACAAGCTATCATAGACTTTCTCTGTATATATATATAAAAAAAATCAGTATATCCAAAGAATTTATCTAACCCATCATATTTAATCTCTTCATCATATCACATGTATCCTCTTACCATAACTTTCACCTTTTCATCCATATCACAATTATTTTATCAACAGATCATATCTACATCATTCATCTCTAACAAGATATAATAAATCTTCTTTGGTTTTATAACATCACATATATTTCAAGATCATTTAAACCATCCTTTTTTTTTCCTACACCTACTCCTTCGTGTATGCATCATAGTCATTGTAGTATAACATCCCATCTTTTTATCTAAACTTTAAAACAACTCCAACTAAAATAAAGATCAAATTTTTTTTTTTATCATGAATTAAACTTACGTCGCGACACGTCTACACTATGTCACGACACAAGCTTGCTGCCAAACTATCGAGCAATATTATTTTCTATTTCACTTTGGTATCATTCCAATAGTTAGTCCCTATGTTTCTAATACAACAAAAACATGAATATCTATTCAAGACAACTCCTCCCATTAGTCCTTGTCAAGCATCAATACATTAATAGCATAACTAATATAAAACAAATCAATTCATACAATCCAACACAAATAGAGAAAATTCCTCAGATGGTTATCTCAGGGAAGCTCCACTCAGGCTTAAGTACTAAAAAGAAATCACCAGTATTTATTCATACATATATATATATATATATTCATATATTCTTATAATCACAAATCTATAGCATGAAAGATTGAGAATAATCCTCAATTACTCTAGCATACAAGACACGCATTCATCATAAAGAAACACACACCACTTACACTAACCCCACCAGAAAAACATTATCCATCTCAAGTCGCTGCTTATAATTGTCATATGAGAATTCTCCCTTTTTCAACAATTTACATTAAAACAAAATCAGATTAGTTACTAATGACTTCTGGAATGATTCCCTCCCGGGTTCGGGAATTATTACAAAACTCATTAGTCTCTAATCCAACTCAGGACCTATAACCATTAGCTCTGATACCACTTTGTCAGGACCCAACCAAGGCGCCCCAAACGAGCCAGAATGAAACTCCGTTGTTCCATTCCCAAGGTCTTTCAAGAACGTATAAGTCACATCATAGCAAGATAGGTAGCATATCAACAGTAAATATCAGAGTAAACGATTATACAAAACATAAGCCATGGCGGCCCTGAGTTAAAATACCGACGTTTAAAAAAAAAATCAAAAGAGTTTACAAATCATAAGGAGATTGAAAACTCTAAAACAAGGAGATTTCTCATATGACAAAACCAAACTAAAGGAACCAGCAGCAGCTACCCAAGCACTACACACGTGCGAGGATTTCCTGAGATGACTTCCTTCATGAAGTACCTGAATCTGAACCAAAAAGGGCGAGGGTGAGTCCCAGAACTCAGTGAGGGATAAACAAAACATAACATCAAATAGTATAACATATAACCATATATTTAAGCATATGCCAATATGTAAATTACAACGTACGAAACCATACATAGCAGATCATTTCTTGCCATGATGTCAACTTAGCATTGGGCAAGATATTTGTGTATCCCCTTGGAGTTGTTCACTAGAGTCTCCTACTCCGATGGTCGCATTTCTATCCCGGTCGAAACCGCTGACCGACAAGTGACATCGGTCACTGCACAACATCCCTCCAAACTTCGGGGTGGTTCACTACAGTCCCCTTCTCCAGCGGTCACATTTATACCCCGATCGTGTTCGCTAACCGGTCGGATACACCAAGTCTTGCTCAATGTCCAAAACCAAACCCTTTTACATATGCATGGCCTGTTCATGCAAATCAACGCACAATATCACATCTTCACTATGTGCTTCAACATAGCTTACATAACCATTACAACGATAATCAATAAATTTCATAATGATCTCAATCGTAAATACATGTAGACAACATTATAGCCATTTCATTCACAAATTAGAAGCGTCTTACCAATCAGTTTTCAACACTTGCTTCATACGCAAATACATAGTTGAGTCAATAAGCCTTACCTTGACATTAGTCAACAATTTCACGGCAAACCTTGTTCACCACAATAAACATTTGTTTCGTTTTCAATGTTTAAAACTCAATATACAAAAAGTACAATAACCTCATAACTCAATAAAAACGTGAATAAAAGGCCATTGCCCATAGACCATCATAAACATAGAACACAACAATAATTCACATATACATCTACTTCTTTTTCACTTAATTACTTTCTTCATAGTACTTGTGTAAATTGACCGTCTTAACTAACGTTCCTTATCGTATTTAGCACAGTTACTCAGGAACGCTCACAACTATACTCTCTTCTTTTCATAAGAACCAACTTAATCATAAGGAAGAACCATTCTTAGATTCAACAAGAACATAAACATTGACTATCCCACTTTAAACAAACACTTGTACCACATAATAATCCTACCACTACATTTGTTTAAAACACCATCATATAACTTCATTCCAGTTTTCATACATTCCTCTTCATCCCTTTGTGTTTCGTAATCTCACATCCTATAAACCTAGTCCGCAATCATGTTCTTCTTCTTCTTTGATATTATTACTTTACACCGACTAAAAATAAGTCGTTCACAACCCTCAAACACATTCTCACATTAATCAATCATACTCAAGATTATAAGACAACACCATCTATACTTCTTTTAATTACGAATGTCTTATCCCTACTTATAATAGCATTAGCGCAGTATTATCATGTTATCTCTCAAATCTCTCATTTTATTGGCACATCATAACCATCCCATCATATGTATATGTTCGACATTTCATCAACGTATTTGTTACCCCACATTATGCCACAAAGAACTTTAACATATAGTTCATCAATTTTTGTAATTCAAATCATCCATGTTTATACCTCTACATACATGTCACTTCATGACAATTTTCTTTTTTTTCACCAATTTCACCATAATCTTTTCTAACATGTTGTTAATAAACCTCCCTTGATATCATAGTACTCCACATTTAATTTACATTGTTTACACTCATTTTAATTCCTTACCTCTTCAAGAGTAAGAGCGGAGAAACACAAAAGCCTAAATAATTATTTTGTTGTCTGGCACTGGCGCTCAGCGCAAGGAAAGTGGCGCTCAGCGCAGGGGTCGAGTTTTCAAGTCTTGCTCTCGAGTGCTCCAGCACTCAGCGCTGGTTTTTGTGCACTCAGAGCTAGATATCAGTCCCTTTTTGTCATCCTAGCGCTCAGCGCTTGGTTCCTAGCGCCCAGCGCTAGCGCGATTTCTGCAGAATCGCAGAAACACGAGTTCTACAAAAATCCAATCATTTCAATGTCCAAATATGTCTCGAATACATGAAGAAAAACTCAAAACTCTTTGTATAACATCATACTTGACTAACCAAACAACATTACTCATATATCAACAACATCAAACCGATTTAACACAAATTTCATGCCAAAAACACCCAATTTCATAACGTAAAATCCCAAATTATCATGCCTCCAAATTTTCCCCAAAATATGTCATCAATTCAACCTTAAATCTAAATCCCTCACCTTGTTTGACGTTCTTGAGTCTCTATTTTCTTTCTTCCTATGCCGTTGTTACTCTTTCATCTTCTCCTTCTTTTTTCCTTCTTTCTTCCTATGCCGTTGTTACTCTTTCATCTTCTCCTTCTCTTTTCCCCTTTATTCTTCTCCTCCTCCTCGTCTTCCTCTTCTTCTTCTTCCTCATCTTCTTCTCTCCATCATTTGCTCTCTTTTGCTAGGGTTGCCAATGGTTGCCCATCCTCTTTTATCTAACTATTTATACCTCATTACTTTTACTGAAAAGCCCATGATGTTATATTAACTCATAACTTAACACTTAGATAGAAAGGAAAATATGTCTTTATCTTTATCATGAAAACCATCTTATTTTATTTGTATTTCTTAGGTACATTAATATTATTTATTATTATTATTTTTTATTTACACTATACTAATATTCTCATGTTGTAAATAATTAATAATATGCCAACCAAATTTTAAAACTTTCCTCTATATTTATTTATTTATTTTTTATTTTTAATTAAACCTTATGCCATTTTTGGCGGGTTTTACACAACCCATGCCTTCATAGCAGTGTTTTAAAAATCGATCCAATCGAACCGGTTCGATCGGTTGGACCATCGCCCGTTTCGATCGGATTGGAGAACCGGAAAAGCAGTCTGACCATGTAAAGTCAACCAAAACCCGGTTTAACCAGCCTAAAACCGATTATACCAACGTAAAAACAATTTTACAGACTAGTCGATTCATTATTTTAATTTTTTTTTAAAAATGGAATGTACTTTTGGACTTTGGTCCGGTTTGTTTGGGGGCTTAAAGACTTTAGTGATTAGAATCCACTTAATATGCATCTTTGGTGAACTATCTTAGTGAATTATGACATATTATCTCGGTAAAATTAATATATTCCCAACTTAAATGTTCTGAACTATCATACATCTTAAAAGCTTTATTTTTTCTTTGACTTGTTGATTGATATCTTTATATATATATATATCGGTTCGACCATCGGTTAAAGGCATGTTTGGTTTACCATTACAAACATACGTTTGGGTCCAAAAGCACGTTTGCTCCAAAGGAACTCTATAGATAATTTGTCTCAAACATACGTTTGGAATTTCCCAACGGCAAACAAAACATGCACTAAACCGATTGAATCGGTGGAACCTTGAATCGCTTTCCTTTCTGATTCTCCAGTTAGACCGATTTTCAAAACATCGCTCAACAGGCACTTGTATATATTATTATTGGCTTTATTTCTTTCTTTTATCAGCAAAGAAATTAGTTAAAAATTAATTAAAAGTAAATACAAATAAAACATTACTGGCCTAGATCACGTTATTAAAATTTATTTATTTATTTTCGATCTACTTCGAGGAATATCCCACCGTCAATTTGAGACAGAGATTAATCTCTCGCGGTAGTCTGTTCGGTATTTCGATGGATGACAATCCTCCCAGTTGAGATTTTTTCCATACCCAAGATTCGAACCCAAGATCTTAATTAAGGGACGAGAGGTCTTTAATCACTCACATTAACCTCAATATGTTATTAAAATTTATTTAATATAAAACATCACAAGGAAAAATGCTAACACGTTTTTTTTTTTCGTTTATTTCCTTCTTATATTGCGGCTAAGCAAGATATATCTTAACCATCTGAATCATTACTAATGATCAAATCCTGTCAAAAAAAAAAAAAAAATGATCAAATCATGTACTTAAAATTATTTAAATATTGCGTGCTATTCAAGCAGACATGCATCCATGCACCATCAAGTGGGAATTGCGATAAGTGCTGCTGGCCCACCTTTTATGTTTCTCCCGAAGGAGTCCACAAATAAAAATCATCTAAATTAAAGGGTTGCGATGTCACGTCCACATTAATCCATTTCCAAATAGCAATTTGGTTAGTATCATTATTAGAACGATAATCATCTTGCTACACATTATTTACATTAATTTTTTTTTTTTGGTAATCACATTATTTACATTATTATTTGCTATTAATTACAGCTTAGCGTCTAAATAATGTGTCTGTAGACTTTAGAGAGGATCCGTGTTTTATTTGGCACCAAGGTTATAGTGTGCCGTAAATAATACAGATCTTATCTCTTTTTTATATATTTTTTTGCTCATAAAAAAAAAAAATACAGATCTTACGTTCAATTCTTGTTTTTAGTGCTTATCTTACGTTCAATTCTTAATCTTAATCTCAATATACTAACATGTTTTCTTATTTTATAAATTTTTATCTGTAATAATCTAAAATAAAATAAATATGAACAATTGTAAAGTGTGACACAAAAAGATGGAGGAGGAAGAACGAGCCACGAGGACGGTCATGGTATACTCTTTTTTTCTTCTGAAAGTCATGGTATAATAATAATAATAATAATAATAATAATAATAATAGTGATTTTGGGTATGTAATTAGTTTTACTAATTATGAAAATTTTGTTATCCTTGTGTGAGAATTATATTATTAATTGTAGGCTATGCTTGCTTAATTTGATGATATTAGAGGCCAAGCATTCAAATTCAGTTGGTAACCTCTTTCATCAAAAAAAAAAAAAAAAATCAGTTGGTAACCTCCAAATTAATTTAGAGCCATTAAAATAATTCTGCTTGAAGAAACATATATTTAAACAATAATTAGTTCGAACTACCAATCATCATACATTAAATAGGACCTACTTAACAGTGAAAATCCCTCCTACTGGGCCCCTACCTTACTGCTGAAGATCCACAACTAAGAATTGTAATAATTGAAAACGATATTATATGTCATTATATTATCTAACTTCTAAAGTCCACTTAGCTTTTGTTAATTAATTTAACCCGCGCCAACTTATCATAATTTGTGCAACATCAGTTCTCCCACGATCAGTACATTACTCCCAGTGAATAGTCATGCTTTTGTTTTGGTTTCATTTGGATGAGCATAATAGTTGTATTAAAAAAACCATCAAATAAAATAAGTGCACGTGGTTATAGTTGTTTCTCTTTTAAGAAAAGTTTTCTGACGCCACAGTACTTCTACTATGTCCATGGACAATATTGAGAGATTAATTGGCATGGGTAAATGGAAATTTCAGGTGAGGAGGTGGGTGACACAGTAGCCAAAGAAACAGTGCATAGTGAGTGCTGAAGATGATGATAACAGTAAGTACCATAAATGAGTACTATACTAATTAATTACTATATGTATCAATAATTAATTTTACTGTTCATGTGAAAATCTTTTGCTTATGAAGGACACAGTAACAGTAGAGACACTAGAGACTAGAGAAGAGAGAGAGAGAGAGAGGTTTGGCGTCGTTTTCGAACAAAACGGAGATTGTGATTGTTCACTGTTCAGACATGTACAGAGTCAGATTCAGTAGGGAGGATGAATCTCAGTAAAGAGGCTAAGGTGTGAGTCTTTTTCTTTGAAGTCATGGTCAAACACAAGCTTACAAACTACAAAAGACCAGTCATCGTACGTACACTGCTTTTTACTGTTAAAACATCATCCATGGACTACTCCCGCTAGCTTCATCCTGCGTGCACTCATGCTCTGAAGCTTATAATTTCACAATTTTTTTATTGTGAAATTGAGTAAATCCTCAGTTTAATATTTAAATTTGTAAGTTGGTATTAATTTGATTTTTGATATTTTTAAAATTTTAAAAATATTTATGAAGTTAGTAAAAGTTAATCAATCTAATCCTTTCTACGGAGATTAAAATGATATGAATCTTATAATTTTAAGAATCAAATTAATATAAGAATCAAATTAATATTCCTTATAATTTCAAGGATCAAATTACTAATTTACTGCTAAAAGGTTTGACATCTGCTTCAAGACTCTGCGAAGGGACATTTTCAGCTAATTCACAAGAATTAGTCTTACACAAAGTCTAAAAATTAAAAATTGATATTGAGAGAGTTAATTCCAAACTCAAATTTTCATTTTTTTTCCGTGTACCCCTTCATTACATATTCAAACTTTATTATTTGTGTTGAGACTTTTAAAATAAGTTAATTTTATATGTAGAGATCTAAGAAGTTATCATATTTTTGGATTCATATATGAGCATAAGGAATATCCTCCATCATTTATTGAGATTAATCTCCTTCGAAAGATTTTAAGGCATTCAAGATGAAATGTCCCCTTCCAATCAGGTTTTTTTTCATTCACAAGAATCAGGAATCGAACTTTTAACCATTTGTTTAAGGGATCCGAATCCATTATCACTCGGACCAAACTTGATTGGTAAGAAGTTATCATATAATTGGAGAAGAATATATTATATAGAACTATACTAATTACAAAAGAATTAAGCTCACGTGTCATATTATAAAGATTAAGATAAGATATTCACATTATAGAGAGTGATTTCTTAAGGAATAAGAAGTTAAGATCTCTATATTTGAGAGATTCTAAAAACATGATCTGAGAGTGAGAGTTGAGAATGAGAACTGAACTCTAATTAACCTTGTAATCGGTGTCTTAATTCTTTTTAATTTATTTGCCCAACTCGTGGACCAACATATAGATCAAGCTCACTTAATGCGCAAGTTAAGTGAGCTAAGTTAAAACTAACCAAAAGAATTGATAAGTCATACTAGATACAAATCACCTTATTTTTATTTTTATTTTTATTTTGGTACACGGATTGGGTATAACTGAGTACATCTCGAGTGCGGCTCATTCTAAAACTATGCCATTATGGGTTGGGGATTTTAGGATTTTTTCTTCTCAGCCACACTATGATGTTAAATCTGTGAATCACATGATCAATCACATAATGAAATTAACACAGTTAAAGTGTAGTTTTCATTTTCATTTAGATCTTGTAATGTTGAAAATTTTCAATATTATAGTTTTTTATTGTGCGATGTTTTATTGCCATGTTGAACAATTTAAGCTCCTTTTATGTTATATATTATGCATAAATCTATGACTTTTAATGTTTGATGCAATTTTGCTATGTATTATTATATATTTTCAAATTTTATATCGACGTACCCATATCTTAATTTTTTTGGAAAATGCGGTACTGCGGTACTGGGTACCATATCCATATTCGTGCAACCTAGATCAATAGAGTATATGGAATAGAACAAATAACATAGTCGGAGTATATCATAATCAAGAAAGATATAGAAAATATATCTGCAAGCATGTATTTTTTTTATCTTGACAACAGACATAATAACAACTTAGTGTGGATCCAAGAAAGAAATTACTTGTGCATACAAGTATGTAGATCTCCTCATAATAATAATTATCATTCTTCAGGGTATAGTAAGATATTCCATTTCCAACGTTTACATAGGCGAGGACCCTACTCTTATTATTCCACGAAGCTTGGGATTTTACCGTGACAATCACCTCGTTTTGATTGTTTATGGAAGTGAGGACCTTGTTCTCCGATCGTATCATGTGGTTGTGAGTTTGATTCTCGCAGACGACACCATTGTTCCGCTCTCGTTCAGGATATATAGTCATTGTAGGTAACTTCTTTTTTTAATCATAGAGTTATCTTTTGTGATTGGAATCAGGATATTGGACCTTTTGATCTAGTACAGTTTAATCTCTTTGATTTATAGTTGAATTTTTATTAACTATTAAATGAATTAGATACAAAATCAACAAGTTAATAGCAAGTTATTTAAGTATTATGAAGGGGGGGTGTAAAAATAGTGTGTAAGAGTAAAATTGCAAACAACTACCTCAAATATATTATTTGTACACTATTATATATATAATAACAAAGAAAATTACATGTACCTCTATTGAGGTTTGACTTAATTATATGAGACATCCATCTTGTTTCAAAAACCACACTCGCCCTCCCTTGAGATTTAGTTTCATCATTACATTTACCTCCTCTATAATGGAGGTGATTGTAATTACACCAGCCTCCCATAGAGGAGCTAAGTGTAGCTTTTAAAAAGTTGGAGGGGTATAAAGTATAATTAAGCTAACTTTTTGCTGACTTTTTTATCATCCATGCATGGTTAGCCAATTGGTGTTGGTTATCTACATTTTCGTTAGTTTTCGTAGCATAGACATTTGAACCAAATAACAATACTCTTTTATTAACTATATGGTGACATCTTTTTATCTTTTTAATTTGAAATTGTATAAAAATATGTTTCAAAATGTAATTTATAAAAAAAGGTCTTAAAATCGGAAGTATATTTTTCAGAAAATCCTTTTTATAATAGTAGAAATGTTACAGTTTTAAGTGTTTTTTTTTAATTTTAAAACTGAAAAGTTGATTTCCAAGTAATTAGGTCACCATTTATTGAAGTGTGCTTTCTTTTTGTAATTAAATTGGGGCATTGCTAGCAGTTACAGTGTGACAAGTTAAATAAAAAGAAAAGTTTCCATTTCGGTAACTTTGTTATATATATGAAAGCCTAGTGTAATAGGTCAACTTTTGTAGTTAATTTAAATTATTTTAAATTTTGTAAAAATGAATAGAAAAAATAGATACTGAGCGAAGTAAAGAAATTATCTTTTCATAGTAGTAAAACAACAAGTTACTTTTTTTTTTTATAAACAATAATTTAATTGTTCCATGGCATTCGAATATGTCAATTCCATTTGCAGTCTTTATACAATATGAATATGGTTGGTTTAACTCGCGAATGACTTGAGCTCAATGGGCCAATATCGAGGCTTTTATTCAACGGCAAAGCTAAGAAAAAAAGGTCAGTGAATACTTGTTAGGAGAAAAAGTTACTTTGAAAGCTAAGTGTACAATTCTCAATGATTTGTCTATTTGGGCCTCATTTATTTGTAATGGATCCCCGTTCTTATTGAGAAGTGGTGGAGGGAGGAATTGTGACTAAGTACGTAGCGGGGATTACAATTACCAAGGCTCTCAGCAACTTGGAATGGGTCAAACCAGTGGAGGATGGTATAGATGAATGCAAACCAGATGTAGGACTGAGCACAGAAGGTTTGCAGATGCAGGGGATCATGATAGTGAACTTGTAATTGCAGTCAGATTTATTAAAAGGGATGTTGGATTGATTTATGACTGAGTGAAAAATAATAGCAATTGGTTATTGGTGATACATTCTATCTTAGGGGCTGCAAATGCTGTTTCTTGGTTGCACTTTGAGATGGTCATGGTTGCAAGGAAAAAGCACGTTTGATTCACGACACCATGCCAGTTTTTGCTTTTTGAAATTTAGAGAGAAATTTGAGAATGAGATTCTAGATACAAGATTTGAGGTAGGCATTTCGTGAAAATAAAATAAAATATATCTTTAAAATATAATATAATTTTAAATGAGTAAATCAGATATATATATCAAGAAGCAGATATATATCTATAAGCAGTAATTAATCGATAAGTTATTTATTAAATGATGGAATCAATTTTTTAATATTTTTAAATTTATCATAAATGAATTAATAATTTGTTTTTGGCCCGAATCAATCCAATATCCATCCATTTGGCACCTTAATCTATGGTAAAACAAGAGAACCTATTAAAAACCGTTTCAACAGCAACATATGCACGCTATTCGACAAGCACAAAGCTAAACTTGTAATGTAGCAAGCATCTAAAGTAGCAACAATGATACCTGTGTGTCAAACTGTAAGTGTACTACATTGTTAAACATAGAAGTCACTTCTGAGCGTAAGCCAAATAGCTTTAGGTTTCAGAATTGTTTCTTGACAATTATAAGGATAAAAGCCAAGAGAACAACCTCAAAGAAAAAAGAAAAAAAAAAACCTAATGTTGGGACACAAGCACTCATGAGTCATGACCATTTCAAATATTATTAAAAGTTTCTTTACATACAAGCATAAAGAATTCCCTCGTTGAAAATTTGATTTAGCTCTGCCTATTATACAGAATATCACTTGAATTAACTTCCCACATAGAAGAAGGGAACCAGCAAAATCCCCATTCCCCAGTATGTTCAAGACATCTACATCAAACTATTAATACAGGGCGTTGACAAATAAGAAGTTAAAATATAGAAAATGGCATGTCATGAAAGAAACATTCCCTTTCAGTTAGATTCCGACAATGATACCTTGTCATCCTCATAGAACCTAACCTGGCACAGCCTTCCACCTGCTTCATCAGCAAAGGCTATCCTTTTCCTCTCTTTACGCATTACATCTTGAGGAGCAGATGGACCACCATCGGCTAATTTCTGCAGTTGATCAAGATCAGTATTTAACCAAACATGCAATACTAAACAGAAAACCATAACCAAAGTTGTTTAAAATCAAGAGCTTTAAGAGGATGATAGCGGAGAGACAAACCATTATCTTACAGAAACGGCTGCAATCCCTTGCCATGAAGGACAGGCATCGTTTTGCAGCTTCTTCAGCTCTTGTGGCATTCTTAACGGCCATTCTTGCCTGAAAATTATTAGTTATTACCAAAAAACAAAAATATCAATTTAAAAATATATGCCTTTACACACTTAAAAAATTGAAATTACAAGAAATTTGTAAAAACTTGGCAGTTCTAAATAGAAAGAAGAAAAGCTACAGCCAGCATAATCTGCTTCAAATTATAAGCTAGAAAAAAATAAAGGAAAGCCTTTCAATTGAAAACCTTTAATGAGGATAAGAATATATATATATATATATATATATATATATATAGTAGAAAATGCAAGCATTAATTAAGAGAACTTGAATGAAAGAATGAGTCTAAATATGCTTCGCCTCAAATCATTTTTAGGTTATCTTAGATTTCCAACTTAAAATAGTCATAGCTATCTCATTATCATGTCCCTTTTTGTTTGGTACATCACAAGAAGTTGTTAATATGAAATGAATTGAACCTAAGTCCTCTACTCTCCAGACCCGCTACAACCACTTGAGCGAATATTGTGCTCTCATGACCCCCTCTTAATTATAGTCTCAGCACCAGCTTTATGCGGTGGCTAAACATGCCTTCAAAATGGTAGAGTAACAACCAACTAACTCAGCATAAAAAATGTAAGACAGATAAAGCAAAAGACCTTAACCTAATAATTCGATCCCTATACATGACAGTGATTTTGAATTTAATCCTTATACGTGAAATTTTTTGAAATCGGTCCGAACATGTACAATTATTTTTAATTTGATCCTCGTCGTTTATTGGTGTTATAACGTCGTCACATGATAAGGACCAAATTCAAAATGATTGTCAAATGTAGGGACCAAATTGAAAATGATTGTCAAATGTAGGGACCAAATTCAAAAAAAAAGTTCGAATTTGGTCCCTACATATGACAATCATTTTCAATTTGGTCCCTATTCTTCAACTTCAACAAATGACGTTATAACACCAATAAACGGCAAGGACCAAAGTAAAAATAATTGTACATATAGGAACCGATTTCAAAAATTTCACATATAGAAACTAAATTCAAAATTAGCGTCACATACAGGAACCAAATGATTAGTTTAACCAAACCATCAACACTTCTTTAATGAAGATATAAAGCACTTGCAAAATATATGTCTAATGCACACTTCTAAACAAATTATTTGGAATAGCAGTTTTATTTACTTATGTGAGACAGCAGAATGGTTCAAAAATCACACTAGCAGAAATCAGAAAGTGTTTTCATGTTACAAAGGAAAATATATTGAACTACTTTACTCATATTTAGCCATCATAAGGAAATAAGGGAAAAAACCATCACTTGCATCAACAACGACCAATGAATTAAATTGATCTGAAAGTATAGCAGGCTTCTATCAAATTATCACCATTTCTACCGTAGAAAGTGATATCCACTATGAAGCCAACAGGTTTGCGATTATCATACCTCGTTTACTTTATATCTCAAAGATGTATTTAGACAAAATTCAGATCGTAGCATATCATCCACAATGTCCTTCATTGACTTCAATTCCTTCGTGAGTTTCATAGCAACGCATTGTACATCATGCATCTGCTGCTTTGAAAATGCAATGGCACTCTTTGAGCAACTTTGTACAGAGTTGCACCGTAGCTGGGCTTCTGGGCGAGAAGAATGAGGAATCTTGAAAATGCCTTTGGGATGGGAAGCTCTTTTAAAAGTCTCAGGAATAACACTAATTTCGTTAGAGTTATCAGTAAATCTGGCTTTCATATCATTAAGCCCTTTAGTAACCCCATTCTTCTTATCAGTCTGCTCACCAAAGTATAGTTTCCCACTGCATTCTATAATCATTACAACCCAATATAAGTAAGCCAATAAGTGTTAAAAGATCAAAATATTAAGAAAGAACAAAAAATCTAATTCTACAATCATGATAAAAGCATAACCTAAGTTAAATTTGACAGAGAAATGAACTCATTAGAGTTCAAGAAAAAGCATTCTTAGTCATAAAATAAAAGAATATTTTGTTTCATTAAAATTTTAAGATAGTTGATCAAGGTAATGGAAATGTTGTCTGTTTCAAGCAATAGTATGGCCACCCCCAACCCCATCATGGTTTAACTTTCCCATATCAAGATACATCTAGTGTAACCTATAGCTATACAACCACATTTTTCCTCTTTCAACATAATCTCTACAACAACAACCACAACCAAAGCCTTTCCCACTAGGTGGGGTTTCAACAGTCTCTAATTTCTCAAAACTCAATTATCTTCCTATGATTGTTGAGGTTATAGTTTGCCGAAAATAGGGGGGTTTAAACATGCAGTTGATATTTATAGATCTAGACCACTGCATAGAATTAATTTTAAAATGTAAATACTCTAGGCACTTACTCAAATTGTTTCGATGATTTAAATCAATGGAGTCCATGGCTTTACAGAGCCTGTCCTGAGAAGATGGCGAAATGGCCTGCAGAGAAACCAACTAATGAGAAGCTGCAATAACACAATCCAAGCTAGATAGAAATTTAGTGATAATATTTTCACCTTTCTGGTTGATAATAGCCTTTCAGGATGATGCAGCTTTGAACTACCTTTATCTTCATCCCCAGAAGTCGTCAATTCATCAGTAGCCTCATTGGCATGTCTCTTCTCATCATCACATACGGAAGCAAATGGTTGCTTCTCCTTGTATCCTGGTGAATCATCTGAGCTACAAACCAGACATCCACAAGGATTGAGGCCTTCTTCTATAGAAGAGCAGGGTTTTGCCTGAACCTCAGAACCAGCTGTAAATTTGTCTTTACAGCATTCACTGAGGAAAGTACTATCATCTGTAAACCCTATAACCAGGCAGTCAAGGCCTTTGTGAGTGGCTGCACTAGGTAGTGAGACTACAGTGTTGGTGTCACCATCAGGTTGATTGTCATAAATATCAGAGTTATGATCTTCAACCAAAGAGATTACTTGTGGGGAGACGTCATGGAAATCTGGATGGATGATACATTCTTCACTTTCAAATTCTATTGCAGGGAAGTTTGGAGACTGGTCACTAGTTAGTTCTGAATTACTTATCATGATATTCATACTAGATGGCCACACCATCTGTAGTGGTAAAAGATCAACATGCTCTTTCCACTCATAATTTAACTCATTCTCCAAGTTCCATTCATAGGTTATCTCTGCATCTTCTTTGGCTACTATATCAGAATAGTCATCCAGTCTGTCCAAACAATCAGTTTCAGGAACCTCAAAATTCATTTCAACAAGTGCAGCTGAATCCTCACTAGAGGGTGGGAACTCTTGACCATTTTCTATCTCTTCAAATTTGACAACTGGAATAATCTCTTGGGTATAAGTAGATATTGGGTGTTTTATGTGCTTTTTCTTCTTGGCCTTCATATTCTTTGCTAGTTTAGATCTCCAGCTACTGAGAGTCTCCATGAAATCAGAATCATTCGCTTCCATGTTCTCCTTGCTATGGTCGTCCAAGGATGAAGAAGCTTCAAATTTTATTTTTATTTTAGACGAGTCAAGTCCTTGTGAGTGTTTCCTCTTCCTTTTTTTGCAACATTCTTTAATTTGCTTTAGTGTAAAATTGTCAAAACCATTATCATCCAGATTATGGATTCTCTGATCATCACCATCATTGGCATTGCATACAGAAGCATCCGGTTCAGATTTCACTGTTCTTTCCTCCATTGCACCAACGCACGTCCGTTCAGCCTTTACATCATCATTACTAAATATGAAATCGCCATGTCCATATATGTATGTGACCTCTTTAAATGAAAGTGTAGGTCGCCCGCGAGTAACATTAAGGACTTTGGTAACTAAACCACCTTTAATAGCTTGGATGAAATGAAGATTACCACAACTTCTTAGCTCCATTTGGATGCTCTACTCACAAATGCAATCTTTGCACTATATTCTTCCTATGTTTGCCTCAAAGTCTATCAAGAATTTCAAACCACTGGAAACAGTAAAAACAAACACGATTAAAAGACAAATCTAAACCCATTAAGTTCTCAGGCTTAAACAGGCTACAAGAATTAATATAGGGGCAAGAAAAACATGAAGGAAACAACGAAATGTAAAATACAAATACTTGAAGTACATGTTTCAAGAAATCATAATTTTCTTCATCCTATCCAGCAATGTCCAAAACACTTGTGCAATTAATAAAATTGCTGCCACCAGAACAAGATTCTACACCGGTTTAAGGTATAAACTAAACCGCAGTGACCAAACACAGAATGCAAACACACCAAACAAATGCAAACGGAGGCAGATTCAAATAGGGGTGAAGGCAGCAGAACAACCAAAACTTTAAAACAGAGCAAGAAAGACACCAAAATTGTAAGTATAATACCAAAATTATTACTACTATCGAATTCGACAGAACATAAGAAAAGAATATTAAGGGCATGGGTTTCAAACAACGGCCACAGATTACCAACGGCTTAATTAACCTTAGAAATCGAACCGGTTTGCCGCATGCTTCAACTTCCTCTCTCCACAACGGCTTAACTAACCCTAAAAATTCATTCTTTAAATATCAACACCCAAAATTAAAAAAAAAAAACACAAAATCGAGAAAATTTTCAAACCCAGTAACAAATTCACCTTCCAAGTAGACAACAGTCTCGTCAGAAACACTCGAAGGTTAGAACAAGAGAGAAAAAAATCATGATTTGGGAACACAATTAGGGCTAAAAAATCACATGCTAATCGCATCGAACCTGTTTGGTGTGGAATTGAAACAAATTTGAAGAAATGAAGAAAAAGACAAAACGGCAGATTCAAAATTTTCAGAACTATCGGAGAAGAAGATGGTTTTGCAAATAGAAATGGCTTTGCATGAACACTCACCTAAGAATGGATTCAACGCTGCGTTTCGGAGGAGAGAATAGAGATCTGATTTAGGGCGAGCTCAGTGAAAGCGAAAGAGGGTAAAGATTGAAACAAGTACTGAATTTTCTTAAATTAATTATGAAATAGCAAGCGCGCCAATTCATTTTGGCGGGAGTGATACTATATAGTATAGTATATATAGTAATATAGTAATGTAAATTTTTCTATTTTTTTTTTATAAGCAGTATATAGTAATGGAATTGGAGTAAATCCTTAAGGTCGTATCAACTTGATCCCAAAAATTTTTAAAATTCTAAAAACATCCCTAAAATTATCAAAACTTAATCAATTCAATCTCTCTGTCATGGACTAAGTTAATACAAGCTTTATAATTTTTGGGATCAAATTGACACAAAATTGACACAGGACCAAATTGATACGACCTTATAACTTCATGACCAAATTAAAGATTTAGCGCCCGTTTGTTGTAATTTTTTCTCAAAGCTAACCGGCGTTTCAATCCGCGTTGGCTGAAAGCTCCAATTTGGAGCTTTGAATAAAAGCCCCTCTGGGCATCTCAGGACGTGAATATTTCACGTTTGCGTTCAAATAAAGTTAAACCAAACAAGCGGTTACTCAATGTAATTGGTCTTCCAGAAGAGATTTTTTGATAATTTTTTTTTGTTTTACAATAGAGGGCCTAAGCCCAAAGAAAAGAAACAAACAAGAACAAAACTAACTTCCTACGGCTACGCTTCTTGGGAAAGAAGCATCCGATAGATCATCAAAGAGCGGAGGACTTAACTCCCCCGGTGTCTACATCAAAGTTATGAGATCAAACGATGGCAAGGAAAAGCTATACTTAGCTAACCAATTTGCACAACGGTTGTCTTCGAGCAACGTATGCAATAACTTGACATTCCATCCTCTGTTATATATTTTTATAATCTATTGAAGCAGCTTAGATGGTAGTCGTGTTTCAGCTTTTGCTTATTGGACAACAATTGGAATAGAGCCTCAGAGTCAGTTTCTACAATGAAGTTTCTACATCTATCTTCCCAGGCCAATTCTAGTCCCAGTAGCATTCCCCACATTTCAGTAGTGAAAGAGTCACATGAACCCAATTTTCGCGAGTAGCCTTTGATCCAATTCCTAGCCGCATTACGAAATAGCCCTCCACATCCAGCTTCTCTTGTATCCCTCTTAGGAGCACCGTCACAGTTCAGCTTCACCCAGCCCTCCAGTGGAAATTTCCACGAGACATTCATAATCCTATGCTCTCTTGCTTGAGAGAAATACCTTTATGACTGCACCTGCTAGCGCCAATGGATCTTGCAAACTGAAGAATACTACAAGCTGGATTATTACTACATTGAAACTCAGGTTCAAAGACCTGCAAATTCCTCCAATTCCATAACCTCCAATAAGCAACCATGAATATATATATATCCATCCATGGTATACCAGAGATATAACCCAGCTTAGAATTTATATTATAGGTGAACCACTTTGTATCATCATAAGAGAAGAACCCGTACTATATTTTTGGACTAAACAAAACGAATCCACATTTGTGTCGCAAAGGGGCAGTCACGGAGCACATGAAGAATGGATTCATCGTGAGAATGACAACAAGGGCAAACTGGAGACGAACCGCTCCATCTACTATGACGAGCATTGGTGAGAAATCTGCCATGCACTGCAGTCCACATGAAAAACTGAACACTGTGAGGGCCATGCCACTTCCAAAATTTCTGCCAAGGTCCCTCCTGTCTAGGTTGATTTGGAGACAAGAAATCATAAGCATATCTCATAGAAAAGTCCTGATTATTTGTACCAGCCCAACCAAGAGAGTCATCACCATCTTCCTCACTTGGAGGAGGCAACGCACGAACTTTCCCTATGATAGGACTAGGAAGTAGTGTGCTGATACGACGAAACTCCCAACATCCATTTGTGAACCATATTGTCATATAGATTTTGATGTTGACAAGTAGAGAATTAAGCGGAGAACATGTTTTGATGATATATCATTGTATTAAGCTTAAATGTATTATATACATGTGTTACATGATTAATACGATTTATTAGAAAATAAATATGTAACAAATACTTGATATATGTATTTGATTAAAAGGCATAGATATTAAATTTGATACTATTATTAAATGCCTAAGGAACATTGAATATTGAGAAGTAATGTGATGATCAATTGAACATATATAAATGAGAAATATATTATTGATATTATTTGATCACATTTAAATAAAGATATAAGAAATATTAATTGAGATATTATCTTAAAATATGTCTTTATATAATATATGGCTTTATGACTGAATTTAAATGAGAAATATACTACGTGTGTGTTTGTGTGTGCGGTGAAAAGTCACGTTGGTATAAAATTCACATTGAAAGTGGCAATTATGTAAATAATTTTGTTAAAAACGTGAAAGCTATACTTTCTAGCTTTCAGTCCGACACGATTTTATGAGCCCAACCACTATTCGAAACGAGCTATACATCTTGAACTAATGTGTTTCATGAGAAATATCTTTAGAAAAGTTCATGTGAAAGTAAAGCCAAGAAAAATCAAGTTCAAGATCAATCGGAACCATGAAGATTGATAGAAAATATGTCAAGAGATTGAAGAGTCAAATTTATTAAAGACATAAATGGAATGTCCAGAATTGAAAAGCAAATATCTGAAGGACATCCAAGACAAATCTCAAGAAGATCAAGAATTCAAGACCAAGAGTTATGGTATTCAAAAATATTCATATAGAAAGGTCTTAGAATTAATGTAAAGTATGAAAAGATAATAGTGGCTCAAGTTTTCTAAAAAGATCTTTTTCAAAATTGTCTTAAAATTGTTTTTATCAAAAATGTTTTTGAAAAATATCTTTGGTTTCCCTTTTTGGTTGAAAAAGGTTTCATCTTGAAAAATGTTTTTGGAAAACAATAATCGATTAAGATAATCGATTATAATCGATTATGATCGGTCTGTGTTCCAACGTGAAAAATGTTTTTAACTGACAGCAAAGGTATAATCGATTATGACCATTTATGAAACTGGGTGGTTTTTACAGAGAAGTCTCAATCCATTAGAATAATCGATTATGCATGTTTTATTGAAAATCCCAGTTATGGCAGAAAAGCCATAATCGCTTATAGACATATTATAATCAATTATGATGCGCTTAAATGAGAATATTTCATTTCTTTATCTGCTACATTTATGGCTCCAACGGCTAGTTTTTCAAATTATTTTATCAGAAAAGGAATTTGTTTTTATTAATAAAACTTCCTTTTAAAATTCCTAACGGCCATATTTCAAAGGTTTATAAATACCTTTTGAGAGCCTTTGAACAAGAGAAGTGAAGAAGTTAAGAGAGAACGTGCTAACACTTTGAACCAATCCTTTTTCTACTCTTTTCTCTTCGTTTTTGAAAAACACAGCCACTGTTATACTTTGATTATCATAAGTTCTTGAGTGTATTCTGTTGCACATAGTTGTGTTTTGATCTTCAAATTGTTTATCCGCACTATTGTGAGTGCATTATATCGGTAAGAGTCAAACGACTGAAACCATTCTTTAAGTATCAACGTGCTCTAAGGTTGCCAACACCTATTAAGCTTGGTTGAGGCTCTGTCACTAGGGGAGGTTATATCCCTGGTCTGTGAGGAGTGCTCGGAAGGTTGCCAGCACCTGTTAAGCTTGATTGAGGTTGTCACTAGGGGAGGTTATATCCCTGGTCTGTGAAGAGTGCTTGGAAGGTTACAAGCACCTGTTAATCTTGTGGTTATTTGAGGCTCTTTAATTGGGGGAGGTGATATCCCTAGTCTGTGAGGAGTGCTCTGTTATTGTGAAGGTTACAAGCATCTGTTAAGCTTGGTTTTGTAAAACGGTTGCAAGCACCAGTTAAGCTTGTCTTTATAGTGGAACAAAATCCCACAAGTGGAGTGGGGACTGGACCAGGCCACTAGCAGTGCGTGGCTGAATCAGGATAAAATACTTGTGTCCTGCTTTTCTTCCTTTATCTTTTTATATTGTATTTAAACAAATTGTTTTTCCGCTGCAAATTCTGCTTTATTTATAAAAGTACTTTTGATTGTGCAAAAAGTTTTCTTTTTTATTGCAAAACCCAATTCACTCCCCTCTTGGATATTGGTTCCCACGGCCAACACCATTCTCATCCAAAACGTCTTTAACTGTCAAAGTAAGATCCAAGGTTTGACCCTCTAATTGATTATCTCATAACAGAGGAGAAGATCCAGAGACCCATTGATCCATCCAAAATGTAACACCCCGTTTTATTGTTTAATGTGTGGGGCATAAGTTAAGCATGTTTAAGGGCTTAATTATATTCCTTATGGGTTGAGGAAGCTATGGTCCAAATTTCAAACAGTTTGACCTTGAAACGAGCGCAGAAAGTGCAAAAATGTGGAAGCACGGGTCCAGAACTCGAAGAAACTCTAATCGAGCGATGAGTACAATAGGCTTTTAGGAGTAGCCTAAAATAATTATAGAAAAATATCCCAACAATAAGTTACGCGAAAAAAATGTGAAAGAAAACACTCGGACGTGCCGATGGGATAACATGCGGTGACAAGTGTCGCGACCAGGAAGGAGGTGGCTATAATGGCGCCACCTCACACTCCATTAACTAATCCTAAGACAACCTATGGATGACACCTAAGCTACTATGACACCTAATATTTCCACTAAGCTAACTGCACCTACCACTTAATACTAACTAAACTAAAATAATCTAAGAAGAATGAAAGCAAATGAAAGGTTCACCTCATCTCCTTCACGTAGGCAAAGAGGAGGTTCAGAGAGTGAAGAAAATAGAAAAAAACTAGGCAGCCATTTTTGAAGACTTTGGAGCTTGGGTTAAGGTGGTTTCGGTCATCGAAATTTTAAACGGGTCGCGTATTCGGGTTCGTAGCTTCAATGCCTTCGTACTGCTACCTTTGCATGTGAGTATCGTCAAGGTAAGTCGGTGTCGACATTGTCGACATTTACCTTTTATAGTCAATCAATTCCATTTATTCCTCATTCTCCTTCCTAATATCATTTTCGGTGCATTTTAGGCTTTTACGGGTTTTTCTGCCAAATCAATCGATCGGGAAATCGATCACGGATTCAGAGGCAAATCTGAGTTCGCAGGATATCGGCTAAAACTTTGGTGGCATTATTGAAAAGCGTGTCAATGTTGTACCGATCGCGGGGCGGAGATTAGGACCTTTACGAAAAAGCGTGCACCGCCAGACGAAGGTGTTGGTTGGCTGACGAGAGTGTTGTAGTGGGTGATGCTGAATCGAGGTAGGATCCATCTTTCACGACGAGGTTGATGTTGGTGCTTCTCAAGTAGAGAAAGGGATCTCGGGGGTATCTTTGAGTCTTTTGTAGTGTTTGTACCACAGCCAGTGGGGCGTCTTTATGTGAGTATGTTGTATATGCCATGACTTCCAGGCGGAACTCTGATGTGGTGTCTAAGTTACTATATGCTTATATGTTTAAGTTTAAAATAAAGCTTTTTCTTGTTATGCTTTTATGGTATCAAAAAGAGAAGGTTACGGTTTGAGAACGAAACACAAAACAAAATTTGCCTACCATTACCAATGGACCATAAAACATTCTCCATAAACTTACTCCATACCGACGAGATTGCTTTCCAAAAAGGAGAGTCCCCCATTCTGCAATGTAACTCTTTTGTAAGATCTTTGTTTCTACCATACTTACCATACAACACTTTGCACCACAAGTCCTCAAGTCTAGAGATCAGACCCTATAGATATTTCATAACAAAAGCATCATTCATCAAATGAGTCTTTTTTAAACCCAAGGCAGCCTGCTTTCCTAAATAAGCAACAGGTGTCCTAATTAACAAAATGCACCCTTCTTCGGTTCTCCGTATCTCCCCACATAAACAAGTGTTGCATGCGGTCCAATTGAGAACAAATTGTCCGAGGGATACGAGAATGTTGCATGTGAAAATACGGGATCACACTTGACACTAATTGGGAAAGGGTTACCCGCCTAGCCAAAGACAAGTAGCTCTATTTCTAGCCACTTGATTTCCTTTGAAGCTTGTCTATGATATGAAAGAAATGCCCTCTTCCTCTTCGACCATGAATTAGTTGCGCTCCACAGTACCTTCTAAGCGACGGATGCTCCAAAAAACCACTAGTCTCCAGAATATGCTGCTTCACATCAGAAGCCACATTTCCAGAAAAGTGTATTTGAGTTTTATGCGCGTTTATTTTTTGAGCAGAGACTACGCAAAAATTATCCAAACACTCCAACACACAGCTCAACTGCTCCGGCTTAGCTTTCGCAAAAATCAATAGATCATCCACAAACATGAGGTGAGAAATTTGCGGCCCATTTCTCCCTGCGTGCATTGGCTTCCATTCCCCCTTTTAAACTCTCTCTATAATTGAGATGTCCCCTTGCCTCATTAAAGAACCTAGTTAATTAATCCTGATTACGTTATAACCGCCAGCGCACTTACCACACATACGAGGTTTTTTAAGACTTTAACATACAAGCATACCGTATATCTATACTGTATATACAAAACATAGTTATCAGAGTGCACAAACTAAAAATAGGAAAACATGGTATAAAGGAATTACAAAATGCTTCCTCTCCTCGCCCAAAAATACAACCAAAGATGAGACTCACTGGCCATACATACTTATTACACTAAGGCACTCCACTTCGGCTTCGATGGCAAGAACTCCCCATTTGTACTCGTTGTGCAGCACTCAGAACCTCCCAAAAATGGGGCTTGTGGCTCTTCCACCGGCATCGAGCTCGTACGGAATGTCATCCATCTCCTCATCAGCTGGTTCCACCATCGGGTCTTCTCACAACATAAGGAACATACAATATGGTAGGGGTGGACATCGGTCGGTTGTGGTCGGATTCGGGCTCAAAAGTTCCGATCCAAAGAAAACCGAAGGAGATAAAATCATATCCATTCCCGACCGTTTGGGCAGCGGATTGGGCGGGTGGCAGATTGTGCGGGTTCGCGGGTTGGGCAGGTGGGTTGGGGCGGTTAGAAAAAAAACTGAACTTGCGGTGGAGATGCAGAAGTGGTAGCCGGTTGTGACCGCGAGAAAGTGCAAAGGAGAGGGAGGAACATGAGGTGGGGGAGACGCGCAGGGATGACGGAGAGGTCGCCGTTAACGGCGATAGGAAGGGGAAAGACAAGGGCGATGGATGTAGTGCAATGAAGTTTTGACCATTGGCATAGCGGCGGAGATCCCTTATGATGGCGGAGCCGCTTCAGGTGAGGAGCTGATGGAGTTCGGTATTATAGAACGCGGCGGCCATGGCAGCTGCCAGAGGACCTGCTCTTCCTCTTCATCCTCTCTGCTTCTCTTTCTCTTTCTCGTTCTCTTCACTCCGGTCTCTTTGTTTTTATTATTTTTCTCTTGATATTTTTAGATAAAGATGTGAAATGATGATGACAGTATGGAAGGCATATAGACTATAGAGTGGCACGTGATCAGCAATTTATTAACATTTAAACTTGCAACATTTTTCAATTTTCCACTCTTGGCTCAAGGCTCAAGGACGCCAGCAACTTGTCACATCACAGTGACTTTTGGGTTTTGAAAAATAGCTGAATATGCCACTCACGCCACGGACGGGTTCGGTCGAGGACGGCAATTTTTTTTAGTGATCCGAACCCGTCCGATACAACCCACCTCAAACTGATTTTTCAAACCCGCAACCCGTCTATCCGATAAAACCCATCCAAAAGCTTGTTTTTGCACTCGGTTTTTTCAGGTTCGGGTCGGTATAAGATTTTTGTCCACCCCTACAATATGGGGATAAAAACTACATCTCATCACAAATAGGGATAAAGGTAAAGCAATTACATTGATAGCACAACCACACACACAATCATCATCAACAACCATACTCAGGGTTTATTGAACTTAACTACCGGTCTCATACTCTCATGCACCTAGACCTTACAGTACATGAAGACGCGGCCACATTCCTAAGTCACAACGTATCCCCTACCAAGCAGGATGAAAGTCAAACGTCATTCGAGCAGCAGATTCTGTTACACTCACGAGTACATTACATCCCCTACCAAGCAAGGTGACACTATTCCCCATTCCCGATAGGAATAGCTATCTTAGTGCCGGAATGCGCATCAGAGATCTCAGAAGCTCACAATAGACCTACCAAGCATCTATCTGTAGTTCCGGTTTGACCTCGCATAATCCCAGATCTACGCGGCTGTGACATCACCACACGATACAATCTAGCATGAATCCTCACGACTCATTCCGATCAATAGCTTAGTAACTCAACCTCGGCATCTGACACACTGAACGCTAAAACTCCCTACCAAGCAGAGTGTTCACGACTATCCATAGTCGTCAAATCATTCCATCAGGTTGAGCGTATTAGCTTATTTCCACCAAATGATCTTATCTCACACATCACCAAATTCACAATGATCATCTCTTAGTTCTAGGCAAACCAACAACCATATATGCATTATCATATTTCTCACAGCATGTTATAATCATATCATCAAGAGAGGCAATAAACGTATTATCACAATATCACCAATTAAGACAATAAAGCACCTTATCACAATCATGGTAGAACACATATCCACAATCACATCACAACAAACATATAAGCATATTAAACATACGACCTCAATTAACATAGAATCAACACACAGTGATAAACCTACAATGCCTAAGCCTACATTGGTACCACTTTCCGGTAATTGCCAATGTGGACTTAGGTGTTGTCGGTTACTCAACCACTAGTAGGTTTAGGATCCCCTACGCATATCGATGTATTCTACTCTACTCTTGCCTCGCCGACGAGTGTTATTGTTTCCCCCACCTTAGAGCTATTGACGCAACGATCACAAACTCAACCACGATCACCCCAACACCATAGCCACAACCACGCAGCTGCCACCACCACCAATCTCCAATCGCAGCCTCCTCCTCCAAAGCTAGCTCCAACACGACATCGAACTTTGCCCTAATCGCGAAAACAATTTATAAATGACATTGTTAACCCTAGGGCAATACCAAAACCAAGAAGATTCAAGGGAGAAGCTCGAAGAACCTGAAGAACACGAAGAACACTATTAGATATTCGAGCTTACCTTCGAGAAATCGAGAAACCAATCGGTGAAACTCGTAGTACTCGAAACCCTGATCACAGTGTAGTAGCCGCAATCACAATTTGATACCTCGATCTTTCCCGGGATCACTTTCTCTCTCTCTCTCTCTCTCTCTCTCTCTCTCTCTCTCTCGAGCTCTCAAGTTATGAAATTTGTTTAAGTTTTCCTCCCAAGTGAAATGAGGAGGAAAAACTTAGGTCATTTTGTCAGCCTGTCCATGCTTGAGCGTGGGAAAACTCCACGCTTCAGCATGGGCACGCTCTGACGTGGGATTTTTCCGCGCTTGAGCGTGGCATGCTGATCGCCACGTCTCTGCCACGCATCGCGTGCCAGCTGACATGTGCACCTCCATGCGTATCCCCTTCCACGCTCTGACGTGCAACTACCCACACTCTGACGTCAACGGTAAATGTTTGAGCGTGGGGTTTCTCACATCTAAACGTTGGACACTGATTTGCTCTATTCTTTCATGATTTTCCACTTTATAGATTCGTTCCAAGGCCAAATTGTCCCAAATTTGAACCATGGCTTCCTCAACACATAAGGAACATAATTAGCCCTCAAACATGCTTAATTAATGTCCCACACACTAATCAATAAAACGAGGTGTTAATTACCACCCCCTTAAAAGAAATTTCAATCTCAAATTTAGCATACCTTATGTGCTTTTTCATATCTTAGCATATCTTGGTCGCTCCCGGATGAAAACTTAGCTTACTCTTATGTGCTTCTTCCAGGATCATCCGTCGGATCTCCCTATCGTCTGGTATAAAGATTCTGCCTCTGAATCTAATGGTTCCATCTACATCCACCTTAAACTCTGAAGTCCGTTGATTGAGAATTAAATCCCTCATCTCCTGAAGATATTGGTTCATCCCTTGCTTCTCCTTAATTGTCTTGAGAAAATCACTGGAGATAGTTATTCTTCCCGGACACATCTTATCTTCGAACCATTCTCCCCCTAGATTCAAATCTCGAAATTGCTCCACCAACTCTAGCTCTTTGACCATCATGGCAGATACATGCAGCGATTTCCTACTCAGAGCATCTGCTACCACATTAACCTTTCCCGGATGGTAATGCAGCTCGAACTTGTAGTCCATGATGAATTTCATCCATCTCCTTTGCCTCATGTTCTACTCTTTCTGGTCGAACAGATATCTCAGGCTTTTATGGTCACTGTAGACACTAAACTTTGCCCCATAGAGATAGTGTCTCCAGATCTTCAGAGCAAATACTATAGCTGCTAGCTCCAAGTCATGTGTCGGATTGTTCCTTTCATGAATCCTCAACTGCCTTGAAGCGTAAGCCACAACTGTCCCCTCATGCATGAGCACACACCCTAGACCTTGATATGTTGCGTTGCAATACACCTCGAACTGCCCTAGAAAGTCTGGTAATGCCAACACTAGTGACGTAATCAATCTCTTTTTCAACTTCTGGCATCTGGCTTCATATTCCGCTGTCCACTCGAATGTCTTGCTTTTGCTTGTCAATTGTGTCATGGGCAGCGCAATCTTCGAGAAACCTTCAATGAATCTTCTATGATACCCAGCCAATCCAAGGAAACTTCTTACTTCGCTTACTGTCTTTGGACTTTCCCACTAGAATACCGCCTCTACCTTTTCTGGGTCCACTGCTATACCTTCTCTTTTGATCACATGTCCCACAAATTGTACCTCTTCTAGCTAAAACTCACATTTGGATAATTTAGCATACAACTGCCTATCCCTCAATACTTGAAGCATAGTCCGAAGATGTTCCTCGTGTTTCTCTCGAGTTGTTGAGTAGATAAGAATATCGTCAATGAACACAACAACGAACTTATCTAGGAACTGTCGGAAGATTCCGTTTATGTAGTTCATAAACACCGCTGGAGCATTTGTTACGCCGGATGGCATAACTAGGTACTCGTAATGTCCATACCGAGTCCTGAATGATG